>OY776131.1:64334867-65534867 GCA_963675135.1 Galeopsis tetrahit
TATATACACATACAGCAATAATTAAAAATGAATCACTACAGTAAATCTCTCAAGAGATTTGGACTTGCAAGCATTAACTTGTGCACCAACTAAGACCAGTCATAAAAAACCAACAGAAATTCAATGTTAGTGATGCACTCTATTATTGGTAACTCATTTTCAAGGATCCCACAATTACAATGCAGTAAAACAAATTATAGAAACTAAAGCATCAATCTCAGACACAATAAAAAGCCACAATCTTACCATTTCCCTCACAAACAACAGCGTATACTATTTGGTTTGGGGCTTGGATTAAAGAATATAAAAGGACTTCATATGTTCATGTCGATGGATTAAAGAATATAAAACCAATTATATATAAACCTGAAGCTAATTTGGTCATTTTGATATTATCACAAAATCCAAACACGATTATTAAGCATACACGTGTGCCTTCAAAGCTTCAAAACTAGAAGTAGTCATCTTCTCCCCCATCTCTTAGGGGACGAAAAAACCACCAAAAACTTACCTCTCGTAGGCGACAGGGCTCACTCACGATGGCGACCTTATCAAAAGCCCGAGTAAAAGGCTTGTAAATCGAAGAATGAAGGGAAGTATAATTCTGCACGGTGCTCAATTTGGTCCCGCCCACGCCGTCCTTATCGAAGGAGAAATAGGAATCCTTGACGGACAGAGCTTCGCCGACGACTGTGATTTATTTAACGCCGATGAAATATTCCTCCGACGCCTCGCCCTCTGTGTAAGAGCTTGCCGTGCTGTTGGGGTTTATAATGAGCTTCGTCGATTTCAGATCCAGAAGGAAACCCTGACCCGATTGAGAGTTTTCGAAGCCCCGAAGAAGCAGGGCAGATCTAAAATTTATCAGGTAAATTGAGTTTACCATGAACCTTTAATGGCGGAACAGACTCACGAAAGCCTCTCCTCCGTCCTCTATAATTTCGAAGCACCACGCTTTTAGACGGGGCAGATTGGATGTCGCCGGAAGGGATATGTCTTCTGACAGAAGCTTGTACGGGAAGCCGTTTTATTCCAAACAAATTAAAAAATGAAAGCTTTATCAAATACTATCAAATAAAGGAGAATGAAAGGGCAAAAGAGGAAAATCACATCATATTTGAGAGTGGGGTTGGGGCCAAATATTCGCAGGGAGTGGGTTGCAACAAATCTCAAAAGTAAGGAGCTACTAGTCAATAATCTCTTTTTAAAATCCAAAAAAATGTAATAGAATCTCAATTGAATACACCCCTAAACTAACACGTTGTGAATACTCATTTTTTTCACACGTTAGATAATCTCAAGTTTTAGTATAACTTTATTTACACACCACATATAATTATTTAAAAAATTCTTAATTTGTAATTATAATAATTTTCATAACAAGCCCAAACATATATATTTAAAGAAAAAAAGGCGAATATAATACACGAATTAAAACATCATAAATAGAAAAAAGGTGAATAAATACACGAATTAAAACTTCATAAATATAAAAAGGGTGAATAAATACACGAATAATTTATAATTATAAAAATCGTTTTATGCCTACCTCCAATTCTAGAAAATACTGTCCTGGACAGTATTCATTAATAAGATATTTTAATCTCAAAAATGGTAGTGGGTAATTTTTTTTTATGTACAATATTTTTTATTTTATTTTTAAATGAAAATGGGAATACTCTAGACTAGATAAACATATAAAGAATTTAGGGGTGTTTGTTTTGAGACTATGTAGAGCGGGAAAATTCGGATTGAAAAATCTTCGATATAGAAATTATGATGAATATTGATTGTTTAGGGATTTTGAGTATGATGGGATGTAACTGTCAAATCAATGGGGTAAGAGTGGGTGATGTTGTATTATAATATTATATAATGTAACTTTATATCAAATCAATTGTGTAAAAATGTATGATGTTGTATTATTATAATAGTATAATATATACTCCCTCCGTCCCTGAAAAGCTTTCATTTGATGGAACGAAGTTTAATAAAAAAGTGTAATAATTAAAATCAGAAAGATAATTTTGTATACTTTTATATATAAAGTAAATAAAGTAGTTTGATTGAGTGTATGGTGCACCCCAAAAGATATTGTATGAAGGGTAAATACGTGTATATCGTGAGAGTGACTATGAAAAATTTTCAGGGACGGAGGTAGTATGTATTATTAGAGTGGATGGAGTTGGATGGTGAAATTCGTATGTAAAATTCCGAACTAGAACAGGACGGAGGATGTCAAATCCCCATCTGAACGTATGAATCCCAAAACAAACACATAAAATCTATTTTCTGAATGAATGAATCCATAAAATAGTATAAAGATACTCTCTCGTGATTTTTATTTTTTTACATTTTTTATTACTACGTCATAATATTTATTTACACACTCAATATGAAAAGAACTCATAAAATTTAACCCTCGAAATATCATTTTTAATCCAGATTAATTTATCATACAAGGCTACAACTAACTAATTTAATTTATTCACACTTTATTAAATCACATTTACATTACATTATATTATATTATTTAAAATATATACTCCTAACAAGTTTTATAGTAGGTAAATACACATACTAAAAAAAAATTGTAATAATGAATAAAATTTTAAAGAATAATTTTATAAATTTTTATGCATAAAATAAAAAAATTAGTCGAATTGGGTTTATGTTATTCCTTAAATCGGTGTAATTCCTACCTAAAATGACAGGGCAAGCATGGAGAAGTACGAGAAAGCCCTAGCCGAAGCCATTTGACATTGGGCCTGATCCACCAAAAATTAGGCGTGGGGTATATACCCCACCAGCTTTGTCTAATACACGCCCCCAATACACACCCCCTCAAAACACATCTGAGATAGATGCACTCCTCTTAAATTACTCATTTATACATTTTCTCCTAAAATTCTGTAAGATAAATACACTCTCAATATAACCCTAAATCCCCTTCATCTTCCCCCTTCTCCTTCCTTCTTCCCCATTTTCACAAACAACAGTCCCCTCCGTCTCGCCCGACTCGCCAACATACACCCATGCCGCTCGTAGAGCGCTGTCGACCGTCACCGATAAGGTCGCCCAGGTTGCGGCGCCTCCCTCTTTTTTTTTTCTTCTCCTCTGTAAATTCTCCCACCATCGCCGCCCCCTCCCTCTGTCGCCCGACTTGCCCCCTCCCCCCACGGCGTCGCTAGCCGCCGCCCCATTTTCTTCTCTTTTTTTTTTCCTCTGCAACAAGTGGCGTCGCCTCCTCCGTTAGCGACGCCGCCGCCCCTTCCTCCCTCCGCCTCCCTCCCACTTCCGTCGCCCCTTCCGATTTGGTACATGTAAGCTCTATTTTTATTTTTTTTTAATTTCGACAATAGTTGTTCGACTATAAACACTCTAATCGACAAATTGTTGTCGATGATAGTGTTTATGGTCGAACCTTTATTGTCGAAAATTTCAATTTTTTTTATATTTTTTAATAAAGAAATTTCCGACGACCGATTGGAGGTATTTTTGGTCAACAAACCAGTGACGATGAAATTGTTTTTGGTCGACTCTGGTTTGTCGAAAATAAAATTTTGTTTTGGTTGAATTTCTAAGTTTTTGGTTTCGAGTTTTTGCTGAGTTTTGTTAATTATTGTGGACTAGTGGGAGTTTATTTCTAAGTTTTATTGTGTTTTGTTGTTGAATTTATTTTATTTTTTTTTAATTTTTTGTGGCTGTCAAGAGGAGGGGGTTGTTGACCGTCGGAGGAGGGGGCTGCAAAATTAGGGTTAGGGTTTTAAGAAGGGGTTGTATGTCTCTATAATATTTTATTTAAAGGATAAATATGGTATTTTACATACATATTTAATTAATAAATGTAAAGGGGGGAGTGCATTAAACAAAGCTGGAAGGGTATATACCCCACGCCCATAAATTATTACCCTGCGTGTCCAAGGCCCGATTTAACATTGGGCCTGATCCAGCATTCTGACGCCAGCGTCTTGTATCAATTTGGATGCTTAAATGGGCTCTAAGTGTTTTAAGGAGAATGTGCCATGGCCATGCTTGTCAACTTGGGAGATTTCATAGGAATAATGAGCAATGTGACGCTCAAGAGTTCGTGGCCCAAATGGATGCGGATCGGGCTTCAGTAGCATTGTTTTACAATTCGCCAACCCAAATATAGATTGGGCCTGTCCAAGATGAGGGAGCCCATTAAGTATAAGAAAAGGCGTTGGCTATATACCCCTCCAGCTCTGTTAAGTATACTCCCCCATCTAATATATTAATTTAATAATAACATTAAATACCTATTTTGCCTCTCTAGTAATTTTAGGCAGATAGATACACCCCCTATTTCCTATTACATGATTCCTACTGTTTGTAATCTTTTGCATACTACAAAGATTACCAAAAAAAAAAAACACAACTCCCAAATCCTCTCCAAAAAAAAAAAAAATCACTATGGTTATGCTAGTAAACTAGCCAAAAACGGTTTCAAAATACAATCGGTTGTTAAGGAGCATAATGGTTCAAAAACGTGAAGGAAGCTATAAATACGTGAGTTCTTTCTTCTTATGTTTTATTTTTGTTTAAGTTTTGAAATGTGGGCATAAAAATCTAGGGTTTAGGGTTTTTTTGTTATTATTTTTAGCTTCTTGCATGGTTTTTGGTATTTTATGACGTAAACTGAGTTAAAAATGGTGTGTGGTTATTTTCGAGCGTTTGGGCATGACGTTTTTTTCGTTCAGTATTTTCGACCCTTGTTGGTCGACGGAAACAGGTATGGTCGACATGACGATGTCGATGGGGTTATGTTTCGTCGACCAACCTGTGCTGAAAGTTTATTTACACATATAATCATATCGTGCAATTTTCATCAAAGGTTTGTCGACCAAAACGTGTTCCATCGGTACTGTAGTATCGACCATAACGTATTTCATCGACAATGTGGTGTCGACCGTAACCTATTTGGTCAATGACACCCTCTCGAAAAAAGTGAGTAACCGTTTCTTTTTTCCAGAATTTGTCGGACGATTCAAACAACGATCCGGAATATGTTGAGGAAACAGATGTATTCAATGATGATACTTTTGTTGAGGAAACCGAGGATCCCATGTATGGTGAAGAAAATCAAGGTGAAGAGGCTCCGGGTAATAAAATTGTGATGGACTATACGGACGTTTTCACAAATGAAAATTATTTTATAAGAGAACCTTGCTGAAACTACTGCAAGATTCAAGATCCTGGGAAAACTATGTCATTTTTATTGTTTGATCATTGCCTTTTAGCCTGAATCTGATCTGTATGACAACATTTTTGAAAGAATGAATCATAAGCTCGTTCATGAGTTCGATATAATAAGTGGAATATGTGTACTTTACATTATATAGAAATGTTCAATCCAGTCAAGCTTCTAGTCTTTAACATACGCAAAGCTGAAGAACATCATTACAAAAATGTAGCATTGTACATAAATGAACTTATTGCAAACATAATTAAACAATTGTACATTGAAGATCTTGTACTAACTCTAAATCTATATCCAACAAACAAGAAAAACAATAGTACTAACAAAAATTATGGTTAAGTGAAAGAGAAAAAAAATATTCAGAATCTGTAAATCTCTAATTTATGAACCTCCACGCCAATACCCCCAGTTCCTCATTCCGCATTCTGAAAGGAACTTCTGGTATTCGCCTTCAAGTTTGTTATAATCGCGAGATATATCTTCAAACTGTAATCTTTCAGAGTCCTCCAACGAAGACTGTAACAAAGTTCCAACACAACAAAGACATCTAATATTTACATACATAAAACGAATTTGACAACAAAGAAATGAATAGAAACTGATAAAAGTTAAAGAATTCATCGAACGATTGCAGTTTGCACTTTAAGGGGAGTATATGTATCGGGGGAGTGTATCTAATAAAGCTGGAGGGGTATATACCCCGACCCTTCGCCAACCCAAATATAGATTGGGCCTGTCCAAGATGAGGGAGCCCATTAAGTATAAGAAAATTGTGTCGGAGGAATATTTCAAGCAATTTCTGCAACTCCACCCAACGGCTAATAAAAGATTCATAACCAATTTTTGTATGCAATGATATATACATACAATTGAATTTTAAGTTATTTAAATGTATTTTTAAATCTTCAATTGAATCTTGAATCTATGAATAGAATCAATGTAAAATCTGCAAGATAATAAAATACTACTTCTATATATTTTGAATTAGAAACACTATAAACCCATGACAAAATTTTATTTGCACAAGTTGCACCTTTGGTAACTAGTGTAATTTTTTGTAATTTGTTTATATAAATATATAATTAATTTCCAATGAATTGATTGGATTAGTTAAACCGATAGAGTTCAAAAAAGTTGGAGAGGCCCCTATCAAATATATGTGCCATTAGAAGTTTAGAACATCTGATAATTTGGATTAGGGTTGGGGTATATACCCCTCCATATTTGTTTAATACACTCCCCCTATTATTTATTAATTCAATATATGTATGAAATACCATATTTACCCCTTATAAATCTTATAGATACATACACCCCTATAACCCTAACCCTACTTTCATCTTCTTCCCCAACTTCTTTTCTCTGCCGCCTCTTTCTTTCCCTCCCCTCCCCATTTTTTTTTTCTTTTCTACACTCCCTCTCGCCGTCGCACTGCCCCCTCCCTCCCTCTCGCCGTCGATCTCCCCCTCCCTCCCTCTCGCCGTCGATCTCCTCCTTCACCCCCTTGCCGTCGTACTTCCCACTCTCACTCCCCCCTCGACGTCGCACTCCCCTTCCACCCCCGTTGCCTCCGCCGCCGCCCATCTTTTTCCTCATTTTTTTTATTATTCTCTTTTGCTCCCCTTGATGCCGCCGCTCCGTCTATCCCTCGACCGTCGCGGCCTTATCAAAAATACTCCACCGCTCGGACCGTCGCGGCCCACCCCAGGTTTGTTTTTTTTTTTTTTCTTTTGACCATTATTGATCGCTCAAAAAAGCTCTCGTCGATAGTAGATTGTCGACGAGAGTATTTTTGGGCGATCAATAATGGTCGAAATTTTCAATTTTTTTAAAAAAAATTCTTTCGAAATTTGGTCGACAAACAGGTGTCGACCGGATTATTTTTTGTCGACAAACCAGTGTCGACCGGATTATTTTTGGTCGACAAATCAGTGTCGACCGGAGTGTGATATTTTTTTTTTTATTTTATGTTGTGGTGGTGGTGGCGGCGGCGGGCTGTGGCGGCGTCAACGGCGGCTGTCTAATTCTAGGGTTAGGGTTGTGTTTTAAATTGTAGGGGGAGTGTATGTATCTAACATAATTTAGTAAATGGGCAAAATTGGTATTTCATATATATATTAAAGAAATTAAAAAAAATGGAGGGGGAGTGTATTAAACAAAGCTGGAGGGGTATATACCCCAACCCTTATAATCGATTATATATGTTTAGGCTTGGGCGTGGGTAATTTTGGGCTTGTAGTTGGTGTTGGGCCATGGGCACTTCTTACTCTGTCAAAATTATATTTTCAAAGAAATAAGAAAGTAATTGATTCTTTATATATTCTTAACTCAAGGGAAAGAAGAAAAACTTAAGAAATGTTGGATTATTATACGAGATCACATGTTTCAGTCTCAATGTTTCACTTTATATTATTATTTGATTTATTGAAATGTATTATATTAAAAAATTATTAACGTCTCATATTAATAAAGACTACACGTACTGAAGATTTATAAGGGTGGAACACGGAATACATAAAGGGCATGTTTGTTTTGGGACTCACCCGTCCGGACGTGGGACGTAACGTTCCACGTCCTTGTTCTATTTCGGGATTTCACATCCGGATTTCCCCATCCAACTACACTCATTTCTAAAAATACCTATACATCCTACTATTACATCTCATCCAACCACTCTTACACAATTTGATTTGACATAAAGTTACATCTCATCCTACTCAAAATCCCAAAACAAACACACACAATTACTATTCATCAGCCCATCCAAGATTTCCCCAAAATTCCAAAACAAACACACACAATTACTATTCATCAGGATTTCCCCATCCAAAATTTCCCCATCCAGGATTTCCCTCATCCTACATAATCCCAAAACAAACATACTCAAAGTGAAATGGTGGGAATTGATGTGGTGGAAAAGTCAAAGTAATTGCATGTGTTTGTAGAATAATTGTAACCGAGTTGGAAAATCCTAGTTGCCTGCCTTCCTTCATTCTCACATGTTAATGAGTTGGAAGATATCGATATTCCTAGGAATGGATTCTTTCAATTAGCTACCTGTCTGTCTCTTGAGAATTAGATAATCTTGTTTTAATTCTAAACATGCATGTGTATTGGATCTTTTAACCTTAAATTTAATTACTTAACTTTTCTTTTATTTTGTCGTTTCAATAAAAGCTTACAATTTTATATATATGGTATGATGAAATTCGATCGGCTCAATAAACATTCATATTAATAATACACATAGTTTTGTAAAATAAATAATGCAATCAATCAATATTATAAAGAGAAAATCGACCCTTATTTGACTGAACACGTGTACATATATAACATGCATAATCTATATATTCAACAAATTGACTTCATAACTCAGGATTAAGTTCATATTATATTAATTTACAATATAAACTTATCATTAATTTCTAATATTCCAATAAGTTAAGATTAATTAATTTCTTGATAACGATAAGTTCCGATCATTTAAATGTGACCTTATTATGGAATTAATCAATATCACTAAGGTGAATTTTGCATGACATAATAATTCCATTATTACCTTTTTTTTTTTTTCTTAAATTAAGATTCAACATCTTATAAACTTTGAAACAACGCTTTCACGTATTGGTGTATCCATATCCATCCTCTACGAATATTTTTTTTTTCTTTCAAAAAAATTTTGAGGTATAAAATTCCATAAATTTTCTTACCCCAATATCCACTTATTGTGATCGTGCAATAACGCATAAATACCTGAACATGTTGTTTAAGGAATTGCCCGAAAAAATAAATCCAGAGAAATGCACATGATATGTTCACAGTGTTCTTATAGATGTTTAGACTTCGCCATGAAAAGGAGAGGTCGAAAAAAAATTGCAATTTTGAGCTAAGACATTGGATGATGGAAGACAAAAATTCGAGTACCAAAAATAAAATTTTCTTTAGTGCTTTATGGGAAGGGCCGGGGGAGGACCACGAGGGATATGATTGCAAATTAATTAATCACAATTAAATATTAATTTCCTCTCTATATATCAAACTATACTAGCTAGCTCTTGGGCAAATTATATTTTATTTAGCTTTGAGATCAAGAGTTCCTGCAGATCTCATATATGAATCATTGTGATGTGCACACTTTCACACACATTACACTGCCCTTTGATAAATTAATCAGTATTAATCAAGGGTTGTAATTTAAAAATATTTATAATTCATTTATCAATTAATCGAGTCAAAATATTTCATGAACGGTCACAGTTTTGGGTTTGCCCAAATATCCATCAAATTCCTTTTTATATAAGAGGCCTAGATTTGAGGGGTACATATTCCATTTTTTTATAAACCATTGATGGGGTCTAAAAATAAACTAGCAATATATGCATCAATATTATTTGACAAGGTGCATTATTTGAGTAACCAAACTGCGGCATTAATTTGACATTAGAAAAGAATTATAGAAGATCGAACTATATATATAATAGTATATCATAATTATGATATATACTTCCTCCATCCCGTAAAGTTACACATTGACGGTTGAGTTATTGAGGTACATTGAGAAAAAAAAAATGTCTCAAAGTCGGAGATAATAGAGTATTAATAATAAAATGACAAAATAGATAATTTAACGAGGGATAATGGAATTAAGTACTGATCGAGAATGATTTAACGGGTTGAATTGGGAAGAATTTAGGTAGCTAGGGTGGGGTTGATATATAGAGAAAGATGAGAAAAGAAAGATAAGAATAATGGAAGAGAAAGGAAGGGTGGGAGCATGTGATGTGATCCAATAGAAAGAAAGATATTGGGATTAGGGTTTTGGGGGAATAAAGTAGAAAATTTGGGCATGATAAAAAGGCAAATGCACATTGGGTTAGTGAAGAATTTTAGTCCCACAACCATGTGGTTTTGTCCTCATACTCTAATCTGTGATTCTCTCAGCTTCATGGGTTGCTGTAATTATATATATATATATATATATTGGAATAAGCATTGCATTACGTTGTAACTAAACATCTTGTGGAATTTCATAACAAGAAGAAATTGTATAGAGTGCATATTGAGATGATACAAAAATATAGAAATTGAATTACCTCAAATTGAATATCATCTCTCCTCTTATATAGAGGAAGATTTACAAAAGAGGAGTTACAACTAACAAATGAGTTACAACTAACAAATGAACTACTCCACTAACTACTCTAACTAATAATCTTGCTTGATTTGTTTTTTTTTTATTCTTCACACCCTCCCACAAGATGAGCATGGATGGTAATCAAGCACATCTTGAACTTGTTGTTAAAAAAAAAAGTTTCAAACCATTACGAGTAGCACGATGTGAGTGCAATGATATCAGCAATGAAGAGGTGGCCTTCGAGAATAGAATCTCACACCAAATTGAACATTTGAACGTTGATGTAGAGAGTAGACAAACGATGCAACCATGCATCTAATCAATGGTTAAATTTCCACCAATATTTCAAAAAAAAAAAATAGAATTGTGATATACACGAAGAGAAAAGACTAGATTGAGTATAGAACTCTGGAGAATTCGATTCCAAATCAACATGAAATCGAATATAAAACTCACGAGCATAAAACTCGCAAAGAAATGAGTATAAAACTCAAGAAACTAAAAAAAATGAGTATAGAACTCCAAGAATTCGAATCAAGATAAAATCGAATCCAAAAAAAAATTCACGAGCATAAAACCCGTAAAGAAGAAATCTCGAAAAGAGAAAAAATAGGATATAAATCCAAATCCATTAAAGATTTGGCAGAATGTATACAACTCATGAGATTCATTTAAATCGAATTGCGTAAACATACCTAGATCGACGAACATGTTTAATCGATCATAAATTAATCGATACACAGCTCTAATACTATGTGGAATTTCATAACAAGAAGAAATTGTATAAAGTGCATATTGAGATGATACAAAAATATAGAAATTGAATTACCTCAAATTGAATATCATCTCTCCTCTTATATAGAGGAAGATTTATAAAAGAGGAGTTACAACTAACAAATGAACTACTCCACTAACTACTCTAACTATTAATCTTGCTTGATTTGTTTTTTTTTTTATTCTTCACACATCTCATTTGCAAACCTAGCTAGAGGGTTTTTTTGTTTGGGTGTTGTGGGAAATATAATTAGTATATGCCGATTTTTTTTGACAAGAAATATTAATTTGTATATATGATTATTAAAAAAAAAAATATATATATATATATATATATTTTTTTTTTTTTGATTATTCAGACTGGACCTAATTCAATTTAATTTGACACAACCACTTTGATTTCGATTTGATTTTTTTTTTCTTCAAAATATTAATTTTTATTTGTATATATATATAGAACTCATCGTCAAGTCAAGTCGCATAGGTGCATGGTGCATCTGTGGATCCGCTTCATATGGACATTTTATAGATTTCAGTTAGGATCATATTACAGTTAAAATCGATGTTACATTTTAAGTTTTGTGTGTGCAACTAGTGCACATGATTAGACTAACTCTTACAAAGTATTGATTATATATATTACAAAAAATAAAAGGAGGGAGGACCAATGCATGCCACCTAGCCATACATGTAGCATAGTCAATGATACGTACTCTGCATGTTACTAGCTAGCTAGATAGCTTTTTTGGTGTGCAATAAATTATGTTCAATGCTCGGGCATATATAGGATTTCGATCTCTCCATTTACATTGTCTATATTTATAGACCTATAAAAGTGAGAGGACACTTTTTAATATTTATCTTGTTAATTAATTTGATCTATCAATTTCTAAATTTATAGAAAAGTAAATGGGGGAGATAAATTTCCGTCTAAGTTGTTGGTGCATGTGAGATAGGACCTAATCTTTTTAATTATATAAATGCCAATTAAAGGTTATACAGTATATATAATTAAACTTTCAATTCATGAAGACATTAAATATTGACATATTGTACGATAGTTAAAAAAATACACTTGCATGTATAAACTAATATACGACGAATATATTTTTAAATAATTAATTACAATTCAATCTACTCCCACTGATAAAGAAATATTTCGTTAATTCTAAAACAAATTATAGATATATTGAAAAGGCCACAAGGTATCATAACGCCGACATCATTAATAAAATAAAAACCTTTCCCCACTGAATTAAAATTATTAAACCATATATTATCCTTATATTATTGTGGACCTAAGGATACACAATATTTTTGAGCCTGAATCGAATGCTTTGTTCGACTCATGTGGCCCTGATGAAATCGGTGACAACTACGTTCTAGCTCGATCGAACTTGATCTTGTGTGTATCGATCCTTTGATAGCAACTGCATAAAAAAAGAATTATGTAATATTTAACTGAAATTTTTAAAGTTTTCGAGTGCCACATCAACTTCATGAATATAGTGTAATAAATCATAGTCTCATAATTAATATTCGAATTAATAGCATCCAACTAAATCTTAGGCTTTACGCATTTGATCCGCAGCTAAATTAGAACAATTAGAAAACCAACTTTTAACAGCATTTATATATATATTTGATCATATATATATATATGCCATCTAACTACAATTGCCCTCAATTCAATTTGACTTCTCCCCTACCCCCATAAATTAAGCAAGCCAATAGGATAAAAATATATATAATTAATTCTTAATTCACTGATCGATCCTTGATAGGCATAAATCACCAAAAATTATTTGCCTTTCTAACCATAGTTTAGATAGCTAACTTGTAATCTGAAAATTTGAGCAAATTATATATAGGGTTGATGGAATAAAGATGGACAGCTTATCATGTTGTTACCCCTTTTTTTTTTTCTTGTTGGGGGGTTTATTTAATCTATAGGGCTTTTATTGATGTTATCAAAATTCTTAATTCAATTTGATGTAGTTGGATCTCTCATTATTAACCTAAATTTAGAGCTAGCTAGGAGAACAAATTAATGAATGTGCTACTTGGATGCAACCAATAAGTATATGGTAAAATTTGAATGTAACTCCTGCAATTTTGATTCAATTTAGATCAAAATTTGATTCATTTAATTTACAATATAATGAAAAATAGTGGTTCTTAAGACGTAAAATATTAGTTCATACAAAAGAAAATATTTGTTTATATATACGTTGAACAGTATTAGCACCTTTCAATATGCAATTAAAAAAATTAATCATATCATGAATCGATACATTTCACCCCAAATTTGAGTTCTTTCTTCAAGAAGAAATATTGAGGTCCAACCAAAGAATTAAGATAATTATCCAATTAAGTAGTACTGTATACTGTAAAGACATATAACAAGTGAAGAAAATAAAGTGGGGTCGTGGTTAGTACTCTAACGGTAGGATTAAGAGTGGATTAATTAGGACATAAATTAATTTGTGTCACTTTCACCCACCTCCTAAAATTTGTTACTTGAGGATGAAGTAGTTGGAGATGTGGGTTGGCACAGGTTTCTTAACTTGTAGTCTATCATATGTAGTCAAAAAGTAATTCTATTCTACTGGTGGAACAAATTGACATCTGAAAAAAATAAAATTATATTGATTTGGATTCAAGTTTTGAATTTCATCTTCTTTTATTTAGAAGAAAGCAATGAATTGAACTCCAGTGGTGGTAGTTAGTTATACATCTTCCACTACTCAATTATATTTGCATCATCAACTCTTGCTTTTACATGTGTACAAGGATGACAAAATTTTGTCTAAATCGGTTTCTTATGTATTTTCAAATAGTATATTGTTTGTTTCATTAAAATAAAGGATTATACTCCTATACTTGGTGTATATAAACACTTTAGTTGATCGAGCAACATTTTTTTTTTGAGTTTTTTTTTTTTTTTTTTCTGAAAAGTGTAAATTATTATAAATAAAAAATACAACATAACATTTAATGAAAAGTGTAAATTGAAAAGTGCAACATAACTTTTAATGAAAAACGTAAGTAATTATAACTAAAAAGTGCAAAACAATTTTTATTAAAAAGTATAAGTCAAATAAATGAAAAATGTAAGTTATTATAACTGAAAAGTGCAACACAACTTTTTACTGAAAAGTGTAACACAATATTATTAAAAAGTACAGGTTAATATCACAATTTTTAATGAAAAGTGTAAGTTATTATAACTGAAACGTGCAACACAATATTATTAAAAAGTGTAAGTCTGTATCACATTTTTTATTGAAAAGAGTAAGTTATATATTATAACTGAAAAATCCAACACAATATTACTAAAAAGTGTAAGTCATTATAAATGAAAATATTATTGAAAAGTGCAATATAAAAAAAATACAAAAAAATACAAAAGAAAAAAAAGTTAAATCGATAAATGACCAACTAGATTGTATACAAACGCTCAAGTGTACAATTGCCTTACCCTAAAATATACTCCGTATTAAATATTTTAACTTTAATTATTTCATATTTATATATAGTGGTATAAGTAAAAAAGATTATATGAATTTTATTTACCATACACCACTCGTATTTGTAAGATTCCAAAAATAAACTTACACTAGCTTGTTGACATATACTATAAGTTTGTGCATTATTGAAAAGGACAGTTTTGTATAATACAGTAGTAGTGTTTTTTTTTAACCAATTATACCGAATGTGTATTTGCTCGGGGATATATACTATATAAATTTATTCTATATATTGATGAGTTCATAAACTACATTTAAACATTCTTTATTCTACATCATTGTATTCTTAACAAAAAATGTCCAATCCAAAGTAGTTGGGCTCCAAGTTAGAACTTAAAACTGTGTTCATCTTTATTTTTAAATTCGAAATTTTGTAAAGTGTAAAAAGATTATGTAAACTACGTACCTTTAACATTATTCATCCGGATACTTTGACTTTTAATTTTTTTACATGCTTTAATATTTAATCTCTTAATAATTTATAAGTATGTCATAGCTAATTATAATTAAAATAAAAAACTATATCACTAATGCTATGTAGGTTAACGAGTCGAGACAGATTCGATCGTGTTTACGCCGAGTTTTGAATTTATTTACGTCGATGTGACTTTAAAATTAATCCACCAACATTTAATAAAGACTGTACTACTTTAGAAAAAATGAAGGCTGCACGTTATCAAATATATAAAGCTTATAAATACATATAAAGTGAGCGCCCTCGTTCTAGATAATACTGTTTTTTTTTTCTAAATAATTTATAAATTTATACTCTTTTTGTTTCATAAAATTTGTTGCATTTTATCTTAAATTTTGTTTCAAATAGTTTATCATTTTTTCTATTTTTACCAATAATCTTTTCAAACTACCTCTATTAATATCTATTTTTTAAAAAACATGTTAATGATAGAAGGTCAAAGAAAGGTGAGAAAAGAAAAGAAAAAAGAAAAAAAAATAGAAAAATTAATTAGAGGTAAATGTGTCAAAAAAATAGAAAAATTAATTATATTCAAAATGAAAAATACAACAAATTTTATGAAATAGAGAGAGTAATTTAATACAATGAGCCATGTACTTAGGCGATTTCTAGGAAGTTTTTCACAATAAATTATTGCTAGATTTCATCAAACAAGCCTAATTTTCAGGCTGAAAATAAGGTATTTAAAAATGTAGAAAAGATTGAATTACAATGAGGATAATTGCAATGGACCATCATAGATATTGAATGCATCATTTTACATTAATTAAATAGCAAATGCAATGGACCACACTGTCACTCAGTAGTTCAGCTTTGATGACTATATTGCTCATATTCCTGCCCTCATAATTTTATTTTATTTTTCTTTATCTATGAATTATAAATTATTGGATTTGTGCACCTCGTGAAGCAGGAATTACGGTTCTTTAATATCGAGAATTCAATCTCTCTGAGAGGAAAAACAGCACATTGAACTTATGGGGACGATATGATGTCTTCAATTAATTTGTATTAAAAATAATACTCCCTCGTCCAATTTCAATATGTCCGCTTCTCGCACATGATTTAAGGAATAATAATAGTTTATGTATAAAGTAGAAAAGTTGGGGGTATGATTGGCACATGATTTAAGGAATAATAGTAGTTTATGTATAAAGTAGAAAAGTTGGGGGTATGATGGGATGTTGTGGGGTCCATTTATAAATAAAGTGATGGTTTATGAATAAAGTTAGTGGCAATTTAGGTAAATAAGTGATGGTTGAAGGGTGGAGATAAAGTAGTGTGAATAGTAAATTTTTCAAAAAGGGAATGAGAATAATAAAATTAGACAGCACAAAAAGGAAAGTAGAAATAATAATATTGGACGGGGAGTAAAATGAAACATTAAATAAATATAAAATGTACTCATAGTGAGATAGAATTCTTTAAAGTTATTTCACAGGCCGTTACAGCTAATCTCATGACTAGTGTATATCAAATGTCAAATCCCAACAAAATGTTGCACCGCCCAATGACTAGCCGTTGATTTTTTATTTTTTTTCGTGGGCAATTGTAAAATTAATTTCAATATTTTACATAAACAGCTAATTGATTGAACACCCAAATAATTAACCAAAAAAAAAAAAAAATACAGGAAGAAAGATTAAGCACCCATATTATAAAATTTAAAAAGGAAGTAAAATGCCTTATTAGGGTGTTTGAGATAGACTAGTAGAGTAGGTAAGTGCAACGATTGAAGATTATGAGTTTAAACTCGTGATTTTTTTAGTTGAGCAATTGCATAGGACTTAACTAATATGGTGAATAGAAGGCTATATATTAAGAAAAAAAGAAAAATTTAAAACAATAAGTTTACAAGTCGAACTAGAGACTGAAGAGTCATTAAAATATTCTTGCTCGAGAAAACCTTCATCAAGTACAAAACTCGGGACAAGAAAAAAATATACACCCCTCTAAACCGATCAAACCAACACAAAATTTTTTTGCATAAATTTGTATGAGACCGTTAAATCAACCAAATTCAAAATGATCAAAAATAAGAAAAATGATTCAATGGGAGATCAAAAGTGTCGTTCTATCGTCCCACATACGAAGCGAGCTCTAATATGGTTCATTGTTTTTAGTGATGGTTTACGGATTATTCTACAATAGTTAACGTGATTTATTCGATGTGTATTTCTAAATCATGACTGTGGCTCCCTCATCAAAAATCGAAAATGAATAAAACAAAATAAAAAATAAGGGAAAAGAGGAGGATTGGATCAGGGTTAGTCAAGTCCAAATTAATTATTCGGTAATGTCCTACATAAATTATGATCATGACATTGATGCACAATGAAATATAGATTTAATCAAACAATCCATAATCGAGTAAAAAATAAAAGTCCTAAATTGGTATAAAGTTTATTAATCCTCTAGCTTCAAACACAATTTACAAATGATTCGTGAAAATGAATATGTGTGTATATGGTATGTAGGACTTTTAGCCAAACGAAATTTCAATTGATTAGAAAATTTGATCATCGACCTCAGAAGTTGAAAAAATGGTTAAAGCACAAAAAAGATTGATACTACGCATAATAAGGAGTTGATTCTTCCTTTATGGCCTTGACAAAAAAAAAAAAATATATATATATATATATATATATATATATATATATATACAGTAAAACCTCTCTCTAGTCATATCCTTGGGACCACAAAAAAATATTCCTAAATGGGGGTTATTCCTAAATAGAGTTATAAGGTTTTTTTTTTTTTTAAATGCATGTATATTATATAATGGTATAATTAGTAGATACATGTACATGATGTAATTATTTTCCTTCACTACACCAACGAGATGGAGATGGATATTTTCCTACACCAACGAGATGGAGATGTTATAATAGTATATATTCAACAAAAACTACTTAAAGAGTTGAAAAGTCAGGTAAAAGATCTTCACTACACCAACGAGATGGATATTTTCCTTAATCATCCAAATGAGCAACAAATTGTTTATGCTTTAACGGATGAAGAAATTATTGAAGGAATTATGCAAGAAAATGAGGAAAATAATCCAGAGGATGATAGCATAGAAGTACAAAAAGTTTCACGTGAAGAAGCTTTAAGCTTACTCGACAAGTTGGAAATGTTTTGGGTTCAACAAGAAGGTGGTCATATGGACGAGCTAATGCGCACACGCAAGTTGAAGGATAAGATTACAACACAAAAGATTAAATCATTGTCACAATCAACCTTGAACAAGTATTTTAAATCAACTTAAATCTATTGTAAAATTATATATATTATTATGATTTATTCCTAAATGGAGGTGTATTTCTTTATGTTGGGACTTGAAAAAATATGAATTATGACAATATGGAGTTTATTTCAAATTATAACTGGTTCCAAGTTGGGACCATGAATTTTTATTCTAAAGAGAGTTTATTCCTTAATAGAGTATTCTTTTTGAAAGGTTTTACTGTATATATATTATAAACAAAAAATATTCACCTTTATATTTGATGTCAAGTTTACTGAGAATTTATTGTATTAATAATGATGTTGTCATTTGTTAATATATTGAGTAATTCCATAAAAAAAAATAGTCGACTCAATTAATTTAATATATTATTATTATTAAAAACTATGTGAATATAGTAATTTTGTTATTGTGTATTATTTATAATTCTTGCAATAAATAATAAAAATGTGTTATTTATAATTCTAATTATCATTAATTAAAATATACTCCCTCCGTTTTTTAATAAGTGTCACTTTGACTTTTTAACTAATTTTAAAATAAGTGTCATTCTAGGGTTTTTTCTTTAATTTTGACTATTTTATCCTTATTAATTTACCATAAATATTTTTCATTAATAAATTCCACAAAAATTATTTATATCAAAATTAATTTAGTTTATGAATACTAGCTACATTCTTAACTACATTCTTTATCAAACAAAATTTCTATATTAAAATTAGTTATAATTAATGAATGGTCAACAAATAAGTCAAAATGACACTTATTAAAAGATGGAGGGAGTAATAAAATTTTTAAACCACATTATATATTGACATAAGTATACTAAGTTGGTTCGGTGATTTGTGGTTTATTAAGTATATAATTAATCTAATGATACATATAGTAAAGTTTGTATATAATATTTACACTATTTATCATGTGAACTATTTAATTTGTCAGTTATATTCGCACATATTTTTGGAAATTTATCTTGAAAAAGAAGGAAGGTATTCTGCACATGCATGCATATAGAAAAAAGAAACAAAGGAGTAAACTTTAGGGTAGAGAAGCACGATTGACAAGCAAACTAAAATCGTCCATTATTTTGTGTGTGGAACAAGATTTATACTTGAAAAATTAACTTTGAAATGTTTTCATTCACTGTTTAATGATTTCACAACAAACAACTAATATTATATTATTAGAAAAATTATTAGTATATTATATTGGAATTTAAACATTTAAAAATAAATAACTACTTAATAGTTAATAATCTCCTATATATTGTAGTACACTAATGAAAATTTGTTCCATGGTCAAGATTTGGGCTTCGATCTCCTATAATTTCTTGTCACACAAATCTAAATTGTAAGACCTTTCATATTTCAGTGTCGTATTATCTAATAATACACTCCATTTGACCTTTCATATTTCAGTGTCGTTTGTTTTTTTCACAAATTTTAAGAAATGTATTATTAAAATGATACTCCCTCCGTCCCTGAAAAGTTTGCGGGGAATCTTGGGCACATGGTTTAAGAAAAAAGTGTAATGATGAGAGTGTTGAGGGGTAATTTTGTAAACTTTTATATATAAAGTAAATAAAGTAGGTTGATTGAGTGTATAGTGGATCCCAAAAGTAATGACATAAAGGGTAAATATGTATATATTGTGAGGGTGGAGATTGTGATGGTTATTTCTATTTTTTGGTATGCAAACTTTTGAGGGACAAACTAAAAAGGAAAGTATGAAAACTTTTTAGGGACGGAGGGTGTATTAAATTAGTGAAAAGTGTTAAAGAAGAAAAATGATAGATAAATATTGAAATGTTAACATTTTAAAAAATAAATCAATTATATTGAGAGCAGTTTGCAGTATGAAAAGTGGAGAACATTTTATAGGTCCTAAAATCCATTAAAACGAATTAAAATTAGATGCAATTGGTGTGCAAAACTTTATGTATTCAAAATTATATTAGATACAAATTTCACAATAAAAAAAAATATAAAAATGTCCCATTTATCCATTAAAATAGACTTGAACAAATTAAAAAGATATATTTTCTCCCGTGTCTTCTAAATAACCCATTTTTCTTTTTGAGGGTCTCACTGTAGTTACTCTTTATGTTTTTTTTTATCAACCCTCATTATTTTTTTCTATTTTTTTTTTCTCTACCTGTCTTTTTTTCTTTCCTAGAGAGAATATTAAGGGGTGTTTGCAAGCACTAGTATATGCTTAAAAGCACTTCTATTTTAAAATATAATCACTTTTGAAGTGTTTGGCAACACAACTAAGTGATTAAATTAAGTTGTTAAAAGTGATTTTGGTGAAGCATCCCTAGCTCCACCTACTTTTAGGGTGTGTTTGCAAACAATAATAATTGATTAAAAGTAATTAAAATTGATTTTTGAAATAAATTTGAAAGTGGATAGTGTTTTAAAATTAAGCACTTTTAATCAATTTTGTATATGTTGTGATGTTTGCAAAACAAATAGCTTATTTATAATTTTACAAAAATACCCTTATTACATTTGGATAAGTAATGGGTAAACATAAAATATTATTTAAATTGTGAGGGCAAAAATGTAAAATTGGTTACTACAATGATGAGAAGCACATAGAAGCTATTAATCACTTTTAACAACTTAATTTGAGGAAATATTTGTTTTAGTCATTTAAGTTTGAGTGATTCCAAAATAAATCCTTTAAGTTTTTAACTTTACAAAATACATCCTACATCTTACAAGCTATTAATTTTAGTTCTTTTTAAAATCTATTTTAGTCCTTTAAGTTTAAACTCTAATTTTAATCATTTAAATATAATAAAATCTGAAAACCTTAATAAAATTAAAAAAAAAAAAAGATTTTAATGTATATTTTTTTTAAAACATCATTAAAATATTTTTTAAAATTAAATAAAAAACATCATTAAAATCTGAATTATGCTCAAATTCTACCTAGCCATTTTTTCCTAATTAATTAAAAATATAAAAATTCAAAAATAAAAATATATACTAAAATCTATAAAATTGAAAGAAAAATATAAATATGTTTAAAAAAAAGGGACAACTCCAACTACCCCTGTCATATTCCCCAAATGTAAATTATAGTATGATTTATATAATAAATTGAACGATATTATACAAGATTTTATGTATTTGTGGACCTCACATTCAAGAAATTATTTCCCGAACTAAATTGAACACAAGTATAATTAAATCTAAACTCTATAAGTATTTACTGTGATGAATATAATATTAAATCATATAAAAACGCATTCCAATTAATTTAATGCACATTTATTAAGTTTTGAAATTCTTATTTAATCTTGTTTGATAATTATATGAGTCGAACTAAGATGAGCTTTAATCGAGTCGAGATTAATTATATAAATCATATAATTTACATTTGGAGAATATGACCAGGGTAGTTGGAGTTGTCCTTTTTTTAATACATATTTATAATTTTTTTTCAAATTTCTAGATTTTATTATATATTTTTATTTTTGTATTTTTATATTTTTAATTAATTAGGGAAAAATGGCTAGGTAAAATTTGAGCATAATTCAGATTTTAATGATGTTTTTATTTAATTTTAAAAAATGTTTTAATGATGTTTTAAAAAATATATACATTAAAATTAATTTTTTTTCAAATTTTATTATATTTAAATGATTAAAATTGGAGTTTAAACTTAAAGGACTAAAATAGATTTTAAAAAGGACTAAAATTAATAGCTTGTAAGATATATGATGTATTTTGTAAAGTTAAAAACTTAAAGGATTTATTTTGAAATAACTCAAACTTAAAGGACTAAAACAAATATTTCCTCACTTAATTTAATCACTTAGTTGTGTTGCCAAACACTCCAAAAGTGATTATATTTTAAAGTAGAAGTGTTTTTAAGCACATACTAGTGCTTGCAAACACCCACTTAATAGCTTCTACGTGCTTCTCATCATTGTAGTGACCAATTTTACATTTTTGCCCTCACAATTTAAATAATATTTTATGTTTACCCATTACTTATCCAAATGTAATAAGGGTATTTTTGTAAAATTATAAAGAAGCTATTTGTTTTGCAAACATCACAACATATACAAAATTGATTAAAAGTGCTTAATTTTAAAACATTATCCACTTTCAAATTTATTTCAAAAATCAATTTTAATCACTTTTAATCAATTATCACTGTTTACAAACACACCCTAAATGTTGTTAGAATTTGTAATTGTTTCCTACATTTTTTTTCTTTCTATTTTTACCCTTTTATAAAGCGACAAATAAAATTAAATGTTCTTTTAAATTTTGGTAAAATTAAGTGTGTTAAATACAGTCATTTTGGTCAAATAGAACGCACTTAAATACTTAATGACACTAACGAAGACCTGTAACAAAAGATTGGCATTAACAAAGAAACAAACTTATAAATTTATAATTTAGGACATACAAAAGTAGAAAAGAAGTACTATATCTTACTATTTAGGGTTTTTCTTAGTGTAGTTAAATTGTACAAAGTGACTATGTAGTCAGTGCATCGAATCGCGCCACGTGGCGTCGTATGCATCGTATGGACTTGCTACCTGTTATACAAATTTAAATTAAATAAATTTTTTTAAAATTGTATTTTATTATTTACTATATTACCCTTCTTTTATTAAAATCATTTTTAAAATATATATATTTATTAAGTAAAATTACTATTCTACCCTTTTTTATATAAGCAAAATTACTATTCTACCATTTTTTATACAAATATTATTATTATAAAAATTAAATAAATCAATCAAAAAAATAATTAAATAATAAATGTACCAGAAGTACTTACTTGCTCGGTCCAACAGTCGTGCACGGTTGCACGGTCGATACTCAGTAAACCGTGTAATCCAAACAATGTGTTGTAAGTGCTCACTTTCACGGTCCAACAGCTGTGCACGGTTGCACGGTCGATACTCAGTCACCCGTGTAAATCGAAACATGTACTGGAAGTACTCACTTGCACGGTCCAACAGTCGTGCACAGTTGCACGGTCGATACTCAGTAAACCGTGCAATCCAAAAAATGTATTGTAAATGCTCACTTTCACGGTCTAACAGCCGTGCCTGGTTGCACGGTCGATATTTAGTAAACCGTGCAAACAAAAAAAATGCTATTTTCTTGTTCACGTGCTCGAGCCACAAATAGAGTAGCGGTTTGGCGACGTCAGTGGAGTGCGTGTTCACAGAGGGGGAGAAAACCAACGTATTCGTGTTCTAAATTTAGGTTCATATGACTTTTTTTTGGTTTACTTTAATTTATTTTTTTATTGTTAATTTTAATAATAATATAAGGGTGAACAGGTAGTTTTACCATTATATATTTTAATTAAATTAATAGATATAATAATTTTTTATTAAATTAAGGAAAAAAATGTAAATTTTAAATTATATATGTTAATTAATTATAAATACGATACCATACGACACATACGATGAATATTTTCAACACAAAGTACAAAAGGTAACAGGTCATCAGGTTTAAGCCTTTAGATTTGATTTTTAATGGTTCAAATTTAATTGACTACGGTAGTCATACGACACTCTCGTTACGTTTCAATTAAAAATACTGTCATATTTCAATCAAATCTAATATCATAATTCATTTATTTGTGATTGTTGTATATAAACTAATACTCTCGCAATCCACATAAAATATTCTCATTTTTTTTAGATTGGTCTAGTATAGAATCAATTCTATACATGAAATTGAGTTAATTTGGTCAACAATTTTTTTCTTTTGTAATTTTTTTTTTGTTGGTAATTTTTTTCGAAAACGTGTGTGTTGAAAAATGTAAGTCAATATTACTAAAAAGTGTAACACAATATTACTAACAAGTGTAACACAATTTTTTTTATTGAAAAGTGTAAGTCACTATAATTGAAAAGTGTAAGTCATTATAACTAGAAAGTGCAAATTAGTATAATGATTATATACAAAAGAAGTATTATTCAATATTATTAACTTACACATTTCAATCAAAATTAATGTTACATTTCACGTATATTCCCGTTGCACGGTGCAAATGAGACAGAGTCGTAATTTACTTGTAGGAATACCAATTGTGTAAAAAGGGCCCACAACCACAAGGAGAAGGAGCCTTGAGTCGGACTGGGTTAAGGTGGGCCCATTGAGGAAATCCCATGTGATGTAGGAGACCACCAAGCTGGCTATGTCTCCTCCCCACTTTACTTCTTTCCGTCCCTTTCATCCCTTTTTTATTTTTATTTTTTTTGTTTTCTCAACCCAATTTGGAAACCCAAATTCTAAGCCACATAGCACACCCCTTTTTCAGCTACCTTTTCTTTAATTACATTTAGTAGAAAGATTTCTTTTTTTAATTTCTAATTAAAGTAGTAGATTCGTCTTCAAACACCATTTTATTCACACTATATTTGCTTCAATTTTTATAAAACGTCAATTTTTAGGTAGTATAAAATTCCCAATTCTAATGCGAGGATTAAATAGAAAATTAAGAGCCAACATGCTTCTTAGATGATACTCCAGTATTTAGAATTTTTATAACATGTTTATTAGAAGATTTAGATAATTAATGACACTGCTTTGTTGCTCCATGCATGTTTATAAAATCTCATCAAATATGTCGTTTAGTTACTATTTAGGTGATATGCACATTGGTAAAAGAAAAATACAATCATCATTGAATTTGTAATTTAGCTTATTGTATGTGATTTAATTATTTTGTTTGAAAAGACAAAAAGATCAAAATGAAAAGAAGATGATAAAAAGTCAATATATAATCTCCAACTACATAATGTTGTACACATATTATTACATAACCATGTGCCAATAAATTGCCAAGGAATAATGGCAAATTGGCAATCACCATAAAGACCAAAAAAATGTACTACGCGTACCGTAATTATAATTATCAAAGCTTTATGGGACCCAAAAGCAAAAAAAATAAAATTAAAAGAAATAAAGATAAAAAAATTAAGATTATTACTAGTACTATCATTGTATCGAATTTTAACTTATTCCAGATTCAATTTTATTTTACGACACATACAAGCAATATTACAAAAAAAAAGGATTGGTCTGCTATGGACTCGAGTGCATGTTGTGCACCCTAGTCCATGTTGCACTTTTCAGTTACTGGCTTACACTTTTTGGTAAATGGTGTTGCACTTTTTAATTATTAAACTGTATAAGTAATAATTAAAAAGTGCAACACCATTTACCAAAAAGTGTAAGTCAGTAAACTGAAAAATGCACATGGACTAGGGTGCACAGCATGGACTCGAGTGCATACTAGACTTTACCAAAAAAAAATTGATGTCGATCCCCAACACCATGTATTTGCTGATATCTTATTTAACGAAAGGGTCCACTAATCCACCCATTCATTAAAAATAAATATGATCTTTGACGTATACTTTATACAATAATAATTTTCACAATTTTTTTAGACAATTCATCGTCACTTTTCACCTTTAAAATGAAAGATCATTTATAAACTTTACTTTCACAATATTCACAATTTTACACAACGTATTTTTGGATCCACGAATACACATAAGTTATTTCATTTATTTACTTTATATATCAAAATTTATAACATTATCCCTCAAAACGCTATTCATTATTACAATTTTTTAATATGTATACCCCAATATATGAAAAATTATTACTCCCTCCGTTTTTAATTAAGTGTCACTTTGCCTTTTTTCAATATTTTTAAAACAAGTGTCATTCTACTTTTTTTTTTTAATTTTGACAATTTTATCCTTATACATTACACTCTCTTCATTTTCTTTACCTTAATTTAAGTTTTTTCCCTTTTGAATATATTATTATAACATAAATCATGGATAAACCTTAATTATTGTATACATGAATTCCACCTAAAATATTGGCCACATTCATTACTAAACATAAATTTAATATGAAAGTTAGTTATCATTAATGAAGGGTAAAATAGTCCATGATTATATATCTTAATTTGTTGAAAATTCTTAGAATGACACTTAATTAAAAGTGGAGGGAGTATGTAACTGTGGCCAAAAAAAAAGAAAAAAACTTCCTATCTGGAGATGAAGTTAAGAAAACGAAAATCATTTTTTTTTAAACACTGTTTAATTGGATTCTACACTTTTGTCATTCTTATTTTTTTTTAAATTATACAAATATTCGTAAGAATAATTATTATTATAAATTACTGTACCTTTTTTTTATATATAATTTTAAAAATTAATACATTAATTTATTTGCTTTAAATTACTTGTTTATGAACTATACTAATCACGCGTGTATACATTATTTTAATTACACTAATACCATTTGAGTAATAATGCGGCTGGAGCCAAAAAAATATAGATACCAATATTTAATAAAATTATTAAATCTCTTAATAGTAATAACAAAAGCAAGATATTTAAGGATTACTAGTTCAAATTCGTGTACTAATATTTTAGTGGTGGTGAATACTCCATCAGATATGATTCATTCAGAATAATTTAATTTTCTTGCGTGATTCTCATTCCATCAGATATAATTCATTCAGAATGATTTAAGTTTCTGTTTTGACAGAAGGAATGATTTTATTTTCTCGTGCAATTTACGAATTACGCGTTATTATAAAAAAAAAAAATCTTAACAACACAACTTGAAAAAACAAATTAAACAAAATAAATGTTGATGCAAAATAAATAAATATAGAGAGACGCATGTTGAGTACGTAGATTACGATACATCACGTGGGTTGCGCTGTGCTTGGCCTTTTTCTACCACATTCTCCCCCGGCCTCTTTACAGGTGTTGTGCGTAAATACGTATATATACGAATACATGTAAAAGGATAAATTGGTAAATACATAATGCAAAACCGGGCAAAGAAACTGTCTTTGGTGCGATATCCGGAAAACCGTTGGAAGCCGCGCTACATATTTCGGGTAAAAACAACCCAACAGGCGCACATACATCACTCTCTCCCACGTACATATTTATATTTATTTTTACCATTTTCGTTCACATATTTCTTCTCATTTAATCATTTCCTTCTATATTAAATACCCCACCATGAGAATATAATTCCTTAAAAAAGAAAAAGACAATATAACAAGTGCACTCTACCACAAGTTGATACATCAATTACTCATCTATTTAAAAATATTACTCCATATATAACTATTTACTTTGGTGCTCTCAACTTTCGAGCTAAACTGATAAAATCAAAAACTCAAAAGTACAATCTATTAAAAAACTTCCATTTCAAAATTTTAATGTGATGTCCAAATGGAAGTATGGCGATGGAGGATTTAAAAATAAAAAGATGAGTTGGTCCATGAATTTTACCATAAGTATATTTTACAACTAATATCTTTTAACAAAATAATTAACTTCTCCTTTTACCCTTAATTAATGATTGTATTTTAGTAAAAAAAACATTTAACTAAGTATTTATTAATTTTAAAGATAAATTTAAAAGAAATACAATTAATTTACATTAAAAAATAAAAAACGTTATACAATTTACAAATAAAATGAAAGATCAAAATGTCATATATTATGAATACGAAAAAATATTATTTGTATAATACTATTAAACTAATAACTAATACATTAAAAAGTACACATAAAATGCAAATCTAATTCACAATGAAATTGGTCCACACAAGACTTTTATCTTTAAAAATAAATAGAGAAAATTAAGTACTCATCATATTGGGTTAATCTTGAACCTCAATTCAATCTACTTAAATTATTCAATACCCTAGATATAAAAAGAAAGACAAAAACTTTTTAAAAATAGGAGTACTTCTTACAATTTTGTATGCACAATATGTATAACGGTGATGCTCAATGAAAAATAAAATAAAATCACCAAGTGCTTGTGTTAATATTATTGCATCAAAACTGTCTAATAAAACACTCCGTATCCACTTTCTCCCTTTAAACAAGGTTTGGCGATATTCATAAACATAAAATTTTAAATAATGAGGAAATTTTGAATTGATTTTTAAGGGAATTTTATAATTGATGTTAAATGCTTTTCTTGTTTAAAGCCATTAAAGTATTTTCCCTATTGTAAAATTATGGTCCCCTATTCATTTTATTTTTTTGATATCTTAAAATTTAATTTAATTTTTAAGAGTATGTATAATGTCAAAATTATCCTTATAGAGAGAATATTTGAATTATTGTAATATGTTGAAGAAAAAAGAGTTCTTTAATTTCAAGAACATTTAAATAGGAATATGTTTAAAAGTTTATGGTTAAAATTTAGAATTTTATATGCACTAGTATTTTATTGGTTTGGTTGAAAAATATAAGAGTAGTAATAATAATAATGTAGGAGAGTATTATTTCTAGTGTAAATGAAGCCTTATAAAAATCCCATAAATAGGCATGTGCAGCAGTACTAGTAGCAGTAATTCTCCTAGTACATACATACTAACCGTTGGGGTTGGCGTGCGATGAAGATTAATACACCAAAAATAAATAAATAAAAATCACAAAAGTGAAGCTGGTGCCCTGCAGTTACACACACTATAACACAGAATATTTACACACAGCTAGGAGGCTTCTCCTTCTGTTCGACTATTCCCTCAACTACCCTTCTCTCTCTCCTCTCTCTCTCTCTCACATATAGTAACAATATAGTTGGCTGTCTTCTTAGCTTCTCTCTCTAGTTGCAGCATCATTTTCTGGTCCAAGAAATTCTCATCCTGCTTTCACTTCTCTCAATTTTTTCTGCTAACTGTTTCTCAAAACTTACTCAACACATTTCTATATTTCAAGTGTTTTTTTTAGCTCTGAAATTTTCGTGTTCAAAGAGTGTGTGTGCTGTGCTCACAATGGAAGCTAATTCCTCTGGCGAGGATTGTTGTGTGAAAGTTGCAGTTCATATTAGACCTTTGATAGGAGATGAGAAGCTTCAAGGATGCCAAGATTGTGTCACGGTACAACCTGGGAAGCCTCAGGTACACTCCCAATTTGTAATGTGATGTGGATTTTGCTGCGATTTCAAGGAAACGAGTGAATGCACTTTTTGGTGCTGTGGTGGTTGTTGAGATTTTTTTTTGTTTGGCTATTGGAATTATTGGGTTGGAAAAGATCTGATTTGTTGTGATGCTTTATTTTCCCAACATATTGGCTCTGGAATTTGGGAGACCATGCATGTTCAAGTTTGAGTTGCAGTGTTTTCGTGATCTGATTTTGGGGATTTCACAGCAACCCTGAGTTGGGTTTTCTAGTATAAAAATAAATATATTATTCTTTTGCACTGGATCATCTTTTTATGCATTTAAAATAAGAAATTAAAGGCTTTCAAGTGAGAGTTTTGAGGAATAATAATGGTTAGAGATTTTCTGCTATCTGGAGGAGGAATTGAGTTCTGAAATTTGGTTCTTGTTTGGTTTTCTTTAACAGAGATAATTCACCCATACTTTATCTGGAAAATTATTATTCCAATAGTTGTTTTATATGCAATTTTTGTTTGTTAGGCTTATTCTTCTGTATAGCTATCTGATAGAGTGATACTGAGGTTTATTTGCACTCATCAATGCTCTTCTTTCTTATCCTATTGATATTGGTTATGGTTGTAACCAGGTGCAAATTGGGACCCATTCATTTACATTCGATCATGTTTATGGTAGTACGAGCTCTCCCTCGACTTCCATGTACGAAGAGTGTGTTGCACCTCTCGTTGATGGCTTGTTTCAAGGATATAATGCTACCGTTCTTGCCTACGGACAGGTGAAGCTAAAAATCTACGCAAAAATTGGAGTTGTGCTTACAATGTTGATAGCAAAACTATGTGTCCATATCTGAAAGAAATGCGTTTCAATGTGCAGACTGGGTCAGGCAAAACGTACACGATGGGTACTAGTCTCAAAGATGGATTCCAAAATGGATTGATCCCCAAAGCTATGAATGCGTTGTTCAGAAAAATTGATACCCTGAAGCATGAAATTGAATTCCAGTTACACGTTTCCTTCATCGAGGTTCAATCCTGTCGCCTTTTATTTTTGTACATAATTTATAGACAAACATATGTTACATCAGTGATAATCCTGCATGTTAGTATATGCATTCCAATACTAGATTGGCGTACATGTATTGCTCATCATCCATTTATGTATTTTACGGTTATAGCATTATTATCAGTGGGATATGTCCAACATTTTTCATGAAAAATGAAATCGCCTCATTAGAGACTGAATTTTTCCTGAGACTGTCGTTTTCCACAAAATGTTTTTCTTTTAATAAATAGGTCAAGTGAAAAGAATTTAGCTCAAAATGGGATAACTAGGGATATTCAAAATTTATTGTATAAGCTTTCATTTAAAACTGTCATCATATGCATGGGATCCAACTTGATTTTCAGGTTTTATTTATGATCACAAATTAGTGCTCATTGATATTAGTATTATTTATTTTACATCTTCTATATCCCCTTGCTGAGATTGTGTGGCTCAATCAAATGGCTTGTTATATACCTTCAATGAATTTACTTTGGTAATGATAGTATTTTGAGTTACCAGGAAGTGTAATCAAGGATGAGTTTTGTATCAGTTTGCAACTTGATTATTTAGAAATTATTAACCTGTTATTTCACCACATGTGTTGCTGACATAAATGTCATATTTTAATTTGAAGATTCATAAAGAAGAAGTAAGAGACCTTCTGGACCCTAGTTCTGCTAACAGACAAGAGATGGCAAATGGGAACGGTGCAAAAGCAACTATCCCTGGAAAACCTCCAATACAGATTCGTGAGACATCGAATGGTGTAATTACACTTGCAGGATCTACAGAGTGTAGTGTGAAGACTCTAAAGGAAATGGCTGATTGTTTGGAGCAAGGATCTCTATGCAGGGCAACGGGGAGTACAAACATGAACAATCAATCAAGGTTGATTAGGCAAAGCTTAGTGTTCTTCTTTATGTTTTTCTAAAGAAAATTGAATATTTAACAATATGAACTAGGAATCTTTCTCCAAAGATTTTACCTGAGTATTGAAAGAAATGAAAATTCCTATTGAATTAAGTGAGTTGAATGATGTCGAAAATGCATGTGTAGAATACAATAAATCTGGCTCTCTAGGAAAAGACTAGGATTGAGAATATATGGCAACTACAGTTAGATTTGATTATTGATTCAGGATCAACTGGATGGGAAGGACATAGAAACTTTAATCTATATTACGAAAATACCCCGTCTTCATAGAAGTCCTAGTACGCCCTTTCGGTGTTCTCTACTGAAGAAATTTACATAAATAGAAAACAAATTTACAGAACTGCATTTGGCTTTTTTGTTTCTTATTCACTTCTGTTTCATAAGTATACAGACAGCTGAAAATTGTCTAACAATTTTTTTTTTCTGTTGAATCTCGAATTACACATGAACCAGTGTTTTTTGTGGAAACCAAGGTCATTCAATAAAATCCATGTATATTTGTGAATTTTGCATGACACTGTTACAAGTCCAAGCAATTTTCTCCTTGCTTGAAACCCAGTTTGCATAATATATCTGAGGCAAGAACTTGTATACACCAAGTTGCACCGTGCAACTATTGTGTAGTATTAGTTGCTTCCCTATAAAGTATTAGTTGTGCATCCATGCAGCTGGTGCACCCAAGTGTTACTCAATATTTGAATATCTCGTACTAAAATCTTCCTCCTAAAAGCGTGTCACTCATTTTCTGAGTATAATAGAACTTCTTCTATCACAGTCGCTCTCATGCCATCTTCACCATCACAGTGGAGCAAATGCGTAGGCTTCATCCAGATAATCCTAATGAGAGCAATCTAAATGACTGCATGACCGAAGAGTATCTCTGTGCAAAGTTGCATTTGGTGGATCTTGCTGGATCAGAACGAGCAAAGAGAACAGGATCTGATGGTCTTCGTTTTAAAGAAGGTAAGCAAAGTATTGTGGCTGTTAATATTGATCCCTCAACTCTTCTTCTCATTTCCGAACTTTGTAATTTATGCTGTTTTCTCAGGAGTTCACATTAACAAGGGACTTCTTGCACTTGGTAATGTTATAAGTGCCCTTGGTGATGATAAGAAGCGCAAAGAAGGTCTTCATGTACCATATCGTGATAGTAAACTTACTCGATTGCTGCAGGTTTGTCATTGTTTGATGTGATTGCTTTTAAGTTCATTGTAAGATATTACGAATTACAAATAATCATTCCTTGGAATCACTTCCTAATCCTCTTTGTTTTCAAGTTATTGTTGTTTTATTAAAGTTTGAAGTCTTTGAATGTTGGCAGGATTCTCTTGGTGGCAACAGCAGGACAGTAATGATAGGTACTATATATCTTTCTTTAAGTTATTTACAGGAATGATTTTATTTTCAATTTATTGTTCAACATTGGCCTCGAAACATTGATTTAGAATATTGCAAGGACAACAAATTGCTTTTACTGATACAAAAACTTTTTTATTTCCCAGCATGCATTAGTCCTGCTGATATAAATGCTGAAGAAACTCTTAATACTCTGAAATATGCCAACCGTGCTCGGAATATCCAGAACAAACCTGTTGTAAGTAATTGAAGATTCTCATGATTTCTCTCCATATTCAACCACAATCTGCATGTTAATAGTTTCTGACATCATTTCATTACTTAATGGCCAGGTTAATAGAGATCCCATTTCAAATGAAATGCTGAAGATGCGTCAACAGTTGGAATATCTGCAAGCTGAACTTTGTGCCCGTGGTGGTGGAGTTTCATTCGACGAAATACAGGTAACCTCAGTTTTGTAATTTCTGAAAATCGTTAAAAAAAGCTAATCCTGTTTGAGGATTTCTTCTGCTGAATGATTCATTAAAAGCTTTATCCAAGGGGAGAGCTTTAACTAGGATTAATTAAGCAGGTTCTTAAGGAGAGGATTTCTTGGCTGGAAGCTACTAATGAGGAGCTGTGTCGAGAGCTTAATGAGTTCCGTAGAGGCAATCCGATTGAGCAATACGAAGACAATGTTAAAGTAAGCAAAATATTTTAATAGACATCATTAATAAATCAGGATTGCCACATGTGAATGAGGAGCACTTTGTAATATCAAATTCCAAGGGTAAAAGAAACTTCCGTTTTGCAGATTGTTGCAAATGGTGCTATGAAAAGTGAAGGTCTTAAAAGGGGATTGCAAAGTATGGAGTCTTGCGATTACCAAATGAGTGAAAACAGTATGTTTTTTCTATCCTGCAAATGGCTTCATAAACTTTCCAGAAAAAAATGCAATATGGTTTAAATGGTGGATTGTTCACATCAATGTTTGCAGGTGATTCTGGGGATATTGATGAAGATACAGCAAAGGAGTTGGAGCATACATATTTGCAGAATAGTTTGGATAAAGAATTGAATGAGTTAAATCGACAGTTGGAGAAGAAAGAGGTACTACTTTTTGAAGTTATCATACCCTAATGTTGTACTTTTCTGGTATATTAAAGTGAACATCCATTATATGACAAATTTTCTACTAACTGCACTTTTGAAGAGCTTATAAGCTCATTAAAGCAGTTTATAAGATGTTTTGGAGCTCATAAGCTATCTAAAAGTGTTTGGTGAAAAAAATAGTTTAACAACTTGTAAAATCTTAAAATATGTTCCTTTACATATAAGCTCCAAAAGAAAAGAAGTACCAATACCTCAATTATTTTTATAAAATCTTTTAAGCTATGCTCAAATAATTTTTTTTAACAAAATATTAAATTTACAAAAACAAAAATCACCCCCTCACCCTCCAAATAACTTAAGGTGATCTGATAGCAGCAGCAGCAGCAGTGGAGGTCCGGTGGCGGTCGGTGATCCATCAACATAATTATTTTATATTAAAAAAAAAAAAAGAATTCTCTCAAGTTATCAAAGAACTTAAGGTCATGTTTACTTTGTTGGATTAGGAGGGATGTATACTTTTATCCCATTTATCTTGTGTTTGGTTCATGTGACACTGGCCCGGTAACTTACTCTACTTGTCACATGAATGAGGGATAATTGGTCACACGGGGAGGGGTTGGACTAGTTGTCCCATGAGGGATAATTACTTATCCATCCTGTCCACACGAGCCCTAAAAGTTCTATTAGTCAAACTGTCAAACACCCTAACAAATTATAAGGAACTAAAAATTACATCTTATAAGCTAAGCTTAGCCAAACAGGCTCATTCAAAATGCGACAATTTCTTTCATCTTATATAAATTACATCTTGCAGTCAGAGATGAAACTTGTTGGAGGAGACACCACAGCTCTCAAGCAACACTTTGGAAAGAAATTATTGGAACTTGAAGAGGAAAAGAAGACTGTGCAGGTTTCATATTAAGATCTGAATAATTCAATGTATTATATTAAGAACTTTTGATATTTAAATTCTCATCTTCACCTATTCAATTTATGTAGCTTGAGAGGGATCGACTACTGGCAGAAGTTGAAAACCTTTCTGCTAATACTGATGGGCATGCTCAAAAAATGCAAGATGTCCATTCACAGAAATTAAAACTTCTTGAATCTCAGGTTTTCCATTTTCCTTTTTCATGAATAACATATCCCCAATAACTTTTATTTTTTGATTTAAGTAAGTTTTTAATGTTTCAAAATCAGATACAAGATCTTAAAAAGAAACAAGAGAATCAGGTCCAGCTTTTAAAGCAGAAACAGAAGAGCGACGATGCTGCAAAAAAATTACAGGATGAAATACAATGCATCAAAGCACAAAAGGTCACATTTTGATTTTCCTTGTTCAAATGTTTTCTACCTTTTGCAATTAATTTTCTAATAGTTATTGGTCTTGCAGGTTCAATTGCAACACAAGATCAAACAAGAGGCTGAACAATTTCGACAATGGAAGGCATCTCGAGAGAAGGAACTGCTACAGGTAATTTGCTGCTAATGAACTCTTTATGGATATTGTATAAGCAGAATTTTGGCCTTGTAAGATTCAATCAATTGACAAGTATTGTTGTTTGATCAAGAGATGTAAGCATTTCTATTTTTATTCATGTTACTTTGACTCATGGTATACAGTTGAGGAAGGAGGGAAGAAGAAATGAATATGAAAGACACAAACTGCAAGCATTGAACCAACGTCAGAAAATGGTGAGAATCTTACCTTACATGTGCGTATTTATAGATCTTATTTTCTAGTTTCAACTTTTTAAGAAAAGAACTGCAGAATAATACATGCCAAATGCAAAAAGATAAGCATATGTCCAAGATCAAGCACTTTTTCTTGTTAGAATGATTGCATATGACAGAGAGTTTTATTTTTATTTTTAGAAAAGATCTTTTTTGCTCATCTGGTGTTTGAGAAACTAATATACTATTGCCAATGTTTTGATTCGTAGGTATAAAAACAATAGCAATATACCTTTGCCTTATATTTTTCAAAGAACTAATAAACACAGTTTTCTTTAATATATGGGTTCTGTTAAATGTACTGATGAAATGCCCCTGCCCCATTTTTTATTCAGGTTCTTCAGAGAAAGACTGAAGAAGCTGCAATGGCTACCAAGAGATTGAAAGAATTGCTAGAAGCACGTAAATCTTCTGCGCGTGAAAACTCTGGTTGGTATTTTTGCTGGTTAACATACTATTTTATTATCAGCTCATTTCTGCGTCTCCCTTTCTCCTTTTTACCCCCAAGATACTGATGCATTAATAAAAAAAATTAAATTAACAAGGTTTATAAAGATTGATTTGGCACTCAATTATTCATAACAATGGTTTCAAGAGAAGTTTTAAGTCATTACTATTTGATACTAATAGTACGTCTCTTTCCAGTGACCGCCAACGGAAATGGAACTAATGGACAGAGCAATGAAAAGTCGTTTCAGCGTTGGCTTGAGCATGAACTTGAAGTTATGGTCAATGTTCATGAAGTTCGCTATGAGTATGAGAAGCAAAGTGAAGTGTATGTAGCATTTCTTTTTTTAAATATATTTTAATCCTGTTCTTTTTTTTCTTTTTTCTTTCTAAACTCTTATTGACTCATCTCCAGACGAGCGGCATTGGGAGAAGAATTAGCTGTTTTGAGACAAGTGAATGAATTTGCTTCAAAGGGTGTGAGCCCTCCTAGAGGGAAAAATGGATTTGCTAGGTAAGCTTCTTTGGTTAATGATCATTTAAATGTAAATATAATACTATAATGTAATTCTTCTATTTTTAAAGATCAACATGCATTTTTATTCTGTTTGTTCCCCGCTTTCAGGGCATCTTCAATGTCACCAAATGCAAGAAATGCAAGAATAGCTTCTCTTGAAAGCATGGTGAGTATTGCCTCAAATTCACTAGTTGCAATGGCTTCACAACTTTCAGAAGCAGAAGAACGAGAGCGTGGTGTCATTAGTCGAGGACGCTGGAACCAGCTACGTTCTATGGGAGAGGCAAAAAACCTTCTCCAGACTATGTTCAATCATCTTGGCGACTCAAGGTACTCCAGATGTGACCATTTCCAGCAGAAATTTCTTATTAGTTACTGTATTACTTTGCATGATCACGTTGGAGATTTAAGGAAACACATCCCCCTCCCAAACTCCCACCAAAATAATGACAGTAAGTTTCAACATTTTAGTTAGTCCATTGACTGGCTACAGCCTGTTTTGAGCTGACGCAGAATTTTTTTTTTCGTTTTAAATTTCGTCCTATTAACTTTCAAAACTGGGTTACTAACCCATTGTGGAAGGTCCAAGGACTAGTAGAATTTTGAAACTTAAAGTGGAGGGTCCTGAAAGTTAACTGGGTTACTAACAGAATGAAATTCAATTCTAAAAAGTGGAGGGTCCTGAAAGTTAAATGGGCAAACTTACAGGACTACAATAAAAAACATATTCCTAAGTAAAATAAATAGAACTTATGAACAATGACGAATCTTTTGAGAATCACACATGCTTTTCACATACAGAACAAAGCATAGATAAAATAAATTAATAATATAAAACCTACCAAATCAGCTGCAGAGTTGAGAATTTGATATTAACCAGGATCTGAAATTTCTGCCATTTGAAGAAAAAGCCAAATAGCTTAATGACTTGATGCCATCAACAGGTGTCAACTATGGGAAAAAGATATTGAAATCAAAGAGATGAAAGAGCAAATGAAGGAACTCGTGGGGTTATTGAGACAAAGTGAAGTCAGAAGGAAGGAAATTGAGAAGGAGCTAAAATTAAGAGAGCAAGCTGCTGCTACTGCATTAGCTACACCACCACCAGTATGATTGCATCTAACTTTATATTTATATCATCGTCTTTCTTCTATATATCACTTATAGTTTCTCCTCGTTTTTTTCTTGCTACAGAATAACTCTCTCAAACACATTGCTGATGATATGAGTGGTCCATTGTCTCCAATTCCCGTACCTGCTCAGAAGCAACTCAAATACACAGCTGGAATTGCTAATGGCTCACATAGAGAGTCTGCTGCATTCATGGATCAAACACGAAAGGTTTGTTTAATCTTCTCTGGCTTCTACATAATTTTGGCATAATGCATCAAAAGGTTCCTGAACTATTTTTTTGCTTTATAATGCCCTTTATATTTTGAAAATTTATTTCACGAGTTCACTCGAGAAGAAAATTGATAGAATTTTTCGATTCACCTTAATAGTCTGGTTAAATAATGTACATGTCAACTTTAGTTAATCTTAGTTATATACAAAAGTTTTTTTTCCAAGCCATTTTAGGTACCAATCACGTGAAGTATTGGGGTTAAAACAACTTGCACAAAACACATCTGGATATTAATAAAATTAATGGGACCATCAAGATAAATTGAAAAATTCCGTCAATCTTTTGTCTTGAGGGAGCTCGGGAAATGAAATTTCAATACCTGAAGGGTTTTTAAAACAAAAATTAGTTCAAGGACCTATCAAAACAAAAGTCACACAATGTTCATGCATTATGCCTTATGCCATACAATGTTGTATGAGCTTATATCAAGTGTTGTGGAAAGTGCAGATGGTGCCGATTGGTCAATTATCGATGAAGAAATTAGCACTTGTTGGACATGGTGGGAAGCTGTGGAGATGGAAGAGGAGTCATCATCAATGGCTAGTACAGTTCAAATGGAAGTGGCAAAAGCCTTGGAAACTCTCCGAATGGATTAGACACAGTGATGAAACGATCATGAGGTCTAGGCCTCGTCCGCAGGCTCTTCCTGAAGTTATGTATAGAAATGGTCACTAGTTTATATGATCTCAATGTCGTATGTATATCCCTTACTCACTCCTGCTCCCAACACATAGCACAGGGAAGAATAAGTGCAGGTAATGTCCATTTATTTTGTGTTATCTTGTTCTGATTAAAATAGAGTTTGATCATGATATGCAATACACTTGTGATAGAGAAAATCCCCTTTTTAGCCATAACCTTGTCGATGGTTATATTTTATGGGCTAGTGTGGATGGTAAAAATGTTGCCAAAACTATAAATTCTCTATGAATGAAAATTAAGTTAAAAGAGATTTTTTTTTTCTTCTTTCATGAGTGACCATGAATTTGTGCTCATAGTTCTATATCATTTCATGTTGCAATAGTATATAGTTGTTACACAAATGTATGTTCTTGATCTTACTTTTGGAATTTCCTTTAATGAAGCGCAGGTTGAGGTATAAGTGGCAGTTGGAGAAGTTTGGCTATAGCTGTATTGTTAGAGATAAATTTGAAGGTGAAATGGTTGGTCAGCCGTTGAGTTTTGTAGTTGTGGTACTAATCAGTTGCATCTTGTGGGATGTGTTTTACTTAGGAGGACTGCGTTCGTTGTTTTGGTGGGATTCTGATGGATCGGGGATTGGTTATATTATAGTCTTCGGTGTTGTATATATACTTGTCCAAAATCAACATTTGCAGAGGAAATCGTTGTCGATTTACTGTAGTGTTTGTGAAGTGTTTTTTTCTTTTTCTTTCTCTAGGGGGGTTTGTACTGTTAATTTTTTTGGCTAATTGGCCTTTTCTGTATATTGTGTGTAAGCACAACATTGGTTTGTTTTAAGAAGCATATAGTGCAGTTAGAGTCTTGGAAAAAGGTTTCTATTGACTTGTGCTTATCTGTTGTGTATGGGGTGTAGTGTTTTCATAACTAATTAGTTGTGGCTCAACCTGTTGTGTGTCTGATGTAATCGAACCGAGCCAAACTATAGAATGTTTGATTTTGATTTATTTATTATCAAGTCAAACTTAATTATTGAATATTCACGAGCTTAATTATATGAACCTAAATATGAGTTTAATAAATGAGTCAGATCATGAACTTACTACGAGTTTGTTCACGAGTTAACGAATCAAATATCGATATCGTTGGGTTTGCGTTTCTTTAAGTTGATGAACTATATATTAAACGAGCATGAATATTTTTCAAGGTGAATTCCGAATAGTGCTTACAAAAGGCTTGATTCGATTAAATTCCAACACTTGGGCTCCTCGACATTTGTGTGGATGTGATTTCTTTGAGCAAAAGTATCAATTATTTATACAAAAAACTATAGTATGTATCATGTATGAGACGTACATGATTTCCCATCATTCATATATTAAAAAGAATTTGGTGAATAAAGATCGGACCCGCAAGAAACAGTTCATTAATCTTATTTAATGTGTTAATATAATTTGCTCTTAACTTATGAACACGTACAATTTTCATCTGTAGAATTCAATAATTGATTATCATTCATTTTATTACGGTAACTGGAATCATTATCTAAAGTTAAATTTTATTGAAAGTTATTTTGTATTTTGTTAAGATTTAATTTTATTGAAATCCAAAGAACACTCCGTGAAACAATATATTGTTAATTTATCGCTCAATTAATAAATTTAAAGATATTTAACTACCTGTGTAAGTCACAATATAAACCTATGACAACATAAATAACTAACAGCAAATAGTAGTGCACTCTGTATTATTCTATCAATTGATACATAGTTGGAGCATACATAAAACATTTCACACACAAAAAGCTTTACCCATCCGGTTGCCTCATCCAAGCGAATAGGATAGACGAGCATTGCACTGTTTCATGATTACGCTTCTTATCCCATACTCAGCAAGAATGGTGCAGAAACGAGAAAGTTCAAAGACATGACGACCATACTCAGAGTTTTTTACAACACCAGAAGGCAAAGTGTTCGTCTTTGCGATGATTGCTAACGAGACCCCCACACTGCAAGCACACGAAGCTGCTTCCATCAGAGTAGGCATCGAGCACCACCTGATTCCTCCCTGTCTCAGCAAGGATTGAATTTCCTTGAGGATCGGGTTCGATTAGTTGCTCCGTCATCTTATGCTGCGAGGATAATCCAGGAATGGCCTCTGCAATTGCACATTCAGCAAACAGGGAAGCTAACTCGTCTGCAGCAGCAGTTGCTTGAATTTTATTCACGTACAGCTCTCGGGCACGATTCAGACCTTGAGATACAGCTTCATCTCCCCCTCGTATTTTCATTGCCATCACCACCTTTAATAAAAAGTTAATTAGGTTAGTTCCAGGACAACAATGCTCTTCAAACGGCAAATGGTTAGATACAAATTTTCCCATCTATCCGTAGTCCAAATCAACTACAAGATACGAAAAAAGAAAAGAATCAGTGAAAAAAGTTGAACAAAATACTCTTAATACTCAAAATTTCAACAAAAACAGGTATGGAAATGGATAATAGCGAAGAAAAAGAATATAATATGGAGTTTAATTCTCTTAAGCCGTAAGGCTCAGACTTGCAATGATTGTGATAATAACAAAGTTTCAACTTTAAAGAAATTTTGTTATTAAACTCCAGAAAAATAGTTTTAGTATTGAGTTACCTTTGTATTGATTTTAGCCTCGTTGACTTTCATAAATTGAAATTAGTCATTTAACTTTCAATTTTCTGATATATTGGTCCGGTGACAGGCTATAAGAGGTGAAACATCTGGTTGACCAATCAGACTTTGCCATGTTGTGTCAACCGGATGTTTCACCTCCTACAGCCACTCACCAGACCAAAATATCGAAATATTGCAAGTTATAGAACTCTATTCACTTTGTGAAAGTCGACAGGGGAGGAACCAAAATGGAGATAACTTACGAGACTAAAATAACTATTTTTTTCATAAAAGTTCATTAACCTCGACGCTTGCTTATCAACAGACATAAAAGCAAAAAAAAGAAATACTCCGTAGATAATAGCGAAGTTGGTATGACACGCGGGATAAGGAAATTATCAGTACGGGAAGGAGCACTGGAGCAGTCTTCAAAATGATGATGAATTTATCTAGCAAGTAGAGAAGACCAGTAGACTAGCATTTTCTTAAAGGTCCAAAAGAAAACGAGGACCAAATTGGAGTCTAAAGATGAATTAGCATTCAAAAGCTCTTTGGAAAACAGTATGCAAAAGATGGATTAACGTGGTGATGCACTGAAAGACTCAAAGAAGTGAATATCAAGAGTAAATGAAAGTACTTGTGTGTTTTGACTTTTGGCACAAAACAGAAACCTTCCTACCTATGAACATATCAATTTAAGTATCCAAAGATTTATACATACACGAATACAAGTTTCCATATCTTTAAGGTTCATCACGGTTAATATATTTAACATTTCAAGGTTAAAGAGATGAAAGGCGTGAAAAAACTAGTCTTTTGGAGTGGATAACACTTGCCAAATCACGTTAACTGATCTCATGCCGCATATGAGGCAACATTTAGGAAAATGCAACTGTATCAAGCCCTACATAAGTTCAATATCATGTATTTATCTGATAGAAGTGGTGCAAATAATATACTATTTGTGCCCTGTTATTCATAAATGAAATTTGATAATTAAAGCCCAGAGCAGACCTCTCAAGAAGCAAAGCAAAATATTATCCAATCTATCAAGAATTGTACCATAAAAGATAAGAAAAACTCAGCAGAATCATCAATAGAATACACACCTCCAATTAACTCTGCCTCATATCCTTAAATTCCTGTCATATAACTTCTTATCTCGTGCTTTTCCATTGTCTTAAGTTCTATACTCCGTATTATTTAGTGTACTACTATTTGTCTATTTCCATCTAAAGTATTTTCCTCATACAGTTTATGGAGCAGTCTGCCAAATACGTTATTACTCCTTTAATGATATGGAAAAACTTCTACGTGGAAAGATATAAATAGTCTCGCACTTTGGTAATACTTTATGCATGATCATCAGCATGTCATTAGGAACCGGGTCCTATGTTTTTTGTTAACTGGAAAAAAAGAATCTTAGTTATTACTAATGAAATCATGTAACAGATTACTTTCCCAGTCAAGCAAAGCAAAAGATCAACTACTTTTCTATTTCTTTTTTGGGGAATTGGGTTGAGAAGGGAGGAACTAAGCAACTAGACTTGACACATGCATAATGATGTTGTTTGCATCTTAACACTTTCAATAAATTAGAATCAAAAAATGAAATTTGCCTTGGGAATGTATAATGAGCCTAAAATTAACCCCAGCTCTAGCAAGAGACATATAATGAATCAAATGTTAAGAGTATTGAAGCACCGGATTAAGCTCCAAAGCTCAAGATTGATCTTTTAATTGCATAATTCAATTGCTTCATATGGTCTTGCCTCGTTTTTTGTCGATCTGCAAGTTTTTACCAGTCATCCTAACCTCTCCTTAAATCCAATATCACCAAGAAAGCACAACTCTGAAGACACATTGCAGCATTAAACAACTCTATCATGTAAAATGCTATTTTTCACTATGCTTTTGAAGAAATGCAGGATTTTAATTAAAATAGTTACATTGTAGTTACTCATTCCATCAGTACCCCCCCTCCCCCTTCCCCCCAACCCACCACCAGGTCCACCACCCCACACACACATACAAAGAATGTAAAGAAAGAAATGACATGTGCCATGTGTATAACTTCAGATGATCGAAGTTAAGACTTTGTACACGTGGTTGTGCATGTAAATCTTGCAATTAACAAACATGACAGATTTTCAAATTCCTTAAAACATACTAAGCCTAGTTGTAGTTAATGGTTTTCTTTAAATAGTAAGGCAATCAAAACAAGGAAACAAAGACTCGCCTATTCAATGATCTATATATAGACCATTACAGAGCAAAATGATACTTACTTTCCAACCGTACAAGAAAAAGAAACTATAAGCCATTCTTGACCTCGTGATGAAGTAATGCAGAAGGAAAATAAAAAAGAAAACACAGATCCAACTTCTTTGTAATTGATTAGGCAACATTCCCATTCTGTTCACCCATTTCATCTATACTTCCAGATTTTTCAAAAAACATTTTCTAGAAATGAAATACATAGTGAATCAGAAAAGCTCATATTTTCTTGATTTTTTAACATATATCTAAAATTGGTCCATAATTCACAAATCTCAGACGAAAATTGGAAAGAAAAAAAAAAAGAAAGAAAGATAGATAGATAGAAGCAACCCTGTAAATTCAAGAAAAGCTGCATCACTAGTTTGTACACCAAATACCAGCAGACGTCAATAAATTTACACATACAGGAAAGGGAAAATTATAAATGTAGCGGCTCCAATCGCTCAACGACAATTTATGTAAATGAGAAAGCAAAATACTTAACAATGAACTGATCACAACTGCAATGAAACATGCCAGGAGGGAAAAAAAAAGTTGCATTCAAAATTAACAAAAAGCAAAAATGATTAAAGAAAATGAAAGTAAATTGGGATTAAAAATTACCGCTTGGAGGGCCTGAGAAGGCTTCCCTTGATCAATGAGTTGACGAGCCTTCGTCAGTAAATTTCTGACACCGTTCGGGTCAGAGCCGGAGAAAGCATCCGGCGGCGGAGCACACGGCGGCGCTGTGGCTTCCGCCTCCATCATATCGGCGTCTCCACCATTCATTGCATTACAGTTTTCTTTCCTCTTTTGGTTGAATTGAAGCAGACAGATGTTTCCAGTAAATTCAGTAGCAGTTCCGTTTGATTATCTTGATTTTAATGCTTTCTATGTATTGGGCCGGCCTAAATTGCCCTGGCGAATTGGGCCTTACAATATTGGGCTGGGCTGGATATTTTTAGGGTTGGGGTACATACCCCTCCAGCTTTGTTTAATACATTCCCTTCCATCATTTATTAATTAAATATACATGTAAAATATCCAACTTGTCCTTTTTAATAAATATAGTAAGATATATACACCTCCTACACTCTAACCTAATTCCTAACCCTAACTCCACAAACTCCAAGGGAAGCAGCCCGTCCCCGCCGCTGACGGCACCGCCCCACCTCCGTCGCCGGCACCAGCATCCAACACTCTACCTCCGGCGACCGCCGCCCCACCACCAGCCGACTCAGTTTAAAAAAATATACTCCCTCCGTCCCACTATAAGTTTTCTACTTTCTTTTTTTGGATGTCCCACTATAAGTTTCCCATTCCATTTTTGGCAAATTATTTTCTCTCTCCCAATCACATCATTTCTACTTTATCTATTATTTTATCATACTTCATCTCTTACTAATCTATTATTTTCTCTCTCACCATCACATCACTTCTACTATATCTATTATTTTATCATATTCCTTAATCTAAACACCCAAAAGAAAGGGGAAACTTATACCGGGACGGAGGGAGTATATTTTTATTGGCAAAACCAGTGTCGATTGACACTGGTTTGTTGACCACAGAGTGTGTAGCCGACTATGATTTGTCGACAAAAACCCCCCCTAATCGACAACATTTCAACGAACGACAATTTCTTGTCGACCATAAACATTATGATCGACAACAATTTGTTGACCATAAGGTATATGGTCGACAAGAAATTTAAAATGAAAAAAAAAAAAAAACAGAAATCTTACCTGTTTCGCGAAATCGCGAAAATAGAGAAAGAAGCCGTCGGGGGAGAAGATGGGGGCAGGGCGGTGGGGGAAGGACGAGGCGGCGGCGCTAGGAGAGGGAGGCGGCGCCGCCGCTTTCAATTGCAGAAATTAAAAAAAAAAAAAAAAACAGAAAAGAAGAGAGGGGGGAGGGAGCAGTCGTCGGTGGGAAAGGAGGAAGGGGCGTCGGGGGAGAAGGTTGGGGCCGGGCGGCGGGAAAAGCAGGGGGGCAGGGCGGCGGTAAAAGCAGGGGGCGGCGCCGCCGCTGCCTGTGCAGAAAATAAAAAAAATGAAGGATGGTGGGCGGCTCAAGCGCGGGCGGTGCGGTGGGCGGCTGGCGGTGGAGTGGGCGGTGGGCGTCTGGCGGCCGGAGCTGGCCGACGGCTGTGTGGGGAAGAAGAGGTGAATCTTCAAGTGTTGTGGAGAAGAAATGAGGAAAAGTAGGGTTTTTTTTGGGGGGGGGGGCATGCATTTATCAAGCAAATTTTAAGGTATAAGGGTATAATAGGTAATTTAGGGGGAGTGCATCTATCTTTGATGTATTTTGGGGGGAGTGTATTAAACAAAGCTGGAGGGGTATATACCCCAACCCTATTTTTAAGACATAATCAGGAGGTTATCTTGTGGGAACTAATTTTATCACTCATCCACTAGTACTACATTTTAATGATACTTCAAATTAATATTATTTAATACTCACTTATTCTAAAATTGTTGTCACATTTATTTTATTTCTCGTTTTATAATTATTTACACACCTTTATAAAAGAAATTCTTTCACAAATTTCACTCTCACAAAATTCACACGTTTACACAAAATATCATTATTTTTTACCCTTATTTCAATTACTTTTTTTTTTTTTTTAAATGTGTTCGTTTTGTGATGCAAACACTTATAAAAGGAAGGGAGTAAAACAATTTAATGTATCATTAAAAGTACACATGAGACAATGCTAACAGTTTCGAAGTGAAATTAGTTAACACAAAACTTTGTCCATAATCAATAGTTCTCCATCCATCTCATATAGTTAGACCTATAGTTATTCTTACACATATTAAGGAATGAAAGTTAATGCAATTATAACATTTTTGCCTTTTCTTCCCATTTTACCCTTATGTTTACTAGTTTTCCAAAATATTGATTTGCAAAAAAATAAAATACTTTAACAAGAAAAAAAGGATGAAAACGAAAAATTAATAATATACTATTGAATATATCTATTTTTATGGAACTAACTAAAATAGAAATGAAGTCTATCTTGAGATGAAACTTTACCTACCTTAATTTGCTCGATTAAAAATAAAATAAACTTATTTGGGGGTAACTATATATGATTCCCCATTCAATGGTTCATATATTATTTAATGCTAAAATGCTTGGAACACCATCGTCTATCGTGGCCACATTAACACAAGTTAAGGAAAGGTATATTCTAATTCAACCATCGCGCACTCGTCTCTGCAGAGAAGGATATCAACTGGACTTTTTTAAACGACTATTAAATTAACCCAAATTGAAATATTTGCACATTTCATCCACTAGCAATTCCAAATCGTTTTTAGAAAATTATGACAAATTATTTATTGTAAGAAAGAAGGGAAAAAAAAAAGGTTATTTCCTGTAAGAAATAATTACCATTAATATATCAAAAAGAGTTTTCATAGAACTTTTGTTTGACTAGTATTACATAAGAAGTGCGTCATCATTTTATAAGTGATCGTGATTTCCACTTTTGCCACCACCATATATTTATTTGTTAGTTTTACATATTTATTCAATAACCTTAACAAATATAAATTTTATTTTTCAATTTTTACATAAAATGCGTTTGAAACACAACATTTTCTCGAAATTAATGAGGTATAATATTTTTACTGGGAACTAATTATAAAAATGCGCATATTCGCAAAGTTCCAGATGCTTCCTAGTTCCTATTTGATTTTTTGCTCCACTTTACTTTTTTTTAAAAAAATCCGCAATAAAATTTAATAAACCCTTTAATCGATCACACCACTTTTGGCTTTGGGAGGTATGTCTTCGACAGAGCTTTTCTTTTACACAGAAATTAATAATGCAAGCTGGAGTGCATCAGCAGTCACCAAACAGACTCAAAAAATGGGTTTGTGCGGTTTTAGCTAGGAATATATGTTTTCATGTCTTCGTATTACACTATTATATATTCTGATATTCATAAAATAAATCATGAAATTTGTTAATAATTCAATTCATTTGACTAGATCGATTGGACCCTAATACCTAATTAGTGGACTATAATTAGTAATATTTGATTTGTTAACTAATGAGCAGACTTTCGATATTTAAGCTCGAGAGAACTAACAATATGTATGATAATTAATTAAAATTAACTTCATGAAGTCGATAAGAAACGAATTAACCAAGCTCAAAAAATATTCTAGAACTCAACTCGATCCGATTAAAAAAACATACCTACGTACATAAATTGATACATTACTGTTGAAGTATAATGTCTGCAACATTATACTTCAACAATTACATATAAATTGATCAGTACCAAGAGAGGCCAAAAATACATTGCGCTAGTTTCTTATTATGCATGATTCACAAGAATAATGCTAGCTATTCCAAAGCTAAAGTGCTTGTCATCATGATGATCATAACACAATTCAGATTTTGGGTGCATGATTATTTTCTAGTTGAGTGCTCTAAAATGCCTCTCCATTAAACTTTGCAAAATCACACACATTATTATCTACAGAAACTACACTTTATTAATTTCGGAAATAAAACTCACCATCTCTGCCAACCAATTAAAGCACAACAACAAACTGCAAAAGAAAACACTGAAGTTTGAGTTGATAGAACATGTAAGGGGTGTTTGCAAACTCTACAAACGGCTTTTAGAAAAACTTTTTTTTTTTTTTTTTCAAAAGTCGTGAGAGGGAACTTTGAAAATAAGTGATTTTAAAAGCAAATAGTTGTGTCAAAACACACCCTAAGTTTCAATGTCAAAAGGGAACCTCACATACTCTCAAGTTTGATACATATGGCAAATATTGTCGTGAGTCTAAAATGATGGTCTCCTTTCATTTTTTCTTTTATATAGATGAATAAAATATTATTTATTATATCTAAATTCTAAAATATATATACTGGTATTGGTTATTGAATATTAAAATAATAACCAGTCATTAAATAGGAGTATTATGAACATTTTACATACTCCAAAAAGAAAAGTGAACATTTTAAAATGGAGGAAGTATTAATTATTTAATTAGCACAATCCTTACTCCTCTGTATAAATTCAGGGATAAGTTGACCGAAAATGCAAGAAAAAATGAATTCAAAAAGTGTAATCAATATTCTTATGATCTTCAACATGGTCATCCTACTAGCTTCTACACAACTTAGTAAACCTCAGACACTTGGCGGCGGCGGCGGTGTAGCATTCCCGTTTCCTCAACCACCGGCACCTCCACCCGAAGCCGCCCTAATATTCGCCGACCAAAGGCTAGCTCTAGTTTTCCCAATCATCCAAAACTTCAAAACCCTCATAACATCCGACCCGTTCAACGTAACCGCCACATGGGTCGGATCCAACATATGCAACTACCGAGGCTTCTTCTGCGACGCGCCACCGGACAACCAATCCGCCACCGCACTCGCTTCTGTCGACTTCAACGGCTTCCAGCTCACCGCCGTCACCCTCGCCGGCTTCCTCGACCAGCTTCCGGACATCGCCCTCTTCCACGCCAACTCCAACAACTTTGCCGGAACAATCTCTCCGGCCACCGCCAACCTCCCTTACCTCTACGAACTCGACATCAGCAACAACAAATTTTCCGGCCCCTTTCCCGCCGCCGTTCTTTCCATGAACACGTTAACCTTCTTAGACATACGCTTCAACTCCTTCTCCGGCGGCGTTCCGGCGCAACTCTTCAACAAAGAATCACTCCACGCTATTTTCCTCAACGACAACAATTTCTTCACTAAATTACCCGAATATATTAATAATCATATTTTGTACCTCACATTAGCCAACAACAAATTCTTCGGGCCGATCCCACGTCGCATTTCCCGGGCCTTATCCGAGTTGACCGAGATTGTGCTTCTGAACAACCTGTTGACCGGGTGCTTACCGTACGAGATGGGGCTGTTGAGAAACGCCGTCGTTTTGGACGCGGGGAATAACCGGTTGACGGGGCGGTTGCCTTATTCGTTGGGGTGTTTGGAGAAGGTGGAAATTGTGAACTTTGCTGGGAATTTGTTGTACGGGAGTATACCTGAGGCGGTGTGTGCGCTTGGGAATATTGTGAATCTGTCCTTGTCGGATAATTATTTTACGCACGTGGGGCACGTGTGTTGGAGATTGATCAAGAGTGGGGTTTTGGATGTGAAGAGGAATTGTATTCCGGGCCTTCCGTTTCAGAAATCGCTTGCTGAATGTGCAGCGTTTTTTGCCTATCCGAGGTACTGTCCGTACTGGCCGGCTTATGATAAACTTCCCTGCCGGATTCCTCCGCATTTCGCCTTGGATTTTCCGGCGGCTCCTTCACCTTAATTCTTGATCATGCAAGATTAATGTTGGATTTCTGAAAATAACATGTAAATTTGAAATACTCATGTTATGAATACATGTGAATGTACGTATGTAATGTTTCACGGTTCAATTGTTCATAAATAAATTAATTTGTTCACACATCTCTACAAATTTAAATTTTTAGATGAAATTAATTTTTTTCACACTTCTTAATTAAATCATTAACACGTCTTAATGTGAAATATATACTGCGTTGATTTTTTGTATTTTTTTTACAATTCATGTGTCATACTCCGTACAAAGTATTATTGATATTTTTTTACTGCCCATATGTCATGCATGCATTTAGACTGTAAATTAATTCACGGTAAAATACTAAAATTGTTACCGATCATACGCGAGGCCGGCACTAAGCAACTTTAATTAGTCCAACTTTCAAGTTATTATATGTAATAGTACATAATTTTACTCATTTATTATCTTTTCAAAAATGAAAAAAAAAAAAATCACACAATTGGCAAATCATGATGATCGATCTTTTCCTATTGGATGATATGAGGCCAATGAAGCAGTTGTACGTCACAAATCAAATGAACTTCAAGAATTACGGATGTTCCATAACAAAGTTAAATTATTACAAACTTTATGGTGCTTTTTCAAGTGATTCGACGGCTAGCTATTGATTCCCATCAAAGTAATGGGAAGAATTAAAAGTCTGGAAAGTTCATGAGATCTTGATCGACCGATTAATTATTTTTAAATAAATTCAGTAATGTATTTATTTAATTAGCAGATAGTTTAGGGCGTTGTCAGATGCCACTGCTTAATTCAGCAGTTTAAAGAGACAAAATAAATGCATAGCACCTGAGAAGAAGTGGGAGCTGACTCATATAATGAGGAGGAGTAACATTATATGATATCACATTATCACCGCACCTATTATTTAAGGCATTACTCGTCTATTCACATTTTGTGGATACAAAAGAATGCATTTTGTTCTATATGTTTGATAGCCTAACCAAACCGAAATTCTTGATTTTTTAAAAAATTATTCAAAAATTGTCTAGTCGAACTGAAAACGAACCGAAAATATTTTGTTAGCCTCGGTTGGCCGAAATTTGGGACTTATAACTTATTCCACAAATCCCACAAACCTCATTTTATTTGCTGCTGCCTACTTAAAATGAGGTTAAAAAATAAAATTTCAGCTAAAGAAACGTTGTTTAAAATTTTAATAAAGGTCTTCCGCCTTCAAAAAAAAATATAGGTCTTCCCAATCCGATATGATTAGACAAATTTTGTGGTTAGACTATCTACACTTTTTTGTTTTTGCAATGATGAAAGATAACCTTACTTTTAAAAAATAAAAAAGCAAAAAGTCTCCCCGATAATTTGTGACTTTGTGTAAAAAAACAAAATATTAGTTTTAATTTAGCAGTAATAAATCCAATTAGACCTACTAAGTTCAATATGGGCCGTTTTGAAAAAAAACATTTTCAATGGGGCCACGGATAAATGCCCCCCATTTATTATGTGTTTACCTTCCCTCTAATTTAGTTTTTGAATTAAGGGGTAAATTGACCATTCTACCCCATGGGTGTTGAGTTCACCCCACTTGAAATAAAAAGGCTTTGCAATCCTCTCTTTCTCCCAAAACTACTGCCCCTCCTTATAAAAATAATTGAAACATTTTAATCTTAATGTTATTATTATTTCATTTGGACATATTGTTATATTATTGTGTAGTTGTAATGTATTTCGTTTTCCTTTTTTTTCTTTCAAAAAATTACTTTTTTCAAAACTCAATACTGGTTCACCGGGAATTGCACTATAACTCGGCCAACCCTACCGAGTTTTAAGCTCTTTAGACAACGAAAGATTTCACGAGTTTTCTCAAATTTCGAAAAAACTTTCCACATAATGTACCAAATGTCGTAACAAATTTCCACATAATGTCTCAAATTTCGAAAAACACTTCCACATAATGTCTAAATTGTTGAAAAAAACTTTCACATTATGTGTCAATTTTCAAACAATAGTTCCACATTATGTCTCAATTTAAGGAAAATAGTTCCACATTATGTCTCACTTTTCTGAATTTTTTTTCAAACAGTAGCAAATTAAAATTTTTGTTTTGTTTTTGTTTAACAGATGTTGGTTGATGGTAAGAAAGAATATGATGAAGATGAGCATGGCAAATCTGCGAATGAGGGAGTTTGTTACCGAGTTTTGTGCAAAAATGTGTAAGTTTGTCACCGAGTTTTGTGCAAAAATGTGAAAGTTTGTCACCAAGTTTTGTGTGAAAATGTAGAAGTTTGTCACCGAGTTTTGTGCAAAAATGTGGAAGTTTGTCACCGAGTTTTGTGCAACAATGTGGAAGTTTGTCACCGAGTTTTATGTAAAAATGTGGAAGTCTTGGCCGAGTTTTGTCACCTAACTCGACGAACCAGACTCGAGAAAGAATAGAAAAATCAATTTTCGACGTTTCGTCTTCTAATGCCCCATTTTGTGCAAAAATCAAGTTTCTTTAACAACTAAAAGTTTAAATCATTCCCAATAACAACTATTAAACAACAAAAACTAATTTATATATGAAAATTAAATTTTAGAATGTAAAAATTTGAAAAAAACTATCATAAATCCTAACTTACCTATATTCATGGAAGAGCAAGGACTTGGGGCTGTAGGCGGCGGCGGCCGGTGGCAAGCGACGACGGTCGACGCAGATATCGGGAATTGCACGATTTCGCTTCAAGAGAGGTTTTTTTAATTGTGGGTGAACTCAAAACATTTTGTATTGTATATTAATTGTGGCTGAAGGAAAAAAAGGTTATATGTGGTATTTCATGGGGTGAACTCATATTTTGGGGTGAATTCATCTAGAGGTTGAACACATTTATACACATAATAAATGGGAGCATTTATCCGTGGCCTTTCAATGGGTTGATGGCCATGGAAACCTTTTCACTTTTCTACCGTCATAATATTGGGTTGAGGCCCATCACCAACCATAGTTTGGGTCTAAAGTCTAAAGTCTAAACGAATCAAATTACTTGATACATGATTTGAGATCTCTTCCAAAACGAAAATAATTATATACCCCTCCAGCTTTGTTAGATACACCACCTTTCCATTTTTATTAATTAAATATTCACGTAAAATATCTATTTTACCCTTCTATTAAAATACAAAAAAAAAAAAAAAAAAAAAATAGATACACCCCCATAAATTTAAACTAACCCTAATTTGACGAGCTGCCGCCACCACCCCACAAATGGTCGTCGCCGCACCTCCGGCCACCACTGCCGCACAAAATAAATTTAGAAATTTAAAAAATCAAACTTGAAAATTAAAAAAAAATAAATAAAAAATCCGACGACAAACCAGAGTCGACCAAAAAACACTCTGATCGACACTGATTTATCGACCAAAGACATTCCGGTCGACACTAGTTTGTCGACCAAAAATACTCCGGTCGACTATGTGTTTTGAAAGAATTTTTTTTTTAATAATTAAGAAAACTGAAATTTTTCGGCCATTTTGGGTCGCCCAAAAACATTCTCATCGACACCCTATTGTCGACGAGAGTGTTTTTAGGCGACCCAAAATAGTCGAAAATTAAAAAAAAAAAAAAAACAAACCTGAACTGTTTTTTTTCGTCGGCGACGCTGGGAGAGGGGGGCATGACGGGTTTGGAGGTGGGGGAAGGGGTTTATTGCAGAAAAAAAAAAAAAAAGAGGAAAGAAAGGTTGCAGACGCGGGAGTGAGGGCGACGGCGCGACCAGCGGTAGCGGCGGGCGGGGGGTCAACGGCAGTGGTGGTCCGGCGGAAGAGGCGACGCGGCGCGGCCAGTAGTCGTAGGGGGCGGTGCGACGCAGCCAACAGTGGTGGGGGGCGGCGGCTGGAATGGAGGAAGAAGATGAAAAGTTAGGATTTTAAGTGTGGAGAGTTTATTTATGAAGAGTTTTTAGAGAAAGGATACTATAGGTAATTTGGGGGAAGTGCATGTATAATTTATCAGTTTTAGGGGGAGTGCTTGTATCGGGGGAGTGCATTAAACAAAGTTGGAGGGTATATACCCCATCCCTTATATATATACAAAATTTGAGAACAAAGTCTAAACAAATCAAATTGCTTTATGGGGTGTATAAGAAATAATATGCTGTCACCTTGAATTATGGTGATCAGAGTTGTTGTATATATAATATCATGTTAGCGAATTTATACAACAGAATATGCGAAGATAAGGTTTACAAGGGGTATTCAAAGATACATCCTTATCTAAGACTAAGTCAAAAGATATAAATGATACATTCGTATCTAAGAATATATTTTATATCTATTACTCCCCCTTCAAGCTTGACGTGGGGTGAAGACCAACACAAAGCTTGGATCGTAGCAGCTCGAACGCAGGACGCGGAAGGCTCTTTGTAAATACATCCGCAACTTGGAGATGAGACGGGACATGCTTGGTATCCAAACGGCCAGAGGAGACAAGTTCTCGAACAAAATGATAGTCAATGTCGATATGTTTTGCTCGTTTATGAGCCACAGGGTTTTGACTCAAGAAGAGTGCACTCGTATTGTCACAGAGTAATAGGGGGCGAGATGGAGGTAAAGCACGAACCTCCTTGAGCAAGTGGGTTAACCACACCATTTCTTGAGCGGTATTGGCCAATGCACGATATTCAGACTCACAGCTGGAACGAGAAACAGTAGGTTGTTTCTTTGCACTCCAAGAGACTAGGTTGCCACCAAGAAAAATGGAGTAACCGTAAGTGGATCGACGAGTTTCAATGCAGCGGGCCCAGTCAGCATCCGAGTAAGCAACAATGTCGGAATTTGAGGATCGCGTGAATGTGAGACCATAGTGTAAGGTGCCCTTGACATACCGAAGAATACGCTTAACAGCCAAATAATGATCAACAGTAGGAGATTGCAGAAATTGACTAACATGGCTTACGGCATAAGATAAATCTGGACGAGTGATAGTGAGATATTGTAGAGCGCCAACCAAAGACCTATAAAGTGTCGGGTCACCAAAAAGCTCGCCGTGACTGACAAGGGTCGTGCCAGAAGGTAGAGGTGTGGAGACCGGCTTTGAGTTAAGCATGGAGGCCCGTGTGAGGATGTCGTGTGCATATTTTTCTTGACCCAAAAAAAGACCAGAATCCATGTGTGTAATTTCAAGGCCAAGAAAATAAGTTAGACGACCCAGATCATTTGTTGCAAATTCATTGTTGACACGGGTGATGAAATTGTGAAGAGCGGAAGGATCATTACCTGTAATAATGATGTCGTCGACATATAGTAAAAGAAATATAGTGCAATCATTTATATGGAAATAAAATAGAGAAGTATCCGCTCTGCTACATAGAAAACCCAAACTGTAGAGAAAGGTGCTAAAACGAGTGAACCATGCCCGAGGTGCCTGCCTTAGGCCATATAAGGCCTTCTTGAGACGACATACATGATTCGGGTATTTCGGGTCAATGAATCCCGGAGGCTGAGACATAAAAATTGGTTTGTCAAGAAAGCCATTGAGAAATGCATTTTTAACATCTAATTGATGTAGATGCCATTGACGTTGGACGGCAAGAGATAGAATTACTCGAACTGTTGCAGCACGAACAACAGGACTGAAGGTATGTGAGAAATCACAACCAGGAATTTGAGTAAATCCCTGAGCCACTAGACGAGCCTTATATCGCTCAATGGAACCATCGGGCTTATATTTTGTTCGAAAAACCCACTTCGAACCTACTACGTTGCTATTTGTCGGTCGCGGTACTAGTTCCCAGGTTTGATTATCATGTAGAGCCGTCATCTCTTCACGCATGGCCGTGTACCAGTGCGGGTGCTTAATAGCAGAACGGAACCCTTTCGGCTCAGAGGTAGAGACAAGAGCCGAGAGTAAAGCGGTGGTGGCAATATCAACAAAATGACGGGGCTTTGAAATTCCAGATTTTGATCGTGTCTGCATTTGATGAACAGAACCAGATTGAGGGAGTTGTACTAGTTGTGGTGGCTCCACGTGTTGTGGAGTCGGATCAGCCTGAATATGAGGCGGAGTTGGAGCCAATGGTACAGAAGGCATATCGGCAGTGTCTGGGCATAATGAACAACTTGTTAATGAAGGCTTGGGAGCAGGTGGGCAATCTGCATTAGATGGAGGAATTGGATAAGCTGGAACCACTGAGGGACCTACCTGTGATTCAAAGAAAGTGGAGAAATCCAATTCTTTAGTGCCAGGAGTATCAATATTCAAATCAGAAAAAGGAAAATTTAATTCATCAAATTGTGCATGGCGTGTAACATATGTCTTCATAGACGCAGGATCTAAACACCGAAAACCCTTATGAATGCTGCTGTACCCCAGAAATATACACGGTAGACTTCTAGGAGCCAATTTGTGAGCTGCATAATCTCGAAGATAAGGATAAACACGACACCCGAAAGGTTTAAAATGAGCAAAATTCGGAACACTCCCAAATAAAACCTGAAATGGTGATTTGTTGTCCAGAATAACTGAAGGCAAACGATTGATAATATAAACTGCAGTGGAGAATGAGTCAAACCAATAATGAGCTGGAGCATGTGCATGAAATAATAACGAGAGCCCTGTTTCAGTGATGTGTCTGTGCTTGCGTTCAGCACACCCATTTTGTTGAGGCGTGTATGGACAAGAATAGCGATGTATGATGCCATTAGTAGCAAAAAAATCACGAACACGACTATTCGTAAATTCTGTACCTCCGTCACTTTGAAAAACTTTAATGTTGCAAGAGAATTGATTCTGAACAAGATAGCTGAATTTCAATAAGATCTCAAAAAATTCAGATTTTACGTGCATTGGATATAACCAAGTAAAGCGTGAATAATCGTCAACAAACACAGCATAATAACGAAATCCATCAATTGAAGTAACAGGTGCAGGCCCCCATAAATCACAATGCACCAAGTCTAGAACATGTAAAGCACGCTTCTCATTCAAATCAAAAGGCAATCGCTTACTCTTTGCCATTTGGCAAGAAGAACAAATATTCGGTTTGGGTAACAATGATGTAACACTAAGATAACCCAATTTATTTAATGAATTAATAACAGAAAATGGGACATGCCCCAATCGAGAATGCCACAATTCAAAAGAAGCCTTGAGAACCCTTGAACGGAGAGCCTCCACCAAAGCAGGAGTTCCATTCTTGAGGATGTATAGGCCATTACTGCATTTGCCTTGAGCTAGGGTCTCCTTTGTTAACCGATTCTGAATTGTAAAAGACTGGTTAGAGAACATAACATCAACTGGTAAATCTGTTGTCAACTTGCTGATAGATAACAAATTTTTGGTTATGTGAGGCACAACTAAGACATTCGATAATGGCAATTTATCATTAATACGACATGAACCCGAATGTGAGATAGTAAGAGCATCACCGTTACCAACAATGACGTGATTTTTACCAGTATAGGGCTCAAAAGCTTCAAGAGAGGATGTGTCATTCGTCATGTGAGCCGAGGCTCCCGTATCGACATACCAATCGGGCTGAGGAGAGGAAGCCACCTTGCACTGAGAGTGGAATGCATGGGCAAGATTTGCAGTAACTGGGGCTGCATCACGAACATAACGTTGGGAACAATTATTAGCGTAATGGCCGGGCTCGCGACATATTTGGCATTTTGGGGTGTAGGGCTTCTTTCCAGATCCAGAAGAAAAAGAACCATGGCCTGTGTGTGGTCGAAACGATCCACGATTACCAGAACCTCCTCCACGACTTCGAGTTGAATTAAGCCCACGGTTATTAGCGTAGAAGGCAGCTGGAGCAATGTCTGAGGATTGAGTTTCCATGGCCTTGTCATACAGCTCGTAATTTCGGGCCTGGTGAATGAGATCTTGAAAGGAGGGGGCCGGAGTGAGCGCCATCCGAATGTCAGTAAAGCCGCGGAATTGAGGGCCTAGTCCACGCATAAACCAATGATTCTTATCAGCCTCATCTATTGGACGTCCAATGGCTGCAAGTTGGTCACACAATGTTTTAAACTTGCGGCTGTAATCAACAACAGAAGAAGAGCCACGTTTTAAGAATTGCAGTTCATCACGGAGTTGATGAGCCCGTGATGTAGAAGAATGACTGAAAGCGGTTTCTAGCGCGAGCCAAACATCACGCGCAGACTCCAAATTAACCACTTCGGCCATAGATTCCTCGGTGAGCGAGGACAGCAAAAGACTGAGAACCCGATGGTTTTTCGTGCACCAAACAGCATGTTCCGGATTTGGGATTTCCTTATCGTCGTCATCGGTCAAGGTGAGGGGAGGCTCGACAGTTTTGCCGTCGACAAAAGAAAGAAGGTTGTCGCAGCGAAGCATTGGAATCACTTGATTCCTCCATAGTAGATAATTAGAAGAGGACAATTTAATTGTCATCATGTGGATAAGTGTCGCAAGCGGAACGGAATCAGAGGCCGCCATGGGAGCAGAATTGAGAAAATAGAGCAGAAACGCAGAGAAGTGTAGGGTTTAGGGTTTAAATGGCTGATACCATATAAGAAATAATATGCTGTCACCTTGAATTATGGTGATCAGAGTTGTTGTATATATAATATCATGTTAGCGAATTTATACAACAGAATATGCGAAGATAAGGTTTACAAGGGGTATTCAAAGATACATCCTTATCTAAGACTAAGTCAAAAGATATAAATGATACATTCGTATCTAAGAATATATTTTATATCTATTAGGGTGGGTTGTGTTTTATGTTTTGGCAAAGTTTGATCACATTAGAATAACTTCGAATTTGAAGTTGGTCGTATAAAATAGTTTTTTTTTTTTAAAAAAAAAAAAGTAATTTGAATGTTTATCTTGGTGAACGCTAAATGGTACAACAATTTTTTTTCTTTTTGTAGCGAAGATAACTTTAGTGGATGCTTTGCATTCTTTAATTAATCTCTTTTTTAACCAATAAATTGCTGTCGAATTCATGGACATGCAAGAGACAACATGACGAATTGAAACTTTTTAGTAGTCAGACGAAAAGAAAAGAAAGCAAAAGTGATTCTCAAAGTAACGACGTGCGAAATGAAGAAGCAACCTAAATTTTAAATTTGGGATTGTGAGAGAGCAATACAAACGTAGGTAATGCTAAGTGAAGCAACATATATGTTGCACCCTAGATAGCAAAAGTCTAGTAGCAGAAAAAAAATCACTATCTTACGCTCTAATTGAGTAACATGGAACACACTGAGTAACATGGAACACGTGAAATTTCATGTGAATCAACAAAGACCACCTTGCAATTAAAGCTATATACCCTCAGGTGACCAATAACAGAGTAGTATATTAAGGGAGGGGTATGAGTTGAAGAATGAACATCGACTCATAGATAGTTGTTTGGTTACAGAATCCACTGGAGCCGTAGAAAAAGCGAGTCTTCATCGGGCAATAATAATTGTTGTAGGTCCCTAGTTGAGTTGATAATATTGAGTAAGCTAGAAAAATGTCTAGAGGAGGGTGAATAGACTTTTCAAAATCTTTCAATATATCAGAATACACAATGCGGAAATATCAGATTTATCAATGAGCCCAACAAATTTATACTCAACTAATCTCGAATATGAACTTTTGTATGAACACTAGTCTTGTGTATTCTATATGCAGTTTTAATCAATTAAACAAGTAATCAATCAAACAACAAAATAAAACAGTAAGTAAATCAAACACAAGATTTATAGTGGTTCGACAACTTGTCTACATCCACTCTCACAACTCCAGTTGCGAAATTTATTAACCCTTCTCTTCGAGTAGTGTGTTCTTATGGCTTTAAGTCCCAAGAAATAAGACTTCGATCTTTTCGATAACACTACCAAGTGTTTCTTCGATCTAACAACTAGCTATTTTACAAGCAACTAGAAACTTGAACAAAACAAACAGTAATGAAAACTTCTCTTGTCCAGTAGTAACCTTCTTTGATTTTGACTTGTCTTCTGGCTTCAACTTTCTGAACTTGAACTCTGCGAGCTTCTTTTCTTCAAAATATCTCTCAGTAATTGCTTAGAAAATCTCAATGCATCAGTAGTTAGTAGTATCAGTAGTCATAACCGCTTCAAACACTTAAGGTATTTATAGACTTCTGAAATCAAGAACAGTTTGTTATTCAACTGACTTTTCTTGATAACTAACTTCGAACGGTTTCTTCTTATCCTTCCACGCGTTTCTTCATTTAATTAGTTATTCCATAACTAACTCTTCAATATATCTTTATCTTCATTCAACATCTTCACGCGTTTCTGACTTAAACAGTTTTCCTTCTTTTGCGCACTTGTCTTGTCTGGTCTTCCATACTTAGACAAATCTTCATTCTTCACTTCACTTGTCTTCTTCAGTCTTCTTGTCTCTTCGCAGTAGACTTCTTCAGTAGTAAACTTCCATGAAGAACTATTCTATACCAGTCATATCATATAATCCTAACAAGACTATTACATTACTTTAAACTTTATAATTTCAGCTTAGTCAACTTAAAAACTATACATCAATATGAACAAACATATGAACTATGAGCTTCTATACATTGTTTATTTGCTCATCATAAATCCTATACAAATCTCAACATAGTACTTATAAAACGTACTTGTCTTTTCTTTCTTACATATGTAGTTTGTACTCTACTGATCTTGTTCATAAGACGACTTCCATAACTAGATCAGTCAATACTTAGAAATATATTCTAAGTCTTCTTTTTGGCTTATCAAAACTACTTCTCATCATCAATTAGGACTTGTATTAGGACTCATATCCCAACAATTGCATATAGAATTCGAACCTTTGTTGACCTGTCCATGATTAGTATGAAACATCAAATCAAGAACAACTAAGAAAAAACTAAAGCATTGGATCAAACTCTTTTTGAGGGGTTAATACTTAATAGCTATGTTACTTCTTATCCATAAAATATATATATATATATAGAAAGGTGTTTTTTTTTTAAAAAAAATTGTTGACAGAAGAAAAATATAAACTTTAGCTAAGGTTCTATAAATTAAAAAGGGCAAATAAGGGTTTGTGACCTATTGCACAATGTCAAGATTCTTCTTAGCACACATTTTTTAATAGTGGTTGCAGATATCTTGTGAAAAATGGAAGGTGGAAATGGGAATTCAAAAATGAAATTACCCTGAATTAAGTAATCAAATAATGGCAAACACTTTTTTTTTTTTCAATTTCTTGCCGTGAGCTTTTTGTCAGCTTTTTTTTGTGCATCTGGCCATATTTTATTGTTTGAAAAATTTCCTCAAAAAAAAATTAAATCTCATTTCTTTTTTCACCGCTTTCTATTTTATTTTATACGAGTATATATATATAAAGAGATTGTCTTTGAATCGCGGAATTGAGATTCGAGAGTTTTTTTTTTTTTGAATCCGTGATGATTCCAAATAACCCAAATCAAATAAGAAAGTCAGTCTACAAATCATAATTTAAAATTAAGTGTCGTATTATAAATTTTAGATTTATTAAAAATGAACTAACTAATACATACAAAACAATTACTAATATATTAGCCATCATCAATTATGAATTCATTTTCAGAGGGGCATGAATTGGAACTTCATTTGCATGCAATACCCTCGAAGCACTTGCAGTTTTGTTTTTTTCTTATCAAACCCCTCAATAAATATATATATATATATATATATATATATATATATAAAAGAAATAATATTATCTTGAAAAGGGTCGCCCTCAATCTTAGCACATGCGAGAGACGACTGCAACAACAAGAATCAAGATATAATTTAAGTTAAATAAGGTCAAGGGTCACACAAAACATATACTAATAAAATTTCAAATCATAAAAAATTGCAAATTACATTTAAATAAAGCACGCTTAGTCATACTGCACTTCAGATCAAACTAAAAACAATTGTTTGTGATTTCTGACTTGTGTTTCCATCACACCTGCGCCGTTCATGCTCATCAATGGTCAACAATTTCATATTTAAAAATTCATTCCAATCCAACATCCCTTGATTTTATTCTCAACCAAGATCTAGACTAATCAATCCTTCACTTATTATAATTTAATTTCAGTTTTCACTACTTGGACGATCAAATTCCAAAACTTTTATATTTTTTATCTATATTTTATTGATCAAATTTGCTACACAATATAATTTATTTATTTCGTATGTCAGATTAACTCAAAATAGTTTGTATATAAAATGACTGAAAAATAGTACATTATTTGCAATCAATTGAGATATCTAAATCTGATTATACATATCTCAACATATCTATCAAGCAGGGTCTATTATACGTTTGTTAACTGCAAATATATTGAAACAAATTTATACAACATACTGATTTTTATTGACGTGTTTTCAAATTCAGATAGATGCCTATTTTTTTCTTCAAAAACTCTGAGCCTAAGCCAGTTTAAGTTGCAACACACCCCTATTCTTGTATTTTGATTTGTATATATATATGTGGCTCATATAAAATAAAATTTATAGCTAGAAATATCATGTTTATACGTAATTGTTCAACATCAATAAAACATTACATTATGCCGGGTGGAAATGACCCATGCTTAATAATTTCATTAAGTCAACCTCACACATGCATGCCATTTCATGTCTTGTATTTATATCAATCCCAAAACATGCATGTTTCATAATATTTTATTCAAATATAAAACATATACTCTAATTTTTTTTTTTTTGAAAACATATACTAGCTCTAATTTCTAATGTGTTCAATATTTATTTACCATATATCGACATGAAAATTAATCTCAAATTATGAATATCTAGATCTTAGTCTTATACTTTAACGACGAGTATATTAATCAATTAAGATCCGTGCCTGCAATTTGTAGATGCCCGTATATATTGTTATTTATCAAACTCATCATAATGGCATATAAATATTAGTATTTATTTAGACATTGCATGCATTTAAACATTATTCTCCCAAAAAAGTCCAAGTTTGATAAAGCTTGCAAGGCTCCACCCACCATCACTTATCCCTTGTTAAATAATGGTCTACATTTTCAACGGTCTCCTTCAACCACACATTAAATTACTCCATTTATTTATCTAATCAATGATTCGGCTGAAATTAATAGTAGAGTTTTATTACTTCTCCAAGTTCAAAATATTGTTGCATGATACAATAAGGTGTAGACTTCTTTTTGTATTACTATTAAATGTAAAAAGGTATGCACTTGAGTTGATAGTGTAAAAATCAATTGTAACAAATATTATAATAATAATAATAATAATAATAAACAGCCACGTATAAGATACTACGTTCGATGTTATGCGTCTAACATATTCATGAGTACTGATTGGATTTAATTTTTCTTTTTAATTAGTTTTAAATGAAGTTTTACCTCACTGATTAAATAATGGAAAATAAAAATAGATGCAGTATGTCGACCATCAATTGAAATAGAAATAACAAGCAAGAATAATATTAACTCCACAATTAAGTTGCATGATTCAACTCCCTCACCCACCCACCAAACCCACAATCTGCCGTCTCTTTCTTCGTCCTCCCCTTTACTATTTCCACGCAAAATCAAAAAGGTTTTTCAACGAGGTGAATAAAGAGAAGACAGATTGGCAATAAAATAAATGAAGAAATGGGGCCCAATTTTTTTTGTCTTGTTAGTTGACCAAGGACCATGTTTTTCCACGCTTTGGACGGCGGTGATTGATACCGTTGGATGATGAGAATGAAGGATCACGATGATTCGAGAAGCAAGGCAGCATCGGCGGTGTTGGAATGCGCATGACTGTGTTCTCCTTCATATGTTACTATCAGCATTGTCGGATCATCCAATGCTCTCTCCACGTGCTTTCTCGCCGGACACCCTCTTAAACTACTGCATTTGTAATATCCCCTAATAATTGAAATTTCCATCATTTTTTATTTTTATTTCATAATAATAATAATAATCAGATTCATGCGCCAAATAAATCTTGTAGTATATTTATTTGTAGAATTAACATACCTAGGATGGGGCGAACCCTTGATTGGCTTTTGACCATACTTTCTCCATGAGTAATCATCAGGTGGAATATCGGCCATCTTCATGCTTATAGCTGCCACTCTCATTGTCCTCTTTAATCTTGATTTCCTGTTAATTAAACAGCACCATAATCATCATTTTCTTTTTCCTTAATTTTACGATTAATTTGATAATTTTGTATTTGCTCACCTTTTCTTGGGGCAATGGCAACGACTCGCCGACGACCCTGCGCCGCATTTCCCGCCACCGTCGTCCATGGAGGTGCACTTTCTCTTGAACGACGACGTCGAGGCCGGCGGCCGTCCGCCGGAGGAAACCTGCGAGAGGTTCGTGATCTGGAATCCCGACGACTTCGACGGCTGTACGCTCTCTGTATCTCCGGTCAACGACGACATGAGGGAATTCGCCGGAGACGCGAAATTTATCGTCTTCGGCGCTTCCTTCCGCTCGAGTGAGCCGTTTCTGATTAACTGACGGTGGTGCGGCAGCGGCGGCAGCCGCTGAATCGGCGTCGGGCAGTAAATCTTGGAACCAGAGTCCTTTTCCTCTGTTTTTGGTGGGGGGGCCGTTTCGATCTTTAGTGGAGGGGGATTTGAAATCGGGCCGCGGCGGAAACGAGCGTGGCCGGTTCGAGTCCGGTCGAGTAGGGAAATGAATCTCCTAAATTTGTTTACAGCGACATCGGCTACTCCCTTGTAATCGGCGGCGGCGGCGGAGTGAGAAAGTAATCTGATGAGGTTGTCAACGCTCTGCAGGCCGGCGGCGGCAGCTTCCTGGGCGGCGGTTTCCTCCATTTTGGAAATTAGAGAATAACCGGGCGGCATCAATTCAACTGACATCTCAGAAGAGAGGGAAGAGTAAAAGTAAGCAGTTGAAAGAGGGATAAAAATAGGGGAGAGGGAGTCAAACTTCTTTATATGTATTTTAGTTGAAGGTGGCGTCAAAGAGAAGGGCCGTTGAGGGGGTGACACGTGTAGAGTGAGGAGAGAGAAAGCATTGACCATGTTTTAAATCGTCGGGTGGGTGGGGCCGGGTAAATAGGTGAAGATGATGATAGTAGGTTTGCTCAAAGTCAAAAGGGATAGTAATGAGCCGTTGTTGGTGCCACTCAGCTAAACTTTACCCTTTTAAGTTTTGATATTCATTTCCCACATTTGTATATTTCATTTTTAAATATTAGACTCCAACATATTCAAAATTATATTTATATTAGAGATAGAATAATATCCATAAAAATTTGTATGATGGAGTATGAGTTTATAATTTTATATATAAAACAATAGGGAAATTTAAATGTTTGATTTTCAATTCGATTTTAAGGGAAAAAAATTTTTGAACATAAAATTGAAATTATACGTAGAGTGGAAAAAAATTTATTTCATCTAAAAGTCTGAACTTGTAGAGAGAGAATGTGCGTTTTATGGCTCTAATATCATGAAAGAATTTTGTCTCAGATTTTCCTATTAGTGTTCTTAATTTATTTTGGGCACCCTTTTATTTTTGTATATATTTTATAACTTAATATTAATATGTACTAAATGGCTAGTGGTAATAAACAGAACGGTATGATTATGGTCTTTGAAAAGACTTCATACTTTTCTATTTTTCGTTTTTCCCTCCAAAGTTTGCATACTCTAAAATAGAAATAATCATCACAATTTATACCCTCACAATATACATATATTTATCCTTCATGCATTTACTTTTGAGATCCATCATACATACACTCTAATCACCTACTTTATTTACTTTATATATAAAAGTTTACAAAATTACACCTCAACACTCATCATTACACTTTTTTCTTAAATCATGTGCCCAAAATTCCCTACAAACTTTTTTGGGATGGAGGGAGTATGATTTATCTTAATTTGTGGAGTATTTACTTTTATGAATTTGTGAACTATGTTAGTACTATATGTTAATTGGAGTATGAATTTATGGTCTATGTTTGAGTTTAATGAGTTGTTGGGTCACTATTGAATAATTTTAGTTCATGTTGGTGTTATGCTAGTATAATTGTGTATTTGTGTTGATTATGGATTACTAATTGTTTAAATGCACCGTTACATGACCAGCAATGGGAAAAAAACATCAAATATAGGAAAAATATAGATTCATCAAAATTTTTATTTTTCTATTCAAAAGTTCGATTTTGTATTCGATTTCACTACAATTTCAATTTTGGTTCAATTTGACATTTTTTAAAAATTTGAGTGTCAATTTGTTCCGTTCGAGTAGTAGACCGAACCAAGATAAATCATTCACATATATTTTCACCTTCCCAAGATTAACTATACAAATGTTTTTTTTTTTGTTTGTTTTTTACAGTAAGAAGTAGTAGAAATATTTGGGTAGGATCCTCTCACAAGTAAGTACCCACTGGACAAAAAAAAAAAAAAAAAACTAGAAATTTTAAGTAAAAACAATGTGTTTTTTTTTTATTTTAAATATAGCATTTAATACTATTTTAGAATTTTTGTTTAATCATTGTAAATATTAATTTTGTAAAGTGTTATTTTTTTCACATCTAGCTCAAGCATAATATTTTTCGAGAGATCTTTAGATGAGAGAAGTTTGGGAACGGAGTAGATTTTTGAGTAATGCTTTTACTTTAATTTTGATTTTTTTAATGTATTTTGTAAGTTTGAATGTGAAAAATAGAGTAAGAAGGGTTCTCACTATGATCACATGGGATTCCTCACTACTCACTAGTGTTTTCGGCTTTTAATGATAGAGAAGATAATGACCCTTTTCCTTTTCTTTTCTTTTCTCCCAATTTCACTTTCTTTTGACTTTGCTTTATCAAACGACAATTTCGATCTTCTTCGTACTTTAATACGGAGTAACTTATTTTGCATTCTCTTTTTATTTTTAGGAAATATTATTAGTAATTCATTGGATTTGGTGCGGATATAAACATATTCCACTTCTAATTTTTGTTTCTTACATTAAATTTATCATCATTAATGCAGTATACTATAATAAAATATTAAGTAAAATAAAACATACGGAGTACTAATTAAGTATGGCTCATGTCTATAAATACATGTACTCATAGCTTGTATAAAATATCAAGACTTCGTCAAAATTTCGTAAAAAATAATTTTAATCATAGTCGTATATATTTATATTTTTTGTGTAGCAGTATTCTGCAGTCTCGTTAGTCATCGCCAGACAACAAATTTTCATTTAATTTATATTGTACTCATCTGCATACCTCTTCTTTAATATTAATAAAATTTTTATTAAGTCTTTGCCGTCTTTTTATTACACTTCTAGATAGTCAAGTAATTTAGCCACCTTACTCGAAGAAACAATTACATTGAGATGAAAGAAAATGTTATAATTCAAGGAATATACGGATCTCTTCATTTTTTATTTTATTTTTAAATTTCGAAATGAAATATACAAATAATAAAATAATGAGTAAAACATGAAAGTACAAACCTACCAAATATATTTATCTTTCTTCGAAAATTATAAAAAATTCCAATAATTCAAAGGTATCATAAAAGAACAAATGTATAGTTAGAAGCATCGAATTCCTTCCCCTATTCCTTTCATATTGCTCACAACATAAAGCATGGCCCTCGTTCTTAATTCATACTTATAAAGCCAACTCTCAAAATATGTAAGTCAATCTTTCAAGGGAATTAATATTTTTAATTTGGTAAAGTCTTGTATATATCACTTGCATGCGCAATATAATTAATATTTTATTTTAACTAAGATATACTGTATTAGTTTATTAACATTAACTAATTTACTAAAATATTAGTTGTTTAAAAATTATAGTTGTGCATTAAGTATAATTGCACAACTTAGCTGTTTTATTAGAGATATTCATTTTTCTTAAAATAATAATTATGCATCAATTTCATAGTGCCATTAATAAATAAAAGAATATCGACATATCGCAAGATATTTTACACATAAAATATGTATAATTAAGGTAGTGTGAAGAAAATCAAATACATAGATCAAGACCATTTTTAAAGAAACGAAACCTCTAACTTTTTTTTTATTTTACAGAAAAAGAAAAAAAAATCTGAGTAATTCATTATACTTGTATTTACTTAAAATTATTTATAAAATAATCATATAAATTAAAAAGTAAAGAAGAAAAGTTTGAATTTTGTGAGATTCGTATGGACTCTTCACTTTTGACTCTCCTGAGTTGTTCATAGTATGTAGCTTTAATTTTGACAGACCAGGGCCTAGTGGGCCACCTGTGTAAGCCTCATTTTTTTGACAATTTTGGAAAACGTTACAATTTATAACAAAGTGGTCCAATTCCATGTAAATTATGTAGTACAAGCAGCTGGAACCTTGAAATTTATAGAATCTGCACCCACCTGGACAAATGGGTTTAGAACGGTCGTGATTATGGGGCGCTTGGTCGAGAATTTTTCAATCAAAATGAGCATATGTAATTATGGTAGTTAATAAAAGGGATTATAGTTTTTTTAGTTCTTTAAATTGGACTAATTTTGAATTTAGTCCCGTTGAAATATATATTTTGAATTTGGTCCCGTAAATTTGCGTAAATTTTGAATTTGGTCCTATTACCTGCAATAGTAGGTAAATCTACCGGTGACACTCATTATATATATATTTTTTATTGTTTTGTATTTTCATATTACATTATTTTAGTGTTTATTTATATTAAATGGGTTTAGGGCGTGGGTCGGGTCAAACAAAACGGGCCTGGGCAAAAAAAAAAACCGGATTGAACTAAATACACTATCAAATCCTAGATTTTTTTCCCTTTAGCAATAAGCGCATTACATCCTTAGCTCCTTAGCTCTTGGCTCCATTGGAAGGTCTAACCATTCAAAGTAATTTGATCCATCCCCATTTCGCTGAAAATTGGAAGAAAAGTAAAACATTAAAATACCTGCTTTGATAATGGAAAAATGGAGACCTTAAACATTGTGAAAAAATTACCATAGAACCTTCGACCAGGATTATGTTCAGTCCAAGATGTGCGTAATTGTGCCTCATATCCACACAAACACATCAAAACCCTATCTCTTTCATCTTGTTTTGCAATTTTATTTGACACCGAAACCCTAGCTCTTGCAGTGGAAAATGACGAAGACGATGACATTCTTCGTGGGAATTTTATTGCGATTCAATTTGATTCATGGCCTATCTCCCTCGATCTATAGTGAAAGAGGAGAAAAATCCACCTCTATCTATCTGCGTTCAAAGAGATGAAAAAAAAATCTAGGATTTGATCGTGTATTTAGTTCAATCCAGATTTTTTTTTTGCCCAGGCCCATTTTGTTTGACCCGACCCACGCCCTAAACCCATTTAATATAAATAAACACTAAAATAATGTAATATGAAAATACAAAACAATAAAAAAATATATATAATGAGTGTTACCGGTAGATTTACCTGCTATTGCAGGTAATAGGACCAAATTCAAAATTTACGCAAACTTACGGGACCAAATTCAAAATATATATTTCAACGGGACTAAATTCAAAATTAGTCCAACTTAAAGGACTAAAAAAACTATAATCCCTTAATAAAAATAAAGGGTTAATTGCAAAAAAAATCACCACCTTTTGAGTATTTATCAATTACAACATATTCTTTTTTTCTTTGCAATTCGATGCACCAACTTTTTAAGTTTTGCAATTCAATGCACCGATACATTTTTCGGTCAATTTTAATTTGACGTGGCTCCTAAAAATTACAAATTCGTCGTGTTTTGCGCGATTTTTTTTTTTTTTTTTTTTTTTTTTTTTGCAGCATAACATAAAAAAATGTTTTATTTTTATTTTTTGTGATTAAGAAAAAACAAGACAACATAATCAAGAAAAAAAATATTAAGACAAGGAATAAATATGATTTTGGTTAATGCACTTGTGTGATTAGAATTTTTTTAACAAAATACGTTAATGCACATCATATGAATAAATATGATTATAAGAATTATTTTATTTTACAGAATTTTTTGATTGGATTTTTTTATATATAAAATTATTTAGATATTACATTTGTGTGAGGATAAGAGAGCTTTGAAATAGAAAACATCAAATCAATACTCATAATATTAAAGCGTAAAGATGGGGAATTTTGTCAAAAAATTATAAAAATATAGATGAATTCGGTGTGCAATTTATATAAAAAAACATTTTTTTTAAAATTGCATGTGTCTTTCATTAAAAAAAATTATTAGTGATAGTCTATGTGTCGACAACGTGGTGAGTTCTCCGTTTTTCGACGCTAAGTTAAATTAAAATTGATCGAAAAAATATATTTGTGCATCGAATTGCAAAACATTAAAAGGTGGTGTATCAAATTGCAAAGAAAAAAAGAATATGTTGTAGTAATTGATAAATACACTAAAGGTGGTGATTTTTTTTGCAATTAACCCAAAAATAAAAGGTAGTAATTAATAATACTGCATTTTCTTCTAAATAAAGTTACAATTACATTATTTTATTAACGATTTTACATAGTACCATTGCTTATCTCAATCATTTTCACAAGCAACAATCATTTTATTTTTTAATTTGAATACAACACTAATAATATGACCATCTCATTCAAAAGTATTATTATGCTGGTTTCATACGTGTATTTGATTTTCAAGCATTTTTTCGTATGAAATTATGTGTCTAGTATAATTGTGACGAAATAATCAAACTTATAAATGAATATTCAATTGAGTGTTATGAGTAGTTTAGAATTTATTCCAAGAATGATTGAAACTTTGAAATTAATAATTTCTGTTAATTTTTCTTATATAAAAACACATTATACGGTTACACCTACCTAAATGTTACTGTTAGTATTTTTTTGAAATCCAAGATTTATAAATTAAATAGGGGTACTTCATTAAAATAAAAAAAAATATTTAATTCATCCCAATAGAAGCTTAATTCCCATTATTTTTGGGACATAAATTAAAAAATATGATAAAATAAATAGATGCTTAATAATATAATAATGAAATGTGAGATAAATTAATCTACTAAAAAAGAATGGGAATCTTTTTTTAAAATTGATGAAAAATGAAATGAAAAGGCTTATGAATGTCAAACAAGCCTATGTAATGAGACATCATATAATGAAAATCGTGTTTATTATTATTGGATGGATGTGGTATTATTAAGTAATAAAGTTTTTTCTTTTTCCCTGTAATTGTGTGATAAATATTTATTACTCACTTGTTCAATTTGGCCCCTCTCAAGTCAATTTTGATTCCATCCCTGGTGTCTTATTAGACGTAGTCGTAATCGACTGATTAATCTTGCAATATTCATGTATAACGACTCGTATAACAATATTCATACCTTTTTACACGCATTAGAAACTTTTTTCATAACTATTCTCGAAACAGTGATGCACTCTTTTCTTGTAATTTTCATGGGCTCCAAATTTAAATAGTATTGACTTGGGCCTACGGCCTACTATGCTAAAAAGGCCCAACATAGCTCATGGTAACAGTTCTTCTCGAGCCCATGTTTGGAGTGGATTCATGACAATTTTGATTGCTAAAAATATATACTCCCTATATCCAATTTTATCTATTTGGATTGAACACGAATTTTTTAAAAAATTAATAAGAATAATATTTTTTTTAAACAATAAAAATTATAAAATTAAACAGAAAAAATATTTTTTTTGTATTTTTATTTTAAAACACAATACCTTTTGAAGGCGCTGGTTGCACTGACAACTTAATCAATAAGCGGGGGTTGCCCCAGCACCTATGCTCAAATATATTATATTGACAAATACTTTTATGCACTTGCATGTACGGTGCATACTTTAATTTTAATTTTAAATTTTAATTCATCAATTAATTTTAATTTTATCTGTGCACGTTCATTTAATGAGTTCACCCCCCAAATTATTTTATACTATTATTATTTGCACTCGCTCATTTAATGAGTTCACCCCCCCCAATTCATTTTTTATTACGGTTATCTGCATTCGCTCATTTTATGAGTTCACCCCCAAATCATTTTTTACCATAGTTATCTACACCCGCTTATTTTATGAGTTCACCCCCAAATTATTGTTTTACCACGATTATCTGCACCCGCTCATTTTATGAGTTCACCCCAAAATATTTTTTTTAAAATAATTACATTTAAAAAACTATATTATCATTTTATTAATTTACACAAAATATAATAAAATAAACTCTAATTTATATATTTACAATATGCAGCCGAGTTACCGTCGATTCACCACCAACTCACCCATATTTTAAAAAAAAACGTAAAAATATAATTAATAAAAAACTATCAAAATTAGCCACAAATCTCGATTTTTTTCTTTTTAATTTTTCTTTCTCCTTCTCTTTTCCTTTATTTCTTCCCATTTTCAGTTTATTTTTCACTTTTTTTATTTTATTTTGATGCCTTTCTTTTCCATTTTTTTCATGTGTATTTTTTAAATTTTAATACAAAATAATATTATAGGTATGATTTTATTATAGTCGATCGGCGGTGCACATGAATTTCAATTTTAATTTGATGAGTAAAGGACCTGCCAGAAATCCATGTCGTTCGGCGGGTGACCCTGCCACCACCATGCTCGACCACCCCCCGACGGCGACGGCGGCGCTTCCATCCTGGCCATTGAAGCCCGAGACCCCTCCTCGAATCGCAATGACGATTCTTCACTTCCATGACAATTGACATCATCTTCCATCTCGACCGAAAACCTCTACTCATTACGACCACCGACGCGACTGCTTCCATCAATCTCCCTTGTGTTCGCGATCCAGGATCTTCTCCGACATAAATGGCGCTCGCCTACAACACTCGGATCGACGCCGACTCGCTCTCGTCGTTCATCTCTGTCCAAATCGAAGCTACATTGCGTCGTCTTCTTCACCTTGCTCCTGCACAGCCTCTTCCTCCTGCTGACGGCGGCCCGACGGAGGATTGTGAGTATGTTGCTGATGGATCTCTGATCGGACGACACTCGGAGCCGATGACCTTGCCGATGAAATCTCAAGCGGCGACTACTGACCTAGGGTGTCTTCCCATTGGGCTAAGGGTCCGTTCAATTGGGCTTGGTAATGTGCATCCCCTATTTTTTTTAGTACACCTCGATCTGTACTCCCTCCACTTTTTAATGGTATTATTGTTAGTGGTACTGGTATTACTAGTTATTGATTGTGGTATTACTATTAATTCACTACTGAATTAATATTAATGATTATTGATTACGGTATTATTGATTATTAATTGTGGTATTATTGGTTATTGTTTGTGGTATTACTGATTATGTGGAATTATTTATTATTGCTTAAGGCATTACTGATTATTATTATTGTTTACGGTATTATATATTATTGTTTATGGTATTACTGATAATCATGTTTTGTATTACTGAATATAATTAGATTTGTGGAATTATTTGTTATTGTGTAAGATATTACTGATCAATGTTCATGGTATTACTAATTATTTTTCATTGTATTAATGATAATTATTTTTTGTATTATTGAATATAATTAGATGTGTGAAATTATTTGTTATTGTATAAAATTTTATTGTTATTAGATGTGTGTAATTATTTGTTATTGTAAAGATATTACTAATTATTGTTAATGATATTACTAATTACTGTTGTTTATGGTATTACTGGTTATTACTTATTGTATTACTGACTATAATAAAATAATACATATAATATTATTTTGTATTAAAATAAAAAAATACTAATGAAAAAAAAAACAGGAAAAAAATGAAGAAATAAAAAGTGTGGAATAAAAACTAAAAAAATGGGAAGAAAAAAAAAATCGAGATATGTGCCTAATTTCGATAGTTTTTTTTCATTATGTTTTTACGATTTTTTTTCAAAAAATATGGGTGATTTAGTGGTGAATCGACGGTAACTCGGCAATGACTCGACTGCAAGATTGTAAATGTATAAATTAGGGTTAATTTTATTATTATATTTTGTGTAAATTAATAAAAAAATAATATAATATTTTAAATGTAATTATTTTTAAAAAAATATTTAGGGTGAACTCATAAAATGAGCGGGTGCAGATAATTGTGGTAAAAAAATAATTGAGGGTGAACTCTTAAAATGAGCGGGTGTAGATAACCGTTGTAAAAAAAATGATTTTGAGGTGAAATCATAAAATTAGCAGGTGTAGATAATTGTAGTATAAATATGATTTGGGGTGAACTCATAAAATGAGCGGGTGCAAATAACTGCAGTAAAAAAATAATTTGGGGGTGAACTCATAAAATAAGCGGGTGTAGATAACCGTTGTAAAAAAATGATTTGGGGGTGAACTCATAAAATGAGCGGGTGCAGACAACTGTAGTAAAAAATGATTGGGTAAATTCTTAATAAGGTCATTTCACTAAGACTTTTATCTAATAGGGAATAGGTTTTTAATTTTTATCCAATATAGTCAAATTGGCACTTAAGAAGACAAAGTTGTCCTTTTCCCATTTAAATAATTTCAAATTAATTAATATTAGACAAATTAACATCAAATCAATTTTATAAATGCATAGTCTTGAAAAACGCAAAAATCTCTAACCTTCCTTAATTCAAGTATTCCTAAAAATAAGACAATTCGAATTAATTAGCTGACTTTTATGATCTTAATAATTATGCATTTTATGATCCAGAATTAAATTTGAATATGCATACATATATGAAAATAGATTATAAAGTTTAATATGAACAGTGAAATGAATTTTGGTATGTAGAAATGGGTCATAATAAAATTATGAGTTTATAAGCTTAGAAAAAAGTTTATACATGGATATACATATTAATATGCACGAAAAATGGGGTGCATACATTTTACATATGTGCATATGTGAAATGCACTATACGATATGCATGTATACATGCATACGGTAATGTGCATATCTAATATTCACCTCCATGTCAAGTTGCTGTATCCATGAAACTTCTCCTTTTTTCGCTTAATCCTCTAGTACTAAGTTGCACCCTAAAGACGTAATAATTAGGGCGATTCTTGCTCAGAAAAATACTAACCGGTAATTCCAGCAGATCTGAATTCTTCCAAGCGAAGATTAACAATTCCAGCAGTGGACGTTCACCAATGGACTCTAGAAACTCCAGTTTTAATGGCGTGAACAGTGGCCGATTTCGCACCAATCGCATCAACAATGACAGATTTCGAACAAAGCTCATCAACAATGGCAGAAATTAGGACTAACCGTTTGTGATTTTTCGCAAATCGCATCAATGGCAGCATAGATTGAATCGTTTCTGTAGCCCAGCAACACAATGGTGAATTCTCATTCGTTCCTCTCAAAATGTATCGATGTGTTCGCAATTGCAGCAATTTTGGGAAAGTCAATTTTTTTTTTTTGAATATGCGCTATAATTGGGGAAATTGATGTGCTGCAATTATGATTTGAATTTAAAATTCGAATTAATGGGTAAAATATATTATTTAAGGAGTTATATGAATATTAAGGGCATTTAAGGTTTTTTTACATTAATTTGACCCTATTAGAGAATTTTAAAAGTTGTAGGTTTTACTTGCAGACTCTATAGAAATGACTCTATTAGAGAATAATCTCAAAATGATTTGGGGTGAACTCATAAAATGAGCGAGTGCAGATAAATGTAGTAAAAATATAATTTGAGGGTGAACTTATTAAATTAGCAGACGCAAGTAAAATATAAATAAAAAATTAAAATTAGGGGGTACGGTGCATACGAGTGTATGCAAGTGTTACCCAAAAAAAAAAAAAAAAAAAAAAAGACTAAGAAAAAGTGGTAACCAAATTAAATTACTATATTTTATTCGTCGATCGATAAGTTTTCTTCATTTTTTTGGAGTCCCTATCTACTGTTTGGACTTTTGAGTAAATTTGAGTACTCAACCACGATTGATCAATCAAGTGGTACCACTGACAAAGTGGGATAGCTCAAGAAACTAGCTTGACGTTCAATTCGAAGAATGGATAAAGTATTACAAAAGGGCAAGTTGCAAATAATTGGAGGAAAAGAAGGTAGATGAGGAATGGGTTAGGACATCCCTTAGTTAGGTTGAGTAATGAATGCAAAATCTAATGCATGTATGGGTAGAGATGTGACAACTGAATTCCCATTTCACCCCATTTTAAAAATGTAACGTGGCCTCATATCCTCCCTACTACCTCAAATATGGGCATTAGAACAAGATTACTCATTAATAGTCAAATTTAATAATTAATTATGTTAAATTTAATGTGGAAATTAAAGAATCATCATTTATGTAGCCAAGTGTTTCACATGATTCAAATTTAATATTAAATGACATGCACTCATGCATATTGAAATCAAAAAATCTAGTTAAATCACTCGTTCATTTTTCCTATCACAAACTCCTCATCCACATTCTACGCGCCACGTGCTCTCTTTCTGTCTCTAAAATTAACCCCCAAATTTTCTCTCTTTATAAATTCAATCCACTTCCTCCTCCTCCTCCACACTCTAGGGAGCTCCAAAATATCAACCATGGCTACCACCACTGCCATGTCTCTGCTTCTTTTCTTCTCATTATTCTTAGCAAAATCAGTAGCATCAGATATGTCGATCATATCCTACGACGAGAAGCACTTGCGGTCCCTGCACGAGTCGTGGATGGTGAAGCACGGAAAATCTTACAACGCGTTGGGGGAGAAGGACAAGCGCTTCCTCATTTTCAAGGATAACCTCAAGTATGTAGATGAGCAGAACGCGTTGCCCAACCGGACCTTCAAGCTCGGCCTCCACCGCTTCGCCGATTTGACCAACGACGAGTATCGCAAATCTTATTTGGGCACCAAACCTGACGCCAGGAGGCGATTTTCTGGCAAGGTCAGCCACCGGTATAAACCAAAACTCGGCGATGATTTGCCCGATTCCATTGATTGGAGAGAGAAAGGCGCCGTCGTCCCCGTTAAAGACCAAGGCGGCTGTGGTAAATCTCTCTCACTTCAATTTCTTCTAAAAACCTTATCTGTTAGTTTCTGTATCAGTCTCTGGAATGATTTTGCAGCAGTTATACTCAATTGACTTGATTTCTGAGTAATCGATATTAATAGGCTTACGGCAAATTGAATTTTGATGATTAATTCCACACTGATTGATTCATAATAGTTTCTCATAAGGTTCATGTATCATACTAATATTACAGTTGATTGATTACATTTTTCATGGAGAGAACCTAATTCACAGTATGTTGTGGAATAGATAGTGTTTACGAGTGTGTAGAGCAGATTTATTTGACAATAGTTTATTAATACTATTTTAATCTCTTCAAAGATATTTGTGAATTAAGCATTTGTCCCCACCACACCATACCTCATTCATGTTTCATTTACTTTGTGGACCTTTTTTTTTTTTTTTTTTTTTTTTACTATAATGCTATAATGTGTAACTTTTATGGAATCATTGTAATTGAAGGGAGCTGTTGGGCATTCTCTGCCATATTTGCTGTGGAAGGAATTAATCAGATAGTTACGGGAGATTTAATCTCACTTTCCGAGCAAGAGCTTGTGGATTGCGACAAGTCATATAATGAAGGCTGCAATGGCGGTCTTATGGACTATGCATTTGATTTCATTATCAAGAATGGAGGCATAGACAGCGATGAGGATTATCCCTACACTGGAAGGGATGGGTATTGTGATCAAAACAGGGTTAGTTTTTTTTCATAATCTTGAAGAAAATGAAAATTATTAGCTTTAGAGAAGACACTTTTGATTGTATTTCTCATTCATTTGTCCTGCAGAAAAATGCTAGAGTTGTATCAATAGACAGCTACGAGGATGTTACACCGAATGATGAAAGTGCGTTGAAGAAAGCAGTTGCAAGTCAACCGATTAGCGTTGCAGTTGAAGCTGGTGGAAGGGACTTCCAGTTATACGAATCAGTAAGTCTTTACATTTGGTGCTTTCAAAAAAGGTATTTGCAATTGGTGCCCAATTAATATGTTTAGTGAAACAATAAATATTTTTTATGAAAAACAACTAATACTATTTAAAAATACACACCAGTTGCACTTGGATGTGTACTACACACTTTGCATTTATTACGACACATTATATTCGACCAATTTGTGTCTTAAAAAGTAGAGAAGATGATCTAAATCCAAGTGTTAGACATTATCTCAGTTACATACTTACATCCCTTACTGTTATATACTAATCTTGCAAATCTATGCAGGGTATATTCACTGGGCAGTGTGGGTTGGACTTGGACCACGGAGTGGGCGTGGTTGGATACGGAACAGAAAATGGGGTGGATTATTGGATAGTGAGGAACTCATGGGGTGCATACTGGGGAGAGAAGGGGTACCTTAGAATGCAGAGGAATGTGAAGGCGAAAGCAGGGCTATGTGGCATTGCTGTCGAGCCGTCTTACCCGATCAAGAAAGGCGCCAACCCTCCCAACCCCGGGCCGTCTCCTCCATCTCCTGTGACACCGCCCTCCGTCTGTGATGACTACTACTCATGTCCTCAGAGCACCACCTGTTGCTGCCTTTTCGAGTTCTACAATTACTGCTTCGAATGGGGGTGCTGCCCCCTTGAGAGTGCCTCTTGCTGTGAAGACCATTCCAGTTGTTGTCCCCACGATTATCCCATCTGCAATGTCCGTGCTGGCACCTGCTCAATGGTCAGCATTTACATCTCGCGTTGCTCGTTGAATATTTTTTTTTGTCATACATTTAAAACAACTTATAGATGTTTAGGAATTCATACCCACCTAAAATATATAATTATTTTACATTTTAAAAAACAAATCATCGATAATCTTGTAAGTTTTATTATTCAAATACTCTGCCAACTTACCAACTATTTAAAAATTGCATCTTATACACTCTTAAAAGTCAAAACAGCTTATATGATGCTATAGTTTATTGATGAAAAGTTGTTTGTTGTTGATTACAGAGCAAGAACAACCCGTTCGGAGTGAAGGCAATGCAGCGCGTTAGTGCTACACCAATTGCAACGTATGGTAAAGATAATGGGGAAAAGAGTAGCAGCAGCTCTTGAGAGTTTGATGGCCAAACCTTGCAGGTGAGGATAGTCGAAAGCCGATTACCAACAATGAAGAATCTGTTTTGGTGATGCATTCTGCCGCCATGGATTTACTGCAAGGTTGTAACAGGATGGAAGAATCAAACACTGTAAAGGGTACTGATTTATTTATGTATGATTCTCAATATTTATGTATTTCAACAATGGAAACGGATATGTCTATTATCCTTCTTTGTATATCTTTTTATATGTATACTAAGTTTTAAGGCTCTTTTAACTTAATTTTTTTAGCTGGTTTCTGCTATTATCTGTAAATGTTTTTTTTTTTAAATAATTTGAGAGTCTGATAACTTAAAATGACGAGTTAGTTGGAAAGACAAACTCAAAATGAATTTCGTGGATAAGTGAGTAAAATTATTGAATGTAACCAAGAAAACAAAACTTCAATTTGAATACCCGAATGAATGGGCTAGTAGCTCTCCTAACCAATGAAAAGGAAGATTATAAGAGCGCTAAGGAAGAATTTAATATTAATTTGTGTCACAATTCGTGACTATTATATCGTATCACAATATAATTCTTCACTGAAATTTTCTAGTTTTTTTTTTTCAATTAAGGAAAAAGGGTTAGACCTTTTGGGAATTATTAAGTTGGTCTTCCACTCTTCCTTTATACCACAGAACTCGATTCAACATTATTAAAATCGGATCTAACTCGATTTTATCATCGATCACCCTTGACGTCAGTTGTCGACCGTTATTGGTGTCCGCTGTCATGCTTCGCTTTGACATTCGTAGTCAGTGGAAGATCCAACATGTTAATGTTACTACATGAACAATGATATGTTACTACATAATTAAAAAGGAAAAATCGAAATAAGAAAATACAATAGTTAAGAAATCTTTCTAGTATAGCAAAGCGTCCATAATACAAGGTCAAAACACTTAGTGATATTTACTTTTAATTTTAAAAATTAAATTTTGTATTTTAAAATTTTATACCAGTTTTACTTCGAGATTTTAAGTTCAATTTTGAAAAGTCATTCATATTAAACTTGACATAAAATTAAAATTTACACATTGATTTGACATAAAGTTAAATTTTACACATTAATTAATATAAAGTTCAATCCTACCCAATTAAAAAAAATTAAAAAAAACACACATATTACTATTTATCAAAATTTTAAAATTTCAGAATTTTAAAAACCATTAAAAATCTAAGGTAAACATCACTTTTAAGGCTTGTTTAACTATGCCACGATTGAGAACTACTCAGCGCCGCTTATTTTTGCTCAACCACCCGTCTGTTTGGTATACATTCCTTTGCAAGTATTTGGTAGATGAGATAATAACAATGAAATTACCCCAATACCCCCATTATCCTCTGAAAATTTCCCAAGAAAAAGCCATTTAAATAAAAAGAAACAAAACCATAAAGCATGAGCCCAAACCCAAGTTGATAAAGGAACCCCAAGCTTGGCCCAAGCTTGGCCCAAGACAATCTGCCTTACTTCACCCAAAAATAGCCCAGCTGCCGTCAGAAAATAAGTCCACAATGCCAACTGAAGAAAATCCAAAAACTGCACAAGTATTGTGCATATTATTGCATGAGATAACATGAAAAATGATACATTTGTCCTTCATTCAAATAAAATAACAGTAAACATTTATAGTAAATTGATTCTAAAGGTAAAAATTAAGCACGAGATATTAATCCCCTAGGAGCCCCTGGGACCCAAAGGAATCAGATATTAACTTATACTCCTACTTTGCCAGTTACTTTGTCCTTTAATTAATTTAGAAAAACTATCTGTCACTTCTATTCTTTTTCATCATTTTCCATATATTAAATTCTTCATCTAGCTAGCATGAATTAGGATTAATATAAAATATACTCGTTCCCTTCAAAAAATTACTCATTTGTGCAGAACCTTTCTTCAACAAAGTAAAGCGAATAAACATGATGTCTGCGCTTTCACAACATATATAGATTGATGGGAATTCAATCTCATTGATTTTAAAAATTAAATAACTCATATGAAATGATTTCAACTTTTTTTTTTTTTTTTTTTACAAATTTGAAAGAAAAAATTAAAAGAAGCAAAGAGGATTTGACTTGGTCTTTTAACGAATATGATGCGGTATGTAATTTAATTTAGTGATTCATAAGTACCATAAAATCAATAGTTTAGCTAGAAAGTCTCCTTTCCCATTTTGGATTGCACATGGAACGAACAAGTTGGCAATATAACAATTTCCCGTTGATTTTTTCAAACTAGTGTCCTCGCCTGGCTGGCGAGTTGACTTCATTTTTTAGAAATGGCCCAGTTGACCTCAATATGTTACTTTTTCTTAGAATTAATTTAATTTAATTTTTTTTTTTACATAATATAATGTAATTTCTAAATAGATGTCAATTGAATTTCTGCATTCTTTTACTCGAAAGACCATCGATACACATTAAGTGCATATTAATAAAATAAATTTTGTATATTACTCTTTATATGAATAAACCAAACATTATTTAAAAAAAAAAAGATAATTTCTATGTAATGGAATACATTACATACCATAATTCGAGATATTAAATATGAAGTCAACTCATGAAAAGAGTCTTTGTTTGCTGCGTAGAAGTGGTTATAAGTGGAGTTGGATGAGCTCAGATTATTGACAAAATCATTCCTTATATATTTAACCAGCAACCAATATGGTCGGAGCGCCAGTTTCTTACTCCGGCAACCACTCTCAGCCTCAGCCTCCGCCACCCACTACCGTTAGTAATCCAACGGCAAGCATGAGCCCCGATCCAACGGGTAAATATGCTTCGCCGGGTTCTTCTCTGTCGACGCTGTTGCCGTACAGCGGCCAACAACCGGCGTCCAACATGATGAATACTGGCTATCCGCCAACATCATCTGCACCAATCAACACTAACTACCTCTATCCCACAACTAATTCTCCTTTCCCACCGATCTCCGCCGCCCCTCCGCCTCCTTTCCCACCGTGCTCAACCGCCACTCACAATCCTAATTATAACGTCCCTCCGACTTCAACTGCCCCGCAACCGTTTCCCGGTGGGTACCCGCCAAATCAGACGCAGGGTTATCCGAATCAGACTCCGGGCTATCCAAATCAGAATCCGGGTTATCCGAATTCTCACCCATCTCCCGCCTATCCTCCACAGCCGAATAATCCTCACGCCCCGAGTGGTTATCCCACAGGTATAACTCATGCCACAATCTCTTTTATTTCTCGTCCGAAACTTTTTTTTTTTTTTTTTTTTTTAACTATGAGATTTGCCTCGATCATCTGAATTGTGAAGCATTATAATTTTAAAACATTATTTTAGATCTGTTTTTTTATGTTAGTATTTTTTTTTTAGATCTGTTCTTGTGGTATAGTAATTGGATCTTCAGATCGATCACATTAATCTTTTCATTTTCTGAATCTTGGTATATATATATGATCTGCCATCTTGGCTTTCGCCACTTACATGATTCTCTATTTATCAATTCATAACTTGGTATATACTATTACATTTTGTTCACTTTTAATTATTTGTACAAACTAATAATATTTAGGTATATTAACTTACATGATTCAATCAAAAGTTACTTTCACGTTTTAGTCAAAGTTAACGTTGTTAGAAAATGTTAGGTTTATAAAAAATATATATATATTGTAACAAAAAAATTGAGAGAAGTAAAAAGTAAAGTTATTTTGTCTCACATTGGAAAACTCTAAGAAATTTACTTTTACCTTGTAAATTGATTTGGAACACAATTGTTTATATTCTGCATTTCATGAATGTGACATCGATTTGATTGAAGAATTATAGGTTGATAACGAATAATGCATCTTTTACCCAAGTCTGGATTCTTGGTTTTGTTAATGATGAAATATTATTGCAGGCGTCGCTGGACAATACCCTCCTCCTCCTACAGCTGGATTCCCTCCAAACACCCAACCACCACCTAATTATAACTATGGTTACTCGGCACCTCCTCCCACTTCCGCTGCCTACCCGCCAGCTCCTCCCAACGGCGGTGCCTACCCTCCCGCCGGCAGTGCCTACCCACCGCCTGCTGGAGCTTACCCACCCCATTACTAATGAGCAAATATTCTGATCGATGCTATGAAATTTATGAATATTCAAAATCAGTTTTCCAGAGCCTTAATTATTTTTTCATCCACCTTGTTCTCGTAGATTCAACATATTTAATTGTGGAAATTGAGATTTGTTATTAATGGAGTATAAATCTATGGAGTTTTAATTAGTTTTCTATCACTTTCATCTTACATCAGTGTATATATGTATGAAGTGAAGTTAAAAGAAAAAAAATGTTTCTCTACCCAAAATAAAATTATAAATGGAATTAAGCAAGAGTTTTTCACATTTTTTTCAATCATGTGGTAATTGCATGCTTTTGTTGCGTATTAAAGCTTAATTTTTACATAATGTCATGTTTTTATTGTTCATTTTTTACTAATTACACTTAAAAGAGAGAAAATATACGATAACTTGCTTATTTTGTAGAAAAAATAAGTAGAAATTATAAAGCAAAATGTGCACTTTTTAATTGTTGAAGTAAGGTCGAATAAATAAATCAAGACATATTATAGAAGAACATATGAGAAATAGGCACAAAAAATAAAAAATATGGACGGATCAAAATAAAATAAAAAATTCTTACTCAGGTATTTGAGTAGAACCACTCCAATCGAGTATGACTCATAACAAACTTTCACTTGAGTAATCGAGTGGGACGGGCCATATATTTTTGAAGTCGCATTTCACTCCTACTTTGGATGGTCATGGTTCTCATGGAACCCCACGAGAAGATTAGTGGAAAAGATGTGAGGAAAAAAAGGAGGTAGAAAAGAGAAAAATAGGGTTTAATAGAAAATTGTATACTTAGTACTTTCACATGGGTGTACTAATCCTACTTGGTCACATGTTCAGGGATCGGGCCATTGTTCAGGCCTGGCCCAATAAATGGTTTTGTATTTAAAATGGGCCTATCTTTGTTCAATGGTAAATTATTGCCAAAAAATAGGGTCCGACTATTTACACCTCCATTTGCGTTGAGAACACTCCCCCCATGGATTTAATAATAAAATAATGAAGTAAAAAACCAAAAACACCCTTTAAGCCATATTAAACTACTAAATGCACCCCCCACCTTTAAACCTAAGTTTTATCCATCCTCCGCCGCCGCCACCACCACCAAACACCAAATACCAAACACCAAACACCAAAATTTCTCCCCAAACAAAAAAAAATTCAACTTAAAAAATTTAACTTTTTTTTTAAGATTTCGACAAACCAGTGTCGACCATATTCACTCCCGTCGACACTGGTTTGTCGACAAGATTGTATATGCTCGACATTTGTTGATCGGAAAAAAAAAAAAAAATTTAAAAACTCGTCGACAACTTTAGGTCGACCAAAAATACACTCGTCGACACCCTGTTGTCGACGGAGTGTATTTGGATCGACCTAAAGTGGTCGAAAGGTAAGAAAAAGAAGGAAAAAAAAAAAAACAAACCTGGATTTGGATTTGGCCGATGGACTGGCTCGGCGAGGGAGGGAGGGGACTAGCTCGGCGAGGGAGGGAGGAGGAGGGGGGAGGGAGGGGACTAGCTCGGCGAGGGAGGGAGGAGGAGGGGGGAGGGAGGGGACGGCCGCGCGCGGCCGCGATTTGTTTGTTTTTTTGTTTTTACAGGCGGGGGGGTGGGGGCGACGGGTTCGGCGAGGGAGGGAGGAGGAGGGGGGAGGGAGGGGACGGCCGCGGCGGCCGAGATCTTTTTTTTTTTTTTTTTTTTACAGGCGGGGGGTGGGGGCGACGGGTTCGGCGAGGGAGGGAGGGAGGAGGAGGGGGGAGGGAGGGGACGGCCGCGCGCGGCCGCGATCTGTTGTTTTTTTTTTTTTTACAGGTGGGGGGTGGGGGCGACGGGTTCGACGAGGGAGGAAGGGGGTGGCGTCGCCGGCGACAGGTGGTGGAGGGGCAGGTCGCCGGCGGTGGTGAGGGGTGGGGGAGAAGATGAAAGAAGAAGATGGAGGATTTGGGGGAGAAAGTAGGGTTTAGGGGGGGTGAGTAGTAATTGGAATTATATAAGAGAAGGGCATTTATGACAATTTGAGGGGGGTGCATCAGATTTTAGGGGGAGTGCGTCCAGAGGGGGAGTGTTCTCAACGCAAATGGAGGTGTAAATAGTCGGACCCCAAAAAATACTCCTAATGTTTGTTATGTTTTTATCCTAATGCTTTTTAAGGGCAAAAATTTAGTACTCCATATCTTAACGTAAGTCAAATGAACTCGTAATTCATAGCTCCTATAAATTTCATGAACACCCTACCTCTCAATTCCTTAAAGTTGTGTTTGGAGTTGAGTAGGTATTTCAAATGATAGAATTTTTTAATTAATAAAAGATATTAAATATTTGAAATTCATTCATTTATATTTTTTAATTTAAACATAGATCAAATCCCTACATTCCAATTAATGTCATAAAAAATGTTAAAATGAAAATAAAAACAAACCATTTGTCTCTTCTTTTTTTTTTTTTTGAGAGACCATTTGTCTTATTTTAAAAAATAAAACTAATATCTCTTGTGAACTGTGAAGTATGTGAGTGAGTCTGACTTTCTGAGTTTTATGTAAAAAATAATATTGAACACAAAATCCAAACAATATACTCCAATTTCTACGAGTAATATTCACACTTCTCAAAAAAAAAAAAAAAAAAAAAAACCCAAACAGGATAATTGGACCGACTGCAGATCCGCAATTCGAAGAATTGTACGCCGATACCAATTTTACTCTCGGAAGTTTTCACAAACAACAGTACTCAAACTGAAACTCGTATAATTTAAGGAGAAATCTTGTAAAAAATAAAGGATTTAGGAAAATGGTAGAGATGAAGTTTTTTGGAATGGATTTTAGCTGCGCGCTGAATTCGCTAAGCAGTGGTGAATTCCCAGAGAAAGATTGTTTGCTTCCCTTAATATCAAAGATATTGGGATACGCCATTGTCGCTGCTTCCACAACTGTTAAACTCCCACAGGTGATTATTGTTCTATGCTTAATTTATTTACTGAAGATCAGCTCTTATTTAACTGGGGTTTATATGTGTGTGTTGTATTTTTGTTTTTCTTTGGTTTTACTTTAAAATAAATTGAGTTCTGGATCCATGTTTTTTTGGGAATAGCTGAAGAACAATTTGACCTTTTGAGATAATTTATGGTTATCTTTGGTTTTCCGATTTTTTTATGAGAGGATTGGAAGTTGACCAATATCATTGACAGTAAATAAAAATTGGTGTTCTGAATTGTGCGAAAATGATGTTTATCAGAAAGAATTGCTGATTATCATATCAAGATTCTTGGAAATTAAGTGTCATTAATTCTTTGTGCCTCAGAGCAAGCATCAATCTTCAAACTACATCATATTAGTTGTATATCCTGGAAAAGATGAATGAAATGCATTGATAAACATTTTTTCTATATATATATTACATCAACACTGTGCACTGACAAGATAAGGAAAAGCTATGTTCGCAATTCGGCGAAGTCTAACTAGTATAAGAGCCAATGCAAACTGGAGTGAGATGTTGAATTTATTTTCTTAAGGGTGGTCTGTTTTGTTGAAATGATTTGTTCACTTGATCTGCTTCCTTGAAAAAATTATCCACATGTGTTCTCGTTCACCTCTAATTCTTCAATACCATTATCATGCTATCAAATTAATAAGCAGCTATCAAAAGCACCAGCCATAAGAATGACACTACAGGTCCAAAATTTTTTTGGATCTAAAACGTAGTCAATCAAGTATATTGGATAACTTTATGACAACAATTGGACTTTCTTGTTTTGTTATGTTTTGACTTGCAAATGTCTTATGGCATTTGTGATTGGCTATATGTAATGGTGTATTAGTGTAAGAAACTCTTGGTCATATGCCACAATGATATTTCTGATCTGATTTGAAGGAATTCCATTACAAATTCTTCTGTTCCCAGGATGGATATTGGTTCTTGTATTTTCGATCCTTTTTGTGAATGACTAATTATTCTCAAATTTAAATCAGATATATGTAGGTGAGGACCTCAAATTATATAACTCAAAAGCGATCTTTGTGTCATAACAGTATTTAAGCATTAAGTATGAGAAGATGCATACAAAAAGCATGACACCTTTCAAGCTAATCAACCTAATTTGGATTTTGAATTTCAACAGTGCCGAAGAGAACTTATTTTTCTATTTGAAACTTTTGAGTATTCTAAAACTGTATGCATATCTGATTCTCTGTCCCCAGTTTTATTAAACCATTTGTTTTGTCTGTGTTCATTCGGCCAGACAATTATCAGCATGTTTGTGGTTAAGATGGAATCAGTAGAGTCTTTCTAATTAGCTAAAACTTGAGAGATTGGGCTGCCAAAGAATGAGAAATTAGTCTGAGTTACTGAATTGACTATAGCTTGTTTTATTCTTTATTCAAGTTCCAATTAAGTGATTAACTGAAATGTTTATCTTGCTCAAGATGAATCTTTTTGTCATACACTTTAGCTTCTGGACCTGTGCAGCCACTGTTTCTTAAAAGCTATGTTTCCGTGTGCATGACAAAAGAGTGTGAGGAAGAAAAACATGTAATAGTAAAAATGATAATCCATGCTCAAATATGTGTCCTCTTCTGTCCAAAAGAGAAGTGACTTTTGTGGTATCTAAAGGTTAAAATGCAGTTATAATTTATTGCGAACATTTGATTGGAATTGCCAGTTCTTCTAAAACTGTTCTTGGTTTTCTTTTTCAGATTATGAAAATCTTAAAGAATAGTAGTGTCAGAGGGCTTAGTGTCGTAGCTTTTGAACTTGAGGTTGTTGGCTATACGATTGCTTTGGCCTACTGTCTTCACAAAGGGCTTCCTTTTTCAGCATTTGGGGAGTTGGCATTCCTATTGGTTCAGGGTATGTACTCTATATTCTTCTCTGTCTTTCCTTGAAGATGAAAAGGGACAGGGAAAAAGCAAGAAGATTCACAAACTCTAAGGGAGTGTTTGTTTATGGATTTGAAATCTAGTAGGTGGATTTGATGAATAGTAAAAGGTATATTTGAATTTTGTATATGTTTGGGAGTGTAGACTTTTGTAAGATTTGATAGGGTAAGATTTTGAAAATATAGATGATTGTATGCGACCCAACGTGATTCTATTATTGGTTCATGTAGCCTACCCCAATTATTTGGGATTAAAGGCTCAGTTTGTTTTGTTTAGGTGATTGATAGTGTATTGGAAATTGTGTGTAAAGTAGGGGAGGGAGTGTGTAAAGTCAAAAGAAGGAGAGAGGGAGTGTTGAGTAGATAATACTACTTCCATTCCTAATTATCTCTCTGATACTATCCAAAATGGTGTTCCTAATTATTTGTCACTTGGCCAATATCAATAAAAAAAATCCATTTTTCCCACCAATACCCCTAATTAATGTTAACCATCTCGTAATTATAAGATCATCAAGTAGTAATAAATAAGGGTACAATAGTCATTTGATATCATAATTAATGAAATATAGTTTTGTTTGAATGGATAAAATCAGACGGATAAATAGAAACGGAGGTTGTAATAATTAGAAGGTGGAAGATAGATGATTGATAGTAGTATATTGGAAATTGAGTTTGAAAAAAAATAAAATAGGCGTAGTATTATAGGGTAGAATTTTATAGGATTTGAAATCGTATACCAAAATCCAGTTTGACAAACGAGAATATTTGGATTTGAAATAAAATTGTGGGGTGGATGGCCATAAACAAACACAACGTAAGTGCTGGCTGTTTGGATAAAACACTGTTTCAAATAAACAAAAACAATACTCCGTATTTTATTGTATCGAGTTTCTTATTCGTTTCGAATCAGCCTCCACATTCCTTGAATTGGTGTAGATTGTTGATTAGTCTGTCCTCATAGAAATCGAAGATGCAAAAGTTGGATTATTATGTAAGAGGCAGTAGTTTCTTTTGACTAATTAGCACTGAACAAAACTTTGCTCTCAAAAGGGACAAAACCATGGTAATTAAGTCAAGCGTAAAAAAATAATATGATGTATGAATATTGTAAGATTTATGAGTTGCTAAGTTCACAACTTGTATGACGATCTTAATTGGCTATGTTGCTTAGATTGATTAATCTGAAATTAATGTTTCTAATAAGTATTTTTCTTATTTTTGCAGCCATAATTCTTGTCTCAATCATCTACTACTTTTCGCAACCACTGGGAACTAAGACCTGGATCAGGGCATTACTGTATCCTTTTAGTGTCCACTCTATCATCATTGCCTTCTCACAAATTACTTATAGGCACGACTATTAAAACCTGGAATTTTGCTCAATACACTCATACGTACAACACATTATAGCACATTGTACCACCAAATACAGCTGTAAGGTGGGTGTATTTAGCAAAAAACCCAAGTGTCAATAGTCGTGCCCTTACTTATATTGCAGAATGCCATACATTTATGGCTTAATTGCGGATTCACGAAATTTGCGTTAATTGAAGTCTAATTTAGACAATTGGATAATAGCAAATCAAACACCAATTTAAAACAAAAATGCAATTGAATCTTCCGGGCAGCCCCCCTCTTGTTCAGGTCTGGCGCTGTATAGGTTTAGAGAATGCCAACTCGGATCGCCACATCATACTCGGACAAGAGGGTGCAAAAAAAAAAAAAGGTGTTTGATTTGCTATTGTCCAATTGTCTAGATTAGACTGCAATTAACACAAAGGTCATGATTTTAGATGTAATTAAGCCTACATTACTAGACAAAGTCTTATTTAAACCAGTTTTACCGTGCAATTGGTTTCATTTTATGTGTATTTTTAAACTATTAGTTGTTTCATTAAAACGTAATTGTTTGTCACTATTAGTTGTTTCACTCAAAAAGTATTACTTATTTCCTTCAAAAATATTAGTTGTTATTATACTATAAAGAGATAGTTGTGAACTAGTTGTACGGTAAAACTGTTTTACATAAAACTAACTCATATTTGTATGCTGCAATTTTGTTTCTAGATACTTGTGTTTCATGAAAAAAGAAAGTCTGCATTTCCTGAACGATTTAATAATAGATATTGTGCATTAGCTCCAACAGTGTTGTCTGGTCGAATTGACCCCCTTCTTTTTGAAGCTCTATATGTGAGTCCCACAGAGAGTAATTTTACTTAGTAATTATGCCATTAATCTCCCCATTTTCTTTTTCTTCACTTTTTTTCCTGGTAAATTTGTTCATTCATTAGCATTATCCTATTTCAGTCATTACTTTATTCACAAGTATCTGAGAGTTCTTCTTGAATGAACTCAACAGGCTTCTCAACATGCAATCTTTTTCTGTGCACGGGTTCCACAAATTTGGGCAAATTTCAAGGTAAGGGTTTAATTTTACCTACATCAGTTGATAAACATTGAAGGAATCCATAGATAGAATATAAGGATGTTAATGCTACAGTTTATGAGCATATTAATGTTACAGTAATTTTGAACTAGTTCGCCAGGCCAATTTCATAAACACCATAGAATTAATCATTCATAAACATTTATCACACCGTAATAATGAAAGATATGATACTTTTCATTGCTATTCTTATGATACTATTGTATTTCAATGCTGGTAACAAGTGTAATTTTGGTTTGAGCAGAACAAGAGTACTGGGGAGCTTAGCTTTCTTACCTCATTAATGAATTTTGCTGGTTCCATAGGTAAGTTTATATCGTATCTTGTGTATGATTAACAGATTCAACAATGTTGATAGTTTATCTTATCAGTAAATTTTGTTTTTTTGGCAGTGAGAGTGTTTACCAGCATGCAGGAAAAGGCACCAACAAGTGGTATTTTTTCTCGATCTCTCTGGCATCTTTTTCACTTTGTTTGGAAAATAGTCAGTTTGATCCTAAGTCAAATCACATCCAAAATTCATTACATTTTTTTACCTATTATGAAAATTTCTGCAATTGATATGCTGAAAATAGTGCGTTAAAGATGGCACAAATATTATGTAACTGGTCGGGGGCTGCGGGGGTGGGTATGATGCTTGATTTGAGTGAGCTCCTAAAAGAAACAGGGTGAAATGTTCACGATATATACCATTTTATTCTTTATAGTGGAACGGTTGTATTTAGTCCTGTAAGTTTGTCCATTTTTGCTTTTAGGACACTTCACTTTCCTGAATTGAATTTCGTCATGTTTACTTTTAAAATTCAACTTTTTTAGTCCTATGACCGGCTACATCAGGTTAGTAACTAGTTTTGAAAGGACTAAAAATCGAGAAAGTTAGGGCGGAATTCAATTCTAAAAAAACCATTTGCCTTCTTTATAAACAACTATATGGGATTTTATGTTCCATTAACCACTCCCTTTTATCTTCATTTTAGTGATTATGGGCTCTGTGGTGGGCATTATCACAAACGGTACGATCTTAAGCCAGATCATCGCATACACAGAACAATCTGCAAAGAAAGAAAAGAAAACTGACTAACTAACGAAGATGATCTGACTCCTTAATGGTAAGTTGGTGATTACATAAGAAGAGGGTGTACTTCCATTGAGTGAAAGAATGATTGTAATGTCTTATTTTTTAAGATCCTTCATTTGCTACACTTTTATGTTTCTACATGTAGTTGACATCTAGAAGTCATAGAGTTTAAAATCGATTTATTCATCATACACATGAACCCTCGTTTCAGAACTCTTGTTTTTACACCAAATTATTCAGTAAAATTTTAGATACAAAATGTGAGATGATTGCAATGTATTCTTTGTTGCTTGATATGATTCATCTCTCATGTGGTTTGTGAAGGTGAATTTATTCAGTGAGTCATGATAGCTGGTTTTACAGTTCAGTTTGTTGTTCACATTACCAAGAATCATCAAGCTGCTGTTAATGTGCTTTCCTTCCTCCTTCAATTTAGCCAAAAAAAAAAAAGAGAGAAGTATTATTCAAAATTGAAAAAACATGTTACTATAATTAAATTTAGTAGGAGTATATCTGAAATAGTCAAGCATAAAAACTAATGCAGCACTTCAACAACCCTTGAATAGGGTAAATGTAAAGACTAAAGAAACCTTTTGAAACTCATCCATCCATTCTCTCCTATTGTTTTGTGCAGTGCTCAATAGCCCCTTTGCCTTGGGAATTGTAACTGTAATGCAAATCTTGAGTATCAACCGATTTCAACATATATACATTGCATTGTATTGTGTAACCTCCATCAAATCAAAGCTCCAAATCCTCCTCTACCTAGTATATGCAAGCAAATCTTGAGTATCACTATTCTTCAAACAAGCCTTATTCATTTTGGCCATAATAATATACTACAGAAATTGATGAAGATATAGTATGAAAGAGTGTCACTACTCCCATTCTAAAATTTCATAAGCACATCCCAAATTTTAGTGTACGACCAACTCAGTCAAACAGAATGCTTAGCATATAGTTAAAATGGTAAAAATATGAGGTTGGTCTCTCTTGTGTTTATGGTGCACCGTGCACTCAATTGATTTAGAAATCGAATCACATCCACTTTATATAATAGAAAAACTCGCTCAAGCAACGGGTAATGAGTCTAATGACACAGCCTAATAGAAGCATTTTTTCTCAGTGCTAATCCTCCTCAGCTACTCACCTCTCTAGAAAGCGATAAACGAAAACTAGTACTACTAGTCTCTAGAAAGCGATAAACGAAAACTAGTACTACTAGTCTAATATAGTACTCCGTACTAATATTTTTGTGCATGTTGGATTCATACTAATTTTAATAATTCGATCCATTATTTTTTAATTTATGAAGTCTTTTCAAGTGTAACAATGATTTTTTAAATTTAGATGTAAAAGGATCTCTCATATGTATCGTAGCAAAGTTCTTGAAATGCTGCTTCCATCAACCTACCGGTCAAAGTATAGGCACGGAGGTGCCACTCTCCGGCCGCTCATTCCCAAACTCTGCTTCTCGTCTCCTGCGGCCCATCCACGCCTTCCCCTGCCTGAGCACGAGTTCATCGAACAGCAACACATAATCCCGGGCGTCCCCTGCCGCTCGGGCCTTGACACTACTGGTCGAGTACTCTCTGATTGCCTTTACGCCGGCAGGCACTCCGACGTACTATCCCTCCTCCGCCGTATCCCGCCCTCTCACTACTTTGTGTTCTACTGGAACAATATCATCAAGCGGAACGTCTCAATGCAGCATCACAAGAAGGCCCTCCACGCGTTTGATGAAATGCGGCGGCTTGGATGGGCGCCCGATGGCCACACTTATCCTTTCGTTTTTAAAGCCTGTGGAGATCTTCCGTCGTTGGCTACTGGGATGTCGGTCCACGCGCTCGCTCTTGTTTCTGGTTTTACCGATTGCAACGTGTTTGTGGACAATGCAGCGATAGCTATGTATGGGCGGTGCGGTGCTTATGACAACGCGCAGCAGTTGTTTGACGAAATGCTTGAGAGAGATTTTTTCGATACTATCTCGTGGAATTCAATTATATCTATGTACGTACAGATCGGTGACTGCAGAAGGGCTTTGCGGATGTTTGAAGAGATGGTTTTCAGAGGTGATATAGCGTTGCGGGCAGATGCAGTTAGCTTGGTGAATGTTCTTACTGCTTGTGCTTCCCTCAAATGGTGGAGAAAAGGGATGGAGATTCATGCTTATGCAATAAAGATAGGTTCACTTGTCGATTTATTTGTGGGGAATGCTATAATGGATATGTATGCAAAGTGTGGTTTGATGGATGAGGTCAAGATTTTGTTTGATAGTATGGAGGTCAAAGATGTTGTCTCTTGGAATGCACTGGTTACTGGGTACTCCCAGGTTGGGAAATTTGATGATGCTTTAGGATTGTTTGGGAGAATGAGGGCACAAAACATTGAATTAAACGTGGTAACTTGGAGTGCTGTGATTGCTGGATATGCTCAAAGGGGACTTGGGTTTGAAGCAATGAAAGTCTTTAGGGAGATGATAATCTCAGGATCACAACCGAATGCCATCACCATTGTCTCAGTTTTATCAGCTTGTGCAGCATCTGGTGCATTGTTTCAGGGAAAAGAAACTCACTGTTATGTCATAAAAAGGTTACTAAATTTAGAAGGGAATGACCCTGGGGATGACATGATGGTCATCAATGGGTTAATCGACATGTATGCAAAATGCAAGAACTTAAAAACAGCTCATACGATTCTTGATTCTATCGAATTGAAAGATAGGAGTGTGGTGACGTGGACAGTTATGATTGGTGGATATGCTCAACATGGGGATGCAAGTAATGCCTTGGGACTTTTTAAAGAAATGCTAATTGATAAATGCAGAATGATGCCAAATGGCTTCACTGTGTCTTGTGCTCTTGTGGCTTGCGCTCGTATTGGTGCCCTTAGAGTTGGTAAAGAAATCCATGCTTATACACTCAGAAATAATTACAGAGAAGCTATGATATTCATCTCAAATTGCTTAATAGACATGTATGCCAAATCTGGGGATGTAGATACAGCCCGATCTGTGTTTGATAACATGATCGAGAAAAATGCAGTTTCTTGGACGTCTATTATGACGGGATATGGAATGCATGGTCGTGGGGAGGAGGCTATCGAAATCTTTAAAGGGATGGTAGCAGCTGGTCTGAAAGTTGATGGGATAACTTTATTGGTTCTTCTTTATTCATGCAGCCATTCTGGGATGGTGGATTTGGGGATTCATTACTTCAATAATATGACGAAGGATTTTGGAGTTTATCAGGGGGTTGAACATTATGCATGCATGGTTGATCTTTTTGGGCGTGGTGGTCGTTTAAAGGAAGCTATGAAGCTTATTAACGATATGCCAATGGAACCGAATTCGATCATTTGGGTGGCAATGCTAAGTGCTTGTAGGCTTCATGGGAATGTGGAGCTTGGGGAATATGCGGTTAACAAGTTGTTAGATTTGAAATTTGAGAACGATGGGTTGTATACGCTTTTATCGAACATATATGCGAGCGCTGGGAGATGGAAAGATGTTGCAAAGACTCGATTAAAGATGAAACATTCGGGGATTTGGAAAAGACCTGGGTGTAGTTGGGTACAAGGGAAGAATGGGACAGCGACGTTTTATGTTGGGGATAGGTCTCATCCTATGTCTGAAGAGATATGTGAAGTTCTTGATGATTTGATTGATCGAATTAAGGTTATGGGGTATGTGCCTGAGACTACGTTTTCTCTTCATGACGTGGATGATGAGGAGAAAGGGGATCTTTTGCTTGAACATAGTGAGAAATTGGCTCTTGCTTATGGTGTTCTTACTACAAATCCTGGTATGCCAATAAGGATTATAAAGAATTTGCGTGTTTGTGGGGATTGTCATACTGCTTTTTGTTATATATCGAGGATAATTGATCATGAGGTTATAGTTAGGGATTCTAGTCGATTTCATCATTTTAAGGATGGGTCTTGCTCTTGCAAAGGATATTGGTGAATGGAAAAATGCTCATTTTTTTGAGGGAAATGGTGGGCCCTTCTACAATGTTTCCATAGTCTGGAAACAGAGCATTGAACATAATGAATTCTAAGAAGACATATTTGCAGCATCCAGCTTGTTTTGAGGAGAAAAGTGTTGCCAATTTTATTTGACGAGGGTAAACGAAGACAGTATTCGTATGGCATTAAGGTAGAGCCATTTTTCTTCCCCATATTTATATGCTTCGTTAATCTTAGGTTCTCTTGTATTATAGTCTTTATGAATTATTCTATGAACATACTATCTCATTATAGTCTCAAATATTTCTCCTCTGATGCCCAATATTATAATCACAAGTGTGATTTTGTGTTCAAATTGGTGGAGACACCACAATCATTTCTTTGTAGCATGTGATTGCAATTAGCAGTACAGATAAATTTATTATTTTTTGTCATGTTTTTGCAGTTATGAAAATCTAGAAGTGGGCCGGAGCTCCTTTGGCAGCAATTAACGCTTCGTTGCTAATGATCCACATCCTTCATGTTGCAGTAGTTTTACTTCCAACGAGTTATTGTGTCAAGCAAGTGAAATACCTCTCTATTGTTGTGCAGGTAATTCATTTTAAGTGTACAGTATGTTGTATGCTAGAAAATTCATGGTCTTGTATTACTAAATATTAAAGAAAAAAATCATTCTTTTGATCATATAGCTGCTCTCATATAGTTCGACTTGAACCTTGATGAGAACATACTGATGAAAATTGTCCCGTTTTATAGAAGATCTCTCATATTATTCCTAGTCAACAATACTAAGATTCTCAGTTGATGATCTCTAAATTTGAGTATGACAATTCATCACCATAATGTAAAATACTCCCATAATCCCATTCTTGTTTATCTTGAAATGGTGTAGTGGAGAATTGCTGAAAGTTTTAAAAAATTTAGTTGCAGAAGCAGGTAGGCATTCTGGGTTGAGAAAGAGTTCCCTATTGTTTTTATTACAGTAGGATTTTGTGTGTTGGATTTCCCTAGACGAGATCTACCATCTTGCTTTGCTTGAGTTGAAAGTTAAATTTTGCATAAATAAATATTGATAAACTTACATCTGCAAGATCCAGGAGTATTTATTACTGAAAATTGAAGGCAGGTTCGTTCAGACCTCTCTCTGAACAAGTGAACAGAATATACACCATTAACTATTTCCTTTATTTTATTTTCAGTAACCTGGCATTATTAATTTAAAAAAATAAAGCCTCAAGCTTAATTGTCACACAAATTGTTCACCAAAAAACCACCTGCAAACAGAACGCCTATACAAGAGGTTATCAAAATTTGCACTATAGTACTTGGGATGCATACATTTTAATGAAGACTGCCCAACTAATACGATCATCGAAACATGTTTATCGGATAGTTGGACATGTGCCTTGAACAACCCTATGTTAATGTTTTACCATGAAATTCCTAAACTTGAATTAATAGACAACATCTGACCAACCAACTAAATTGATGAAGACTCCACCAACCCCTAGAATACTTAAAATGATGAATAATATCCATGGCCAAATATAATACAGGCACTGCCAACTCCCCTGGCCCAGTGTACAAAACCATGCAAGATTATAGAGTAGTTAGTGAATATGATGCAGCAGCAAAGTTTCAGTAGATTAAAAGTGATTATATTCCATCCAAGAAGCTGCTAATATGAAATTCATCAACCAAGATTCAATCATGTTTGATGCTCCTTCCTAAATAATTCCATCAATAAGTATTCAGGTTGTGTGGAGAGAGAAAAAGGGTTGGAGAGGCATGAGTAACAATGGAGTATTATTTGTCATGGAACCCATACTGTAAATTTGAAGGAAAGTAATCTCCAGAACCTAGCCTTGTTTCACCAGGCAATAGAATACGAATGAAAGAAGCAAACTTCATATTTAACCACAATTTTACAATTACATTCACCAAAATTTAGCCTCAACGAATAAGATAAACATAAACAACAGTGATTTAGTTTTCGTAATCAGCAGCACTCATGACTATCAACATTTATATGATGACAAAGCACCATTACTTAATCTCAGCAACCAAATCAATAGCAAGCATATAACTAAATGACCATAGGTTCTAGGGACGTTGAATCAGCCATAAACTCAACAATCAAGGGAGTGCAAACTTTTCGCCCTTCCTATTTAATCTAAAGAAGAAGGTTAATGTTTCCTGATTATCAAACCAAAAGACATCAATCATAAACTCAACATTGATAGTTGCATAAACGCATTCAACAGCACACACAATATAATTACCAACTGTTAATCCACATCAGCTCGTTCCAAAATCATTCCTCGACCTTCCCCCGAAGCTCGACCACCTCCTAAAAGAGCACAACACCAAGCTTCTCCTTGAAAACGACCCTAGCCTCATTTTAAACGAAGTGGACCTCCCTGTGCTGCTTGATGCACATCTATTTTGGCCACCCAATGATTGAGTATCAACATCAGCATCACCGATTTCCTGCTCACTAATACTAGCATCTGGCAATTCGGGCTCCACAGCATCCAAATTCACTGAAAGAGAAACCCTTCTTGCTCTCAACCAATCAGCCCCTTCCGGAGTCACCCCCCTACACTTCTTAACCTTCACCTTCACCAGATTAGGGCAACCGCCAGCCAATGCCTCTATCCCGTGGTCTGAAACCAGACAACTCTTTATGCATAACTTCCTCAATGCGTAGCATTTGGCAGCAATGCACGATATCTCATTGTCTCCAACACTTTCACTGCCACAAAGGGCTAACCTCTCCAAATTTTGGCAATTCGTAGCCAACTTATCTAGACTCAAGTAAGTAGGATTCACACCAATTAAAACCAGTTCTTGCAGATTAGGACAGTAAGTAGCAACGGCAATCAATCCTTCGTCACTTATTCTATTTGTTTTCCAGCCATCAATGTGGAGTTTCCTAAGTAACCTACACTTCTCCGCAATTGTAATAAGTCCAATGTTTGTGCATTCGGGGGTTTTCACAAGATGCAATATTTCAAGACTTGCACATTTTGAGAGGGCGGAAAGCCCGACATCACTAACTTGAAGCCTCTCCAAGTGAACCTCCACAAGCCCATCAACCCTATCGGTAATAACCTCAAGCAACTTATCCCAATCACCAGAACACCTAAACAGCTTCAATGTCCTCAAATTCTTTGCCCCAATAATCAAGGGCCCGAAACACTGGCCATTGTAAAGATCCTTCAAACAAATTACCTTCAATGAAGCAGCAGCTTTGCCCGGCCCGATTGCTTCGGCAGCTGCAGCATCAGTAATCCCACGCAATCGCTTCACCGACAATTCCTCAAGCAACCCACAATTTTCAAGCAATGCATTCATACCTTTAGCCCCAAAACTACAAGACCCACACGAAAACTTCTGCAAATTAACGCAATTCTTAGCTAAAATAGACATACCATCATCAGTGAGCTGGCGGCAGGCCCGAAGCTTCAATCTCGTGAGGTTCCTACACTTGAGCGAGATAAGAGTCAAAGCATCGTCGCCAATGCTAACAGATCTGCGGTCGCATTTCAGTCCGAGCTTAGTAACGGAGTCGAAACGAACGAATAATCGAGGCACGAATTCAGTGAGCTCTGATAGCGCGTTGAGCGAAATACGGTGGCGGCTCTGTCCCTCGACTCTGAGCCAACGGCGGCACACCAGCGAAGAGCGCTTCCTGTCGCCGGATGAAAGTGACTGGAAAATGCAGGCCAGACACTCGTCGGGGAGATTCAGAGTGTAGTCATTTCCGGTGGTGAAATCGGGGGTCGGATCATCGGGGTTATCAGAACCTAGGTCCGCCGTTGGCAAGGGGATAACGGCGGTGGATTTGGTGGATCTGGGCCGCGATGTGGAAGGTGATTGGCCCATTAGCGACGGAGAAGAATTGTTGTTCCTCTCGTAGCAGGTTCCTTCAGGTGTTTTTTCTCCAATCAAAAGCTGAATTTGTTCATCTTCTTTCCGTGAATGAAATTGAATGAGGAAGCGGAAGTGTGATACTCTAAAAAGTTGTGCTTTTTGCGTTAACTTTTTTATTATTAGTAGTATTAACTTTTCTTTAAAGAAAACTCTCATCATCATCTTGGCCTCTATTATTAAGGTGGGTGCGGTGATTTATTAATTGTTTATTAATTATTGTGCTTTCAAAATATTTACCTGCCGTGTAAATTGCACCATAATCCTTTATGAAAAAAATTGCACCAAAATCACCCCATGATTTTGAAACCTAATTTGAAAAGAAAAAAAAATCAGTGTTTTCATCATCGGAGCAGCAATCAAATCAAAAATGGTAAGTCTAAAACTTTTAGAGGCGAAAATGTTAATTAAAAATGTGTAAATAAAATTGAACTTAAATTATAAATGAATTAATAAAATAAAAATCGGTTGATCAATGTTGGCTGATTTTTTTTCTTTCTATTAAACCTCAAAACGATTTTAAAGAGAGAATTTTGTGTAATTTAAAATTCCTAATTTGTAAGATAAGATAGTAAAGTTCTAAATTTATTGGTGTGACTATAAAAAATTGTTTAGAGAAGTAAAAGTGCAAATTTAGCAAAACAAAAGGAGTAGAAAGTAAAACAGTATTTCATTTCCAATTCTCCCCCTTTTTTTAGCACACTCGAGCGAAGCAAGCGTACCGATTTCCGATCAATGGCTGCTCCGCTTCTCCTGAGAACTCTACCTCTCCTCCGCCACCGCTTCCGTCTCGCCCCAAACAGCCACCATCTCTTTCTCATCAATGGTTCAACAGCTCGCCTCCCGTTCTGCAGCGGCGCCGTGGAGCCAACTGGCGCCGACGGTGAAAAACCACCGTCTCTGCGTCAAATATTTTCCTCAGTAACTACTCAAGAGCCGCCTCATTATCCGAGATTGGACGACTCGGATTTACGGAATTGGAAAGACCAAGAATCCGAAATACTTGAAGATATCGAGCCCATTATTTGCCTAACCAAAGAAATACTCCACTCGGATAGGTACCCTTCTCTAAACCCTTTCCCTCTGAACTTAGTTTGGACTCTGTTTTTCTTATTTCCTGTAACTTTCTTTTGAATTTTCGTGTTGGTGATAATTGATTGTAAGCCTTGGGATGAAGTTATCCATGCTAGTGACGCTGCATACTTTTATTGGTTTCTAAACTGCAGAAAGAATGTAACATTTAATGAGCTTGGTGATTGCTTCTATTTTACCCTGCAAAAAATAATTTGCTCTTCGATAATTTTTAAGATTATCTTGTGTAGACGATTTGTGCTCCTAATAAAATGTACTCAGTGCCAAAGAAGTTGGATTACGAAAGGATGACAAATTAGTACCATCTGAAATTAGAAAATTTAATCTCTCATGCTATCTCACTAATTTGCATTCATTCTTTTAACTTGAATATTTAGGTCACAAAGAACAAAAAAGATATGATTTCTCTGAACTGATAAAATTTTGGGGCTGTGGTGTGCTTAGATGCGTCTGTTTCAGAACTGATGCACACTTTTAACACTTTCCTTATAAACTCTTTTGAATAGTTGACTTGTGCAGTTAATCTAATATAGTTATAGTTAATGCCAAAATTATTACTGCTATGGAGATAGTTGGAGTAGTATCACAGTAATAAAAAAATGTAATCTAGATGGTTGTGTAGATCAGATGATGAAAAAGAGTGCACTGAGTTGTAGGGACTGTGAATTTTTCCATAAAGAAACTCAATTATTTTGATCGTCCTGGGTCACAAATACAGAGCAGTCCATTGGTTATTTAAGGGATGGTTTTGGGTTCTCCTAGCCACTCGGTGACAGATTTTGGTCATTATTGTTATGAGCCATTAGTTGCCTTGCTGTCATTGCTGGAGATCGTGTTTCATAATAATATTATATCTTAATAGTAGTATTTCCAGTTTTTTCCTGCCACTTTATCTATTAGTAGTGTGGTCTTTATTTTTGTGGGATTTAACTATCATGTTTTCTAGTATTTGGGTGCTCTAACTTGCCTTTAAGCTTCTCAACCAAAATCAGTTGAATTTGAAGTAAATATCCTGAGGTGCATCTGTGGATTAAATGAGAAGCATTCTGAGAAGACAAAACGCAAATTCTTATGCACTGTCTGCCTTAAAATGATATTTTGATATAAATTCTTATCAACACCCATTTTGTGCAAAAGTTAAAAAAAGAGTCTTGCATTTGAATTTGCTTCTGTGTCCCCTTAAGTATCTGCAAAACACACCAAACAAAGCAGATAATAGTCTAAAGTGATTAATTTAATTTCAAAATCAATACAATATGCCCAATTATACACTAAGAATCAACACCAAATGAAGCATGCACCCTATGCATATTTATCCTCATCATATTTTTCGGTCATTGAGAGGGATGATGTGAATGATCATGCAAGAGCATTTTAGATAGATTGGCTTATTAGAATTTAATTCCATCCTAGAAACTAGAAATGCTCATCAAATATTTTATGTACTTGTATATTTACTTATATAAGGTTGACAAATTTTCTTCCTACTACTTGCCAGATATATGGATGGAGAACGTCTTCTCCCAGAAGATGAAAAAGTTGTGATAGATAACCTTCTTGCACATCATCCTCATTCTGAAGATAAGATTGGATGTGGACTTGATTCAATTATGGTTAGTTTCATTTCGTTAATTGGCTGATCACAAATTTAATTATGGTTAGTTTCATTTGAGTTGTTTTAAAATCACTAAAGTATATGCTTCTGTCACCTGTGTTTAATTATGGCATTTGTAGATATTATATGTAAAAAAAGTACCTTTCTACTGAATAAGTATTTCAGAAATCCTACCTTAAGCAAACTATATCTTGAGTACACTCGTAATGGCTAGATTACAATTCTCGTATACAGATCTTATTTGATGTTGGATTTCTCTAATCCTCTAAGTGCTCAAATCGAGTTGCATTAGGTCATTCTCCTTTCTGATAGATTAACTTGACAAACAATTCATAAGCTGGGAACTAACTATCAATATACTATAAAATGATAGTTGTGACCCATTGTACAGTAAAACTGTTTTACATAAAACCATTTTTTTATGAGGGTAATGCCTTTGGCTGAACTTATTTCTCAGGTACATATTGTGCTCGTTTACTTTATATAGTTTGTCCAAGCATGGATCAATTGTTTTATCAAGCATGAATTTGTTGTTAAACTACATTTTACTAATTCTTTCATTAATCTGGAGTATAGAAGGTGCCTTGTATGCCATCGATAGCACATTATCAACCTAAAATATATTGTTTTTATGAAGGTTGATCGGCACCCCCAATTCAGACAGTCTAGGTGCCTCTTTGTTGTAAGAACCGACGGTGGGTGGATCGACTTCTCATACCAAAAGTGTCTTAGAGCCTACATCCGAGATAAGTACCCTTCTTATGCAGAAAAATTCATAAAAGAACATTTTAAACGTGGCAGTAGCTGAATTTTTCTTAAAGTTGGTTTCGTTCTATCTTTGATATGGAAGCATGAAGTCAATCTCCACCATTACGAGATGCTTCTCTTTCTGGCTTGGGACATGAAATTCACTATCGACAACTTATAATGTTTACAACTTGTGCTTATTTTTGTACTGGTGGATAGAAATTGTTGATATTAGGTTGATCAACTTTTAATTGTGTAGGAAAACGATTGGAGTAATAGTGTAATACATATTTAGACTACTACTATTTTGATGATGCTGTGTTTATTATTTATTGTTGCTGTTGTTTATTCTTTTATTTATATGAAAACTTGTTGATCCATGTTCGAGATGTAACATTGTTTTGCCCAGGAAACTGTCAAATGATATCTAGGGTTGTTTGAAACTAGTAAGTTGCAACTCTCGTTTTAATATTCTCTTCTACTAATTATGTAATTTTAATTATATACGAAATTCACCCCACATACTAATTACAAAATGATAAACTTTATTTAATAAAAAAAAATTAGCTCATATAAGTAAAATCAATAAAAAAAAAAACCTTTAATAATAAATTGATATTCCAGATATTAATTTATTTTATATGTAATAATTTGAAATTGTAGATGAAAAGGTAAACGTTGCATTCCAAGTTTTAGACCTCAAGAATTACTCTAAGTTTAAGTAAACTCTTTAAAATATATTTTCCAAGTTTAACCACTTAAATATATATTTTTTGTACATCTCGACTCCACAAATATATTATTTTAGATCCATGCAGAAAGTTTTTTTTTTTTTTTACAATAACCTTTTAATCTTTTTTAAATTGAACAAATAAACACTTCAAATAATTCAAATGAACATTTTTCCTACTAATGTTGTTGACTGATAAATTTAATAATATTAAGAAGAGGAAATAAAAAACTAAATGATCAAAATCATGCCAACAAAAAAAAAAAAAAAAAAAAAAGGTAAATAACAAACCAATACTTTCAAAGAAGTAATTAAAATTAAAATTAAAATGGATGAATATGAGAAAAAAAAAAATGATTGATATTAGGGTCCTACTTGCAAACTCAACCGCATAGGTAGAACTTAGCAGTGCCTTTTTTTTTTTAAAGCGAGTCTAACAAGTTTTAAGAAAAAATACTTTGTACTCAATCATGTTGAATTTGGAAGCATGCACTAAAAGTAAGTAGTGCTTAATAATTGGAAGCTAGGAAAAACATTCAATGACCAATTTATAAATTATAGTTCTTGTCAGATTAATTATTTATTTATAGGGCATATAAATCTTTTGCAAACACCTCCAAGTAGGGGTGAGGGATGAGGATGAGCGAATCCAGTTTTATACTCTAATTGATATGTGATCTTTAGTAGCAATTTTTTTAGCAGGCTTAGGGACCTAATATTTTTAATAAACAAGTTGAATTTTATTTTTCTTTTTGACGGGACAAGTTGAATCTTAAAACCTATACAAAGTCTGAATTGTATCAATAAATGAACTTTAAACATCTTTCCTATAAACATAAGCCTTAATCAATATAAATCTAGATTTGGTACGTTATTGTTAGATTTAAATTTGATTTATGGCCCGTTATAATATGTTTTGTAATAGTCTCAAACTTGACATTTTTAACAAAAGAGTCAAGTCTAAAAGTTTTTTTAAGCTTGACGTGTATACGTAACAAACCGACATATTAAGTGTAAAAGGTTTTCGTAAAAATGTATGTCTGACTTATATAAATAAATAAATGGACTTTAAAAAAAAGATTTAGAACTGATTTGTTTATTAAAAAACTTGACCATGAACTTAAATCGTGGAGTATATAAGATGCAAAAGGTCGGCCTAGACGATTTCTGGCCAACTTGATTTTTTATGTTGGGCATTCCGGGCAAAAAAAATTGGCTTAGGCGTCTTTATTTTTTTTATTTTTTTTAACATATACTTTTTGTATGTTCCACATTAGTGTTTACACTTAAAAAAAAAAGCTTTTCATAATTCTTTACATTTTTTTATATAATACATTTACTTATTACTTTAATAAAGTTAAAATACCATAATATCATTGTTTTATTATACAGTACTATTTTTTAATTTACGAAATCAAATGAATATTGAACTTAGACACCCCACAAAATAACAAAAATTTATAATAATAAAATAACAAAATTTATAGATGACCGTATTCGGAGAAAGTGAAAAAAAAAAGGGGGGTTGTAAATTGGGTGAGTGAAATTATGGGATGGAAAAGCGATGATGGTCAAAGGTTGGAGATTATGAAAAAGGGAAAAAGGAGGGGAGGGGAGGGGAGGGGGTGATTGAGACTTGAGAGAATATTGTACTTTTCAATTGAATTCCCTCACATCAAATCACTATTTAATTTGGCTTAGATTTCCCCCCACCACCACCTCCCCGCCGTGGCTCCACCAACTTCTTCGTTATGTCAACACGCCAAATATAGTTAGTTAGATTAACTATATTTTAACCTTAATAATTTATTTAATTGTTATAATTAAAAATAGATTATATTTTAAAATCTGTAAAATTTAAAATATTATTATTATCAGTTAAACCTATGTTAACTGTCAAACAAGATCTTATATAAATTTCCTATCGCCAAGAAGTGTTGTTATGGTTAATAAACGATTGCAAATCTGGCTGATTGAAATTGATTTTACTATTTGTCTCAAATACTCCATAAAATATGTTAATTTGAATGAAATATTTAAGGCATTGAGCCATATATAGACTAGATAGAGACATCATTACCCAACATGATATTATTCCAACTTGTTGCATCGGTGCATTGCTTTAGTGAGTTGAATCTATTCATCAATACTTGTTCCACTCAAAAAAAAATAAAAAAAGTTAGAATCGTCTACACTTTAAATGAGTTAAGTTTAGTTACACTACTTGACAGATTTATGGATCAAATTTAACTCGTATTACTATTTGATGAGGAATAAATTCGTCATCTCCTAAAGTTTGGTCTAAAGTCCAAATTAATATATTATTATAAGTCGTATAGGCTAAAACAAATAAGTTATTGGAGACATAATAACATAAAAGACCCAATTAACTCAAAGGTGCCCTAAACACCTAAAATTACCAAAATACTTAGGTGTGAAAGTTTATAAATGCATAATTTTCTTAAAGTAAAACACATTTTTTTCTCAACATTGAGTTATCCATATCTTCTCCACATATTATATGATAACTGACTTAAGCATCGGAGTTCCCGCACCGAGGTCCTCTCCGGTGTGGCTTTGCAAATCCATCTGATCGGAGCACTAGGAGAAAATGAAGTCTCGAGAGCGGATATTTTAGTTTGTATCACTATTTTATTTAGAATATGTTTACTTTGGATTTTAAGTAGTTTTTTAATTTTGAATTTCTAAAATCCTAATTAATACTCTAATTTATGTGTTTCAAAACCTCTCTATTTTATGTGTTTGTTTTAATTTTTAAGTGGGAATTATTTAATTTTATGTAGATCAATATGTAAGAGTACTGGATAATATTTTATACTTTTTACGTTTCACTATAAATTTTTCATTTTTTTTGGAAGTTTTGATTAAGTAATATTATAAAATAATAAATGTAGTACAGGTGATGTGACTATAAGAGAGAAAATAATTGATGAGTATAAGATGAATACTGATAAAATAATACTATATTATATTTTTATTTCGATCTAATCTCGAAACGTCAAATTCTGGCACAAATGAAGCTGCCTGAAAGTATAAATTGCAACAATATTTAAAGTTGGTAATTTATTTGCATGCAATTATTCAAAAGTTTAGATTAAATTACAATTTAGAGAAATGTGATGATTTAATTTGCAATTAATGTTAAAATAATAAATAAAATATGTGTGATGTGATTGAAAGAGAGAAAATATACAAAAAAAAAAAAAAAAAAATGTAATGAGAAACTTATAGTAAGACAAAAGAGATTATTATTATTGAGTATAATTGAATTATGTAAATTATTATTTAAATATATTACTCATTCCGTCCCAAAATGATACTGTAGTTCTTTTTCATTTTTTACACCTATCAATAAAATATACTCCACTTGTTGTACAAAAAATTATGTGCACTCTTATTCATTGACCATACAATAATCAATATTCATTAAATAGAGTTACTTTGGACATTTTACACGCTCAAAAAAAAAAATAGGACTATATTTTGTGAGAAACTAAAAACAAATATGAGACCATCATTTTGGAACGGATAGAGTAAAGTGTTATAAGGGGAGGAAAAAAATGATTATATTGAAAATTGTGATAGCAGGTTTATAAGTGTTGTGATGGTCGGTGGTCGAAAATCAGAGTATAAATCTCAAAATAAAATTAGTATAGAATCTTAAAATTCAAGATCAAGTTTTAAAATGTAAAACAAACATAGCTACTTAAATATTTTAAAAGCTACACTTATATTTTAAACATGAAATATGCCTAAATAAAATTGTTATGTGAATTTTGATATCATCTTAACTTAATTAGTTAAGTATATTTTAAATAAGTTTTTGTACGTGTTATTTTAAAGTAGTATGAATAAATTAATGGAAAATTAAGAAAGGTGGTTAGGTGAGTCATGGAATTAAGTTAAAATCCAAAACTGCTTTATTGACTGTTAACACACGAAATCCTTTCTCCATTTATGAATGGTTCAGCATCAGAATACTATATTGGATAAGGCAAATTAAATGTAGTATCTTCATTTATTCGTGTATATTCATAAAGAATAATTGCTGTAAGCAAGAGTAGTGAGACATCACAAAACTTGTTCAGACAAAAACCAGATAAGAAGAAGTGCTGTTAGGGAAATTCACAGCCTATATGTTTTGGTTTCTAGTAATAAATTTATACATAATCAATTTAATTTTATTTAATACTTTAGTGTGGGCAACAATCTATATCTCTTCAAACATGTGTAGTGATATTGGAGTAAAAGAGGTAAAACAGCTGCATGAAAAAACAAAATCAACTGCTACAATGTAATCAATTTTATTATTTTGTATACAGCAGTACAATGATTCCAACTGATCAAATACTTATTTTTTTTATTATAAAATTTGGTATTTATTTTTTAATTTTAGTGCAAAAGGCAAAATAAAAATTCATGGCGCGGAACAAGTAAATGCAACTAGAAAGGTATAAGATCCATTTGTGTAATATACACACATATGTATACAAAAAGATTCCAAAGTTCAAACAACTTATTACATTATTTATATATATAATTGTTAAAGTGTTACTCCACTATAAAAGAAGAGCTGCAGATTCATGAATAAATTAAATTTATTCCTTTATATGTTTATAAAAAAGTTCAATATTTGGGAAAAAATAAATTGTCATCAATTAATTGGGCTCAACCCAATAAACGCATTGTATCACATGTTGTAGTGTGATGTTAAATAAATTAGGTCATAAATAAATGAAGTGTGAAATGGTCCTATGAGCTAGAAAGGTAGAGGGGAGGAGTCTACATGCAGATTGATGAATGTTGCATGGTTGTTGAGTCCCAATAAAGGGTTTTTGGTCCCTGTTGCTCTCAAATTATATATGTGTCTCTAATGTAATCAGAAAAGTGTGCCAGCATGCAGATAGCTACCTATTTCCGATATATTCTTCCGTCAAGATGAAAGCTACTTAATTTTTTTTTTGTTCGTTACAATGAAAGTTACTTACGGAGTATTTTTTTTTTTGACAAATAATTTTATTTTACATTTCATTATATTTTTTTCTATCTCTCTCGATCACATCACCAGCTCTAATACATTTACTTATCATATTATACTGTATTTCATAACCTCCGTGATCAAAGCTAATGAATAGTTTCACAGGTATGGAAGGAGTATGCAACTTTAGTCATCACAACAAGAAGAAGAAGGGTCTGTTTGCAATTTGAATTAAAGCTACCTTAACCATTTTTATTTATGAAAAGTGTATATTTTAAAAATGAATGATTATCTTGGGTATGCTTCTTCAATTCATTGTATCATTAGGCATGTTTTGCAAACCTTCTTAAATGACCGTATGTGTGATATTTGATTATAGGGTTTATCTGTACAGTTAGGAATTAATATACAAGAATTAATTCTCACCCTCTCTACAAGTTCGGACTTTTAAATGAGACGGAATTCTTTCATGGTATCAGAGCAAACCGGGCAAAAACGACCTGAGTTCGATTCCTGTTGTCCACTCGATGGGCCTTCTCCCCAAAAAAGGGTAAGAGGTGTTAATCCGGCCCACGAGTGAGGGGGAGTGCCCTTGTAGTAGAAGCAAAAATATATGGAATTAATTCCATTTTAGATTTAACATAATTTTTTTTTTTACCTCAACTATTTGTGTATTTCCCTCTGCAACCAGAAGAATAAGGGTGTGATAGTTTTTTGGCAAAAACTTTTATACATGAAATAGAAGTAAAGGGGTGAAATTCTTTCATTTGTTTTTTAATTAATTAAGATTTCAAAATTCCAATTAATTGACTTTTTTTTTTTGGTGGTAAATTATTGCTTGAAAATCTCGGAATCGCGACGGAAACTGCACGACAGTAAGGAGACAAAAAAATCAGCTAGATTTGTATAAGATCCAAGTGTATTTAGTTTTGTAAGATTAATTGGACAATTTGCAGTTAATATAATTGTAAATGTGTACAAAAAGTGCATGTCCCTCCACTTATTTTAAATGTAGTCTTACTGCAATGGGTGATATAAATAAAGGTATGTTTCAAATGTTTTGTGGGTAGATGTAAAACTTAAAATATTAGTACTCTTTAACATTTGTCAAAAATCAAATTTATCTCCTTTAACATCCATAAACAAACTTACATTAAGAATTACTAAAAAAAAAAAAAAAATCAATTGAGTAAGTAAAAGGGGAAAATATTATCTTTGTGGAATAATAAATAAAATAACAAAGGAAAGAAGATTTAGGCTATTTATGAAGAAAATTTCCTAAATGAATGGGACACTGCATTACAAACCAATTGAATTAAATCCATCATTTCCCACAGCAGAAGGCCTTTTTTAAGATTTGTCTCACTTTGAATTGAAGAGAGAGAGAGAAAGAGTGAAAGAGAGATGGCAGCAGAAGCCGCCCTCCCCCCTCCTATTTGCCAGCTAAAATCAATCAATACACTTCCCCTATCTACATTAGATATGTTTATTCGGGTCGGGCTAATCGGACGGACCCGTTTAATCCTAAAAATTGAAGGGTTATGGTTCATAAATTGTAGACCCGTTTAAATCCGGATTTTTTTGACCCGGCCCGGTTAGCCCGCGGGCTAAACCGGGCCAGTCCGAGTTGTTTCACTTTTTTTTTTTTTAATAAATACTTTGTAACTTGCGAATAAATTTTGAATCATTTGACGCATAACCATAACTATAAGCATTAAGCATTTTATTACCATTCATTAGTCATTATTACTAACTTTTTATTAGATTATGATATTTATTTGGTCATATTAAAGACCAATAAGTTTTGGTCATATTAAAGAACAATAAGTTCTAGAATTGTGTTTAAATTATACTTTTATTTTCTCATTTACTGATCACTAACAAATTATATATTGTTTCTATTTTATTTATTTGTTGGATACGCCAATTGGGACCTTTAATTTTAAAATAAAAAATTTTAAAAAAAATTGTCGTAGCCCGTTAGTGGCCCGTTTAGCCCGTGGCCCGCTAGGGTTAGGGTTAGGTCCCAACAATTGTAGTACCGTTAAGTATGAACCGGTTAAGGCCCTAACCCATTTAACTTGTGACCCTGTAGGGCTGGCCCTATAGGGTTAGGGTCAGCCCGACATCTCTAATCTACATTACATATTCTCTCTCTCTCTCTTTTTTTTTTTTTTAAGTCCTTACGTATGTACTCACTCCGTTTCAAAGTTGTTTGCATTATTTTATGGACACACAAACTAAAAAAAAATGTTATGATTGAAGTGTTGAGAAATAATTTTGTAAATTTTTATGAATAAAGTAGAGTGAATGATTGGATTGAGGGTAAAAATAATGTCAATTTGTGTAAATATGTAAATTTTGTAAGGGTGAAATTTATAAAAAATTATTCTTTTTAAAATATGTAAACAATTTTGAAGCAAACAAATAAGAAAAAAGCGCAAACAATTGTGGGGCATAGAGTACTATTGTTTGGGTAACACTGTAATTTATTAATTATTAGTAGGACGTTATTGTGTAGGTTGTGTTTTATTATTTGAAGTTATGTGTCTCAAATTTATTCGATGTGGAAAATTCTGGAACGTCTAGTCGTCTTCTTCTTCACTGTTAGCCTCTTTGCTACTGTGGAACCTACTTCAACTTTAAAGCTGCAACCGTTAACCAAATCTCCTCCCCTTTTTAATTTCTATACGATTTTCTCGTCTATTAAAATTCATTTATTAACTGTAAATTATTTTTACTCTTTTTTCATTTTTACGCATGTTTTTTTAATGAATTTATTTGAGGTTATGGTGTGTAATTAATGGAAAAGAATTGCAATTTAAAAATCATACTATGTTGTACTCGATGGAAAAGAATTGTAATTAATCCCATATTCTACAATAAATAATGTTTTAATTTTTTATTTATTTAAAATTAAGAAGAGGTATGTAATGGTAAGTTTATTCTTAATTAATGAATTATTTTAATTTATCATAAATATAAATTGGAAATTAGAAATGTTTTGTAATTAAATGTTTTTTAATTTTAAAAAAGATAAAATTGAAAGAAATTAAATGATATAAAAAATGTTAAAATATTACTCCCTCCATTTTTTTATATAAGATGTTTTAGGCTTTTTTTCTTGTTCATAAATATAAGATGTTTTAGATTTTTTACAATGTTTATTCCAATTATGCCCTCCTTTTAACTTTGGAAACAATCATAGTTTCTAAATTAGTCTAATTAACTAATCTTCAAGGCAAATCTTTTTCCTATACAAACTTGTCTTGTATGTAAAATATTAATGTAATTAGAAATTTCCTTTAGTATCTGAGGGTATATTTGTCAAAACATACATTTTCTTAATTTTAGTCAATTACTCTAAAACATCTTACATAAAAAAACGGAGGGAGTATTTAATTGTATAAAAAAATAAAATGCTAAAACATAACGAATAACGAAAATTAGTGCATATATGAATTAACTGAGTGAGTTGCAGTTAATTTGTCTATGAACATTAGTTATAGCGTGGATTACGCAATAATTAGCAATGTTCATACGATTTTTTAACTTGAATTTGGATGTTTTGATGCAAACTATGATCCGTTAGGTGTAAAAATATTAACATTCCAACTTACTCTACAATCTATACACGATTTTGTAAAAATATCTTTTGTTTAAAAAAAAAAACTAATTATTTGTCTTTTTAACTAATTTTCTTATTTCTTTTCAATTTTCTCTCATCTAAAAATAATACTAGTATTTTCTTTTAAGCAATATTAAAATTTTCTTTTTCTTTTTAATTTCATTAAATAATACTCCTATAATAACAAAAAAAAAAAATATTACAGAGGGGGCCAAGACCCCTGGGCAAACCCAATGGAACGTCACAAATTACTTAATAAAAATCATAGGATTTTAATTTAATTTATAATAATTAAATTAAATTCAATCTAATTTCAGTTAATTATTTAAAATTACATCAGCAAGTAATTGGGCATTAAAGTGAACTGTACAGGAAATTCTAACTATAAATTTATGGGTAATTTGGAATTAATGTAGAACAGAACCGGGTTGAATAGTAGTATTGAACAACTTTGGAACTGGTATTCCAGTAAATATAGCAACAAACAGGCCACGAAAGTAATGAGACAGCTATTTAAATTTAAAATATGGATATCACTCGGTAACATTAAGACATGCACTAATAACTGGTGTTGTTATGACACGATAATAATTCTTACCAGTATATACTGTATTGCCGATAATAGATCTAAATAATTAATAAGTAAATCTCATGGAGTATTTTCTTTACGGAGTACTTATTATTTTATTGTACTGTTTTTATTATCTATCGTCTTCCTACCACGTTTATTACTCCATCCCTAATTTTATAATTTTCATTTTATTTGTTGAGGTGTCCAATTTTTTTTATTTTCATTCCTACTTTATTTTCAACTTTCAATCATCACTTATTTACTCAAATTATCATTGATATTATTTATAAAAATCACTTTATCCATAAATGTACCTCACAACATCTCATATTCCATCATACCCTCAACTTATCTATTTTATAGTATATAAACTAATTAATATTCATTAAAACTCGTGTTCGGAGAAGTGAACATTTTAAAATTGAACGAATATAGTATTTTATTATATTTTTTAATTTATATGTTAAAAATTTATGAATAACGGAGGGGAGTATAATTAGGTGGGATTGATGATGTATTGTCACTAATTATCAGGGAAATTTTCAATTTTTTATCGCACATCTTTATTAATGATAGTAATAGATATTCAATTTTTATTTAAAAAAAAAAAAAACTGTGTAAGACAATGATATGTCGCCCACTTCTGATCACTAGGTTTAACATATATGGTTGTGGACAATGGACATGAGACTTTACTGACGATCGTCCAATTAATTGCGTAGGTACTGCATCCAGTTGTTTTGCAGAATTTAAAGCATGTAATTAGGAATTATGATATCCTTATTTCATTTCATTTTTTTATGTCTAAAATATTACTACATGCAACTATTTAATAAAGTAAACATTAAACTAAGATTATGATGATATCTAAACTTTATACATTTTAAAGCATAATTCATTCTTAATCTAAATTATCAAACAAGATGTATTTAATCTAGGTTTAATCTAAGCTATCAAACATGGCGTAACTAGTATTGTCATAAATATGCTTTATAAGAATGGGAAATTTTCAAAATACTCTAACTTGGGTTTTTGATTTAATTTTAAATCTTTTAAATTTTCATTTTTTTTTAAATATGTGTTAAGATGTCCAATTTACATCATGAATACATCCTATAATTAGGTCGATTTTATTTTAAATACTTTAAATTTTCACTTTTTTAAAAATACATTCTAAAGTGTCCAATTTACATTCATCTTTATCGAAAATTAAAATTTTTGTCAAAAATTGATACGTGCGACTCAAACGCGTATTTAAAAGTAGGGCTTTCGACATATTTGGTGACTGAATGCCACATATAATTAAAAATATGATCACGTTATCATCCCCCTATATATGTAAATATCAGATTTTATTTATACCAAATGTTTCAAAATACGCCCACAAAACTCAACTTGACGGCCCATGGAAAAACAGAACTTGACGGAATTTACAAATGAAAGGAATCGAAATTACAGAGCAAACTCACAAGCAAAATATTTTTGTATTTGGTTGGATCGTGTCGTTTGTATGTTTGCTATGTAATTTCACCTCCTTTTATCTGTAAATTCCATCGAGTTGAATTTTGTGGGTGTATTTTGAAACATTTGTTATAAATAAAATCCATTGTTTAAATTCATAAGAGATGAGATGATGATTTGTCCATATTTTTAATTAAATGTGGCACTCGATCACCAAATTTGCAGCAAATATCAATTTTAAACACACGTTCGAATCGCATATGTCATTTTTCAACGCATATGTCATTTTTCAACGAAAAAAATAATTTTCAAACTAAAAAGATGTAAATTAATTAAAAAATAATGTAAATTGAATAAAGAAAATGTAAATTAAACACTTTAAAATGTATTTTAAAAAAGAAAAAATTTAAAATTGAATCGATTTAAATTAAATTTATTTGTTAAAGAATAAATTTAATTAGATGGGCGTGCCCTTCTTAAGCTGTTGGGCACATTCCATTTCTAGAAATAGAACCTTTTACGCATTGCACTACTTTATTGGTTTGTGGAGTAGCAAAAATGTCACTCTTTTTTGTATTCTTTAATATAGAGTATACTATAAAAAAAAACTAATTTTTCTCATTAGTGCTTCTCTAATTAAAAGTCTTTAGTGACAGGAATTTGAGAATTAATGACAGGATCTCTACTAAGAGAATTAATGACAGGATCTCTCACTAAAAGTCAGTTATCGTCACTAAAGACTTTTAGCTAGAGAAGCTATAATGACAAGAATTGTGTTACACTAAAAGTCATTTTTCTTGTAGTGGTAGTTAATGTTAATTACTCCCTCCGTCAAGGGGAAAGCTACCCATGAACTCCGGGCACGGAGGTTAAAAAATATAATATAATAAGTAGATGTATTAGAGGTGATGTGATTGAGAAAAAAAAAATATAATGAAATGCGAGAGGAATAGTTGGTCAAAAAAGGGGATGAGGAGTTTTCTTTGGGACAGACTAAAATGAAAAGTCGGTAGCTTTCCCTGGGAGACTGGGACGGAGGGAGTTTAATTTTCTCATTATTTTGTAGCTTTGTGTGGCTCAGATAATTCAATTTGTCATGTGATATTAAAAATTAAATCTATTATTTCTGTATCTCAATGAATTTAAATTAGTAATGTAATTAATTTTTAAAAATAATATGTATGGATTAATATATTACACCAAAATTGAAAAAATCGTATAAAGTAAAATTACATAATAAAACGATACAAACATTACCATAGGAGCGTGATTGCATGCAATTAAACATAAAATTAACATTAATATTTTATTAAAATAAATTTACAAATGTATTACTCCATTTTAGAGCTTGCACAAATAAATAAATAATAAGATATCTTATGAAATATTTCATGTTAGTGCAGAAAGTAGTTTTAAAATGGTGAAGATTTCTATATCAATATAACTACACATATACTCCCTCTGTCTCCCACATTTTTTAAAAAAAAAATCATTATTTTTTTAATAAAAATTGTATTATTTTCATTTCTTTATTTCAATTTTATTCACCTTACTTTATTTTTTACAATTAACTATCATTTATTTACTCAAAATTGTTATTCACTTTATTTATAAATGAACCACATAATAATACTCTCAACTTATTTACTTTTTTTTTTTATTATTCACTATAAGTTTTTCACATTTTCTTTTTCATGTCTCACAACAAGTTTTTCATTCTATTTTTGACAAATTACTTCTTCACTTTCAATCACGTCATTTATACTTTTGCCTAGTTTGGTTTGGTTTGCTTGATTAGATTGGATTAAACTTGATTGACTTTTTATTCCCAACAAATCACATGTTTGGTTTGATTGATTGTGGCCCGGGATTAATGCAAGGCCCGCTAATTTTGTATTATTTATCATGCATTTGTAGGACTAATAGTCCTAGGGGAGGGGTGAGTTAATTTGTCCCATGTTTTCCCATCTATCAATCTAAACTAGCCCTTTATTTATTATTTTATCATACTTTCCTCCCATACTCATCTATTATTTTCTTTCTCACCATTCAATTACTTTTATTATATCTATTACTCCCTACGTCCACAAAAAGTAGTCTCATTTGCCTTATATTATTTGTCCACCAAATGTAGTCTCATACACTTTATGGAAACTATCACCCTTCAATCATCACTTAATTACTCAATTTGTCATCAACTTTATTCACAAACAATCACTTAATTCACAATGGAACATAAAATACTCTTACTTTATCTACCTTTTTATTAAAACTTGTGCCCCTCCTCCATGAGACTACATTTGGTGGATGGAGAAAGTATTTTATTAATATTCCTTAATAAAAAAATAAGAAAAAGGAAAAAAATTATACAGGACCGGATGAAGTAATATGGTTGATGGTATGAATGCTACTACTAGGTACCATTTCATTGGGTGGTTCATTACACCAAAATTATGTAGACAAATTGGGACGTCCACTCCAGTCCAAGCACCCGTCGGGCCGGGTTATTCCCCTCCACCAAAACCCATAAAGCAAATACTAATAAAACCCTCCATAAAAAAACACTACTCCTCTTTACCCGTTTCTTCATGGCTAAAGCCTAAAAGCACCTATCTCTCTCTCTCTCTCTCTCTCTTTCATCTCATGGCTTCTTCTTTATTTGACTAGAATGAGTGCACGCCTTCTTCTCAAAAGAAGAACAGAAGATGCTTAACTCTCCATTATTCTTAGATGGTGCTCTGTTTTGTGAGGAACAACATTGGGATCAAGAACCTTTTCTTGACTTGTTCGGACAAAACTTAATGTGGGATTGTGACAATGAAGAGCTGAACTCGTTATTGAAGAAAGAGCAGGGATGTGAAGTGTACAGTGGGTTTGGTGAGAACCCTTGTCTGGCAAAGGCTAGAGAGGAAGCAGTTGAATGGATACTCAAAGTCATTGGGTACTATTCCTTCTCTGCTCTCACTGCGGTTCTTGCAGTTAACTACTTGGATAGGTTCCTCTGCACCTTTCGATCTCATCATACCGAGAAGCCATGGATGGCTCAGCTTGCTGCTGTAGCCTGCCTTTCTTTAGCTGCTAAAGTTGATGAAATTCAAGTCCCTCTTCTTCTAGACTTGCAAGTATGTTTAAAAAAATATAAAATAAAAATCTAATCTTGATGCATTTCTCTCTGTCTCTGTCTTAATGAGGTGGGGTTTGGTTGATTTTACAGGTGGAGGAACCCAAGTATGTGTTTGAGGCTAAAAACATCAAAAGAATGGAGATTTTGGTTCTCTCTACTCTTGAGTGGAAGATGAATCCAGTGACCCCACTTTCATTTCTTGATTACTTTTCATTGAAGAGCCAGCACCTGTGTTGTGGATTTCTTACAAGATGCCACAATCTCATTCTCTCTCTGATTTCTGGTAAATTCTTCTTTCATTGTTTTTTTAATACTCCAGTTTTCTCTGCATTTATAGTAGTGTATCTTAATCATCGAAAATTACAGATAGTAGATTCATGGGGTATCTTCCCTCAGAATTGGCATGTGGCACAATGCTTTTTGTGATAACCAGTTTGAACCCCCGCTGCATTGGGCCGTTGCAGTATGAAGATCAGCTAGTAGCCATTCTTGGAATCAACAAGGTAACTAATTAAATTGTTCATCATTAATTTAATTAAATTAAATCTGTGTGGGTGTGGAATTGAAGGCATGAAATAAAACAGGAAAAAGTGGATGATTGTTGTGTACTAATCCAAGAAAGTGTGGCATTCAACAAGAAAAGGAAGTTAGGATATTTTAGCCCAACATTCAGCTCTGATGATAACTCCAATGATTCGTGGGCACTTACTCCTTCTTCTTCCTCCTCACCACCAGAGCTGCCTCCGTTGAAGAAAATCAAACGACGCTCAATTTCCTGATCCAGTCTAGAGAATAATACTCCAATATATAGTAATGAATAACATTTGTAGCTAAATGCCAACCATCTTTGCATGTCAGTCGATACTCGATACTAGTATATGAATTGAGGGTGGGTGGGTATATCCAAGAAGCAAAGATGGTTGGCATTGTCGGATGGATGCTGCCAAGAAAGAACTTGATGAACATACATATGCAGAGTATATTACAGTAATTTCCTCTGTTTTCATTGATTATCATTTCCACATGTTTGTTTCATCTCTAAAAATTTATTTTAAAAAAAAAACGCCTAATTTATTTGTGTGAGATTTGTGGAGGGGGGACTAATGGCTGGGCGGGCCTCAAATTGGATTTCTGCAATTCACCTCCTCTTAAGTACTAAGCTGCTAGCTAATTTTGACATATTAAAGATGAACCTCTTTTTTTCACACTTTAGAAAAGACAAAAATATAATTCTATGTCACGGGCCCATGAATTAGTTGAAAAATAGGTGGTGGGGGAAAGAGTTTGGGTTTAATATACAATATTTGAGGTAAATGCTACTTTAAAAAAAAATCACGAATGACTTACATCACATATAAAAAAATACTCCCCCTATAAGTTTTTCGTTACTTTTAAACACAGAGATTAAGAAAATTGATTAAATAATACTCCGTAGTAGATATAGTACAAAAAAGGGTATGGAAAACTTAGAGACGGACAGACAAAAATAATAAAATGAGAAACTTATAGACGGACGGAGGGAGTAGTAGAAATTCAGTCTGACAAATTAGTTCAGTAATTTATAAATAAAAAGAATAATACTCCAGTTTGTACTCCCTCCCTCTCTGTCGCTCCACAAGTTTTTTATTTAATTTTTGCAAGAGATTAAGAACCATAAACTTTTTATCTGCTTTTTCAGGGAGATTAAAGACCATAAAATTCTTATCTATTTTTTTTCATGGAAATTAAGGAACGTAGTATAATAGATAGTTGAGATATAAATAAGAAGAAGAAAAAGGAAGAAAGGGAAATAAAATAAAAAATGTATAATTTGTGATATTGGAAAAAAGAGTTGGCCTTGAATTTTCTAAACTTGATATAACCTACTCCCTTACATCATTTACTCTGAGGACCCATAACTTTTGAATACGAATTTTAGTGCATAAATTGTTGATTAGTATTATGAAAGATAAAAATAAGGGTTATAAAGATTTTTAATTTTATAAGTAGTAAATATGTTTTTTAAGTATGAATAAAGTGATGTCATTTAATGTAATACTGAGATGTTTTGAAAGAATAGTTAAAATGCTCTTTTATTATTTTATGTACGTGTCATTAAGTAAATGACACAAAAAATTGTAAAATTAATCATTAGGTATGGAACGGAAGGAGTAATAGGTACTACTCCATACTAGTGAAAACTATTTAATTTTTTATTTTCGTACTTTAAAATTACTAAATATGATCCTTTAAAAAAAATCAATTAACCAAGTACGCAAAAGATTTTACCTTGTACTATGTATCAATTAATTAATTTATAGAGGAACTTATGAGAAGTTAAATATCAGATTTGATCAATTTCTCATCTCATAAATCATACTCCAGTATTTGAATGAAAATGGACCGTTATTGGAACTAATTAAGTGATTTATTTTGTTTGGGGGTTAGATCTAGATCTAGTTCACTTATGCGCCGTCGTTACATTTTGTAGGGTTCAGTATAATTTGCGAAAATATTAATACACGCACAAAGATAATTACTAGGAGTATTAATTTCCCATCTCAATGTAATATAGATCTTTGTAAACGGGTTGGATACCCCGAGTATCCGTATGGAAATATCACACTTTACTGTTCAAAAAAAAATTAGGAGTATTAATTTCAAAAACAGTTGTATAGGTCTTTAAGACGGTGATTATAAATTCTTGCATAGTCTGGTAAAGAGTACGTAAGTGAGCAACATTGTTGCCTCTCCTAAGTGCCACACATTCGTTTTCATTTTTTGAACAAATGCAAATACTATTCTAAATTGTGGGAGTGGGTTTAAAAACAAAACAAATTCAGGTTAATATAATTGCGATCAAGAGATAGATAAAAAGTTAGAGAACTAAAATTAAAATATAAATTAGGGTGGTTGATTAAACTGAATAAGAGTTATAGTTGGAAAAAAAATATGAACCCGGCCATTAGGTTATGGAATCTATATTAAATACAATAATAATAATAATTCACAGTTATCATAGAAAAATAGGTGAAAAATATTGCCTCCGTCGATATAAGTTTCCCACTTCTTTTGGGTGTTTTGATTAAGGAATATAATAAAATAATAGATGTAGTACAAGTGATGTGATGGTGAGAGAGAAAATAATAGATTAGTATGAGATGAAGTATGATAAAGTAATAGATAAAGTGTAAGTGATGTGATTGAGAGAGAAAAAATAATTTACCAAAAATGGAATGAGAAAATTATAGTGGGACATCCAAAAAAGGAAAGTGGGAAACTTATAGTGAGACGGAGAGAGTATTTGTTAGTTACTCCCTCCGTCCCACAAGTGTTTGCACCACAAATTGGGCACACTTTTTAAGAAAAAAGTGTAATGAGTGGAGTGTTGAAGGGTAATTTTGTAAAGTTATATGGATAAAGTAAAAAGGTGATTGGAAAGAGAGTAAAAGTAATGACATTTTGTGTAAATATGTGAATATTGTAAAAGTGGGGTTTATGAAAGTGTTTCCTTTTATGGGTGTGCAAACAATTGTGCAAGGGCGGAGCCTCCTTATGGCTAAGGAGGGCTCCAGCCCACCTTAAATTTTGAGGTTTTTCTTCTATATATATACTTCGTTCCGTAATTATTTGTACACTTTTTTTATTTTTATTGAAATATTTTAAGATTATTTATACACTATTAATATGAAAATACCCCACAAAATTAATATTCTTCCAATATTATTTTATTTTTAAAACATTTCACTTCAAACCTCACTAAATTCACTTTACACTTACCATTAATCCATATTAGTTCTTGTTAAACTATTTGTAAAATATGCATATTTAACTCTTTACATAATTTAAAATTTCAATTAAATGACCTCTAAAAAAAATTAAAATTTATCAACTATTTTTTAACTACATAAAAAGTTAGTCGAGACAAACAAGGTGCAACTGTATGCTCTGATTACGAGAGTGATTCGCCTATTTTTAACACTTCTTGTTACTACTGTCACGAACGAACAAACATTTTCAACAATGAACCATGTCAAGTTAGAGCGTATTCGAAACAAAATGGAGAGCTATTAATTTATCAGATTATAGAGTTGTCAATATTAAAAGATAATTGTTTGAAAATTTATAAATTCTATCGAATAAAAAATTGAATGTTGCAACTTATGTAAAAGAAACTGATATTTTTATTTTTTTTTGTATTGCATTCATTCAGTCCACCCTAAAAAAAATTTCTGGCTCCGCCCTTGCAATTGTGGAACGGACAAATAAGGTAAGTGTGCAAACAGTTGTGGGATGGAGGGAGTAGTCATCAAGGGAGAGTTGTACTTAATTTTATTTTTTTATTAATAAATCTCCTTTTATTAAAAAGAGAGAGAGAAAAAGGTGAAGAAATTGGGGGACAGTATCTTTTGATTTTGGGGTCGGATGTTTTTAACGTCAGAAGAATAGACTTTACGTTTTCAACCCATAATTAAAGAAGAAAAGACAATGGTGTCACACATAATAATATTATAAAATCAAAGAGTTGGTTCCAGTTAATAATTCTTCTATTATTGGAATACTGAGTAATATAAAGGAGTTAAATCTGCTGACAAATTTAATCTTATTAGACGACAAGTGTCGAGAATATATAATTTCTTGCTGACTTAGTCAGTAGTTGATGGATCCAGTGACGGAGCCAGAAATTTTAGATTGGGGGACCCGATTTACATTACTATAAAGACAAAATAATATTATATTTAATTTATTATAAATTTTGATTGTTCCAACTCATAATAGGTGAAACGGTGTTAAAATTATTAGACAAATGTATAACTTAAAATATATTCCCTCCATCCCGTAATGACTTGAATACGTTGATAAGTTCACTTTTTAAGAAATGTGAATTTAGCGGGGTGTATTTTTGGTGATTTAGTGAGGTATAAAAGAAATTTAATGAGGTGTTAAAAAAAAATTAGTGAAATGTAGGGAAGAATGTAGATTAAAATGAGTGACAATTTTAAAAATAAAATGATGTAGTGAGAATATTAATTTTGTAGATTATTTACATATTATGAGTGTACAAATAATTTTGAAACATTTCAAATAAAAAAAAAGTATACAAATAATTATAAAACAGAAGAAATATACATAAAAAAAAAAAAAAAAATGGTGGGGGCCCACTGCCCCGCTGGGCCCTATGTGGCTCCGTCATTGGATGGATCCAACCTTTGTTCACTAATGGATTTCTACAAATCGAAAATTTATGGTATTAAGATAAGAAAATCTGAAACATTATAATTTGCTTGCTGCTTTTATGGCCGAACAGGTGTCAGCCAGTAAGTGAAATAGGCCCAAAAACAAATTCTTAAATTGTGGGCTGGACCCCAAGTTCCCGGACTTTTTTCAGGTCCTTCTCATCTGGGATTACATTGCGGGCCTGTCATAATTCACTGGCTATGTGAAGGCGTGGGTTATATGCCCCTCCAGGTATGTTAGATGCACTCCCCCTATACACGCACCCCCTAAAACACACATAAGATAGGTGCACTCCCCCGAATTATTATTTATACTCTTTTATCTCAAAATTATCTGTGATAAATACATCTCCACAAAACCCCTAATTTTCACACTTAAATTTTAAGGGGGTGTTTGTTTAGGGACTCACACGTCCGGATGGGGGACGTAACATCCCCCGTCCTGTTCTAGTTCGGGATTTCACATCCGAATTTCACCATCCAACTTCATACACTCCTAATAATAGTATATATATTATACTATTATAATAATACAATATCATACATTCTTACACAATTGATTTGACATAAAGTTACATTATATAATATTATAATACAACATACCCACTCTTACACAATTGATTTGACATAAAGTTATGGAGTACATCCTATTATACTCAAAATACCTAAACAAACACACATAATCAATATTCATCATAATATCTCCATCCAAGATTTCCCCATCCGAATTTCCCTCTTTCTACATAATCCCAAAACAAACACCCCCTAATTTTCTCCATTTCTTCGTTTCCACTCCATTCTTTCTCCCACCATTCATCTTCTTCAACTCGTCGTCACTGCTGCCTCTGCCTCCCGCCGCCCTTCGCCCCACCGCAAGCCGTCCAGCGCCACCTCCTCCTCCATCGCACGCCGCCGCCGTACTACCATTCGTCGCCCTTTCTTAGGTTTAAAAAAAACATTTAGTCGATAATTGATCGACCAAAAACACCCCGTCGACAAATTGTTGTCGACGAGAGTATTTTTGCTCGATCCATTATTGTCGATTTTTTTATTTTTAATTTTTTTATTTTTTAATTTTCTTTCGACAAAATTTTATTGACGAGTGTAGTTTTGGTCGACAAATTAAAGTGAATTGGAGTGTTTTTGGTCGACTCTGATCTGTCGAAAATAAGTTTTTTTTTTAAATTTTATTATTTCTATGTTTAATTTTAAAATTTATTTGTGATGGTGGTGGCTGTCGAAGGTGTGGTGACGACTGTTGTTTAAGGTTAGGATTATAATGTGTTTAAATGTTAATGTGAGTGCATGTATCTTAAGATATATTACTACAAGTGACAAACAAATATTTTACATAAATATTTAATTAATAAAAGTTTTGGGATTGTATCTAACCTACCTAGAGGGCATATAACCCACGCCCCTATGCGAATTACTGAATTTATAAATTTTTGGACTATGGTAAATATTACACTTCCAACACATACTACTCTTTCCTATCAGTATCAACTTTCAATAACCCACTATCTATCTATTCGATAGTTACTTTTGCACCTCTCATCATGTCAATTTCTAAATCTTTTAATTTAATATATTTATTACTTTGTTTAAAAATTTATTTATTTTAAATTCTAATTCATGAAAATTTATACCCCATTATACTCCACTTATGAGTAATTTTTTATCTTGAAAAATGTAAGAAAAGTTTAAAACTAAAGAGAGAAATTGTAAAAAAAGTAAAAAAGTGGAGAGAATAAAAAAATGAATGACAATAAATGTAATTTTATGTAAAGGTAAGAATAGTTATTAATAAATATATGAGTCTGACCACAACTTAACAAAAAAAAAAAATATAAAACTTTAAATTGGACCCTCAAAACAACAAAAATGTAAAACTTAAAAGAAAGAACGAATAACATACTAGAATTTGCAAAAAAAAGAAAGTATTAGATGACACTTTACCGTGCTTCAAAAAACTCGTTCGAGTATGAGATACTCCCTCGTTATTCGTCGCACAAAAATAAACCTACAGTTACTTTTACACAAATTAAGAAATGGACGTTATTATTGTAGTTAGAAACTTAGAATATTTCCGTCAAAAAAAATAAAATTAGAATATTAAAAATTTGCATTATTTTTCCATTTTACGTACGTATTCTCCCTGTCCCAAAATTACACGTTTTTTCACATGAATAAAAAAAAAAAATGACCCCATTCCATTGACGTTTTGATTTTTATTTTTACAAAATTAGATGAGCGTATTTCACAAATTAATTTTAATTAATTGTATTTATTTTTAAATATACATTTATCGAGCCTTATATTTGTCAACCATATATTTGTCAATAAAACCATCCGACTTGCGTTTAACTCGAAAAACCCTAATCATCTGAGAAGCAGCTGGAATTGATAAAAATACACATTAATTAATGGAAAAATCAACCGATAGTTGAGTTGATGACACAACAATTCGAATTTGAGACACAAATTGATGGTAAAAAATCACAATTAAGGTCTAATACATAGATCTAATTGCAATTATTTAATCAAGTGGGCTTGTCATCGGCCTTGTTAGCGGCGGTTGCAGAGTGTAGTTTCTCGGCGACTTTTCCGGCGGCTTGGGCCACAAAATTAGTGGGGGCGGGCTTGTCGTCTTGTGTGCGAATGACATGAGTGACATCCACCTTCTCTTCAACGGCCTCTTTGCCTTCGCCGGCCGGTTTCCGGTAATCCACCGTCTCCACGTTTACCTCCACTGCACCTTCTTCATTAATTTTTTCACTAGCCTGAAAATTAAACGCATAAGAAAGTAATACTCCTAATTAACCAACAACAAAATTTAATTTAATTATAAAAATATCAAACCTTTGAAGTATCCATCGAACTGATTTCTGTATTAAGGTTTAGGTTTAGATATACATACCATTATATACATCTTGGAAATGCCATAAAGCTGAGGTACCAAAAGGGACACGTAATTCACAAGTTGTGCACGTCTCTTTTATTAAATTTCATGTCGGTCACCCATTTTCTATTATTAAATTTTTAGTATCATAAATAATACTCCCTCCCTCCACCAAATGTAGTCAAATGGAGGAGGGACACAAGTTTAAAAAAATAAATAGATAAAGTTGATAAAGTAAGGGTATTATAGGGTATTGTGAATAAAGTTGATGATAAATTGAGTAATTAAGTGATGGTTGAAGGGTGATAGTTTTAATAAACTATATGAGACTACATTTGGTGGAGATTACTTTTTATGGATAGAGTAGGAAGTAATTCAGATGCATAAATGTTTTATATTTCATCACTTGCATTTCTCGCATCACATCGTCAACTCGGGGTACCGGTTTATTTATTACTCCCTCCCTCCCTCTAAATTCATATGGCCAGTGAATATTGTTTAGTTTACTTATAAAGTAAATTTGAGATTGTTTATGATTAAAGTTAATAATATTTTATACTAGATGATTCACCGCGTATTACACAGTATATTGATAAAAGTAAAAGTTACGGAGTAATATTCAAAATAGTATAATTCATATTTTAAAAGATACACTTATAAAATTTAATAGGTAAATTTACTTTTTATAATTTAAAAATTTATTATATAATTTTTTATTTTGAATAATTTTTTTAGGTATAATTAGTATGATAAAATTTATTTTATCAATTAATTTATAATATATATTCAATTACTGATAAAATTATATACAAATGAATTTATCTTATTAATTAATTAAATTGATATATTCTATAAAATGTATAGATATATTTTTAGATAAAAGAACATAAAAGAGAACTTAATCAAAATAAGATATTAATTTATTTTAATTTTAATTAAAGTAAGACTTTCCATTTTAATATCAATGACATGTATTAACCAATATTTTAATTACACATTAAATTTAAAAAAAAAAATCAATTTAACCTCCATGCGACACATCATCACATTTAACCATATGATGACATGTGGCAAAATTAAACTCCATATTCGTATATAGGGGTGATAAATAAGTAATGGTTGAAAGCGTGTACTTAAAATAATGTAAATAATATTATTTCAAAAAAAGAATGAGCATAATAAAAAGAAAAGTGAAAATAATAAAATTGAATGGAGGGAGTATATAATATTTATTTTAAAGTATTAGTTAAGTTTAATAATATAAATGAATAGATTTTATTGTATCAGAATTTAGACTCACCAACATTTATGTTCAAATCTTCAAAGGGTAGAGACTAAAGACAATAATTGCGACCACGGATGAGAGGAACAATGATATTATGAATTGATTTCACACATGTCAATAAGTTGAAACATTTTAGATGAGATTAAATGAGTAGGAAAATCGAATTGTTGTATTAAAAATTTGAAAAGCAAGTATACATTCATATGCATCATGCTGGATCACTATTAATTTCCCACTAATGTAATTTATAAATAATAACTTTTGGATGGATCGATGCATAGTTGGCCCACATGAATATATCCCGCGGTGTCGAGATGAGTGACGCTTGATCCCTTGGCATGATCAACCGTTATCACATTTGGATACTTTGTTCCCAACTGCTGTTGCCTTATGTCAACATATCTGGTTCGTTCAGTCCCTTATTAATCGCCACCTGAATGACACGGGTAAATTAGGTAATTGCAAATCGACCATCTGAACGAATCGAGTGGAGTGGAGGCTGTGGGAGCACAAGAGAGCTAGCACGGATGACTCCTCCGTCCTATTATTGAACTAATTGTGTCTGCGCAATCACTCCATACTTGGGTTTCCTCTCCAAGACTCTGTTTGCGAACGGCATCCCGACTCCAACCCCCTGACTTTTTCCGAGATCAATGCCTTGTCCTTAGCCTCTTCCCATTTTAGAAGGGGATTAAGTCTGAGGATATTCGGATCGAACCACACGCTTCCCGACCTCGTCCTGCCAATATGAATATGTTTTTCCCTTGTGAATGACCCCCAAAAACATGAACAAAACAAGCTGGTAAGTCATTCTTACCCACGAACAAGATACAACAAACAAGCTGGAAAAGAGTTTGAGAACTTTAATGTGAGACCCTTTTGCCTTCTTAATGGCTTAGAGCCTTAGATATAGATAAATGTATGCATGCCTATGAGGCTATGACACTACCTAGCTAGAACATGTTTTAAAACAAAGGGTCAACATAAAAAAGTAACTTAATTATACTATTAACTATGTTATCAATTTACAAATTTCACCAATTGCAATTAGACATGTGAAAGCTTGAGTTAAAAAAAATTCTATTCATATTTATAGTTTTTTTTAATAAACATTTTACCGTGTCAAATCCATTAGATAACCGACGACGCAGGGAATATTGGCGAGTGATGTAGGAATCCAAATTGATATGCCGGCCGGAACCAAAAATTGGATTTCATAATGGGTTCAATTTTTAGTAATCGTTTAGGGTTTGAATTATGATTAGATTTTCAAAACAATCTTTCCTTCCTCCAATCCTATAATTGTTAATAAGATAAATTTAGATCAACTATTTGCAAAAAAATATGTGGAACTTGGGGTTAAAAATCTTGAATACTTTAACAAGGTATTATTGGGTAAATGGGCTTGGAGGTATCACGTAGAGAGAGAGGTTATAGTGCAGGGTGATAAAGTCTAGATGGGGAGGGTTGTGTGGAGTGGAAATTGGGAGGGGTGGGGGGTGGGGGAGAGAGATCTGAAAACGAGCTTTTCAAGACTATTTAATCTCAGTGTGAATAAGTATAGAAAGGTAGGGGACATAGGAGAGTGGAGAAATGGAGTGTAGTGTTGGAAATGGAATTGGAATTGGAGGCGAAACTTATTAGATAGAGAAAATTCATTGCTTAATGAGCTAATTTCTTTGCTGAACCGGTCAAATATAAAACAGGCCAGCCAGGGTGTCACAGATACTTGGAGATGGAAACAATCGGAAGGAAAATACAAAACCAAAAGAGGTGTACGAGTGGCTACGAAGACAGCAGGACCCAAATGCCGAATCAGGAAACAAGGCTTATATATAGGCTGCTATGGAAAACTCATGCATGCACCGATGAAAATGCGCATACACGCGTGGAGGGTTCTAAGGGGACGCATACCGACTATGATGAATTTGCAAAGGAGAAACATACTACCGGAGGATGCAGACCTTTTTTGCAAGGCGAACAACGAGACAGTCCAGCACGTGCTATTTGAGTGCACATTCGTACATCAGTTGTGGATGCGCTTCTTCAACTGAATGGGAATAAACACGGTAATGCCTAACAATTCCACACAAAATCTGATATAGTTTAATTAGCAGGATTTTTCGAGGAAAAAAAAGGAAGAGTAGCTGTTGTAAGTATGTGGCAATGCAATGTATGGCTTGTCTGGAAGATAAAGGGGAGCAGATAATGGAAGAGCTAAGATCACGGTTGTGGAGCTGAGTTCCTAAAGCCAGGTACCTATGCTGACTGGAGTAATCAACCTAGAGAAATGAAAGAATGTAATGGAAAGTTGTAATTGAGGCATTAAAAAGCACCAAATCTCTGTGAGCTGTATGATGGGTATTTCTCAATTCTCATACCCAAAATACTCTTTATTCAATGAGAAATTATTTACCTACCAAACAAAAAAAAAAAAAAAAAAGTATAAATTTAAGTTAAAAAATATATATTTTTTCGCTATCAAATATTATCTTACTAAATGAGCAAACTATGTTACTACAAGACCAAAATTTTATCACTACAAGGTCAAAATAATAGTAATACAAGTCCAAAAATATTCTAAACACTTGTTTTTTTTTAGGCGAATTAGTAGAATATTTTTTACTCTACAACTACAACTACATGACTAAAATTATGTTACTAGACCAAAATTTTATTACTACAAGGTCAAAATTGTATTACTACATGTCCAAAAATATTCTGAACACTTAGTTTCTTGGGTGAATTTGTCAGAATATTTTTAGACATATAGTAGTAAACTTTTGATCTATAGTGATAATATTTTAGCCTAGTAGTAACAATATTTTGGTCATGTAGTAAACCACCTTTTTGCGATTCAAAAATTTTCTGGGCAATTTGGATCCGAACTTATGATCCGCAAATTTTTAAAAATTGTCTTAATTTGACTATTGAACTAAATGGACTTAGGATTTTAACTTTGACCTAATTGAGATGAGATGCATATATGCAATATTGCATGAAAGATTCCCATACCTATTTAGTCTTTAAAGTGATAGTTGTGATCAATTAATTGCACAATAAAATATTTAGCATTTTTTTTAGAGGTTTACAAGATCACTATAGATTACAATACAATTTCAAGTACAATATCTTCAACCTCGTGCAGATCACTATGGTATCATTGTCCCCTCCAATTATGAAAAGAGAAAAAACGTGTCCACAATGATGCTCTAGTCTTCATCCTCAAATCAAGATAAATCCATATTAAAATGTTCTTATGTCTAAAAGAAGACAAAAAAATAGAATAAAATTCCAAAGGACAATCAAGGTCATCTAAAAAAACCCACGATGAAGAGGAGTCCCAACAAGGGAGAAATTGTAGCAACATAAGAAAGACATAACAAAAATAAGAATAATAGTAAAGCGAAAAACTATTTAGACTTTTATTTAAATAACTATATGCACATACATATATTTACGCTAATTTATACACATAATAATCTCATTACGCATTAAATATGCACTCTAATATTTTTTTACCATAGTTGTCGGGGAAAGTGTATATGCTCAACTAAAAAAATTCGAAAATTTTAAGGGAAGGTGGGAAAGAAGTCAAACTGCTGTAGAAAGAGGATGAGAAAAAAAAAAAAAAAAAAAAAGAAAGAAAGAAAGAAAGAAAAAACGCAGAAAATGAGAAAGAAAAGGCAACATTTTGCGGTCGGTTGACATGGATGGGGTGGGGCGACCGACGTCTTAGGGCGGTCGGGCAGCGACAACGAGTGGGGGAAGTGGGCCAACGTCAAAAAAAAAAGTACTAAAATAAAACGCGGCGAGGGGGGTGGGGGGCGAGTGAGTAGGAGAGGTCAGGCGGTGGCAGGGGCCGATGAGTGGGTTGGTTGGGGTGGGGCAGCGCCGGTGGGTTGAGGGAGTGGGAGAATGAAATCCGAAGAAAAAAAAAAGGAAAGAGGGAAGAGATAAGAGAGAAGGAGGGGGCGGAGGCTGACGGCGGCGGGTGGGTTCGGTCGTCGGGGCGGCGGGTGGGGTGGGGGTTGGAGATGAAATGATGAACGAACAAACTAAACCAAAAAAAAAAAAAAAGGGGATTATATTTTTTTAATCCATTAAGTTATCACGTTTTTTAATTTAGTCCACTAAATACCATTTTTTTTAATTTAGTTAATTAAATTTTGATTTATTTTAATTTTGGTCTAGTTACTTGTGTAACAAGTCATATTTTAAAACACACCACACACCAAATAAAATGTTATACACACCCCAAAGTCATATTTTAAAACACAACACACACCAAATAAAATGTTATACACACCCCAAATATTAAATACATTACACTAAAATTTAAAAATCATTTTTTATAACTATACACACCCCAATTATTTTCTATTTAATAAGTTTGTCAAAAATAATTAAATTAAAAAAAAAGAGAATTCAAATTAATATGAAAAATATATAAAAAAATTGCTTAAATCTTAAAAAGTTGAACAAAGCTTAAAAAAAAAAAAAAGTTAATTAATTTAATTTATTTTGAAGATTTAGTTAATTTTTTATTATTTTTAAATTTTATCAACGCAAATAAAATATTAATAATGCATTGAAGTTTTAAATTTTATAGGGCTAATAATCAACATGAAATGAAATGCACATTTAAGTGGGCCAGCTTATAGAGTAGTTAGCGCATTTAGGGTGTGATTGTAAACTCTATAAACAGTTTAAAAGCACTTCTCAAAAGTAAAAGCTGTAAGAGGGCAGTTTTAAAAAAAGTGATTCTGGAAGTAGTTTATAGAGTTTGAAAACACACTATAAAGGCTCAAAATAGTTTATTAGTACACCCTCTATTGTTTGCACCCATACATACACTTCTACTTTGTATTATTAGGGTGGTTAATTAGTTTTTAAGTTTGTTTAGTTAGTTAAGCTAATGGCCTTTGTTAATTAGCTTATATAAGAAACAGGGCTTTTGTACTCATTCAATTGATTGAAGAAATATATTCAGTTTTCACATTTTAGAGCAATTCTTGCTTTTCTTCTCCAAGATGATCCTTGTTTTGATCATCAACATGGTATCAGTTTCCGGATGATTCTTCGATCCTTCCGATTTTTCACATATCGTTGTTTCCCTCTTTTCTAGGGCTGCGATTTTTTTTTTCTTTTGGCTACGTTTTTTTTTGGGTTTCTTGACATTCATCTTCTCGCCTGCATCTATGGCCGATAACACCTCCACGTCCAACGCCACATCTCTTGATCCTGCCCTAAACCCATTTTCTCCATTGGCGTTGCATCAGAATGCCAATCCCGCTGTAGCTATCGTCCTCGAGCCTCTGGACGGAACGAATTACGTCTCCTGGAGCCACGCCATCAAACGAGGCCTCAGTGTGAAGAACAAAGGACGCCTGATCGATGGCTCTTTGCCCGTTCCCGATGAAGAGAAAGAACCGGCCATTTATGTCGCTTGGGTAAGAGCCAACGACTTTGTTCTTATGTGGATTTTAAATTCAATTGTGCCTGAAATTAAACGAACCTTTGAGTATTTTTCTATAGCTAAAGATGTTTGGGATGAATTGAAGGTTAGGTATGCCCTTTCTGATGGCACTAGAGTTTATCACTTAGAAAAATCTTTAAGTTCCATCACTCAGAGCTCTCAATCCTTGGTTTGTTACTATAATCAATTCAAGGCTTTATGGGATGAATATCTTAGTTTTAGGCCAGTCCTTCAATGTACTTGTGGTGTAATGGATTCTTGTACTTGTGATTTGCCTAAGCTAATGACCCAAACTCAGCAGCAAGATTCTGTCATGAAATTCTTGGTTGGCTTGCATGATTCTTATTCAACCATTAGGAGCCAATTCTTACTCCAATCTCCCTTTCCTCCTTTATCCAAAATCTATGGCCTCCTACTCCAAGAAGAGTCCCAAAGAACTCTGACCATTACCCCTGAACCTCTCCACCTTGACACCATTGCTATGAATGCAAAGAATCCCAGATTTTATAGAGATAGGAGGAAGCCACTCAAGTGCAGCCATTGTGATGGTTTAAGCCACACAATTGAGAGGTGCTTCTACATAATTGGATTCCCTCCTGGTTGGAAAGGGCCTAGAGTGCCCCTTAACAAGGATTCAACTAAATCTGTCAGCAACTCCCTTAGATCTATCCCTGGGAAAGACATCTCCAATCCTCTTATCCAACCTGATGTGTTTAACAAGTTTGTAAGCTCTTCTAAGATGCAACCCACTAATGACACCAAGGATCCCTCCCATTCTGTGGCTGGTGCTTCAACTGTTCACCCTCAGGATCCCTCCACTTCTGGTATGTCCTTCAACACTTGTTTCAATTCCACTACTCATTCCACTTGGATATTAGATAGTGGAGCCACAGATCACATGGTCTTTGACATTTCCATGTTTTCCACTCCTCCATCTACTGCTAATATCAAAGTCTCTCTCCCTAATAATGCTGTTTCCACTGCTACACACATGGGAAACATCACTATTAATGAACACCTTACTTTGTACAATGTTTTATATATTCCAGACTTTACTTTCAATCTTTTATCTATCAGCCATTTGACTAGATACTCTAATTGCACTGTTAGTTTCTTGTCCTCACATTGCATTTTACAGGACAATTTGACCAAGAAGGTGATTGGTACTGCTGAGCAAATGAGAGGCCTGTACCTCTTACACACCATTCATCCATGTATAAACTGTGCCTTAGAGAACTCTGTTGTTTCTGGTAGTTCTAGGATTGATTACTGTATGTTTGATCTGTGGCATAAGAGATTAGGCCACACTTCTAGAAAATGCATGATGCACATTCCTGATTTGAATGTAACTGCTTCTGATTTGCATAATGAATGTTTGATTTGTCCATTGGCTAAGCAAAAGAAAAGACCATTTCCTTTAAGCACCTCTGTTTCATCTTATGCTTTTCAATTAATCCATTGTGATGTTTGGGGCCCCTTTTCTTTATGCTCTGTCACTGGTCATAAGTACTTTCTAACTATAGTGGATGATTTCAGTAGATGCACTTGGATTTACCTCTTGAAAGTCAAAAGTGATGTTAAACACTCTTTAGAAAATTTCTATAACATGGTTTTCACTCAGTTTAACACTAAAATTCAAACCATTAGAAGTGATAATGGGACTGAATTCATACTTTCTGACTTCTACCATAAATTAGGTATAATCCATCAAACCTCTTGTGTTGAAACTCCCCAACAGAATGGGATTGTTGAAAGAAAACACCAACATCTCCTTCAAGTGGCTAGGGCTATCATGTTTCAGTCTCATCTCCCCTTAACATTCTGGAGTGAAAGCATTAAAACTGCTGCATTTATTATCAATAGGATACCTTCCTCTATTCTTAAACACAGATCTCCATTTGAACTTTTGCATGGGGTAAAACCTGATTATTCTTTATTCAGAACTTTTGGTTGTTTGTGTTTTGCTAACACTCTTGTTGCTAATAGACACAAATTTGATCCTAGAGCTACTAAATGTGTGTTTATTGGATATCCTTTTGGTACTAAAGGCTACAAACTCCTTGATCTTAACACTGGCAAATTTATTATCTCCAGAAATGTTAGGTTTTTTGAACATGTATTCCCTTTTGCCATCAAGAACACTGTCCCTGCAACCTCTCCTTCCATCTCTGATGATGATGACACTGATACTTGCATTCATACTGATTTGTTAACTGAGTTCACCAACCACACAGATTCTCCCACTCCTATTGATAACACTCTTTCCACTAACAACACCACTCACCATGAGGATGCTTCTATTCCTACAGATGTTATAAGGGTGGAACCACACACTAGACCTTCTAGAACCAAAACACAGCCTGCCTATTTGCAAGTCTATGAAACCAATCTACCTGCCTCTGTAGATCATGCTAAGCTTAATCTCTCTTTTTCTGATGTTCATTACCCTATTCAACAATTCTTGTCTACTGATAGGTTGTCTCACAATTATAAATCCTTTACAGCCTCTATCTCTCATCAACAAGAGCCCAAGACATATAAACAGGCTGTTTTAAATCAAAATTGGGTTATTGCTATGAAAAATGAAATTGATGCTTTAGAAAAGAATCACACTTGGACTCTTGTTGATCTCCCTTTAGGAAAACATTGTATAGGCTGTAGGTGGATTTATAAAATTAAATACAAATCTGATGGTTCTATAGAGAGGTATAAAGCTAGATTGGTTGCTAAAGGCTACACTCAACAAGAAGGAATAGATTACTTTGATACTTTTTCCCCTGTGGCCAAAATAACTACTGTAAGAATCTTGCTTGCTGTTGCTACTTCTAAAAATTGGCATGTGCATCAATTGGATGTTAACAATGCTTTCTTACATGGTGATTTGGATGAAGAACTATATATGTTACCCCCTCTTGGTTATGTTTCTCAAACTGAGACAAAAGTTTGCAAATTGCACAAGAGTCTATATGGCCTAAAACAGGCTTCAAAGCAGTGGTTTACAAAACTAACTGACTGTCTCTTGTCTTTAGGCTTTACTCAATCCAAGGCTGACACTTCCCTTTTCACTAGACAAAATAACATTGATTTCACTGCCATTCTTTGTTATGTTGATGACCTCATTGTTACAGGAACTAACCTTGACATTATCAACACCATCAAACTTCATTTGCACAACACATTCACTATCAAAGATCTTGGCTCTTTAAGATACATTTTGGGCATTGAAATTGCCAGAAACAATACTGGCATGACTTTATGTCAAAGAAAATATGCTCTTGACTTACTTCAAGAAGCTGGTTATTTGGGATGTAAGCCATGTTCCACACCAATGGATCCTAAATGGTCCTTTGACACTAATTCTCCTCCACTTGCTCATCCTGAACAGTATAGGAAGCTCATTGGTAAACTTCTTTACTTAACTGTCACTAGACCTGACATCTCCTATGCAGTTCAAACATTAAGCCAGCACATGCAAGCTCCTACTGAAGCACATTTATCTGCTGTCCACAGAGTTTTAAGGTACATAAAAGGTAATCCTGGTACTGGAGTGTTTTACCCTAGGCATACTTCATTTAAATTGCATGCTTTCTCTGATTCTGATTGGGCAAGGTGTGTACAAACTAGGAAAAGCATCACAGGGTATAGTATTTACTTTGGCAATTCACTAATCTCTTGGAAATCCAAGAAACAATCTACTGTGAGCAGGTCTTCAGTTGAGGCTGAATATAGGGCTCTTGCTTCAACCACATGTGAGCTGCAATGGATTCATTACATCCTTGATGACTTGAAGATTCAACATTCCACACCTTCAACAATGTACACTGATAGCAAGAGTGCTTTCTCCATAGCACACAACCCTTGCCTTCATCAAAGAACAAAACACATTTCATTGGACAATCACTTCACAAGGGAGAAGATTCATGAAGGATTGCTCACACTAGTGCATATTCCCATTGAGGAGAATCTTGCAGACATGCTCACCAAACCACTGCCTTCTTCCACCTTCAACTTACATAAATTCAAAATGGGGTTAATCGATATTCACTCCCATTTTGAGGGGGGTATAAAGGCTCAAAATAGTTTATTAGTACACCCTCTATTGTTTGCACCCATACATACACTTCTACTTTGTATTATTAGGGTGGTTAATTAGTTTTTAAGTTTGTTTAGTTAGTTAAGCTAATGGCCTTTGTTAATTAGCTTATATAAGAAACAGGGCTTTTGTACTCATTCAATTGATTGAAGAAATATATTCAGTTTTCACATTTTAGAGCAATTCTTGTTTTTCTTCTCCAAGATGATCCTTGTTTTGATCATCAACACACACCCTTATACATTCTTGGAGTTGTACTTTTTTTTCGAATGGAACTCTTATATATTTTTTTTAATTTAAATACTTTATAAATTGTGGGTTATATTAATGTATAATTTTGTAAAAACCTACAGAGCTGAGTACTGTTTTAAAATTCTAATTTAAAATTTATAAAGCTATTAATTACTCCTAATATTCTTGACAACTATCCTCAAGGCCATATCAGTGGAGTGTCCAATTTTAAGTTGTTGAAGAATTTTGTAATAATGTAGGATGATTTTTTCTTTTCTTTTCTTTTCTGTTTTGCAACTGTTTTAATTTGTTGAATTCTGCTAATTCTGTGGAGAACGTGATCATCCGGATCCGACTGTGTACTACAGTCTACAGGAAAAAAAAAAATCTGGCTTTTGAATTGTGTTGGATTCCTACATGGCTACATCCCTGCTTTGTCTCCCCAAGGTTCTCTACAGGCGGTTATTAAAAAAAAAATCAATTTAAGGAAATGAAAATTTTATAAAAGTCCGTTCAAAATAGATAAGTGAGAAACTTAATTATAGGGAGACGAAGTAGTACTCCCTCCATCCCTGAAAAGTTTTTACTTTCTTTATTAGTTTGTCCCTCAAAAGTTTGCATACCCACAAATGGAACAATCATCACAATCCCTACCCTCACAATATACACATATTTATTCTTAATGTCATTTTTTTGGAGTCCATCATACACTCAATTCAACTACTTTATTTATTTTATATACTCCGTATCAAAGTTTATAACATTACCCTTCAACACTTTTTTTAAATTACGTGCCCAAAAAGCACAGTAAACTTTTATATATAGCTTATTTATTGAGTATAATTGTAATGATTATATAATTACTAGCTTGTTTTATTGAAAGTTGTAAGGTGTTGTTTGGTTAGGGGTGGTGGTGGATGGGATGGGGATGGAGATTGGAAAAATATGGATGGGGTAATCCATGAATAGTAATTGAATAAAAATTGTGTTTAGATTGAGATTGAAAAATAGGTGTGGATGGAGAACTTTATGTCAAATCAAGTAGGAGAGAGAATAAATGTGTGGAAGAAAGTAGGAGAGAAAATAAATGTGTGGAAGAAAAGTAGGAGAGAGAATGAGTGATTAAAAGAAAAAAAAAGAGTTATGTGATTGTATAAAAATATGTATATAGATGTATTATAGGAGTGAATGAGTATTTGGATAGAGAGGGATGGAATGGGGGATGGACCATCCAAATCCGGAGTAAAATATGTTAAAAATGATAAATACAATTAGAGAGAATAAAAAAAATCAAGTGAGTTATCAGAGAGAATGTAGGGGGTAAAAAGAGTTGTTTACAGGATATGTAATTCTTTGTAGGCCATATGTATTAGGGCTGATCTTTCGTCAAATATTGTATGCATGTATCTTACTTTAATTAGGTAAAAGTTAAAATCTTTAAGTTCATATAGTTCAAAAGTTAAAACTATCAATTAAATTTAATTAAGATAATTAAAAAAAAAAATTAAGGCCAAAGTCTAATAAAGACAATTCAAAATAAAATCACGGGTCATAAGTTCGGATTCGAATTGTACAAAAAATTCGCGAGTCGCAAACAAGTTGTTTACTATATGATCAAAATATTGTTACTATAAAACTAAAATATTATCACTACAAGACCAAAAGTTTACTACTATATGTTTAAAAATATTTTGGCAAATTCACCTAAAAAAAACTAAGTGTCCAAAATATTTTTAGACATGTAGTAATACATTTTTGACCTTGTAGTGATAAAAAAAAATTCTTATCGTAACATAGTTTTAGTCATGTAGTAGCAAAATATTTTTTACTAAAATAATATTCTAGCAATTTCGTCATAAAAATAAATAAATAAGTGTTCAAAATATTTTTTGATTTGTAGTAATACACTTTTGGCTGTGTAGTAACAAAATTTTAATCATGTAGTAAAATAATATTTGAGAGCGAAAAAAATTATTTTAATTAAGATTGACCTGTGTGTTTAACCCGCGTTTGACCCACGAATTTTAACCAACCAAAATTTAATTTAATATTATATTGCATACAAATTTTTGTGTTAGAATAAAATGGTGTGTTAAATAAACTCTTTTGATGGATCCTTAATATATATATATATGAGGTGCAAATGAATGTGTATATGTTGAGATGGAGCAATATATATAATTAATGAAATCAGTGTTCCAATATTGTTTATGCAAAATTGTTGAGGAAAGCATCGCCCAACAGTTGTCCGACTTGAATATATCCTGCAGTGCGAAGATGGACAGGGTCAATTGGGTTGTTGGTTGATCCCTTGGCATCAACTGTTACCACGTTTGGAATGTTTACTCCCAATTGTTGTTTCCTAAGCGGAGTATCAGGCGATCCCATGTCTTTGTTCACTGCCACTTGGATGACTGGTAAATTAGGTAATTGCAAGTCAGAACGAATGTTGGAAACAAGTTGAGCGAATCGGGCCCCGTAAGTTGAGACAATAGGACTGGACTCATCGGCCTCGCCTTGGTACCACAGCATAGCCCGAATAACACCTCCCTCTTTCAATGAGGCCTGAGCTCGTGCAATCATATTATTGTACAATTTGGCACCTTTTTTCCACTCATCTAACGATGTTCCTCCAACGGCACAAGGGACCAATCCAATCACGCCAAACTCGGGCTTCCTCTCCAAAACCTTATTAGCAAATGGCATCCCGGGCCCCACCCCTGCTTTTTTCCCGATATCAATGTCTGCGTGCAGAGGGTCCTTAGCTTCTTCCCATTGGAGGCCAGCATTCAATCTAAGGATATTTGGACTCGGATTGCATACTAAATTGCAAGTTTCGGTTCCTCTTCCAGCCATGTTACTTTGTCCTGCCAGAATGAATATGTTTTTCCCTTGTGAAGGGGGTTCGGTACGCCCACTCGCCAAAGAGGCCATTCCCAAAACCATCAACCAAACAAGGGAATTCATTCTTCCCCACAAGACAAAATACAAGAGCTAGAGAGAGAGAGAGAGGGATTTTTTTAATTAAGACCCTTGACTTAGAGTCTAATTAGATAATGAAGGGGATCCAGAATACAAAAAATATTCCTCATAATTTATAGAGGTTAGACTCCTCAGCCGAATAATCATCTAACTCTAAACACACGGCCGGAAAGACATTCACTTCTTGCACTACTTCTCTATCTCACAATTAAACTCCCATTTTCCGTAATTTCATCTCCATCGTAAAATATATATGGCTAATAAATTAATTAACAATCGGCATGAAATGAAAATGCACATGTAATAACTAATTAGTGGTTCAGCTTAAAGTCAGTGCATCTAGCTATATATTCTTAATTGGAATTATACTTTTTCCTGATGGAACTCCTATATGCTTTTAAATTTAAATTACTTTATTTTGTGGTTTTTGATTTACTCTTGAAATTCGAATTTAAAATTTATAAAGCTATTGATTAATAATATTGTTGACAGCTATCCTTAATTAAATATAAAGACATTGCAATATTATTAGCTAAGTAATGAGATATTAAAATTCCATGTGATTTCAATTTTCAAACCCTTAAAACCCCAGGCAGCATGCATGGTAGGTTGGTGATCGAGGACCACAGTTAATTGGTGCAATCAGGTTGTTACATTTTGTCATCTACCATTAATATTAATTGCACCACATCATTAATTTAAAAGATCCTTCTACACCATTCTCTCATTGTATATAGGACAATTTTTCAATTTATGTGTGTCATTCTTGCGCAGGGGTCATGCTAATCTTCTCTGTATGACTGTATTGTTTCAATTTTATCGGATGTCCCGAATGGACTCTCTCATTATACATAGGAGCACGATTGAGAAAGGCAACATTTAAAAAAAAAAAAAAAAGAAATGAAAAGCTAGATTCTAGCTATACCCTATGGCTTGGATGGCCAGTGTTGTTTGCTTGTCATTTTCCTTTTTGGCGCTTAGTCACATTCATTAACGAGAATTTAAACAAGTTTAATTGGAGGGTGAACAACGTCGAGAAAAAAAATGATTGCATTGTTAATATTATACACTACAAACAGATCAAAAATGAATGATATTGTTGAATGCTGGTTGAAAAAAAGAAATGATAAAGGAGAAATAGTTGTATGATATGGGATAGTTAATCAAAATAAAATAATATGATTAACTTGTTATGAGTCTCATAATTATCTTGTACTAGTATGTTGAGGATGAATTGGTCATCTTTAATTTTAATTTATCACCACAATTACACATATTCACTCCTATTATCATTCTCATTTCAGGTTTTTTAGCCAACCGCGGCCACCGGCCTTAATCAATTTATTATTATACGGTCACGCATCACACACATATATCATTAATAAATTGTGAATTTTGCAAATTTGACCCGTTAATTAATTTTAGCAACTTAAACTCCATTGATCCTTCTCATGCGGTGCCCAATTGTAAATTCATGCTAGGATGAATGATATCATGATATCACATTGTGTCTATTTTAATGTTTAAAATATGATTAATACCTCGTAATAACGAGGACGATGTGTATTTAAAATGAGATCAAGTTTTTAGGCCCAGTAGTCCGTTGGCATGAATAGTAGAGGGGCAAAATGAGCCCAACCATTACTATTTAGGAATAAAAAAAGGGTCCGACTATTTACACCTCCATTTGCGTTGAGAACACTCCCCCTCTGGACGCACCCCCCCTAAAATCTGATGCACCCCCCTCAAATTGTCATAAATGCCCTTCTCTTATATAATTCCAATTACTACTCACACCCCCCCAAACCCTACTTTCTCCCCCAAATCCTCCATCTTCTTCCTCCTCCACCATTTCTTCTTTCATCTTCTCCTCCACCCCTCACCACCACCGACGGCGACCTGCCCCTCCACCACCCGTCGCCGGCGACGCCACCCCCTCCCTCCCTCGCTGAACCCGTCGCCCCCACCCCCCCCCCCCGCATGTAAAAAAAAAAAAAAACAACAGATCGCGGCCGCCCCGTCGATCGGCCGCCGCGGCCGTCCCCTCCCTCCCCCCTCCTCCTCCCTCCCTCCCTCGCCGAACCCGTCGCCCCCACCCCCCGCCTGTAAAAAAAAAAAAAACAACAACAGATCGCGGTCGCGCGAGGCCGTCCCCTCCCTCCCCCCTCCTCCTCCCTCCCTCGCCGAGCCAGTCCCCTCCCGTCCATCGGCCAAATCCAAATCCAGGTTTGTTTTTTTTTTGTTTTTTTTTTTTCCTTCTTTTTCTTACCTTTCGACCACTTTAGGTCGATCCAAATACACTCCGTCGACAACAGGGTGTCGACGAGTGTATTTTTGGTCGACCTAAAGTTGTCGACGAGTTTTTAAATTTTTTTTTTTTTTTCCGATCAACAAATGTCGAGCATATACAATCTTGTCGACAAACCAGTGTCGACGGGAGTGAATATGGTCGACACTGGTTTGTCGAAATCTTAAAAAAAAAGTTGAAATTTTTTAAGTTGAATTTTTTTTGTTTGGGGAGAAATTTTGTTGTTTGGGGAGAAATTTTGGTGTTTGGTGTTTGGTGGTGGTGGTGGTGGCGGCGGAGGATGGATAAAACTTAGATTTAAAGGTGGGGTGCATTTAGTAGTTTAATATGACTTAAAGGGTATTTTTGGTTTTTTACTTCATTATTTTATTATTAAATTCATAGGGGGAGTGTTCTCAACGCAAATGGAGGTGTAAATAGTCGGACCCATAAAAAAATCGGGCTTGTTTTGTCCGGCTCACCTGTCACACGGGCCCAATGTTGGCCCGACTTTTTAGCTTTTTAATTTTTAGCTGCTTATTTATGATTAATTAACACAACTTTTTTAGGTTGTCAAAGCTCAATCCAATTATCCAGAAACCGTAACTTCAAGTTTGAATTCTCAACAAAAAGCAAAATAAATGAGCATAATCTGAAAATATTACTTCATCAATAATCAAAATTATATCACGACTAAATCAATTACCTATGAGATAAGACCAACATATTATTAGAAGAATTTATTATTGCATCCCAAAATCAATTTGGAGGTATGATCAATTTTTATGAATTTTTAGTAATATTGATTGTTTATATGTAAAGTAAAAGATAAAATGGTGTATTGAAGAAATGAGTAAAAAAATTCATTTATGAATGTGTTAACATGTGTGTATATTAAATTGGGAGGATAAACAAATTTATATACCAAAGTTTGAATGGAAGGTGTATTAAAAAATTATAAATAAATCAAATATATATATATATTGTCACTTCGGCTCGGTGACCCGACAGCCCATCTAGAGCCAATAGGGGTGGGCATTAAGAATGGTACCCACATATTTTGTATCTAGTGGTTATAAAACTCTTTTACCATTGTATCCTGATAAAAAAAAAAAAACAATTAGAAGGCGTGAGAAGATGTTGCAAATAGAATTTGAGAACAATTATTCGCACATAATTTAAAATTGCTTTTGTTGGAGAGTATTCAATGTAAATAATACATACCCACCCCACCACAAAATATCTACTACCTAAACCATCTAACTAACAAGTCCAGAAAAAAATGGTTGAATCTCCTAGCTGCACCACTGCTCTGAACCGGAAGAGGAGGCGTAAACTTGAGGAAAGAATCGGCGATCATCGGACCGAGCCGGGCTTGGGATGCCGTCGTGAGGTGCAGCCCGTCCGGCTCGAGCTGCAACCCATAAGCATCAACACATCTCACATTTGGAAGCTCAATTTCCTTCTGTGCCTTTCTTATTATATCTACATAAGGCCCTGAACCGGATGCCAACGCTACCTACACCAAACAAATAAAACAACCAAAAAGTTCAAATTAGTACAACCAATCAGATCCATAGTATAGTGACATCGGGCCGGGCTGGACCAAAAACATACTTGTATCACAGGCAACACAGGCGACAGCAAATCCGATCGAACATCCTGGAAAAACTTTTCCAATCTCTTCTTATACAATTTAGCATCCTCATGATTCTCTGTATCACTCTCACCTTGATACCACAACATAGCCCGAATTAGTCCTCCTCCGGCCCGCACCGCCGCCTCTGCCCGATGAAGCAGCTGATTGTAGAGGCGACCGCCGCGTCTCCACTCGCTTATGTTCGTTCCTCCGATGGCGCAAGGGACCAATCCGATCACCCCAATGCCGGAATTCCTTTTCAAAATTGAGTTGGAGAAGGACATTCCGGGCCCTACTCCGCAAATTTTATCGACATCAATATCTCGATGGAGAGGCTCTCGGGCCTCGTCCCACGTGAGGTCGGAGCTCAGCCGGAGAATCAACGGGTTGGATCTGCATTCGGGTGGCACGAGGCCGTCCCACGTGGTGCCGTTTACAACGCCGCCGCGGCCCGACATGTTGCTCTGTCCGGCGAGGATGAATATGCTCTTTGGTCGTAAGGCATTGCGGTGGTGGTTAGAGAGATTTTGAGTGTTCACCAAATTGGAGGAGTAGGCTAAAAGCATCAACCAAACAAGAGTAAACATGCCTCTCTAATTCAGACCCAAAATTCAAGAAAACAGAGCCTTTTTTTCATCATTTAAATAATTCAAATGTACATGTATACATACATACACAATGGGTTAGAGTGTTTGCAAGGAAAGCAACAAGATTCTTGAGCATTATTTAAGAATGCGCAACTTGGTTGCGCTGTTTTTTCTTTTAAATGATTTGCAACATTATTACACCTTCCGTTTCAAAATTTTGGTGATTTTCAGTCTTAAATCTTGTTTAATTTTCCTAAATTACCCTTTATTAATTTTTACCATTTTCTCTTTGATTTTTTTTTTTTTATCTATCTTTCTTGATTCCAATAATTCAATTGAACCAAGTTTCCCATTAACTTTTTATTCTCTCATTTTACAAATTTTTTTAGAGGGAGTAGGTGACAAATAAAGGATGCATATTAAGAGAGAAAAAAAAAATACAAAAGTCACAAATTCACAAGTCAAACAAGAACCTTATCAGAAAAGACATGAAATAAGGAAAAAAAAGTACACACCTCTAAATCAAAGAAAAAGAACATGATATACAAAGACTAAAGAACGAGAATCACACAAAGATCAAAGACGTTACCCCATCGTCCTGTATATGAGGCGACAAGACGCATTTCATTGACAAGGGATGACGAATAATCAACTGTAAAGGCCTCCGAACCGATATCGTTAAACTCTTGGTGTCGAGGCATAAACAAAGACTTGTACTATTAGTATTAGAAAACGTTACTTGTGGAAAGAACACATAATTAACGACCACAACGTCTGTTTAGTGAATTTTGGGAATCAACGTATAAATACAAGAGAACCAATACTTGAGACTTTTCTTTTTTTCCAAGTCATCTATGCGAATGTCTCATCTCATGCCTGATTGAAATGAGGTTTCATTCACTTGTTTGGTAATGTGGAAACTTACAATGTAATTATAATTTACAAAATCTTAAAATTTGTTTGATAATTTAAAATCTCAAAAAAGAAATTACAATATATTAATTTGAAGAAATTTCGAAAATTAATGCGTTATTTATCATATATATAGATCGACAATTGTTGGACTCTTCACAAATTATCCATAGGCCACGGTTATACACACAAACTTATTGAGGACACCCACTGAATTAGCGCACCCACCGTGAAATGAGGACACCCACCCTAAAAGATCTTAAATACTTCTCTCATCATAAACCCTAATTAAACATCTTCTCTCTCTTTCTCCCTCATTCTCACGCAAGCACACCCACCCTCCTCCTTCCTAGACAGTCGCCGCCCACTTCCTCCTCCCCCCAAGCCTCGTCGTTGTCGCCCTCTTGCAACCGAGCCTCACCACCGTCGCCTTACACGAAAGTTGTTTGCAATTTGGAGGCCTTAATCTGTTGGGAAATTAATTTCTCCAAGGACAGACGAAAAATAAATAAAAAATAAAATGAAGAATTAACACAATCACCAATACAAGAATTTAACGTGGAAACTTCAAGATCGCAGAAAAACCACAACCCACCAAATAGATCACTATATGATAAATTTTTACAATCACACAGAATTCACTACAAAATATTACTGAAAAGGCATCGGCAAATGGCAACGGCAGGCCGGCCGATGCGAAAAGGGGACGGCATTTAATGGCCGATGCAAAATGGCATCGGCAGTGGGCCCCGATGCGAAATGGCATCGGCATTTAATGGCCGATGCAAAATGGCATCGGCATTTAATGGCCGATGCAAAATGGCATCGGCAGTGGGCCCCGATGCCATTTAGTAACGGCATTTAATGGCCGATGCTATTTGGTAAATTTATCTCCCTTTCTTTTATTTTATGGTATTTATCAAATCTAGTCACATAAAATATTTTTACATAGATATTAGTTTTCTATCTACAAACACACGATATTTTTCTATTATATATATATATATTATTAATTCAAGATTTTAAACGTAATTTAAGTGAATATACGTAATTTAAGTGAGTATACATAATTAAGAGCGACAGATGTATAAATTTATAAACTATTTACCAATTTATCATATTTAATAACTAATGTAATAATTTATATTAATTTATCGATTTTACTTAAAATTATGTTGCTTAAAATGAATTTTACTTATTTTTAATTAATATACTAAAAAATATTTGTTTCTCAACATATAGTGTTTAGGGTTTAGGGTTCAGGGTTTAGAGTTTAGAGTTTAGGGTAAAGGGTTCAGAGTTTAGGGTAAAGGGTAAAGGGTTTAGGGTTTAGGGTAAAGGGTCCGACTACTCTTTTCAACGTGTACACTTAGACTTCATTAATAAACAAACTTCAAATGTGTATTATGAATTTATATTCAATATGGTAACTTATCCCCGAATACTCGTTTCTCAACATATATTGTTTACGATTTAGGGAAAAGGGTTCGGAGTTTAGGGTAAAGGGTTTGGGGTTTAGGGTTGTTAAAATGAAATATTTTACACTTAGGGATTAAAAAATTCATAGTTTTACACCAAGATTGTTAAAATGAAATATTTTACCTTTAGGAATTAAAAATTTTCTAATTTTACACCAAAATTGTTAAAATGAAATATTTTACACTTAGGAATTAAAAAATTCATAATTTTACACAAGGTTGTTAAAATGAAATATTTTACACTTAGGAATTAAAAAATTCATAATTTTACACCAAGGTTGTTAAAATGAAATATTTTACACTTAGGGATATGATTGAAAAAATCCTAATTTTACATCAAGGTTGTTAAATGAAATATTTTACACTTAGGCATTAAAAGATTCATAATTTTACACCTTGTTAAAATGAAATATTTTATACTTAGAGATTAAAAAATTCATAATTTTACACCAAGTTTGTTAAAATGAAATATTTTACACCTAGGAATAAAAAATTCCTAATTTTACACCAAGGTTGTGAAAATGAAATATTTTACACTTAGGGATTAAAAAAAATTCTAATTTTACATCAAGGTTGTTAAAATGAAATATTTTATAATTAGGGATTGAAAAATTCATAATTTTACACAAAGTTGTTAAAATGAAATATTTTACACTTAGGAATTAAAAAATTCATAATTTTACACCTTGTTAAAATGAAATATTTTATACTTAGAGATTAAAAAATTCATAATTTTACACCAAGTTTGTTAAAATAAAATATTTTACACCTAGGAATAAAAAAATCCTAATTTTACACCAAGGTTGTAAAAATGAAATATTTTACACTTAGGGATTAAAAAAATTATAATTTTACATCAAGGTTGTTAAAATGAAATATTTTATAATTAGGGATTGAAAAATTCATAATTTTACACAAAGTTGTTAAAATGAAATATTTTACACTTAGGAATTAAAAAATTCATAATTTTACACCAAAATTGTTAAAATGAAATATTTTACACTTAAAAATTAAAAAAAAATCATAATTTTACACAAAGTTTGTTAAAATGAAATATTTTACACTTAGGGCATGTTTGTTTTGGGACTCACCCGTCCAGATGTGGGACGTAGCGTCCCCCGTCTTGTTCTAGTTTGAGATTTAACATCCGGATTTCACCATCCAACCACATCCACCCTTAAAAATATTTATATATCATACTAATACATCTTATCAATATATTACTTTCTTGAAAATCACACCTAACATCATTTTCTATTTTTCTCTTACCTCATAATAAATTTTAAACTCGCACTCAATCTAATAAATTTTAAACTCGACTCCACCGAGCCTAAAATTTCATGATTGAGCTCGACTCGATAAACTCGAGCTCGACTCGACTCGGTACCTATATAATATTAAAAATTAATTAATAATTAAAAAAAATATTTTTAAAATAAATTCGAGCTCGATTATCTATATATATATATAATATTAATGGAAAAATAGTAAATATTGTTCAAGCTCGATTAGGCTTGGGAGCCTTTCGAGCCGAGTATTTATGAGCTCGAACTCAAACTCGGTAGCTACTCGAGTAGCTCGAAACTCGACTCGACTCGACTCGATTAACTTCGAGTCAATTTCGATCTTTTTTCGAGTCGAGCACGAGTAGCTCGCGAGTTGGCTCGATTCATTTACACCCCTACTTATGATTGGATGAATAAGGTTATTGAGTTGTATAATTCACACTTTTATGATCCAATTACACACTTTTGTATATATACTTTTTTAGCATGAACTTGCAGACAAAAAATTCTAAATTCACATATACGTAGAAGTCCAAAATTAATTATATGTTTAACGTAAATTTATTTATATTTTTTTATTTGCACCCTCGTATAATTTTAATTCATTTTATAATAATTTAATCATTTAATAATTACTCAAATCATTCAATTATTACTATACTTCTCAAACAATTAATATAATAATATAACATCACTCATTTTTATATACTTGATTTGACATAAAGTTACATCCTATCCTACTCAACATCTCAAAACAAACACACACAATCACTATTCATCAAGATTTCACCATCCAGGATTTCTCCATCCCCATCTCCCACATCCTACATAATCTCAAAACAAACATGCCCTTAGGGATTAAAAATTACTAATTTTGTGAAAATGAAATATTTTACACTTATGGATTAAAAAAATCCTAATTCTACACCAAGTTTGTTAAATTAAATATTTTACACTTGGGGATTAAAAAATTCCTAATTTTACATCAAGGTTGTTAAAATGAAATATTCTACACTTAAAAAAATCATAATTTTACACCAAGTTGTTAAAATGAAATATTTTACACTTATGGATTAAAAAAATCCTAATTTTACACCAAGTTTGTTAAATTAAATATTTTACACTTGGGGATTAAAAAAATCCTAATTTTACATCAAGGTTGTTAAAATGAAATATTCTACACTTAACTTATGGTGATGGTGATGGTGATGAGGAGTGATACATTTTTATATTATTTTGTTACGTGTGATGTTATTATATTACATTGACGTTGAGGATTAATTTTTATTTTAATGTTGTGTGTGATGTTATTTTAATTGACGTGAACATGCTAATTATGATTATAATTAATGTTGTTTGTGATACGATGTTATTTTAATTGAAAATGAACTAGAGAATAATTTTATAATAGATGAAAATATTTTTAATTATATGGATAAGTGAATTCATATTTTTAAATGGATAAGTGAAAATAATTATATATATTTAATGTTGTGAATTGAAAATTAGAATGAATTTAAATGATGTGATTAGAATAAATTTAAATGTATAAGTGAAAATAATTATATTCAATGTTGTATACTTGTATGTAATTATAATGTTGTGAAATTAAAAATTAGAATGAATTTAAATGTTGTAAATTGAGGATTAGAATAAATTTAAATAGTGTGAATTGATACCGTAAATAAATTATTTAATTTGAAAAACATAATTTAGTTAATTTGAAAAATATAATTTAGAAATAATTATGTTATGCTTTGATAAATAATTTAATAAGGAACAATTAAAGTTAGAATGGATTGAATTAATTAAAGAATTAAAAACTCAAATTAAATTGAATATATATTAATTGCATTCACAACATGTCGAATAACAGCTCCTAGCCTAAACGGCACACAGGGGGCGCTCAAAAGCCTTCGAGACCGCGAGGTCCCGAGTTCGAACCCCACAAATAGCGAAAATGGCCAGATTTCCGAAAAATGGGGTGGCCCAGCGGTGGGGGTGGGTGTTGGTGGCCTATCGACCTAAGTTCGAAACCCAGATTCGGCTTTTTTAAATTTTAATAAAAAGGCATCGGCAGTGGGCCCCGATGCCATTTGGTAACGGCGACCTGCCGATGCCATTTCGCATCGGTTTTCCCCAAATCCGATGCCATTTAAATGGCATCGAGCATATTGGCATCGGCACACTGCCGTCCCCTTTGTCGTTGCCTTCATCTTTGGGGACGGCAGATCCGATGCCTTCCCCGATGCCATCTTTGGCTTTTTTTGTAGTGATTCCTCTATTTTGACACTCAACCCTACTACACTCTTTCAAATTTACAATAACTCTCACATTTTTCACGAGACTCTATTACAAGAGAATATAAGAAGAAAGGACTTTAAACTAGAATCAAATGCAAGACTAAAGTGTATTGATTGGTGTACTTATAAAAAAGATCTAAGAACTCCTTATATAGAGTTAGGAAGTCCTCCCTTCTTTGCTCACATCTCCAGGCCCATTAGGATCAAACTTGTCCTACACTACAAGCCAATTAGAGCCAAATTTGCTCCACACTCTATATATGCCCGTTAGAATCAAACTTGCCCTACACTCCAAACCCGTTAGAATCAATACCTACTTCTTTAAAAAACTCCTTTTATTTTAGCACAAGTCCAACATAATCGAGAATTACACATATCCTTTGTGCTTTCTTCTTTTTGTTGGAATTTGTTTTAGTTGAATTAAAGAAGATAGGGATGAAGAACTGAAAATGCAGGTTCTTATATTTTTATTTTTTTTCAATTTTTTGTCGATTCTTATTTTTTTCGAATTTTTTGTATTTGTCCGAATTTTTTTTTGAATCCGGATACCTTTTTCGAATTTTTTTTATCGAAACTTAGTTTATTTCTCAAAAAAAAAATAATTATGCCTCATTTTTTTCGAATATTTAATTTCTTTTCAATTTTTTTTTTCGAAATTTTGTTTATCAAAATTATGTTCAATATTTTTTTATTGAAATCTTACATATTTCTCTAACGTTTTTTGGAAATTTTGATTTTCTTATAAAAAAAATCTGGAATTTTGTGTTTATTTTAGAAATGAGCAATGGTGTGGTCGGGACAATTTTGCGTGAAATGGAATAAATGAGTGTACTTATCTGTCAAATTTTATAAATTTTTATTAAAAGGTATATGGTACATTTTATGTATCTAGTTGAGTTTATTTTTAGGTGGGTATACTCAATAAATCTGTTTGTATAACCGTGGCCTTATCCATAATATAAGAACTGCCGCCTGCAAGTGGCCAATTTACTCTATTGTCACGTTTGATACTTTCTATTCTTCATTATATATATTATATACATATATATATTCTCCCTTATTAACTCTCTCTTTTGACTGTACCTAGACAATTTAAAAATAACCTTAAAAACTGCATAAGTTTTTTTGTATGAGTTAATTGCAAATAAAATTATCATTTTTAAATATTATTGCAATTTAGACTTTAAGACAATTTCATTTATTTCTGAAATTAACATTTTGAGATTAGATCAAAATAAAAAAACAATATTGTTTCATAAGGAGGTGTTACATCAGCTAGTCACATTTTTTTTTTTTTTTTTTGATCGGTAAAAGTAGTATTATTCACAAATGTACAAAGTACACATATGATGATATTTGGTGTCTACAAATCAGACATACCATATACCAAGCATAAAGCAAAAGAGTCAAGGGCATCAGCCTTCTGCAGAAATGAAAACGGTTTTGCTAATTAATCTTGCAGCATCATTTTTGGGTTTGTTCTCCAGGTTCTGTAGTCCAAGCTTCTGAATTTCGTATCCTTTATAATAATCCAATTCCAGCTACTTGAAATGATATCTTCCACCATTACATCAGCTAGTCACATTAAATTTGAGCAAAATGAGACTATCATTAAATTTGAGCACAAATGAAATTTTATTTATAATCATTCAAAAGTTTAGATTAAATTGCAATTCAACAAAACCGGTGATTTAATTTGAAAATAACCCTTTTATGGGTATTTCAATCACGAATTTCTTTCCTTCAAGTATATTTTGGGGTATGACTAGTGGAAGACAAGAGTGAGTTTGAAAATATCAAAACTAGGAACTAATGATCAAGCATTGAATAATAATAAAAACTCAAAAATTAACTGAAAATGATGTCTGGCTCAAACCCAATTCAAAATGGACACTGTGATGTTGACTTATTCATTTATTTTATGGTCTAGTTTCAATGGCTTTGACTCGTGCTATATATTTTCTTCAAAATCTTATATAATAAAAGGAGGATGCGGTTCTCCTGGTGTTGACACGTGTCAATTTAAGTTTTCTATAATCTTGCCACGTGTAAATATATTCTCATGCGTTTCTACCGTTAGTCATAACTCATGAGCCACAATTAATAGGAAAGAATAGAGAGAGCCTTTTGAACTTACCAACTAATAATAAAAGGCCACGGCTAAATGCCCTTTAATTATATTTTAACCCCCAAAATTGAATTCACCCCCTAAAATGGAGTTCACTCCTCCCTCATCGTTTCTGCCGTTAGTCATGAGCCAATTAATATGGATTAATAGAGAGAGCCTTTTGAACTTATGCCTTTCTACCGTTTGTCATGAGTGTCAATTGATCTACTTCTCTTTCGTTTTCCAGAAAATTCGATTTCACTGTCTTCAGGCCAACACATTTGACGGCGTCGTTTTCGATGGACATTCTGACTACTCCGATAGTCAATGCCTTTCTCCGTCGTTGGTACGTTAATCCTGCATCTATTGAATTTAGTAAAATTATCTGTTAGATGAAAATAGATAGAATTTCTACAGAAATGTGTGAGCGGTGTGTTGTTCTTATTTTACACGATGTATTATCATACTGCATGTTTGTGGATAAGGCTGGAAAATGAATCATATATTTGTGGTTTGTAGTTACTTACCGTTTGTGATCAAATTAGTGAATTTACTGAGGCTTGAATGTATCGAATTTTCGAAATTTTAATAAATTGAATTAATATATATTTAATTTGATTTGTGAATACTTGAGTTGAAAATGATGGTTTTTGTACTTGAGGGAGTCGTGCTCCACTTTACTACTTGGGTCTTAATCTCCTTGAAAATATGATTGAGTTGGGGCTTTATAAGCCCACATATCATATAAAATGGAGTAGAGTAAATGAGTTTCGTCTCATACTAGTTTTTGCCATAAATCTTTAGTTTTGGGCTTAGTTTATGTGATAATATAAATCTAATTGAGCTCCTTTTGATTTTGATTTTGGTTTTGGTTTTGGTTTGATTAAGGATTGGTACAGCTAGAGCTTAGCTCATTATACAGTCCTATTATGCTCTAACACAATCTGAACTGGGAAACAATTTCGGATGCTTATGGATGCTGTCTTTTATGGAATCAGGAGTAATTTCGTTAGTTCCCATTTTCACGGTTGTAACGTGGATTATGTATGATTTTATTTTAGTATATTTATTTATGTGTATATGGGTGACTATATATGTATGTGTATTTGTTTCTTCATAATTATATGCTTATGAAATAAAGGTGTTAATCAATATACCAAAATTTGTGCTTCATACCTGAAGGTGCACCCAACGATGAACTGGAAGCTTCATCTACTACAAAATTTGGAGCTACTGATTTGTTACAATGGAGAAAGGTCTGCACCAAATTATGATTGGAAAACTTTTTTGCTTGATTTTAGAGTCAGTTCTTGAACATGTAATAGGATATGATTGATCTGGATATAAGGTTCATAATATAGAGCTATACTATTAGTTGGTAGTTGTGTTCTTGGTCGTCATAAAATAAAATAGAAGTTATATGGCGTATGTTCTGAATTAAAACAACGGGTTAAGGTTTATGCCTTCAAGCTTTATACTGTTATCGACGCTTTTTGCATTTATGTTATGTAAGTGAAAATTGTTTTCTGAGAAGACGAGTAATTGGCAGGAAAATCCAGGTTCACAAATTTATGCAGACAATGACGAGTGATCATCATGATGAGTTAATAAAGTTGGGGATCGATCCATCTCTAAAGGAAACCCAAGTAACTCATAAATTCCCCTATGTCATTTTTTGTGCCCCTCCATCCCGTAGTCCAGATTACCCTGGTGAAGTTAGGTAAGCATGAGAATGCATGCCCTATAAACTCTTTAGAGATCATTTATATCGTATTATGCTGGTTTTGTACATTTTTGGCAGGGTTTGTAAGCAAGCTGACATGTTCAACGTTTTTTTTTTTTTTTCAAATCTTCATTACTGTTGTTTACAGGTATTAACCGATATTCGTCTTCTCTTTTCATAGGTTTGGTTGATAAGTTCCACCGTCTACCATCACTGTCATGTGTATACAGGTATGAAATTGAATTTCCATCGTGTCCATCAGCTGATTTTTGTTTTAATTTATATATCTTTGGGTTGTTTCATTTCAATTTACATTGAATGTTCAATACAGGTATGAAATTGATTTTTCCATCATGTTCATCCTCTGATTTTTGTTTTAACTCTTTTTTCCTACATGCATTTACTTGGTCCACAATTTCGATTGATAAGCTTTTGTGCTTGGAGTAGGCAAATACTAAAGTTCAAATAGATACCTTATCTTTTTAATTAAATACCTGGTGATGCAGAACAGATTATGATTACATTTGATTGTGAGTGTAATTGAATTTTTAAAATTGTGCTTGGAGTAGGCAAATACCAAGGTTCAAATAGATACCTTGTCTTTTTAATCAAATACCTGGTGATGCAGGACAGATTATGATTACATTTGATTGTAAGTGTAATTGAATTTTTTAAAATCGTTTGTTAAAGTCTGAAATTTGTGATTTATTATTCATTTTCTTGCACTGCAAGTAAAAAAGAGTATTCTTCTTATTGTTGTTATTATCATCAGAATGTAATTAATTAAGCCCAATCGAGTGATATTTTGAAGCAGACTCCATGACTCCATCGAGAAATCATGGATTAGTTTACTCTTCTACACCTTAAGTCTCAACATCATTGTAAATTGATATTGTAGATTGTGCAAACGCTTAAATACAAGTTCCGTGAAATCTACTCATGAAAATTTAGTTGTTAAATGTATAAATAAATAGAAGCATATGTGTTGGTTTCGTATGAAATATGAATGGATTTTTTTTTTCTTTCTTTGTGCAAGTGATCTTGCAGCTTCAAATTATGTGGCAATTAATTATTCTAAAAGTTATATAGAATGCTTAATTGTAGGTTTACTCTTTAAACTTAATATGTATCATTTTTCAAAAATAACCATGGTCTTATAAAATAATTTCTGGTCGTATTTTAGATTTAGTTGACATTTTTGAAGAGAAAGGTTCCTGGAGTTGAAATATCTATGTTAATTTATTCAATTTTAATCTAGGATCTAAGTTGAAATGAAGTAATTTATATGGCTAGGCATGTGATATTCAATGTTTTTTTTTTTTTTGGAAAAATTTGTTTCTTGATTTTATTTTGTTTTTGTTTGGCACAAATCCTGTTTTAGGACAAAAGTAAGTTCTGTAACAAAGATAGTTATATTGACCTAAAAATCATGCGGAGATTATCAAATTCTTCCAAATTGAAGAAAGTAAGACATCGGGAAACTATTAAAAACAATAATAACTACATTTTATGCTTTTTAAAAAGTTTTTTCAGTTTCTCAATTAAATTTTCGTTGTTTAATTTATGTCAATGTTCATATTTCATGTTAAATTACTAAGTTCTAACGGTATATTTTAGTTTAAAGTTTATGCTATTTATGATGGTAAATATTGTATTAGTTATGTTGTTCCTATCTTTTTAAATTTGATTATGTGACTGAGAAACTTTAAATGTATTTGACTATCTGTTTATCCCAATTTATAAACAACATTTGAGCATATTGGTTTTAAATTCATGTATTTTCTTCAATTTGAATTACACCAGTTGTATTTTGTTGTATTTTGCAGCTAGTTCAAATTGCTATGTAATGATAATACCACAATATTTAGAAATATGTCAAGCCTTCCTTTTTTATTTTCTGCACTCCATTATTAGGGTGCAAATCGATATTGAGAGGTAAGATTGATCTTGAAAGGAAGGATGAGAAGGTTGTCGGAGCCTCTGGTGTTGTGGTGAAGGATTCAAGAATATGATCATTTTCAGAAAATTTAATTGTTCAAGAGAAAAGCGCAAAGGATTAAAGTGAGGAAAGTAAATGTCTCCACTGATTATGTTTAATTCGATTCAAATTTGTGCATTTCATAGCTCACTGTATGCATCAATTCTGGAATAAATTTATGAATGAGTTAAGTTATGAAATCACATTGTTATTTCAAGTTTTTTTTAAATATAAATAAACAAAAAATTATTAAAAAATAGAATTGATTTTTTTTTATACAATTTGAACTAACAGAATTACAATAGTCTTGTTCATTGCACGGGTAAAAAATTAGTGTTTATAAAGTTGAATTGCTAATTTGTTCCAAGTCATGTTGTTTGTTAGGGCCATATTAATCTAGCTGCGGGGTCCAGTGAATTGCATTAATATTGGACCCTATTACTGATATATGGGCCGACTCTTGGGCCCCTTTTTCCTTTTGTTTTAAAAAAAAATTGTTATGTTTAATTTCTTTACTTTTTTTTTTTTTACTCCTTATATTTAAAAAATAAACAATATATGTTTATCACTCATTCCGTACTTAGGAAAGTTGTTCATTTACATTTTGAACATTAATTAAAGAATATAGTATTTTATGTGAGTGATGTAAAAAAATGAAATTGATAACTTTCGATGAAATGTCCGAAATAGTAAAATGAAAGGGGCATAGAGAGTAATAAAGTAATTAAGGATAAAAACTAAAGAATATGAACATTTTTTTAGTAATAAATTACGGCAGTAAATGAAATTTAAAGTGGAAATTATTTTATTACTGAATTAAAAAATTGTGAATCTTATTTAATTAATGAATGAATTATTTTTACAAAATAGGTTAAAAAACATATCATAATGGAATTTAAAAATTGAAAAAAAGGGCTACCTATGGTAAACATTCAAAAGACAAAAATATTGAATTTTAAAAACTAATTTAGCAAATAAAATGAAGGGAACATCCATACCTGATTTAAAGTTTTTCGATTTAGCGAACCCTAATTGTCATCCCTAAATAAAATCATAGATTATAAATAAAGTAATAAGATATTATTGTATCTAGGTCCTCAAGCAACGTGCTTGCCGTTAGAGCTAATTATTTCTAAAAAAAAAGGTAAAGTATAATATCACGTTTTAAATTTTTAATTGACTAAATTGACTAGTCATGTTCCTGCGCAAAAAAAAATTATAGAAAGTTTTATACATAGGAATGGAGAAATCAAAGTTTATTTTAATCGTTTCAAAACAAACCCTTTTCAATGATGCAAAGCCGTTCTGTATGCGAGGTCCAACGTTTACTTTCTCGTATCTTGATCTGGGTAGGACTCTTATCCCTTGTTTGGTTGATGTTCGTAGCCCATTACAGTTTCCGGATACTCGAAACCCTCTCTCCAAACACGCCTTTACACCCTAAAACCATAATCCTACTCGCCGGACAAAGTAATATGGCGGGCCGGGGAGGCGTCATCAACGGCACATGGGACGGCCTCGTGCCGCCCGAATGCCAACCGAATCCGGCGATTCTCCGCCTAAGCGCCGCCCTGAGATGGGAGGAGGCCCGGGAGCCGCTCCACCGCGATATAGATGTTGATAAAACTTGCGGGATAGGGCCCGGGATGGCGTTTTCGAACTCCCTATTGAAGAGGGATTCTAGTGTTGGCGTGATTGGATTGGTCCCCTGCGCCGTCGGAGGGACCAATATCAGTGAGTGGCACCGGAGCAGCCGCCTCTACAATCAGCTGATATCCCGGGCACGGGAGGCGGCCCACGGTGGCGGACTAATTCGGGCTATGATTTGGTACCAAGGTGAAACTGATACGATCGATCTCGAGAATGCAAATTTGTACAAGACTAGACTGGAGGAGTTGTTCGCCGATGTTCGATCCGATTTAATTTCGCCATTGCTGCCGGTGATTCTGGTACGTAATTGAATATTTTTAAAATCGGGCTTTGAGCCGGCCCGATTGGATCAGATCTGAAAATTAATTTACTGTGTTGTTTTGTGTGGGGTAGGTTGCATTGCCATCTGGAGAGGGAGCTTATGTAGATGTAATAAGAAAAGCTCAAATGGAAATTGGGGTTCCGAATGTGAGAATTGTGGATGCCATGGGGTTGCAGCTTCTTCCCGACAGATTGCATCTTACAGCGGCGGCCCAAGCTCTGCTCGGCCCGATGCTCGCGGATGCCTTTCTCAAGATTATGCCCCCTTCACAAAAGTAGTAGTAATTGAGATTATACTATTTTTTTTCTCAGTTAGTTTAGGTAGACTTTTTTTAATATAGAATTTTTTTGTATACTTTTTTATAATGAATACTTGAAGTTTATATATAGAGACGCCCAATTGAAATTCAATTGTGCATCTTGGCTTGATTTGATCAAAGTCAAGTGAAAAACAATTGCATCATCTACCATCTTGCTTTTCAAGTCGCACTTATTTCAATCTTTGTGTGTAATCAGTTAGGTCAAAATATATTTCAATAGAGGATATAGTCTATGGTCTTGTTTGATAGCCTAAATAAGAGGTAAAAATGACCAACATTGTTGTTGTTTGATAGTCTAAATAGATAAATGCATCCCCTAATAGTGAAAAGAGCTATGTACTAAAGAGTGTTTTTTTGGGTCTAATACGTGTTTTTCACTGTTCTCTTTTGAATTGTTAGACAAACCCCAGTATTAAATTATACGGGTTTGACCAGTATAAGTTAAATTACTATTTTGCCTCTCAAATTTTTGCTAACACCCTTAATTCTAATTCATTTTCTTAAAACTTTACAAAAAAATGTCATTATTTTTTTATTCATACATAAACATGAAAGATAATGTAGAATGGAGGGAGTATTTATATTTTAATATTCCTGCAAAAAAGCAAAGTAAGAGCTTTATTAGTGATAGAGGGAGTATTTTATTTTGCAATTGGAAGGTGGTTGGGGGATATATATAATTAAACCCAGCAAACAGTCGACATACTCAGATATTAAATTCTTTTAAATACTCCCTCCACTTTTAAATAAGTGTCATTTTAACAATTTTCAACATATTAAGATATATAATTATGGACAATTTTACCCTTCATTAATGATAACTAATTTTAATATTAAATTTATGTTTAGTAATGAATGTGGTCAATATTGTAGATGATATTCATGTATACAATAATTAAGGTCTATGCATGATTTATGTTATAGTACTATATTCAAAAGGAAAAAAAACTTAAATCAAGGTAAAGAAAATGGAGGGAGTACAATGTACAAGGGTAAAATTGTCAAACTTGAAGAAAAAAGTGTAGAATGACACTTATTTAAAAATTATTGAAAAAGGCAAAGTGACATTTAATAAAAAACGGAGCGAGTACTTAATTATTTTTCTTGGAATTAAACTCAGATAATAAAAAAAAAAGGTTGGGCTGTCTTTTTCTTGAACTAAACTCAGAAATTAATTATTTTTAATATTAATAGCGTGGAAATATATAATAAAACCAGCAGACAGTCCACAGATTCCACATGTAATAGATGTCCACAAGTGGTTTATGAATTAAAGAACTAAAGTGAAGAAAAAGAAGCCTTGATAGAAAAGCAAAGCCAATTCTATAATTTCTTTGATTCTTGGTAGTCTAAACTCAGCCTAGATATTTCATTTTAAAACTGATATCTCGTGTATCAATTGCATCAATTTTATTCTAAAATATTGTGGGTGCAGAAGGGAAGATATTACGAGTGTACACGGATTCGGTAGATGTAATTTCGATAGTTGAAAAGAAAGGAATATTCATGAATTATGAAGCCGACTTCTTATACAGTATTTTGACATTAATTGATGACTTTAAAATGTGCGAAATTGTTCATAGTCAACAAACTCAAAATAAAATAGTTCATTGTTTAACGAAGTTTTTGAAACAATCATCGGGTGTGTTTTGAAACACAGCTAACTGTTTCTAGAATCACTTATTTTTAAAGCTCCCTCTCACAGCTTTAAAAAAAATGATTCTAAAAACAGTTAATTTGATTCTAAAAACAGTTAGTTGTGTTTCAAAACACACACACTCATCCCCTCTTCATGATTGAAGTGGTGAATAAATTCTTTAAGTGGATAAGTGGTTAGGTGTTGTGACCACTACCTCTGCTTTAAAAAAAAAATAATAATAATAAATAAATGGGAAGAAAAGAGATGAATCCAGGCAAGTGTGTAGGATCCGAATCTAGATTTCGGCATTTGATAAATAATTGTTGAATATCTTACGAGGCTCCAATTGAATGGAGGGATTTGATTTATAAATTTTAAATTCACTATTCAAATTTACTCCAAGTTTGGATTATAATGAATTTCAAATACTTAAATTTTTCTCACACACTTCTTAGTTTTTTTGAAGTCTCGGGTATCCGGCAGGGCCGACTAATCCCGGGGGACCAATCCCACCGCCCACTTGCGGGGGTCCCGTTTAAAGTCAGAGCTTTGCGCTCTGTATGGACATGCCCACATAATGAATTTTTCTCACACACTTCTTAGTTAAAATTGAGAGTATTTTAAATCCTCTCATTTGAAATTCATTTATTTTTAAATCCGTTCATTTAAAATACTTCTCAAATCAAATCTTCTCGTCCAAACACAACCTAAAATTAAATGTAATTTATTAATTTATTCATAAATAAAATCTCTAAGTCAAAAGATGCCATAAGATTGCATAAACCGGTGAACACTATCCAATTTGAACTTTCACTTTACCGTGGGTCGGACTATTTACACCTCCATTTTGGTGAGATGCAATCTCCTTTTAATTTAGTAATATAATAATAATGTAAAATGGAGTACTGAAAATACCCTTCTCTAAAATACACCATACTAGATGCATCCTATTTACTGAATGCACCCCCTATTGACATTTATTTCATCTTTAAAAGTCGTTGTCGAAACCATTTTCGGTAACTATCAAACAAAAAAAAAAAAAAAAAAAACTGAAAAAATCACAATTTTTTTTATAAATTTCGATCAACCAGTATCGACCATATACACTCTCGTCGACAAAGATTGGTCGACAAAAGTGTATATGATTGACACTGATTGGTCGAAAACAAAGGATTTTTTTTTTACTATTTTCGACCAAATACACACTTGTCGACAACATTTTGTCGACGAGAGTGTATTTGGTCGACATTATGTTGTCGAAAATATTTTTTTTTAAATGGGGTGTTTCGACAGCTTTTCTGCAGAAAACCCTAATTAACCCAAAAAAAAGGGCGACCGACATCTGGGTAGGCAGCTGTCGTGAAATTCGGTCGTGAGATTGGGGGGGGGACCTCTATGTGGGCGGCTGTTAGAACAAGGCAGCAGCTGGCAGCGGAGGGGGAGGTGAAGGAAGTTTTTTTTTTTTTTTTTTTTACTTTTTGGTGTTTTTCCCAGATTTGGAAGGGGAAAAGGATTTGGGCGGCGACATCGGCGGACGGCGTCAGGTGGATGGGGAAGGGGGCGGCCGAACGAGGGGAGGGGACAATCAGACGGGGGCTGAGGTGGGGAAAATCCCATAAAAGTAAAAGGGGGTGGGAGAGGAGCAATGGACGCGGACGCGGCGGAAGCGAGGGTGACGGCTGGTGGAGTGGTTTGAGGGGGAGAGAGATGAAGGAGAAATTAAAATTTGAGGGGGTGTGTAGTAATAGAAATTTTATGAGAGAATTACATTTATGACAATTAAGGAGGGTGCATCTATCTTAGACCGATTTTAGGGGGTGCATCGATCGGGTAGTGCATCCATCTGAAATGGAGGTGCATATAGTCGGACCGTTTTAACATTATTGTTTATTTGGTAGCCTGCTTACGGCCCAACTCACAATATAATTCGGGCCCAATATCGGTGTTATTATCAGCCCAACTTTGCCCAATCAAATAACCGTGGTAGGGGTAGGGTGTAAAGATCCATGAACAATTTATTAAAAGCCCATGAGGGTACCATATGTGTATGTGTATGTGTATGTGTATGTGTATGTGTATCTAATTCAATTCAAAGTTCTTTCAGAGACTTCATACCATGTAATGTAAAACACCATTTGTACAGTACAATTAGAAAAAGATTTAGGGCTTGTTTGGTTTGATGAAAAAGGTGGGGGAAAAACTTATTTATCCCTATATTAAGGCTCAAGCATTTATTTGGGCCCGAGTCAATTTTCCCATATTTTTTTACATATGCATGATTATGTATCTTAGTCGAGGGGTAAATTTATTTGTCCATCAATCCAAACACACAAATTAGTTCAATATTTTAATTTGTGAACTAGCCCTTAAAATATATAGAATGGTCGAAGGAGATTGAAGCAGAGAGTACAATCTTTTTTTTTTTTTTTTTTTTTTAAATGGTAAAAGTATATTTCAATCGAGTACATGGTACTCAACCCGTTATATTTACAAATGTATGATATGTTGTATCACCTATCTAAATGTGATCATTTTGCACATCTTTCTTTTCCCCATTAATCAAGTGTCCATTTCTAAACAATGTATATATGAATTGCAACACCATGTCAGCAATGGATGAATTCGGTCTAATGATTTCTCGCCCCTCAAAGCCAAGCTCATATACCTGGATTTTGATGTTTTCCACTTATTTCTTCACCACATGTTCCTTCATATGAGGGTACAATCTTCTTATCTTATGGCCCCATTCCCATCCAATATAAATGCATAACAATTACTAACTACTATCCCTCCAAAGTCAAATTTTGCTGGCCAGACACTTGTCAGAAGCTTTAAGTTATGGTGTCTAGGTCTAGCTAGCTCATTCATTTTATTTAATTTTAATCCCCAATCTCTATATAGAACCAAGTTTATTGGACGAATTTCTGCACAATGCCTAATTTCTTTCTACTCTATTTATTATCAAAGTACGTACGAGTGCGACTCATGAGCATGCGATGCAATTTAGTTGATTCAATATCATTTATTACTTAATTTACACCACATTTTTTTACTTATTCTTTTTTTTTTTTTTTTTGAATTACATTAAATACCCATCCCTTTTTCGCCTTCCCATAACTCGAACCCAGGATCTAAAGCTTAGGTAGTGGTGCTCTAACCACTTGAGCTATCCAACTTCGTCTTTTTACTTATTTTTGACCACATGTATATAGTTGGGTATCCTTAAATATTTCTAAATTCTGACATTTATAAAATATGACATATAGTTGGGTATCCTTAAATATTTTTAAATAGTATTATTGTTTATAAAAAAAAATCACATTATTAATGAAGAGAACTATATAAGAATTAATACTATTGTTCAAAATGTATTTAAATAATACCTCTTGGTATGAAATTCTTCAGATTTCTGTACGGAACTTTTTTAATTTTTTTTTTTTATATTAAGGTACGTGGAGATGTCTATCGGGCTGGCCGTAGCCCTATAGGGCCAGCCCTACAGGGCTACGGGCTAAACGGGTTAGGGCCTTATCCGGTTCACTTAACGGTCCTACAATTGTTGGGACCTAACCCTAACCCTAGCGGGCCACGGGCTAAACGGGTCACTAACGGGCTACAATAATTTTTTTTACTTTTAAAATTAAAGGTCCCAATTGACACGTCAAACACGAAAATAAAATAGAAAAATATATAATTAGTTGATGATCGTTAAATAGAAAATAAAAATATAATTTAAACACAATTCTAGAACTCATTGATCCTTAATATTAATATAGTCAAATAAAGCTAAAAAATATTATAATCTAATAAAAAAAATAGTAATAATGACTAATGAATGATAATTGGCGGAAATGATATAGAGCCCACCAATTGTGCCCACCAGTTTTGCCCACCGCCTATGTGGCATTACCACGTCAATAAATTCTTATTTATATTTAATTTAAACTTAATCTAATATCAATATTTTATTTTTTTATCCATATCAATATTTTAAAAAATCTTTTTTTATATTTAATTTAATATTATCTCTATCAAATTACGCTAACCAACGCCATAAATCTTTTCTCAAATCTTTCCATCACCATTAATTTTTTCTCAAATCTTATATCAATATTTTATTTTATGCGTAACTAACGCCATAAATCTTTTCTCAAATCTTTCCATCACCATTAATTTTTTCTCAAATCTTATATCAATATTTTATTTTATGCGTAACTAACCCATTAATCTTTTCTTAAATCTTTTCTATCACCATCTTATATCTATATCATTTCCGTAAAAATGACTACATTAATTTACATAACTCTAAACCTCTAAACTCATAAACCCTAAAACCCTAAACCCTAAAACCCCTAAACCATAAACCCCTAAAACCCTAAACCCTAAACCCCCTAAACCCTAAACCCCTAAAATCCTAAACCCTAAAACCGTAAACCCTAAGATTCAATTAAGATTTGATAATATATTAATATTACATTAAACTCACGCCACATATAAGATTTGAGAAAAAATTAATGGTGATGGAAAGATTTGAGAAAAGATTTATGGCGTTAGTTAGCGTAATTTGATAGAGATAATATTAAATTAAATATAAAAAAAGATTTTTTAAAATATTGATATGGATAAAAAAATAAAATATTGATATTAGATTAAGTTTAAATTAAATATAAATAAGAATTTATTGACGTGGTAATGCCACATAGGCGGTGGGCAAAACTGGTGGGCACAATTGGTGGGCTCTATATCATTTCCGTGATAATTGGTTGTTTAATAATTATAGTTATGGCTATGGTCCAAATAACGCAAAATTTATTTGCATGTTATATATTAAAAATATATGTATGGTAACAATTCGGGCTAGCGGGCTGGCCCTGTAGACCTGCGGGCTAACCGGTCCAGGTCAAAAAAGTCCGGATTTAAACGGGCCTATGATTCATAAACCCTAACCCTACATTTTTCAGAATTAAACGGATCGGCTCAGTTAGCTCAACCCGGATAAACATCTCTAAAGGTACGTAGTTAAACAACTCAAATTTAATGGGTCAATTTATTTATTACATTGGCCCATGGTCAGAAATAATAGAAGCCAAGATTGGAGTCTTCTGAAACTTTTCCACTAGCACAGACTAACAAGTGGCCCATATATTCCTATCACTGAAGCAGGCAGCTCCATATTTCAAACATAACACAACCGACACAAAGTTTATGCAATCAATGGGTCAACCCGCAATCAAAATCAATACACTGGATACGAACCACATTGACCCGATTATTTTTTTATACTTTGATCTCTTGTTAATCTATTAGTAATATTTTAAAAAGAGATCATGTTTTGCATAGATTTTTCTAGAAGGTCTGCTCAAATACAAATAAGGTGTTATACAACAAAAAAAATTAATCACACTCATGTGTATGATTGAGGGTGATATAACTACATGGATAGGATTTTGCGCAGATAAATGTTCCCTGCAATCCACGTTTCGTGAATTAAGCATGTTTGTTTTGGAACTCACCCGTCCGCACGTGGGATGTAACGTCCCACGTCCTTGTTCTATTTCGGGATTTCACATCCGAATTTCCTCACCCAATTATATTCATCCCTAAAAATACTTATACATTCTACTATTACATCCCATCCAACTACTCTTACACAATTTGATTTGACATAAAGTTACATCTCATCCTATTCAAAATCCCAAAACAAACACACACAATTAGTATTTATCAGAATTTCTCCATCCAAGATTTCTCTCATCCAGGATTTCCCCCATCCTATATAATCCCAAAACAAACATGATTGTAGTTTTCATATGTTGTTCCATATGTCTTGTAATATTTATATATACGCATCAATATAATTATTCACAATTAAGATGAATAATATAATTAGTTTACAATACAGATAAATGTTAGCTGTAAATTTTAATGGTGTAATTTAATTTGAAGAACTTGATCGCGTGACACCTAATTTGGAGAATTGGCAACCAAAATGTTGTATGCAATTCTCAATTCATAGTTTGAATCAATATCTGACGTCGATCGATTTGTATTTTGTAGTATTATTTTTTCAAAAATCGTATATATGTGACCACAACTAACAAATTATGTTATGGAAGCACTATACAGTATATGTATAAATATAATAACATAATTCCCAGTTTTGTTATGAACCGGTAGCCTAATCAATTTGATCATCAGTCTTATTCAACGAATACTTCCATTGAACGAGGATAAATATGCATGATATAAATATACATTTTAAATTAATGTTGTTGACGGAAGCGTGTGGGACTTTTGTTAGTTTCTGCAGACAAAAAACGAAACGTAATCCTTTAAATAATCCTCCTAAATTATTAAAGTTAAACTTGATACCGGCGCTAGTTGTAATCCACTTGCACTAGTGTTAGTTAGTTTATGGTTGATTAGTGTATAAACTAATCATATTTAGTTGAGAGAAAGGATTGGATTAACAAACGGATTAGAACCTAACGCCGAATTATTCCTCTGCTTTCGGCCATTCATTCAGACACTATTTATTTATTATTATTATCACATTTTAACCTGTCAAATCTTAATGGGTCCTACACGACTCCTCTATGTCGCAATAATATACCAAATCTTTGTATTCAATTATTCCATGGCATTCACGGTTTTCACATGATAATAATTAAATATTTTGTGACCAAAGTAAAAAGAGAGAAAGAAAGAATTCAGGAAAATAAGAAATATTTATTCCATATTTCTGTGTATACTAATTAATGGACTCGGTCAAGGTCAATCTAGCACAAGCTTTTTTTTGTCCAAATTAACCTATAACCTACTATACCTTTAATTGAATCATTATGATCCCATTAATTGATGAATCCTAATTAATTACCACTTTAAAATATTCCCAATAGAATCATGAGACATTTAAAATAATCAATTTCTGTAGAATACGTGTTATAGCTTACAGTTAGTGATAAAATAGTTACACTCTCTATTTCTTACTCCCTCATCCCAAAATAATGGTCCCATTTATTAAAATTATAAAATATAGTCTCATTATTCTTTTTTTTGGGTGTATAAAGTTAAAATTACTTATATTTAATAAATATTTAAATTATTATTATATGTGGAAGAGTTTTCAATTTTAATATCATTTAAATGAGGCCATATTAGAAAATTTATTCATAAAATTTAAAATTTTATACACAATAATTGATATTTTATTGATCAATGTAAAAAATGAAAGAGAACCATCTTGGGACAGGAAGAATACTATAAAATAATATTAATATTATATTAGCATTATTCTTTATTTCTGGACTTTGGTTGATCACTTTAATTTGTGTGGCACATACTGTATATACTCCTTTATTTCATGAAATTAATTAAAATTAAATTAAATTTAACAACACGGTTTCATAAAAGAATTTAGGTACGCATTAATTGGGAAATTAAGTTACTGCAATATTGTTGGGTTTGGTAACAATCTTGTCAATAATACCTGCTGCACCTTATAATAGACCATACAGTTCCATGGCAGGCATCTCACAACCTCAAAATTGAATGGTCCCAAATATATCTATATAAGGCCAAAAATCCGTGGACATTAGATTTTATTGGAATTTCTGGAATAATGATTAGTTAAATAGTTAGATATTATTAATGGTGATAATAATTAAGTGTGAGTTGTGTTTAAAAGAAAGCAACGGTTGCGAAAAGGAACTTGTTGGTTACGATTAGTGTTAGCCTTGTTCTTATCCTCAAAGTATTAACGATGTTGACAAGTTTACTTTATGAGGGCAACTCTCCACTATCACAATTTGTGCTTCCGTTTTTACCATTTTGCCAACCCTATACGTTACGTGTGACAAGGTTGAAAAATATCTAAAATAAGCTCCAATTCTATCCTATTTTTTACAACGTTCTCATGCATCAATAAATTCAACAAAACCATTTCGCCTTCAGTAACAATTTATATAATTTTTAATTCTTGACCATTTAACACACACATAGTGATATCAGTTGACAAATGGTGTTACATATTACACGCATAGAAAAATGCAGTCAAAAAGTATTACTAATTCACCTGATGGAAAAATATCAAATTGTATATTGAAAAGACATTAGTTTTATATTGAATAAAGAAATTAAATGGAATTGCACTCTTCAAAGATTAAAATGTTGAACTAATTTGTATGTTTGAATTAATGGACAAATAAACTTACCCCCTTCCTATAATCAATAATCATGCATATGTGGGAATAGTGGGGAAAATTGATTCGGGCCCAATTAAATTCTCTGACCTTAATAAACCAAACAATGAAAAAAAATGGGATAAAAAGGTCCATCCTACCTTTTTCATCAAACCAAATGAACTTGGTAGTATAGAATATATGTTGTGGGGTTCATTGTGAATAAAATATTATTTGTAAATATAATTGATAACAATTTAAGTAATTAAGTAATGAATGAAGGATAATGTTTTTTATAAAGTGTACTCCGTATAAGACTACATTTTATTTTATGGATGTAAGATATAAAACAAATAAGACTAAATTTTGTGAACTGATAATTATATTGAAGCACATAATTGGTTGAAGATTAAGTGGTAGGAGTATACTTCTTATGAGTATTTCAGATTTAATGAAACAAAATTTGAACAAAAATTGTATCAGTCACAAACAACTGGAGTACTCCCTATGTTTTGTCTTCTTTTGCTGCTCCTATTTTTTTTTTTTTTAGTTTTGTTTATAGTAAAGTTTGTTAGGTTATTTTCTTATATAAGAGTTGAATAATTTTACCAGTAGTACTCCCTTCATCCCATTATCCTATTATTATTTAAATAATTGTATAAAATATTTGTCTTATTATTATTTGAGCATTTGATAACTATTTTTTTATTTTTTTAAACATATTATTTATATTACATGTCATTACTCATTACTAATTACTTTCTTGATCCATCAAAAGTATATTCATATATATCTTTGAACACAAGTTTAAAAAAAAAAAAAAAAAAAAGTAAGAGTGTTAGTGTAAGATAAAAATAAAGTGAATGTCTCCATAAAAGAAAATGAGAATACTTTTTGTAGACAGATAAATAAGTAAGTGAGCATACTTTTGGTGGACGGATGAATTACTTTTTACACACAAAAAAAAAAAAAAAATTATTTCCAATAAAATAGAAATACTTATAATATCTCTCATAAAAGTTAATTTTATTACTTTTAATACTAATAAACAATTCTATTATAAAACACGTATAAATAGTACGGAGTAAATGTTTAATTAATAATGAGACCGAGTATATAATAGATGCGTGTCACTTTCTAGGATTTATGCATTTATATATACTCTATAATTTTTTTGGGATGTCACTTTCTAGTATTGAATAAGCAATAAAACTCCCATCATTTACTAACAACTGTCATCATAATTAAAATCAATTAATCATTATGCTACATCATGGGAAAACAATAGACTCTGTAAATATATCATTTTTCAAATAGAAGTTGAAGGAGGAATCTACGTCATTGATGCAATGTTACAAATAGAAGTTGAAAAGGGCATAATCTTCTTAATTTAATTATTTTCGGAGACTAAGAAAATGAGAGAGATTCACTCAAAAAATAAAAAGAAAAAAGATGAGAGGTCTGGTATAATATGAAATGTAGTTTTATTTCAAAATTTATATTATATTTTACTTCAAAATAAATTTTTGGATAGGATTATAAATACTTGACTAATAAAATTTATAAATGGTAAAAACACTAGATTGTTTCATGCATATCATGAGATTGTCTCGTGTACGCTTTTGTTTGAGAATAATTTGGTATATAATAAAAGAACTGATCAGTATTTTTTTTAGCAAATGTTGATTAATTTTGTAACAAATTATTATCTTAGACAAGTAAAAGAAATAAAATACTCGTGAGAGGAGTATATATTTTCTGTGATATTTATCCTTTTTAAAATAATTATGAAAATATAAAATTTCGTAAGAAAATTATAGCAAGCATCGTTTAACCGATCTATTTGCACATATGACATATAGTTTAGCGTATAGTTACCATGTTCTACCTTTCACGTTTTAAAAGATTTTCATTTTTACTAGATTTTTAACAAGTGTCGCGTTTAATGTTATAAAACTTTTTAAAAAAAAATATAACATATATATGTCAACAATTCATATAATTGAATAAAATGTAAAACACTAAAATTAAAATAAATATTTTTTGTGAATAATTTACAATGAGCCTCATTTTATCATTACGAGAGTCTTGGGTAAAAAATAGTTTAATTAATTAGATGAAACTTCATTTTAATATTTATATCTCTTTTTAAATATTTTTTTTTTTGTAGAATTATAAGTCCATATGTAATAGAAACTTGTTTCATGTGTATGTGACAGTATCATGTAAGTTTTTATTTATTATCAAGATTCCCTAAGTTTAAGTTAAAAAAAATATTACTTCATTTGTTTCGCATGTTTCTTCTTTTTAATTAAGAAATATGATAAAGTATAGATGTAGTACAAGTGGTGTGATTAAAATAGATAAAATTATAAATTAGTAGGTGAGATAATGTATGATAAAATAAAACACTCCCTCCGTTAGTGAAAGTTACATAACTTTCATTTTTCGTTTATTCTAATAAAAACTGTTCATTCTATTTTTAGTAAACTAATCATCTTACATTTAATTATATTATCAGCTCTCTCACTTATGCCTCCTCTAATACATATACTTATTCTATCTATTTATTAACCTCTCTGCCCAAAACTTTCGGTTAACTTTCACTGGAACGGATGGAGTATATTATAAAATAAGAAACATATTGAAACGTTTAAAAAAAATGGAAAAATTATAATGAAATAGAGAGAGTATTGTACTACTAATCATTAAAAATATATATGTTCATTGAGTTTAATTACCAATTTTATTATTTTAGATGTTCCTATTAGACAGCTCTATTTTTTAGTTAAACTTTAAAAATGGAGTTCCGTCTTTCTCCAACCGTACTCTATTTTGAAGATTTGAAATTAAGTTTTGAATAGTAAACTCCATATATGAAGTTCACTGTTCAAAACTCTATATTCTATATCTATTATTTTATTAATATTTATAATTTTATATTAATAATTAGAATTCTTTTATTAAATATAATTACAATTCTTATACTAATTTATAATATAATATTTTTTTTTTGTGTATTATTATTATCAACAAAAAAATAACGTAAAATACAATAAAACATACATTGTATATTAAATATGAAATACATTTCATATTAAAACGGACATACATGCATTATCTAGCTACATATAACATCGACATATTAAAATAAGTGATTAAATGAACACAAACTGAAAAGAAATACAAATGAAAAAAAAAACGATACACTAGTACGGTGGGGTAGGTCTCCTATAGACTGAGTCCATTTTAAAAAATGGGTAGGATCAACAATAAAAATAAAATACGTGAAAAATATGTATGTTAATTGATGTAGCTCAAATGGTTGGGCATAGTCAATTTTATGTTGAAGTCTAGTGTTCAGCTTTATTTATAGTGACTTACACTTTTTAGTAATGTTATGTTACACCTTTTAGTCGTATTTTGTTGCACTTTTCAGTTATAATAACTTACACTTTTCATTAAAATATTGTGTTGCACTTTTCAAATATATTGACATGCACTTTTTAATAATATTGTGTTGCACTTTCTAGTTATAATGACTTACACTTTTTATTAAAAGTTGTGTTGCACTTTTCAATTACAGTGACTTACACTTTTTAATAAAAATGTGTTACACTTTTTAGTAAGATTGTGTTACACTTTTTAGTAATATTGACTTACACTTTTCAACACACACATTTTCGAAAAAAAATTACCAATAAAAAAAAAATTACAAAAAAAAAATAAAAAATTGATCAAGTCAAAAAATTTATTTAAAATATTTTTGAATACTTAGGGTTTAGGGTTGACCAAGTCAACCCAATTTCTTATAAAGAATTGATTATATATAAGACCAATCCATATATATCCGTACGGTGGAATGTTGGATCCAGATGGAGAAGTTTCGCTAAAAATCGGGTCAAATTGATCAATCCCGCCCGAGCCATCCCCACTCATACTCCTTTTGCGCCAAATTTTTTGTTGCTCTCGAAGAAGGAAAGATCTAAATGATTCATCAATTTAATAAATTTAGTCTAATTGAAGTGGGACACATATTTTAAGTAAAAATAGATAAAATAAGTGTATTGTAGAATTCATTGTAAATAAAGTGGTTGTTTATAAATAAAGTTGTTAACAATCTAACTACAGTAATTAAGTAATACTCCATCCGTCCCACAATAACTTTCACACTTTCTTTTTTATGATGTCCCACAATAACTTTCACACCCTTAAAATGGAAAATCTTTTATAAACTCCACCCTCACAATATTCTCAATTTTACACAAATGCCATTACTTTTTTTCCACACACACAAAAGTCAACTCATTTATTTACTTTATACATAAAGTTTTACAAAATTACCCCTCAAAATTTCACTCATTATTGCATTTTCTTAATATGCGTGTACATCTACCTATGAAAATTAAAATGGGACGGAAGGAGTAGTTGATAGTTGAAAGGGTGTAATTTTCATTAAGTATATAAGCATATTCCCTCTGTCCCACAATTGTTTGCACTTTTTCTTTATTCGTTCGTTCCACAATTGTTTACACTTCCTAAAAATAATTTTTTTCCATAAACTCCACCCTCATAAAATTCACATATTTACACAAAATGTCATTACTTTTACACTTATTTCAACCACTCTCTTTACTTTATTAATATAAGTTTACAAAATTACCCCTCAACACTCTACTCATTACACATTTCATTTTATGAATTAAGAATATATTTAAAATGAAATTATATTTAGTATACATAGTCATGGATTAAAATGGAGGGTTAAATTGAGATGAGATTGATTATTGGGAGTGGTGAAAGGAGAATGCGTTATAGCTGGCAAACATAATTTTGAAAGGTGCGGTTAGGCCCGTTAGAGCAACAAACGGACAAATCCGCTTGGGTGTGGGACCCATCTAACAACTTCTGACGTGGCCGGATATCATTGAGCTGCGAGTTTGTCGGAACTTCACTCAGCCTACATGGCAAGTGTTTTATGTCGGACGCCCGCCACGTCACCCATAAGTTTTAACGTACACTAATAATTCAACTTCTTAAAAATGATTGCAGGAGTCGCTCGCACTTGTGTGTTACTGATTCAAACGCATGAGCACGCTTTTTCATAAAACGCTTTTTCTTGTGAGTTTTTGCTAAAGCTGCTTTAACCTTGTACGTTAATGGGTAAAAATGCTTGCTTTATTCACTTCTGCCTTTATTCTCTTTTCATTTTTTGTGTTTTGACATTTTCCTCTCGCATATTTCTTTTTCTTTTTATATCTTTTTAATGACTATTTCATTGTAAATTTATTTTCAAAATTGATGAAAATCAAGTCTTATCAATACATAGTTAAATACTAGTAAAAACAAATATATCATTCAGATTGTATAAATTAAACTTATTCGTTTGCATAAAACACCATATGGCCCAATATTATTTTATTTCTGAAATTATCTTTTAAAAAGCTCAAATTTTAAGATTTTCAATCAAGTACTTAAATTCGTATTTGACTATTTTTATTAAAATTATACAACATTTATATATATTACACGCAATTAGGTTCAAATTCTTAAGTTCACTGTTATGGTCGACAATATGTTTAGTTTGATTTACATCTCTCGTGAATTTTACGTCATACCACATTTGAATTAAAATATATCGCAATTATTCTTAAATAAATTTGTTACTATTTTTTTAATAAAAGTGACATAAGCAGATACCCTCTCTATATAATGGTCTAATTTTTAATGAGTTGGTGTAAGGTGCAGCATAATGTTTTTTGTGCGCCCCAAAAAAGCAACAGAAACAATTAAATATTTAATTTAGTATAATATAATTGTTATTAGATCAAAATAGTGTACCTGTACGTGGAGGCATCTCCACGAACCTCATCTGCTTGTGGAACTGTTAGATAAATTTCAATTCAAATTATATTTTAATACATACGAGTACTTTTCATTTTATTTTTTCTCAAAAATTTAACACATATTTTTTTTTCATACTTTTTATTTTGTTTTATCATATTTAGCACATTTTTTCTCTAAGCAAATTTACACTCATTTCATGTAGATATAAACTACTCCAACATATAATTAAGGAGAAAGCTGCTATAAATAATTTCGAAATCAATAAAATGAAGTCGGAGGAAGCATCCTCTATCTTTCCACTCCATGTGAATCATTTACAAAATTAATATTTTTCCCAAAATCCTATAAAGAATCTTGTAATTAAGGTTAATTTAATACTCCAGTTTTCGATCAAATAAACCGAATTATTCTTTGCTTTGTGGTTGCTCAAAAGACTAAAAGGATTAGTATTAAATAACATGTTTATTTTAATAATTCAACGAATCAAGACATTGTTACCTAAAGCTATAGCTAGGTTTTAAATGGAAAAAGAATACTGAGGAAAGGCAGGAACACCTTCCCTTGTTAGTTAGGTACAGATCACCGTAACTCCGTATAATAAAGTATAAATTGCATACTTTTTTATTATTATTATCTCTATTGCTATGGACTGTTTATTTTAATCTTAAAATACAATGTAGAATATAAGGTCGATTCCATGTAATAATCCTCTTATGAAAATATAAAAATTCCTTGATCTCATTTGGAATGTTTTTTTTCATGCAACTGTGGTATTGCTAAACATCAATGTAATGACACTCCTTGTGCCTAAAATGATATGCAATAAAGTCTTTTTTTGACCGATCAAAAAATCATCCATGTTCCCATTCATGAAGATCCCTGTACCCATGTGATTCCTCATTTATATTTTTATGTTTTTGTGGTTACATGAAAAAATATGAAATGATAATGCCTAGTCGGCCAAAAAAAAATTGATTAGGATAATTCTCCTACGTAATTAAAAAAGAAACATGCTCATTGAAAAATGAGAACAAAAAATTGACAACAACGATCACGACTTTATACATAAGATGATTTTTTTTTAATTTTTTTTTAGAATGGAATAATAAATATATACGTAGTATGTAATATTGATAACAACTATTAGCATTTTAAGAACAAGATGGATGAATACATTTTTTAGCATTGAATAATTTAACTATATATGTTTATAATATTGATCAGATTTTCCCGCCGAGAACAGAACGGGCATCCCCACGAAATTGAGGTATGATTTATGTCCCCACTTTATGAAAAATATTCAGGAATTCACTGTTCCTCCGTTCGAAGTCAGATCGATCCCCACGAGAAAGGGTTTACCTCGTCCGATCCCCAGATCCACATTTAGAGCTATCAATTTCAGTCGAACTTGATGGCCAGTCTAGCCAACCTAAAGCTCAGTATGGGTTGGATTGGAAAAATATAGCTAGGCTCGAAAAAAATATCAATTTGGCATGACCCACAGACACACTAACACGACGGGCGTAATGGACTCAGGACAATTTGACCCAGTGGCCAGATTAGCCTGGTCAACTTTTTTTAAAAGTAGAATTTCAATATTATTATTGATTTCACTATAATTTTTTTGCTTTTTAAGACATGTGAAAATTAAATGTTATAATAAAATAAATATAATCACATTTTATTTATTATCACATTTACTTTATGTGTGGTCTAATCTCGTATGAGAATAGACTAATAAGATATTATCACACTTTAGAATGAAAAAACAAATTAAATGTTATCAAACTAATTAAAAATAAAATATAAAAAATATACCCAGTAGTCAACACTTCCCCGGGGACAATTTTGCTCCAGCGGGTCGTGGGCGGTCAGATTGGCCTAGGGGTGTGCACCGGTCCAGAATCGGACCGGACTGGACCAGGATCAGAATTTTAAAATTTTACGGACCGGAGACCGGACCGTAATTAATCCGGTCCGGGTTTAGACCGGTTGGACCAGATTTTTTTTTTTATTTTTTTTTTTTTAAGTTTATGGAAGCGAGAACAAAATTGATGAATTTGTGTATGAAAATTAAAGTGTTTGCTCTTCATTACGCCAATGTGAATTTTATTTACATTATTATTAATGATCTTTTGACGGGTTTTTTATCAGTTAATTGCATTTAAATACAATAATTTGTAAAATGTAGTGAGTTTTTTTGGATTTTATGAAATTATAGGAAAACGCTTGCGGGCCGCGTGTTTCTGCACAAACTTTGCATAAAAACGTTGCGCCCCCACGCGTTACTAAAATTTAATTATCACACCACCCAAAACGTGCAGCCCCACGCGTTTTGGGGGCATTATGCAATTTTAGAACTTAGCATGCACAAACATATATTAAAAAAAAAAAAAAAAAGGGAAAACGCTCATGGGCAGAGCGTTTCCCTTTTTTGTTGTGGGTAGGTTAGTGAGAGAGAGATATTTGATAACTATCAAGGTGAATCACTAATCATTCAAATTAATTAATTATTCAAAATTAATTCTATTTAAATTAATCTTTCAAATTAATTCTAAATTTTTTTATTTAAATTTATTTTATTCAAAATTTAATTTATCAAAATTCATTATATAATACAAAATATTTGTTAGAGTATTAATCAATTAATTAATCATCCAAACGCACAATTTTTTTTAATACTCTGTATTTTGTAATATAATGAATTTTGATTAATTAAAATTTTGAATAGAATAAATTTTGGAAGATTAATTTAAATAAAGTTTAAATAGAATTAATTTGATCCTTACACTAATCAATTACTTATGTTATACTGTATGTCATAAGGCTCGTATTTAAGTATAAATTTATAATCAACCATTTTTTATATGGCTATGATAGCTAGATTTAGATAACAAATTTGCAAGTAATTTAAATCTCATAATCAATTACTCCGTAATTGAGATTAATACTCTAAGAAATATTTTGTATTATATAATGAATTTTGATAAATTAAATTTTTGAACAGAATAAATTTTGGAAGATTAATTTAAATAAAATTTAAATAGAAATAATTTTGAATTAATATGGAAGATTAATAATATAAATAGAATAAATTTTAAATAATTGATTAATTTGGATGATTGATAATTATTTTGTTAAATAAAATTTTGTAAATTGGAAAATAAATTTTATAATGCTTTTTTAGGCAATTATTATTATTTTATAATCATCAAACAAATATTTTGTATTCTTATTAAGTGCAAACTAATTAATGTGCATGCACGTTGATAAGAGTGTAGAATTTAACAAAATAAACAGTCCAATTAATTAATTTAGATACTTTTATTGGGTTACAAAATAAACTAGACACTTTAATTTTTATTTTTTTTAAACAGACACTTTAATTTTAATCATCCAATTTGAGTAGTAAAACTCTCTCACTAACCTACACACAGCAAAAAAAGGGAAACACTCTGCCCATGAGGGTTTCCCTTTTTTTTTTTTTTTTTTTAATGTTTGTGCATGCTAAGTTCTAAAATTGCATAATGCCCCCAAAACGCGTGGGGGCGGCACGTTTTGGGTGGTGTGGTAATTAAATTTTAGTAACGCGTGGGGCGCAACGTTTTTATAAAAAGTTTGTACAGAAACGCGCGGCCCGCAAACATTTTCCTATAATTTCATAAAATCCAAAAAATTCACCACATTTTACAAATTATTGTATTTAAATGCAATTAACTGATAAAAAATCCATCTTTTGACCCTAAAATAAATTAAATATGTTTGTTAAATTATATATTTGCAAAAAATGTAATAGATTTCAACACATTTTCACCAATTACTTGGTTTTGAAAAATAATTGAGAGTGGTTTAGTAAAAAAATAAAAAAAAAAATTCCGGTCCGGACCGGAACGGAAGACCGGAATCCAAAATTTGCCGGATCGGAATCTAACCGGTCGTTCCGATCCGGTTCCGGTTCGGTATTTTTTTTTTTGAACACTTCTAAATTGGCCTGATCACTTTTTTTTTTTTTTAAAGTAGAATTTCAATATTACAATTGATGATGTTGAGTAGTTTTAGACACTGAACTTAAATATAATTGTGTTTTTAATTTATATTTAACATTGAACTTTTAATTTATAAGTTTATAATTCTATTTGAACTTATTGTATACAGTAATGTCATACTCCCTCCGTCCCATATTAATTTGCATAGATAGATGGGCACAAATATTAAGAAAGTGTAATAATGAGTGGAGTTTTGAGGGGTAATTTTGTAAACCTTTATGTATAAAGTAAAGAAATGAGTTGACTTTTGTGTATGTGTGGAGAAAAAGTAATGGCATTTGTGTAAAATTAAGAATATTGTGAGGGTGGAGTTTATAAAGAATTTTCCATTTTAAGGGTGTGAAAGTTATTGTGGGACGTCCAAAAAATGAAAGTGTGAAAGTTATTGTGGGACGGAGGGAGTAATTGTTATGAACCTTTATGAATTCTGCATAATTAATATATTAGTTACGTAACATATGTGTAATGTTAATTAAAACTATTTGTATAAATAAATATTATATGTGATCATTACTCAATAGACAATAAATTTAATTATAATAAATTTTTTTGATCGATCAAAAATAAAATAATCATTAAAAAAGTGGATACAAGATATACACTAAGATTACAACCAAATCATGAATTTGATTGACTCCTAACCTAAATAGAGCAGACTCATGTCTAATAGACTCGATAGTTCGATCAGTCTATGAACATCGTTTGGTTTAGTGGATTGAGTTGGGTAGAGTTCAACCCACATTTATTTCTATAAATGAGATTTTACTAGATAACGAGTAGTATTTCTTGTACTCAAAAGAAATAAAATTTCATGTTAAAAAAAAAATATACATGTATTATTCATATTATAATAATATTTAAAAAGAAAATAAAAACAATTTATAAATGGGAAAATAAAAAAATATAATCCATGACACAAGGAGAGAATCACACGTGTGGAGCAGTACAAGTCACGTGATGAATGGGATGAAACGCACGTGCGGATATGGGGAGGAAAGGACAGAAGTAGGTGAAGAATGGGGCTGGTGTCACGTGACTATTCTATGGCATGGTCAGAAAGAAAGGAAAATAATTTTATTACACACAAAAATAGAAAAAAGAATTAAATATGTGGACACAGCTGTAAACGAGTAGTAACCGCTGCGGCAGAGTCATCATCATGCATGCGCAATTTCGTTTGTTTGATGTTGAAATTCACAACTACCTTTATTTCTGTACCCCTAAATCCGGCTCCTTTTTTCTTTTTCTTTTTTAAAATTTTCCTCTTTTCTGCTTTTATTACAGTATTATACAAAATTACAAAAATAACTTATAAAAAAAAGTACACTAGATCAATTTGTTTTTATTAAAAAAAAAAAAAAATGTTTTGGAAAACAAGAGTTTTATATTGGGGTATGTATTAATATCAATCGAATAATTTTAACATATCTATATAATTCCCCCTTTTTTTATTAGAAAAGCTTATGCATTCCCCACTTCAGAAGTCAAAATTACTTCAATGAAATAATGACTTTTAATCCCGATTATAAATTATGATCAATTTCTACATAAAAATAAAATAAAATTGACAATTGATATAGATCATATTATTATTCTGTCATTATAGATTTTAATTTCAGCTAAAATTCTTTAGGTCATTCCACACCTTTGAAGATCGGTTGACAAAATCCAAGCCTTATTATAGAATTTAATTGTGGATTTTTTGTGAAATTACTTATAAATGTTAATATGTAAAAATATTTTGTACCCATCATCTAGTTCCATATATCACTCTAGCAGCTTGGACAACTGAGAGAGTGTAGACTTGCTTTGATCCGATTGATTCCCAAAAGATGTTGGAAATATATGATACTATAAGGGAATGTTTGGTTTAATTGATTAAACAGGATAAATTGTTTTATCCCAATTATTCCTATATTTGGTTTACAGGAATTAAATCCGTGATTAAAATAGGCCCGGAATTATTATTCTTCATAATCATTTATTTGAGTGTTTATTAGTCCCAAAGAGAAGGTGTAATAATTAATCCATCAATCCAAACACAAATCTCAATTAAAAAAATAATACAATCCCATCTAATCCTATTCTACCTTATCTATCCCAACCTATAAAACAAACGAGCCTAAGTAGATGTTGAAGCCCGACCTTGTCCGAATTCCTTACCATGGATGAATAATGTTTACTGCATACAATCTTTTCCCATTTTCGTACCTCAAACAACTTTGAAGATATTTGGGTTGGAAAACAGTTGATCGATCATAAATGTGTGTTCAGTCCTTTTTTTTTTTATACACAAAGAATATGTTCATTCTATTTAAGTCTTTTAAGGAGTATTTTTTTTACTTTGTTAACAAAGTTGATGAGTTAATAACCATACATTTTACTCGTTATTCCAGATATCTACTTTATAACTAAAATATGAATTAACCTCAAGAAGTTGGTCTAGTGAGGTAGGCTTAATACTTAGGAGTGTGCTGCTCTCTAGATTTTATGTTCGAAACCCTTAATTATTTTTTAGAAATTGCACAAAATTGTTATGAGGAATTTTAATAAAGCTAATTTATTTTTTTCAAAAACAAGTTAATGAGGCTATCTATTTTTCTCTAATTCTTATTATATTCTTTATAGCATATTTTCAAGACAACAATATTTACATAAAAAAAAAAAGCTATGAAAAATATATGTAGAAAATAGATAACATTCATTGATATGTAGTTTATAAAATAATTCTAAACAATAAAAAAATTGTGCAATATTTTTTATATTTGAACCGTACGTATGTATATTAAACTATATTCACACTGATTATAACTTCTTTTTTCCACACCAATACAACTTATATATTGTTAATGTGGTGACACTAAATTATGGAGAGCTTATCCATAAAATTTGGAGGGTCAAACCAACAGTAGGAACTCCCATAAAAATGGGAAGATCGAGCAAATTTGTGTGCCAACGAGTTGGCGCCCCTTTAGACGAAAGAAACTGAAGCATTAACAAAGGAATTCAAAAGTGTTTTACAAGCTGATTCATGTATTCTACAACTCTAAAATACACAACCGCAAGTATACAGTGTATATTGTAGCGTGATAAGTACAAAGTCGATCCCACAGGGAGGTGTAGTGTAAAAGTGTATTTTGTCGATTAAACTCTAAATAGACGATGATCGAAAGTTTTAAGTGTAGTAATTGCCCCTAATATTGTCTATCAAGTGTCACGAATAAACACTAAAAGAGTAACAAAGAGAATCGATCAAGTATGCTCATGCAATTCACAAAAACGAAAAAAAATATGAGTGAAACTCAAATAAGAAAAAGTATGTTTCAAGACACATGCAACACTAATGAATCCATCTATGATTAATAATCTACTCAATTGATTTTTTGCTTTTTCTATAAGATTGATCACAAAATAGTGGGTTAGAAGTCCTTTCAATCCAAATAACCCAAGAGAAATATAATTCAATCTAGTAACTCTACCTAAATTGCATCATATAACCCAATTAAGTCGATAAGATCATCACACACCTTTCTAATCATTGATCATCTCTCGATCTCACAATAAAATTAGGTCGAATATTTGCAATCAATCAATCAAAAGAGATTTCTCAATCCAATTTCAATTAATCAAAATTAACACATCACTATTGTACACTAATGATATGTTTGCAAGTAAACCCAAATATTCAAATAGAATTAAGCCACACAAACACCAATTAAACAAAATATCAATTCATAAACTTCATCAAAAGTATTTACAAGGCCCTATAACCAAAAGTGTTCTAGCCAATCAACAACTAATGATCAAAGCAAATAAAAGTGAAAAAAAGAGAAAGCTTAGACTAATGGATGGTGGGGAATGTAATTCTCAAGCTCTTGATTGCATCCTTGCTCCAATTGGTGGAGAATTGAAGAAGATGATGAAGAATCACCTCCAAGTGTGTGTTTGTATGTTAAGACTTCTTGTGTAGGGGGTAATTTTCTTTTGAAAATCAGAAAATGAGTATTTATGGTGTTGGGATAGGGTTTGGGGACGAATTTTGCAAGTAAGTCCCTCGAAAATGGCGAAAATGCATAAAATCGTTGAAACATAAGCAGCTCGGCCGAGTCGGGACAGGGTGGTGTGGTCAAACTCGGCTGATTCTATGCGACTCGGCCGAAAAACAAACTTTTTCTTCCGTTCGAGCGAGTTGCTGGTTGTCCTAGTTGCAGGTCATCACTTGTGCTCGTTCGGATCTGTGCAACTCAGCCGAAAAACAAATTTTTTGTTTCGTTCGGCCGAGTTGCCGGTTGTCCAAGTTTGCACCTCGAACTTGTTTTGTGTGTAACGTTTGCTTCCAACCTCCAATCGACTCGATTCTTTTTTCCATCCCACTCCTTTTTTCGAGCCGGATCCAATGGTGTGCTTCTTTATTCGGTCCAATGTGGTATGTGTTTTGCTCCCAAAATCCTTCGTTTTTCCTACAAAATCGACAAAACACCATATTTTTCTTATTTTGACCAAAACACCCATAATCAACCAATAAATCAATGAAATCACAATCAAAATGAGCTTCACATGTGCATAAAAAAATGTGTAAATTCCACCAAAAACACAAGTTTGAATATAATCACCTAACATTAAGTTATATAAGTTAGACAAATTGATTGCCTCAACCACCGTTTTTGCATCTCCCTTAAAGAGCACATTGTCTCAGCCAAGGGACTTTGTCCAAGAAAGTGCTTTCAAGATGAAGATCTGAGCCGCTTCACCCACTTCCATTTCCACGAGCCTTGAGAATATCATCGATTTTGCCCTTACGAACACCCTGCATGCATCCTGAGCAACAAACCACACCCCTGTCTAGAAAGATTCCCTAAAAAAAGCCCGTATCAATATTGATTTTAAGGTAGCTCGATCGATGGCGGAAGATGCCACACATCACACATTGTAGCAACACTTGGATCCAAAACCAACTGTCTCAACCTGTTGCCATCATGAGTTGTACGTCATTCCACTTAGAACGTCGTTGACAGGTGCATGACCTCGACTTGCGATCGACAATTGTTGTCCCAGAATTTAGCGTTTCTTTCTCTCCACACTTGCCACAATACCATGGCAAAATTAACTTCGACTAGTTTAATGGGTATGTGAAGCATATTAAAAAGCAATTCATAGAAGTTTGTTAGGAATTAATATACAAGAATTAATTCCCCACCTCTCTACAAGTTCGGACTTTTAGATGAAACATAATTCTTTCATGGTATCAGAGCAAACCAGGCAAACGACCTGGGTTCGATTCCTGTTGAAAGCACTCCACCCATTTAAATTGTCTAAGAGGTGTTAATCCGGCCCACGAGTGAGGGGAGTGTTAGGAATTAATATACAAGAATTAATTTCTCACCTCTCTACAAGTTCGAACTTTTAGATGAGACGAAATTCTTTCAAAGTCGCCTCTACCCGACTAGATTCTTCAACTATTTTCGATTGAAGTCCCATCAGTCTCCAACAACTATTCAGAAACTTGCATTCGAAATACAATTAAATGCCGATTATTTTTCTTACCGGTGTTGCACAAGAGTGACAAGATACATGCACTATCGATTAGTAACCACTCGTTTACGAAGAAGGTTGGCTCAGTTTGGGAGTATATCTCTTCCAACCCGCCACACAAAATCCTTCACAATATGGGGAACCACCAGGTCCTAGATTAAACCCCACTCGCGCGCAATGCTGTGACGAAGATGGTTGGAGGCAAGCAGCTTGCTTATACGCGGTTCACACTGTGTACGTAGCAGCTACTTTTGTCATGATTCCATGTAACACAGCCAATAGCTCCTACTTGCGGTATAGTAGTATTGCCAATACTATTAATATCACTAGGCATTAATTCATGAATAAGAGGGCGATTCCAAGCCCAAATATTTGTATCAATAAGCTAGGGCCAAAACACGTTCATCCTCAAGGCCCTTAGTAATTGGCAATAATACATGAAAATTGTAAATTAATTACATTTCTTTTAAATTTACCCTTAAAATTAATAAATATCACATTCTTCTTTACTAAGAAGTAAGAAGTAAGAAATACACACATTATTTAAGATTGAGAGTAAAATTAGAAATTAATTACTTTTGTAATATATTTATATATATGTATTGAATATTTTGAATGTGAGAGAGGAATATTTAGTAACCCGTATGTAACTTCTTTTGTGTGGAACAGCTAGAGCGAATATTTAGGATTAGTTATGCATAATTTTGTTACACAAAACAGATTATCTTAAATTCTCTTAAATAGGAGTCGGTTTAAGTGATATAATTTCTAATTAAGATTCATATTTGGTGTTAGATATTGTATTCCAAGATTTTGATCCATAACAAACGGCATTTACAATTAATGTTGGAATTAACTACATGAGTTCAACCGTTAATAGACACTCTCGACTCTAACGAATTTTATTTTAGTTTAAATTTACTTATAAATGAATTTCAGTGCATAAAATACACACGGTTTAAATTTACCATATTACATCGTCTCAATCAAGATTTATTAAATATTGCACCAACTAACACGCGCACACATGATGGGTAATTGAATCCAAATTCGAATTATTTTCTTAGGAAAAAAAAGTTCATTTTTAGTTTTTAGAACATATTAGAAATTAATTTAGACAGACTTGTTGAAATTGTCTTTTTACTCTCGGTCGTTGTATGTATAGTCTATTTCAATCAACTTTAAAAGATAAATATGATCAAAATATAAAATTAAATCAGATCTCAATTACTCATAATATATGATCTTATAGTTTTATAAAGTCTATTTCAATCAATTTTTAATTTTTTTTTAGGGACAAGTCTATCTCAATCAACTTTAAAATATAAAATATGACCTCGTTGGTGCATATATAACAAAATAATTTAACTATGTACCATTAAAATACAAGTGATATTTAGGTGCAATTAATTATATCTTTTATATTGTAATTAAATTTCAATTAATTGAGTTAAGTGTTAAATTAAGAATTGAGTAAATTAAAAATTAAAATTTAAAAGGTTATCGATGGCTGAACATGGGCGATTATGTCCAACAAAGCAAGAGAATATGAAAGAATAGTGGACTCAATTGCATAAGAGAATTTGTGTCAAAATAAATATTACTCAATGTTAATTTGATCACTTCGGTGAGAATAGGTAAGTAGAACAATCATATCAATAACAATATATATAAAGATATGGACTAAAATCATTTCATCCATTCACACGATAAGTCCAAAGGGTAAATGTGAATATTAACCCTAATATAGTGATGTTTATTCGGGTCGGGCTAATCAGACTAGTTTAACCCTGAAAAATGTAGAGTTAGAATTCATAAATCATAGACCCGTTTAAATTCAATTTTTTTTTACCAGAATCAGTTAGCAGGCGGGCTAAACAATTTGTTAACAAATTTTGGATCATTTGGCCCATAGTCATAACTATGAGCATTAAACAATTCACTCGTCATTATTACTATTATTTTCGTATTATTTTATCTTTCATCATCACATCACTTATATTATACATATTTTATTATTTAATTATATTTCTTAATCAAAACAACGAAACTTATAATGGAAGTATAATAAAACTTGTGACTAAAAATTATGAATTTTTTAAAGTAAGAAAAGCATGGAGTAAGAGTGTTCACAACGGTTGGTTATTAGAGGGTTATAACTTTAAAAATAGGGTTACAACCGTTGTGGCGCTGAGTTATAACTTAAAAAAATTTATCTCTCCTCAAATGGGTTAGTCCGGCATAACCCTACTTTTTGCTAACAACGATGAATTGACCCACATTAATATTTGAATTTTCTTTTTTTTTTTTCATCTTCAAATTTTAAATTAATACGACGGTCTTTTTTTTTTTTCTCTTTAAATACTTCATATTCACAGTTTTTTCTTCTGTAAATACTTAACAAATGGATAAAGATTCTTCACCATTTCGTAGAAATTTGTTCAATCATACTGATGAAATTCCACTCTCCCAAAATTCTTTAAATCTACAAAATTTTCAATATTCTACTTCATATTCTCAAAATGTTCAAGTTCACAGGAATTTCGTTGATAACTCGAACAACTCTTTCCCATTAAATTTTTCCACTCAGACTTCTGAATTGATATAATGCGTTTATTTATCGTTTCAAAATAGTTAAGTTTTTAATTAATTTAGTTGAATTGTTTTCTAGTGTTGAATATGTTGTACTCTATTTTCATTTGATCAAAATAATAATAATCTTTATTAGTTAACTAAATGAGTTAGTATTAAATATTTATTTCAATTTGTAAAATATATTAATTGATACCCTAAAAAAATTCGACTAAATAATTTTAATATATTCATATATTAATTTTTTTCACATATATTAAATTTTAATATATTCATATATTAATTTTTTTACATAATTTTAAAACCTTAAATAAAAAATTAAAAAAAAATGTAATGAATAGTGGGTCCCTCAAATGTAAGTTACAACTTTGGAATGGTTGTGGGAGTTATTGGGGATTGAGTTATTTATGTAAAAATGATGAGATGGAGGAGAGAGGGGAGTTATAACTCCCTAACCATTGTGAACACTCTAAAATGTATGTCTATCTAGAAAAGAGAAATTTAAACAGTAATGGGAAGTTAAAATGATTTGTTTGGGTTAATTTGGTAATTTGCATGACTGACACGTGGACGTGGATCTAACGGCCGTTGGGAAATGTCAGGGTCTACAGCTGGCTTTGCCGTTCATCCCCCGTTTGCTGGTGTGCTTTTGTCGTGTTGTGCCAGCTCACCCTCCCTTTCTCTCTCTAAAATCCCTATCAATCCCTCTCTCTCTCTACAAATATCGCAGAAATTCGTTAATGCTCTCCAGCCTGGCTGAGTCAAACCCCCAACCGTAACACCCCTCATTTCTATTAACTTCCAAAACGGTCGGTGATTTGAAATTTTGTATTCAAATATCCCTTTTCTTTTTAATACTGTATAAAATATCTCCTTCTCTTTCTATTTAGAAAAGGCAATTATTTTATTTGAAAAAAACATTTATTTTATAATTTTCTCTACCCACACGTCAATATAAACTTTTTTTTTAATAAAAATACCTACTGATTTTATTTCAAATATTAAAATATTTTTGTGTGTTTGAATTATTCATAATACAACTTTTTCACTTTCATATTAGGACATTCCACAATAAATTTTTCATATTTATAAATTAAAATATAATTTTTTTTCCATGTTCCACAATGAGAAATACGGAGTAATTAAAATAGGAGTAAAAAGGGTAAAAATCTTTAAAAATGCTTTAAGATCATCATTAATACTTAGAAATTCTATTACTTTTGAATTTTTTTTAAAAAAATCCGCTTACATTTTATAATACCATTTTAATTTTAATTATTTTACCTGCTTACATTTTATAATACCATTTCTAATTTTATATTTTATTTTAATTATTTTCTTTTACCCTATTGAATCATTTTCTCATTTTGTTCGCACAATAAGATAAATAAAATTTGAATCATGTATACTATTTTTTTTTAAAAATATTATGCTTACTAGAGTATTGGACAAGTATTGTTATAATTCATAACAGTAAACGCGTGCAAAATTAAATTTGACCACATCCAAAAATTAAACTTCAATATTTGAAAATCTATACAGTTAGGGGTTGCTATTAACCCCCACAAAAATGATTATATGCGTTCAGTTTATAATTTCGTTTTTAACTATACAAATAACTATAAAATATTAATATATATATATATATATATATTATTTTATTTTCAATTTTTTTGTTTTGGAGTAAAATGGCTAAAAAAAAAAAATCAGTTTGCTAAAATATAAATGTGGATTAGTGATATGATAGGTGTCCCATCTAATTCCCTATTGGAGGACGCGTGTCCCATGCCAGCTATACATTAGTAACTGCCCATTTACCCGGTTACGTTCACCGGTTCAACCAGTCATCCCTATCCTTTCTCTTGTATAAATACCCCTTCTTCTCTATTCCGTTTTCATCGCTAAGGCGAGGCTCCGCCTCTCCAACTATTTAACCTACCTTCTCTATCTTCCCCAAAATCTCGAAACTTCTCCTTCAAGTTTTTTAGGGTTTTAAGTTATGGCGGCGATTCTCAATAGAAGCGATACAGATCGGATTAAGGGCCCTTGGAGCCCCGAGGAGGACGAGTTGTTGCAGAGGCTCGTCGAAAAGCACGGCGCCAGAAACTGGTCCTTGATTAGCAAATCTATTCCCGGCCGTTCTGGCAAATCCTGCCGCCTACGCTGGTGCAACCAGCTCTCCCCCCAGGTCGAACATCGGGCTTTTACGCCCGAAGAAGACGACACCATTGTTCGGGCTCACGCCAAGTTTGGCAATAAATGGGCCACTATAGCCCGGATGCTTTCCGGTCGGACCGATAACGCCATTAAGAATCATTGGAACTCCACTCTCAAGCGCAAGTGTGTCTCCATGTCCGAAGAGTTTAACAACTTCGATCCCGACGCTCAGCCGCCCTTAAAACGATCGGCGAGTGTCGGCCCGAGTACCAATGTTTCTACTTCGGGCTTTTGTTTCAATCCGGGAAGCCCTACCGGATCGGATATGAGCGATTCGAGCCTTTCGGGTCATCATATCTTCCGACCCGTAGCCAGAACCGGCGGTATCTCCCCGCCCGATCTACCCGACCCGGTTACCTCACTTAGCCTTTCCTTGCCAGGATTCGACCCGACTCCGACCCCTGTTACAGAAACTATCAGCCCTGACCCGAGTACCTCCCTACAACCCGTGTCCGTACTACCCAACCTCTCAATTCAAATGATCCCTCCGCATCCACCTACGCCGCCGGCACCTCTTCAAACTCAACAGTTTTCCGGCGTGGCTAAATCGACACCAGATTTGGGTACGGCGGTGCAAGGGGCTTCGGAGAAACAGTTTTTCAGCAACGAGTTTTTGTCGGTGGTGCAGGACATCGTGAGGACGGAGGTGAGAAAATACATGGCTGGGATGGAGCAGAATGGTTTGTGTGTACAAAGTGAAGCGATCTCTATGCAGAATGAAGCCATTAGAAATGCCATTGTGAAAAGAATGGGTATAAGCAAAATTGATTGAGTGTTCATGGAAATTTGTGCAATTGAATGGATAACAGCCATGAAAAAAAAAAAGAGTTGAGAGTTGAAAAAGAAAAAGAAAACAAACCTCTTTTGTTGGCCTATTTTAGTTTTTTTTCCAGATTAGTAGATTAAATTTGAATCTTTGGTTAGAGAGAGAAATAATTTTGATATGGTGTACAGGTGAGGGACGAGGATTTCATGTCGAAAAATTTGGAAATTGGGTGAGTTGAATTTTCATCTCTTGATGAAGTGCCAAAGTTTTAAATTAATTGCTTATATTTTCTTTCTTTTCTTGTAACTATTTATTAATTAGTGGTAACAGAATATTTATTGGCTTTGGTTGAAGTCATAATTTAATATTCGGGGTATTAAATTGAATTGGATGAAACGATTTCAACTTTTTTTTTTTTTTCGTTCGACTTAGTTGGAACTAATTTAAATTTTAGTTTTTTTGTTTTGAGGGAGAATTTCATTAATGCCAATACTTGGAGTACTAGTATATGAGAAGTCAGCTCAACTATTAATAAGAATATTTCGGAAGGATATTTCATGATGAAATACAAGCAAATGTAAATTGTTGAATATCTCTACTACTCAAATGCCAGAAAAGTGAAGAATTTCGTTCGAATTGAGATGAAATTGTTGGTGTAGGTGAAGTTGCTCATCCATCTATTGGGAAATGGATAACAAGAATAAGGCTAGCAACTTCAAGTTACCAATCAAATCAGCTTTCCAAGAGTAAGTTTGCTCAAGGGAATTTCGTAGAGGATCATTTTGTAGGTCTTCAAGATGTATAATGAACTTGATATAAGCAAAGTATACGACCATGTTGAAGGGGATCAGAACTAATAGGGATCAATAGGGCAATCGGGAAATGATGACAAGAGTCGTAGTGTGCGACATTAGTCATATTCCTAGATCGAGAAATTGTCAGGCGCACAATCTTACTAGGGTAGCGGCCCTCTCTCCAATCTCTCACGATTGACTTTGGAGCTGGATCTTTGGTGAAACGTCCGAGTTATGATGGATGCTAGAAGGAAAATGGGAATGTTGTATGCACAATTTGATGTTTTACCCATCAAAAAAAAGAAAGAAAGTTCATTATACATCAAGAGATGACTTTGGGGAGGGCAAGATTTCATATAATGGTGAATTTCATTAGGGACTAATACATTATCAGATTGAGATTTTGAAATGAAAGAAGACTACACAATCTTTAGCAATGCATGTCAGCATGTAGAAGCAAGTTTGTTACATAGACTTATACAACAACACTAATTCATTAGAACAATGTTAAAGTAATTTGTGTGTTAAAAATAATTTGCAGTTTTTCATGTTAAACTTACTGTGGAATTTGATACGATTTAGTGTGATACTTTAAAATGTGTGTATTTTGTAATGAATGTATACTATGGTATCATAATACACCTTTAAAAGCTTATTACATGAAAATATATATTTTCATAAAAAATGTTGCATTTTTTTTCTATGAACTAGTTATTTTAATTTGCACCACAATTTATTTATTTTAAACGGTTAATTTTATCATTTAATAACTGGAATATTATTTATACTATGAACAAAGAGTCCAAAATCAAATCAAATAAATTGCTAGGCAAAAGTTTGTTTGAGCTCGGTTCAACTTATATATTAAACAAGTTTGAACATATATTTATTTTCGATACACAGTCTAAAGATCGGCTAGATAAATAAAAAGATGAAGTATAATAAAATAAGTGTAAAAATGTTAAATTACTCGAGCTCGATTAAAGCTCGCTCGAACTCGACTCGTTTAAATATACGATAAACGCAAATAAAAATATTTCAAACAAACTTGAACTATATCATATTCAGTTTGACTCAACTCATTTCGGCCCTACATATATTAGAGGGGTTTTTAGTAAAATTATATAATTTCCTTAATTTACAGTTTAGAATAAAAGAAAAATTAATATGGAGTATCTTTTTAGTTTCTAAATGTTATTCGTGATTATTTGCTTTTTACTTCTTTTTTTTCATTTCTTTTCAATTTATCCTCGCATAAAAGAGCTTAAGAATTTTTAATTAAGGAGTTTTTTTTTTTTTCAAATATTTTCAATTATAAAATAGGGAAAGAATTATGTGAGGAAATTAAATGAGGGTTAAAATTTTAAAAAATTGAGTTCCTAATCTTTTACCAGGCCAAGCGGCTGTGGTTTAAAACTATATTGCAGTTTTTGGAAGTAATTCCGTAAAGATAATTTGGTGTGATTAGATTTCAACAGTTGTCATTTTTAAAATTTTGAATTTCAAGTCAGTTATTTTCGACGCATATAGTAAAACATTTAAATTACTAATTTCGTTACAAAAATTTAATGTGATTAGATGTTGACAGTTTGGTCGTTTTTAAAATTTTAAATTTTAAGTAAGCTATTTTTGACACATATAGTAGAAAATTTGTAGTTACTAATTTCGTTAAGAGAATTTGGTGTGATTAGATTTAGACAGTTTGGTCGTTTTTTAAAATTTTGGATTGCAAGTAAACTATTTTCTACGCATATAGTACAAAATTTATAATTACAAACCAGCTATTTTCGAGTATAGTAGAAAATTTGTTAGACTCCTTTTAAAAGAAAAGGTAAGAATAAAATATACTCCCTCCGATCCAAAATGTTTGTCGCATTTGGACTTTAAATTTATTTCAAAAAATTTGTCGCTTTTCCTAATTTTATCAATGATCTCCCTAAATTGCCCCTATTCTTTAGGAAATATATTAATTACGATTTTTTTTGGAAAGGTCAAAGAAATGGTGAAAAATGAAGGTGGAAAAATAAAAGGAAAAAGAGAAGAAAGGGGGAGAAAATAATGAGGGATAAATTTGTCAAAAAAATATGTTCTTTAATTCTATACAAAATGAGAAATGCAACAAACTTTATTGAACGGAGGGAGTATATAATATATATATATATATATATATAATTGGAAAAGAAAAATTAAAAAAATACTAAAAATCAGGAGAGAGAAAAAGAAAAAGGAAAAAAAAGGGCAAAAATAAAAGGAATTATGTTTATATTAACATGAAAATAAATTGAATAAAATGAAAGATAATTGAAAAAAGAAAATAAAAAAAAATACTAAAAAACAATGAGAGAAAAATAAACTATTGATAAAAAAAAATAACTTGAATTTGTAAATTCATAAATTCCAGAAACTAATATTATATTAACATTATAAATATTTTAAAATATATTTAGAAGAGCTTAAAAATATTACTTTTTAAAATGATTTAAATATACATATCCCCTATATACTTAATAAGGAGTTTAAATTGATTAGATGTCATTTCCTCATTAATTTGGCTTATGTGTCATCTTCTCATTCATTTTGCTTATGTGTCATCTCCTCATTCATCCTACGTGGCAATATTACAATGAATTGCATATTTAATTAAAAAAATTTTGATAAGTTGAACTATCACAATACTAATTTTATAAGCAAATAATTAATTATGTTATTATAATAATTGCCTAAAAATGAGATTCCTTTTTTAAATTTTTTTTACCTAAAATATACTCAATATCTATCTTAATAAAATAAAATTAAGAGTATCTAATTTTTATTATTATATGTTAATTCAATAAATTATTATACTTATATTATAAGTATTGAAATTACAAAAAATAAAGTTTATATAAATTACTCCTATTATTTATAATTGTTTTAAAATACGAATTATACTCTTTATATTCCCTCCTTCTACAAAACGTGGTCTCATTGAAATATACACATATTTAAAAAAAAAAAAAAAAGATAAAGTAAGAGTATTAACGGTATTGTAGAATTTGTAGGGTATTGTGGGGTCCATTGTGAATAAAATGATTGTTTGTAAATATAATTAAATTGAAATTTGCGTAATTAAATGATAGTGAAGATAAATTGACCTTTACCATAAAATGTACTCCTATGAGACTAGATTTTATGGATGAACAAATAAGATAAATGAGACCAGATTTTATGAATTGGGAAAGTATAAAGTATATATTATGAATATTGATTTTATGAACACTAGGCGGGAGATTATCTAGTATAATATTAAATATATTATAAATACTGAATTCTTTTTTATTAACATTTTGCGTAATATACGAGTGCTTATCTAGTATTTTAAATATAAGGAAGAATAATATTAGTTGTAGTATAGGCAATGTGATTGGATAGATATATAAAAAAAAAGTAAATGTAACTTGGAAAGGAAAAGTGAGATCATTTCATTTAGCTAAATCATTCATTTTGGCTCATATTTTTCACTTCTCATTAAATTTAGAACATATTTTTCTTTTTAATCAAACTAGCAAAATTAGTTTTTATATTATTTTTACAATAATTTTTTTGGGTTGGACGTTACATTTTTACACGACTATATGAAGTTTGTGCAATTCTTACATCTATCTTGATATAAACATTAGACTTTAAATATTATTGATATAACATATATTTTTCTCTATTATAGTCGTACAAGAATATCTCTAACTTTTTTAGAAGGATTCTACGAAAATTTGTTGGAGTACAACAAAAACAACCAAAATGAGCCCATGATTTTCATTTTGAATTATGCTAAAGTCCAAACCCGATATAGAGGTAATTTTTCTTTTATATAATTTCTTTTAAGTTTTGTGTAAATTAGACATTTTATGCTAATTTTATATAAAATATTAACATTATATTTCAAATATTTTTTTAGAGAAATTTATCTCAAATTCAATGTATATTAGTCGATCCTATCAATCAATGTTGATAGTCCTGAAATGAATGAATTTAGAAAGAGGTAATATTTATTAAAATTCCTAATTAAATCTACACTATTTATTTTAATATCTTTTTGATATTTAGTTTATTTTATTCTAGCTTCGAATCAAGAAAAATCAAAATTTCAGCTCCTATATATTTCTCCAAAGAGACTGAGTCCAGTCGTTCTTCCGGGTACGATGAGTTCACCGAAAATGATGATATAATATATCTTACTAACATTTATGATATTAGAAAGGTATTTAAATTTTTCTTATTTAAAATATTTATATTAAATTTTAAAGTAAAAATTTATCCTTCTTCAATATTTTACAAACAATTAATGTAATTTTTTTTATTGGTTCAAGGACTCCTACGTTGTTGTGTTAGCTACTTGCCATGCTATTGAGTCAGGAGCATCTGGTATTACCATGCATGCAAACAATGCTTTAAAATTGTTAAGCTCAACGACAATAAACGAGACTGGAACTGTGAGAACTGCAATACAGACTCTAAATCTATTGATACAAGGTACTATTTAGTGGAAATTTGTATTTGCAGTTTGTTTCTATTGTATTTTATATATTTAATCAATTAAAATCATATATACTATTATGACAACTAAAATTATTCTTCAGGTTCAAGGTTCAAATTTGTGTCGTTGATCAAACTGGATCAACCTCCTTAGTTATGTTTGACCGCGTGGTTGTTAAGTTGGTTGGTAAAACAACAATCGGCATTCTTACTTAAATGGAGGAGGTATTTTATAACTATAATAACATTTATAACTATAGTAACATTTATGGAAAATTTAATTGGTCTATTTTTTTCATAATTTTAATGTACTTTTTTAGTATAATTTTAACAACATACTTATTTCAAATTTCAGAAAGATCTAGATGACAAAATGCCACCAGAACTTGAAATGTTGTTGGGCAAGAAATTCATTTTTCGAATCCATATTTCATTATTCAACTTGAGAAATAACTACACGGTATACACCGGGAAGTCATCTTCAGATGAAGAACTAATTTTAAGTTGGTTGGTAAAACAACAACCGACATTCTTACTCAGATGGAGGAGGTATTTTATAACTATAATAACATTTATAACTATAGTAACATTTATGGAAAATTTAATTGGTCTATTTTTTTCAGAATTTTAATGTACTTTTTTAGTATAATTTTAATAACATACTTATTTCAAATTTCAGAAAGATCTAGATGACAAAATGCCACCAGAACTTGAAATGTTGTTGGGCAAGAAATTCATTTTTCGAATCCATATTTCATTATTCAACTTGAGAAATAACTACACGGTATACATCGTTGTAAAGTCATCTTCAGATGAAGAACTAATTTTAAGTTGGTCGGTAAAACAATAACCGACATTCTTACTCAGATGGAGGAGGTATTTTACAACTATAATAACATTTATAACTATAGTAACATTTATGGAAAATTTAATTGGTCTATTCTTTTCAGAATTTTAATGTACTTTTTTAGTATAATTTTAACAACATACTTATTTCAAATTTCAGAAAGATTTAAATGACAAAATGCCACCAGAACTTGAAATGTTGTTGGGCAAGAAATTCATTTTTCGAATCCATATTTTATTATTCAACTTGAGAAATAACTACACGGTATACACCGTTGTAAAGTCATCTTCAGATGAAGAACTAATTAAAAAATTTGAATCCAAGAATAGTTCTTCAAAGGTAACTTTTTCAAACGTATCTCCTATTTCGAAAGGAAAGGTAATAATATTTTTGACCAAGTTTTTTATTTTAGTTCTTTTAATATATCTATTTTATAAAAAATTGAATTAATCTTTTTAATTATACTTTATTTCAGAGTAAGACTTCTTCGTCAATAAATGACAATGAAGATATCGAGTGTGTAGAAGTTACTACTCGATATAAAAGAAAGTTAGATTATGTTTTTTTGTTGGATTATGTTTTTTTATAGAATTATGTTTTAATTATATGATATGCAGTAGCATTGACACATTGAGCAATTTTCAATTACATTGATTTTTTTTACCATTTTGACTACATAATTTCAATGTTATATATCAATAAGCTCTTAATTCATTATTGTCATATGCTTATGACATGCATTTAGTGGGTGCTATCCGAAAGAATCCAGACTCTATCAATTCATTTATATCAATTTTTTTAATATTCATTTATTTGTTATGTAAACCTATGTAAGTGATATTTTTGTTTAATTACTTAATTTTGTTCAATATTCAATATATATTGATTGTGATTATGTATTTGATCATGAAAAATAAATATTTGCTTTAAAATTTTAAAAATTTGAGTAACTAACTGAAATAAAATATAAATAGACCGAATAAAATAGTTTAAATAATTTTGAATAAAAAAATTGAATTAAAAAAATATAAAGTTAAATTAGGTTAAAAATTATTATAATTATAATTATTAAAAATTAATAAAAAATACTTATTTCAACCCCGCGTAGTACGCGGGTCTTACCCTAGTATATATATATATATATATATATATATATATATATATATAAACTTATTTTCATAATCCAGTTCAATTTTATTATTTTCACCTTCAATCATCCCTTATTATTTAAATTTTCATCACTTTTTAATAAAACATAATTTTATTTATAAATGGAATTCACAATATCTCTTATACCCCATATTTTTAATATATCTACTTTATACATAAAATAATTCATATTCACAAAATTGATACCTGACAAAATGATCATAATGAATTTGGACGATGGAAATATTACTTACCTAACATGTACAGTAACTTTTAATGAATATTAGATATTTTTTTAAAATAATTGTATGTTTAAATTTGAATTTTAATGATAAATTTAAATATTTTGAATAATAAAAAAAAAAAAAGGGTGGCGCATTAGGTCAAACTCGTCTGGTTGCCATTTATACTTGTAAATAATAATCCCTTCATTTAAATTAATTATGTTCATTTCTTCGAGCATAAATTTAAATATAAATTTATATATAAAATAGATATGTAAAGAATATGAAATATTATGAGATTTATTTACAAATAAAGTGATGATTGGATGGTGGAAATAAAATAGAGGGAATAGATTACTTAAGAAAGGTTTAATCTAGTATAATTTTATTATTATTATTATTATTTTTATTATAAAAATAACTACATGACCTATTAATAGCTTCTTCTTTTTTTCATTTTATTTCATTTTTTACTTTTTTTTCCTTTCTTTTTATTTTATTTTATTGTTTTTACTTAAAAATATACACATTCTCCATTTAAATTAAATTTTTAAGAAAAAATTTTATTTAATAAATAGTGAAACACAAAATTACTAAAAAATGTAAGTCGATATAACAAAAAAGTGCAACACCATATTTACTAAAAATATAAGTTAATATAACTAAAAAGTGAAATACGATATTTCTGAAATGTGCAAGTCAGTATACTGAAAAGAGCATCACAATATTAATGAAAAGTGTAAGTCAATATAACTGAAAAGTGTAAGAGTGTATAACTGAAAAGTGCAACACAATATTATTAAAAAGTGCAAGTCAGTATCACAATTTTTAATGAAAAGTATAAGTTATTAAATTGAAAAGTGCAACACAATATTACTAGAAAGTGTAAGTTACTATAAATAAAAATATTATTATTACAACTGAAAAGTGCAACATAATTGAAAAGATACATAAAAACCTACAACACTACGTAAATTTAATTGTAGAAGTACCATTGGGCCACTGCCTAATGTTTATAGTATTGCTATTCTCACTATTATTTAAGGAGTTATTAGACTAGAGTGCACAACATTCACTCGAGTCCACAGCAGACCAATCCCTTAAGAAAAAATAAGAATAATAAAATTGAACCATCAAAAGTGTGAGTAATATAATTGCTAAACAATCAATTTTAGCTCATACTTTTCGCTTTTGACTAAATCTAGTACATACTTCTCTTTTTAACTAAATTATATCCATATTTTTTATTTTGTTATTAAATTTAGCACAAACCTTTTCTTTTATACTCATATTTTTCATTTTTTAATCAAATGTAGCACATTCTTTTTATGTTTTACCAATTTTAGCACATGTTTTTATCAATTAATTTGAAATATAAAAAAATGTAAAAATTATCCAATAATTAAAAAGAAAAAATATATCTTAAATATGTTCAAATTAAAATTTTCAATTTAAAATCTATAAATTTTAAAATAATTGAGAATTGAAATTATTTAAAACTATTGAATTAAAAAGAGATTTACAAAATATATTTAAAAAAAAATACAGTAATTAAAATAAATTGTACTCCTTTCATCCACCAAAAGTATAATATACTTTTGATAAAGGGAGGAGTATATATATATATTAAATAATAGTTTGAAATTCTTTAAACAATTTTTTATTTTTTAGATTAAAAAATATTACTCCCTCCGTCCCAAGATTTTTTACACACTTTCCTTAAAGGGCGTCCCAACATTTTTTACACACTCTAAAAAAGGAAACAACTTACATAATGAATTACCAATAATACCCCTCTTTTATTTTACTTTTCCTTCCCTTTAGTCAAATCACTCCACTTTAATCAATGAATTACCAATAATACCCCTCCTTTATTTTACTTTACACATCACTTTATTTCATTTTCTTAATTTCTGTGCCGGTCAAAATGTGTAAAAAAATCTTGGGACGGAGGGAGTACTATATAATTTTAATTTTTTTTTATAAAGTAAGGTATATTTATTAATTAATTTAATTATATTTATAAAAATTATGGGTATAGACCGAATAAGAGTAAAAAGGTATGTACTAAATTTGATCAAAAATAAAAAATATAAGTATAATTTAATTAAGAAAAAAGTATGAGCTAAAATTGATAATTTAACCGATTATAATTAAACGGAGGGAGTATTCAACAATACACGTACTATTATCTAAACAAATTCAACTTCCAAGTTCTAACCACCTGGTGATTGCGAAATTGTAATTCTGTTTCAAGCTTCTACAAACATTTCCATCAACTCACAAATAAAAGTTTAAATGGTAAATTTCTTTTACCCTTAATTTACAGGTAATAAAGATAAAATACCCATTTTGATAAATAAAAAAGGTTCTATTTTTACCCATGCATATTCAAAAAAAAAAAATATGTGAAAAAAACCAGAACTTGAAGACCCACGTTATCTGAGGACTGAGATAGTGAGATGCAAACTTTCTACAAATAATCTGGACCTTACTTAATTGTTGTTTGGCCACGGATAAATGCCCCCCTATTTATTATGTGTTCACCCTCCAGATGACTTCACCCCCCCTAAAATATGAGTTCACCACCCATAAAATACCACATATAACCTTTTCCCCTTCCCCACAATTAATATACAATACAAAATATATTGAGTTCACCCACAATTTAAAAAAAATCCCTCTTGGAGCGAAATCGTACAATTTTCGTTGTTATTGGAAATGATTTAGACTTTTAGTTGTTCAATATATGTGTAATGTATTTCGTTTCCGAGTTTTTTTTACAAAAATCGTGTTTTACAAAAACTCAGCACCGGTTCGCCGAGTTTTATGAGATTTTTCGAAAAAAAGTTCCACGTTATAAATCAAAACTCGGCCAACTTTTCCACGTTTTGATTCAAAACTCAGCGATCGAGTTTTTATTCATAACGTGGGAAAGTTGGCCGAATTTTGATTCATAACGTGGAAAAGTTGGCCGAGTTTTGAATCAAAACGTGGAAAAGTTGACCGAGTTTTGATTCATAACGTGGAACTTTTTTTCGAAAAATCTCACAAAACTCAGCGAACCAGTGCTGAGTTTTTGTAAAACGCGATTTTTGTAAAAAAAAACTCGGAAATGAAATACACTACACATATATCTATTACAACTACACAATCATGCAACAATACGGTCAAATAAAACAATAATATGAAATATAATCAATTATAAAAAAATAATATATTTTTGGTGGGGGAGAAATGCAAAACCCTTTTATTTTTTTATGGGTGGGTGAACTCAGCACATAGGGGTAATATAGTCTTTTTATGTATTAGTTCAAAATATGGGGGGGGGGGGGGGGGGTGAACACATAATATGTTGGGGGTTAATTTATCCGTGGCCTTGTTGTTTTTTTAAGCCCAGAAAAAGCCTTACAAGTATGAAGGCCCATTATTAGCCTAAAACCAAGCCCATCTCAAAAGTTGTTCAAAATTCTAGTAGGAGTATTACAGTATCTGGATTTTTTTTTTTTTGAGCAACCAGTATCTGGATATTTGCACATTGACATTGCTCATCTGAGACCCCCACCAAAAAAGAAAATCAAAAGAACTCCTCTCTTAATCATGGAAACCAGATACCACTTTCATTGACGATATGTTGAAAAATAGTCACCATTTCACAATAGTGCTATTGGAGACAACTATTTAATCAATAAATATCGTTAAAGAAAAGACTTGGTTATACTGTAGATTGGTTTGTGCTTAAAATGTTCCTTGCAATTAATCTTTCAATATTGAATAAGCTAAGTAAAGATGACAATATTCCTTGCAATTAATCTTTCAACTTAAAATGAACTCCAGTCTCCATACATAAAAATCACATACAGAATGAATGAATTACTTCAGCAATATAGACCCCAGATTAGAATCATTTTCCCAGAATAAAACAAAAATCTACAAATACTGTAGCACAAAGTTGAGGTTATGCTTCACTACTCATTCAAAGATAGGGGTTTCTGAATAATAGACAAGAATTAAATAATACCACCATTAATTAATACGTTCATGAGCAGGATAATTATACATATTTATGCAATCAACAAGCCTCACATTTTACAAACAGTTAAGTTACAATTGACAGTCCACCATAAAAACAAAGGGAAATTAGATGAATGAAATTAACTAAATCCGTTAATAATTCATCATTTGCTTCGCTTATTGAAACTCATTTTCTCAAAGTACTTAATTGAGAGCAAGGAAAGTGAAAGATTCACCTCATCCTTTCCCCATCGAGCCTTAGTCCTCGCCGCCCCTGCCGCGCCTGCCGGAGGTAGGCAAGGCCACGAGGAAACAGTAGGCGGCATTGAAGATGACGGCTTCAGTAACGGCCAGAGGTGGCTCGAGAAAAGCCGACGGAACCCTCCGAGCCTCGAAACAACGGCGCGTAGTTGCATCGGGCTGCTGTGATAATGCCTCGTGCAGATCAGCTCCCAGATCCGCTCGTCGTGCGCCGTCTGCTTCCACTGGCGGCTAACGCACGCCGCCTTGGCTAGAGTGCGCCCGTCGTCGACGCGTCGCAGCACCTCGTACAACAGATTCTCGTCCATTAGAACGGCTTCTGCTGCTTTCGACATTTCTTCTTCTATGTCATCTTGCTTGATCTTCTTGTTCGCATCTTTAGAACCAGCGGAATCGGTGTTTCCGGTGACGGTGAAGTCTTCGGCGAGGGGGCGTTTCATCGGTGAATTGGACGAGGATTTGGGGATCTGAGGTTTGGTTTATTGAGGGAAAATTGATGAGCACAAGGAATTTTGACGAGTTGGTTGTTATCGATAAGGTCAAGAAGGGAAATGGAATGCTTGTGGAACTTTGTTTTTATTCGTGGAATGACGCCTTTACCCCTACGACAAAAAATTATAAACCATTTGGTCATAATATATGTGCAATAATGTCGAAAGAGCCCACAAAATTCTTGAAATAAGGATTAAGCCAACATTAGATCCATACGTAGAATTCGATCTCTAAGTCATTATAGAAGGTTATTCACTATAGTTAGAGACTCAATTTAGTAGCGAGGGTTTTTCCTAGTAAACGATCAGTTAAATTATTGACATATCTACGAATAAGATGAATCACATGATCACTGTGTTGTTGTAATACAATTTTACAAACTTTTGTAGACAGTAAATGTAAATGTTTATTTTAGAATGCAAAATCTAGATTTAAGATTTCGAAATCTGATTGAAATTTTAAAATTTTACTTTACAAATAGTATAAAGTCTACAAAAATCAGTCATATAAATATCTACAAATTTTATGGGTCTCTAATTCACTTCTTATGCATCCTTGAATAAGAGTATAGTACGTAGTAACTTTTACTGAATTTTTCACCTCAAATTAAAGGGAAATAAAACAAAGACTCCTTGTGTAGGAGAAAAAAAAAAGAGGTTGTCCATCAAAAATATATTAGTATATAATACAAATTACCAATTATATAATCAAAATTTCATGTAACGTTTTGAAAAGTATTAATTTTATTTATAGAGTCTTACTTTATACTTAATTCATTTCCAGTGGGATTTCATGATAAATTTGCAATAAAAAGTACTCGTAATATTGAAAATTCAATCTGAGTTCAATGATGATGAACATATAAGTTAAAACATGAGCCGATGGATGGTATTTCATTGTACTATTAGAACAATACTGAAAAAATAAAGGAAAAAAGATAACACATTTTTGTTCTATATTAGATCATGAAAATGAAGATGAGTCAAAAGAGACCATTTCAATCAATCGACAATTCCTTGTCGCTAATTTGCAGATGTGAAGGAACTGTGAATCCAATTCTTTATAAGAAAACACTTGAATTCGCAAGCACGACCGTATTTACTTGTTTCGGAAATAGCAACATCGGCCTGAGTTGACTTTCTCGTTGTACCGATTAGCTCATCCATACTCGTACTCCTCCTAGCTCATGATTCAGTCTGTGGTCACAGAGCTATGTAATGCCTCTGTATTAAACTGGTTCTTTACTTGATCGAGTAAAAATCCTTAAGAAATGCGCCTAATTTCTTCTGTAGCATCCTCTATTAGAGGGCAAACTGTTGTCTTGATCGCTTGCCATTAGTCCGTAGTTCTGAAATTGTTGACGTGGATGAATGAAAAATCAACGTGACTTCCTCCAAACTTAGGTGAGTTGCATGATAAAAAAAAAAAAGTTTGGGCAGGGTGCTTGGTATTTTTTTCTATCACACATGTAGAGTGTATCACTTCCTATTTACACTTATAGATTTATATTTCAAGTCAATCATTGAAGTAATAGGCAAAACTCATGCATGACTTGCATACAAGCATGAAAAGTGTATATGAACAGCTACATTCTTGAATAGTCTATATAACAGTCTAGCTAAGTATTGTGTTTTGAATTCGAATAAATTTTTGACAAGTTTGGGTACGAAAGGTGGAAAATGGGTAGAAAATTGATAGAGCATTGGTAGTTGATTTTTTAATTATTTGCATTGTTGCCACATGCCAGGATATACTTTTTAAAACAAAATACCCAATTTAAGAGTGAAATAATGTGCTTCAAATATAAATAATCAGAGTTTACAGTCTAAAGCAATGTGATAAGTTAAAGTTGCAACGAAAAAGAAGAAAATGCAAACTAAAACAAAGAATTCATAATGAACATTGTTGATCACATTCACACCATCCATTCAAATAACAACACTACGAAATTCCACATTACTTTCCTCCTCATCATCTTTACCATTTTCAACAAATTCCACCGCCGCAACACTCCCACCGCCGTCATTCCGGCCCTTATACCTCCTTGCTACCCACAAAAATACCACAAAATTCACCACATTAATCCCCGTCAAAACCCAATAAAAATAATCAAGCCGACTATTATTCAAATCATCCCTCAACCACTCTTTCTCAACCATCTTAACAATGGCCGTACTCATCCAACTCCCAATCCCAATCTCACTCAAAAACAACGCACTACTTATACTCCTCGTCCCATCCGTCGCCTCGTCGTAGAAAAACTCGAGCTGCCCCACGTACGTGAAAACCTCCGCCATCCCGATCAAGAAACACTGAGGAAACAACCAGAACACACTCAAACTATCGGGGAACCCCTCCCTCCGTCTCTTCTCCATCAATGCAGCCGAAAACATGGCGAAAATGGACACGAAAAGCCCGATTCCCATCCGTTGCAACGAGGTAATGCCTCGTGGATGTCCCGTTCTGGCTCTAAGGAACGGGACGATGAGTCGTTCGTAGATTGGGACGAGTATCAGCGCGTTTATGGCGCTGAAAACGGGGGTGGAGCCCGGTGGGATTTCGAATCGGGGACCCAGTTTTCGGTCCATGACGATGGCTTGGCCAATGAAGAAAGTTGAGAGCTGAGAGAATGAGATTGCTAGAGCAATTGTTGAGGCCCAAATTGGAAGGATTCTAATGAATGATTTGAATTCTTCCACTTGTGTTACCGTGCAGATTCTCCAACGGTTTTTTCTATTGCAATCTTGATCTGTCATCACAGCAGCCTTGTCCAAGAATCTGATCATATGAAATGACAATCAAAATGCAGAAATTAAAACAGAGTTTTAAAATAGGTATTGTATTGATACAAACCTGTATTGCTCCGTATGACTTAATTTTCGTGCTCTGAGAATGTCCGACTCTCGAGTTTTAACTTCATAAAGCTCCGATTTTCCAACCTGGACGCCTCTGAAGTGATTCTTGGTAGAAGCCACAATCACTTGAGCAAATCTTGTAAAAGCACTTCCTGTAGGCTTCTGATACCGATACTTAAAAAAGCCACCGGACAATATGAAGATGGAAACGATCATCAGAGCCGTTGGTACTGCGAATCCCCACGTCCACCCGAACTCCGCTTGTACGTACACCAACACAGTGATGCCTAACAGGGCTCCCATGTTTATAGCAAAGAAAAACCAATTGAAAAATGCATATTTTTTCTCTGCTTCCTTCTCATCAGCTTCATCAAACTGATCTGCACCGAATGACGAAACACACGGCTTGATCCCGCCCGTTCCCAGCGCTATAAGCGCCAACGAGCAGTACAGGAAAGCCGTCTGACCAGAGGAGGCCGGAATGCACGATTTCTTGCTGCATTGAGTAGGCCTTAAGCCATCTATGCTTGCTGAAAGTGTTAGCAACACCATTCCCTGATATACAGAATTTTAAATTTGAGGGTATAATAGACAATTGATAAAAACTGAATAGGTAATCTTGATTGCAAATATCATAGGTTCGTAATCTTACCACAGCATAGATGCAAGAAAAGACGATGATGGTACGAAAACGGCCCAAATAGGCATCGGCAAGAAAAGCTCCGAGCAGAGTGAGAACGTATGCGGCTCCAATCCAATCAGTAACATGAGTAGCTGCTTCTGGAAAAGGCTGATGCATCTCTTTGACAAGATATGCCACCATGTTTACAGCAATTGCAAAGAATGCCAACCTCTCAGCCACCTCACTCACTATTGTAACATTGAACAAAATATAGATAATTAATATTTGATGACATGCATGATAAACTTAATCTTAAAACACAAAAAAGAAGAAATAGTTTTTCTAGGTCCCGTAACTTTCATGAACCGAAAATGGTCCTATAACTTACAATTTTTCTATATTTTAGTCCGATAACCAATCGTAGGGGGTGAAACATCCAGTTGACTAATCAAAGTTTGTCATGTGAACAATTCAGATTCTACCGGGTTGTTTCACAGCTTAGGGTTGATTATCGTACTAAAATATCAAACTGAAAATTTGTTAGAACTGAAATCAAAATAAAGGTAACTAAAAAAATTATTTTCACCACAAAAAAAAAAATTTAGGAGAAGAACCTATGATGAAGGGGGAAGCTTTCCAGCCTCCAGTCGTGTGTTTATCTGCAATAATCCCTTTATAATCCACACATCCATTGGAAACCAACATCGACTCGGTGAGTTGATCCTACCAAAAATATGATTTAAATCATCAAATTAAAACAGGATATTGGAAAGATTGTTTAATTAAATTGAGAGCTAGAGCTAGGCAATTGCACCTTCATATTATGGTTGTTGGTGTTTGTTTCCATGGATTCTCGTTTTTGCTCTTTTCCTAAAATTCCAATATCAGTAGGAATAGTTAGCTAGGATACATATATTTATATATCCACTCTGATTTAAATTAATTCTAGTAGTATATGATAATTTTGATTTGACTAGTATGCTTGGTTATTAGGCGGCAATATTCCTTGAAAATAATGTCAGATAGCAAACCAACAAAATTGTGAACCAGTCAAACTGCCGTCTCAAGGTCTATTAATGCACGAAATTAACAAAATATATGGTCTGTATGCTTTAATTTTAAGGTTGACTAAATTAACCGGCCATGATCAAGATAATGTTTTTTCAGCCAAGAAATTCAAGTTTTTTTTTTCTCTTTTTTTTTAGTCGAGATATTCATTTTGGTATTTCACAATGTATATGAATTACTACTACGTGAGTTATGGATAGCAAGGGTAAATTCAGAAAGAAAAGTGATGTGATGGAATGGGAAGAGAGGCATCATTACTGCTACAAACTCGTGACTTTTAGTGTCAAAGTGAGGAAGCAGATGTTTTTCATAAACCAATCAGAGACTTATCCGTACACTCACTTCAGTAGTCAACAGACCAAAACAAAGCTGATGATTATGATTATGCACAATTAATTCTGATTTAGGAGCACCTTAATTAATTACTACTCCTAATTCTTAATTAACATGCTTGTTTGTGTTCAGCTTACTCACAAAATTGTTAGTCATTTGCTTCGCTTATTGAAACTCATTTTCTCAAAGTACTTAATTGAGAGCAAGGAAAGTGAAAGATTCACCTCATCCTTTCCCCATCGAGCCTTAGTCCTCACCGCCCCTGCCGCCGTTGCCGGAGGTAGGCAAGGCCACGAGGAAACAGTTGGCGGCATTGAAGACGACGGCTTCAGTAACGGCCAGAGGTGGCTCGAGAAAAGCCGACGGAACCCTCCGAGCCTCGAAACAACGGCGCGTAGTTGCATCGGGCTGCTGTGGTAATGCCTAGTGCAGATCAGCTCCCAGATCCGCTCGTCGTGCGCCGTCTGCTTCCACTGGCGGCTAACGCACGCCGCCTTGGCTAGAGTGCGCCCGTCGTCGACGCGTCGCAGCACCTCGTACAACAGATTCTCGTCCATTAGAACGGCTTCTGCTGCTTTCGACATTTCTTCTTCTATGTCATCTTGTTTGATCTTCTTGTTCGCATCTTTAGAGCCGGCGGAATCGGTGTGTCCGGTGACGGTGAAGTCTTCGGCGAGGGGGCGTTTCATCGGTGAATTGGACGAGGATTTGGGGATCTGAGGTTTGGTTAATGTGTACCACTACTAACCCCCAAAACATGTTATACACACCCCATCAATTTAAAAATAAAAATAGATAATTTTAAAATTAAACCCATATACAAATTAAAGATAATTTTTTTTAAAAAAATAAAAAAATCTAAAAAAATGTAATTAAAATCTGAAAATATTTTAAAAGATTAATAAAATCTTAAAAAGTAATTAATTTAAATAAATCAAATATTTCTTAAAAATAATCTGAAAAAAATTAAATATTTTTTAAAAAGAAAAAAAAATTATTCAAATAAAAAATTCAAAAATCAATTAAAAATAAATAAATTCGTAATTTTTTTAATAAATCGTAAAAAATAATTAATTAAAAAATCAATTAAAATTAAGAATTCGATTAATGATAAATAAAATCTAAAAAATTAAAAATCACCTAAATCTTAAGAATTAATTAAATTAATTATAAATATTAAAAATATAATTGATTTAATTATTTTTTAAAATTTAGTTGAGATTTTTAAATTTTATTTTTAAAGATTTTATTTTTTAATTTAATATTGAGTTGATTTTTCTTTATTATTTTATTTATTTTTTTAAAAAAATTGTTAATCCTTAATTTTTCACATTTGATTTAGATTTAATTATTATTATTTTCATTTTTTTTTCTTGATTTTTAATTAATTGTTACATTTTTAAATGATTTTTAAAATTTAGCTGATTTTTTAAAAATATTTTTAATGTTTACACGTAATTTTATTGGGGATTATATTTTTTTTAGTCCATTAAGTTACCACAATTTTGAATTTAGTCCATCAGGTTACCACTTTTTGAATTTAGTCCATTAAGTTTCGATTTATTTTGATTTTGGTCCAGTTACCTGTTACAGCAGGTTTAACAGGTCATTTTTTAAAACACACCCTATAAAATGTTATACACACCCCAAATGTTAAACACACCACACTAAAATTTAAAAATTATTTTTTATTACTATACACACCCCCAACTATTTCCTATTTAATAAATTGCCAAAAATAATTAAATTAAAAAAATAAGAATTTAAATTAATATGAAAAATATAAATAAAACCTATAAAAAATCGCCTAAATCTTCAAAAATTAAACAAAGCTAAAAAACATTAATTAATTTAACTAGTTTTGAAAATTTAGTTGATTTTCTACTATTTTTAAATTTTATTTAGTCTTATTTTCGACGTTTTTTATAGAAGTTAAAATGCAAATAAAACAATATTAATAAAGCAATGGAGTTTTAAATATATATATTTTTTAAATATTTCTTTTATACACCCCATAAATTTTATATACACTCCAAACGTTAAAAATAAAATTTCAAAAATCAAATATAGTTAAATAAAATTATAAACATATTTAATAAATTGTCAAAAATAATTTAATTAAAAAAGTAAGAATTCAAATTAATATGAAAAATATAAATAAAACCTATAAAAAATACATAAATCTTCAAAATTTTAATAAAGCTAAAAAATTAATTAATTTAATTAGTTATAAAAATTTAGTTAATTTTTTAATATTTTAAAGATTTTTTTTATTTAATTTAATAATTTTTTTAAGTTGATTTTTTTTTAAATTTATTAAAAATCTTCAAAAATAGTAAAAATCAATTAAATCTTCAAATCTAATTAAATTAATTAATGTTTTTAGATTTGTTTAATTTTTGAAGATTTTAGTGATTTTTTTATAGGTTTTATTTATATTTTTTATATTAATTTGAATTCTTAATTTTTTTTAATTTAATTATTTTTAACAATTTATTAAATATGTTTATAATTTTATTTAACTATATTTGATTTTTGTGTTTAACGTTTGGAGTGTATATAAAATTTATGGGGTGTTAGTAGGTTCATGTAATATAAGAGAAATATTTAAAAGAAAAATAAAATAAATTTAAAACTCCATTGGTTTATTAATGTTTTATTTGCGCTAACTTCTATAAAAAACGTAAAAAATAAGGCTAAATAAAATTTAAAAATAGTAGAAAATCAACTAAATCCTCAAAACTAATTACATTAATTATTTTAGCTTTGTTTAATTTTTAAAGATTTAGGTGATTTTTTTATAGGTTTTATTTATATTTTTCATATTAATTTGAATTCTTATTTTTTTTATTTAATTATTTTTGGCAATTTATTAAATAGGAAATAGTTGGGGGTGTGTATAGTAATAAAAAATAATTTTTAAATTTTAGTGTGGTGTGTTTAATATTTGGGGTGTGTATAACATTTTATGGGGTGTATTTTAAAAAATGACCTGTTAAACCTGTTGTAGCAGGTAACTGGACCAAAATCAAAATAAATTGAAACTTAATGGACTAAATTCAAAATTGTGGTAACTTAATGGACTAAAAAAGATATAATCCCATTTTATTGTATTATTGATTTTTTTTTTTCTGTTAATTAAATTTTATATATTTTTAAAGATTTAGTTAATTTTTATTAGTGGAATGACGCCTTCACCCCTACGACAAAAAATTATAAACCATTTGGTCAGAATATTGTTGAAAGAGCATCCACAATTCCACTGCCACATGCATTTTTACTTCTAACTTAAATTAAGGGTAGAATGAATTGCGGGGAATATGATTTGGCATGAGTAGAAAGAAAAAATGTATGAGAAATACTTCCATTCCAATGGTTTCTAACTTTTTTTTATTATTATTATTTTTTGTTCATTTTAGTTTCTTAATTATTTACTTTTTATCAACTCATGTTTTGATTTGTTTGCACTCTTTTCATTTAGCTTAATTTATTAAGTATTTAATTATTATTTTTAATTGTATTCACAATTATTGTATTTTTTATCTTGTACTATTTGTATTACTTCAATAATATTTTATCAGAAAATATATTAACATTATTTTATTTTTATAATTTAAATTTAATAATTAATACTCCCTCCGTCTGTCTATAAGTTTTCCGTTTTATCATTTTAGTCCGTCCATCTATAAGCTTCCCATACCCTTTTTGGTAAATACTTTTTCTTACACTTCACTTTATATTTTATTTTTTCTCTCTATCTCTCTCCTTCTTCCGATCACATCACTTGTACTATATCTATTATTTAATCACTTTTCTTAATTTATGTGTCAAAAAGTAGCGGAAAACTTATAGACGAACGTAGGGAGTATGTATTTATTTTAATTGTAGAAGTTAAATTATAAATAAAAATAGTTAATAAATAAATATGAATAGAAAAAAAATAGATAGCATATTGGGAGGGGAATAATTTTTTTGAGATAGAAGTGTGGAACTTTTGAAGTGTCACACATGTGTTAAATTTGATTCACGTGTTATGCAACACTAAAATAAACAACTGCAAGTGTACGACGTCTATCGTAGCGTGATAAGCACGAGGTCGATCCCACAGGGAGGTTAAGCGTAAAAGGGTAGTTTGTTAATCGAGTTCTAAATAGACGCGATCGAAAGATTGAAAGTGGTGAATTACCCTAAATTATCTACCGAATTGTCACTAGTAAACAATTAAAAGAGTAATTATAAAATCGATCGAATACCATGCAAATCAAAGAACGAGAGTAAAACAAATGAAAACTCAAAGAGAAAAAGTGGGTTCCAAGGCAATTGCAACACCTAGATATCCGTTTATGAATGTTAACTCGTTTAAATGGCCATTAAGGTTGTCTCATATAGGGTGATCACACAAGAAGAATTAATTAATCTCTCGATCTAATTAACCCAAAGGCGCAATGTAACATAGGCTCGTATCTCTACCTCACAAACGTTACACCACCTAAAATAGCTCCTAAGATCATTCAAGTCCCTCTCCGATAATTAATCATCTCTCGAGCTCATAATAATATCGGGTTGCATGCTTGCATACGATTAAATGGAATAAATCTCTCGATCTTACCCCAATTAACAATGAATTAAGCAAATCATCATGGCCAATAACAACATGCTTTGCAATAAAGAATTAAGCACACAAATAAGAGGCAAACACCAATTAAAGCAAGAAATTAATCATAAACTTCAATTCAAGTGTCTACAATGCCTTAGAACCACAAAGTGTTCAAATTACAAAATCCAAATGAAATAACTAAATAAAAAGAAAGGGAAAGAGAAAGCTTAGTCTAGAATGTGGTAGGGAATGGAATTCCCAAGCTAATGCCTCCTCTCTTCCTTGATTTGATGAAGAATTGAGAGAGAAATGACCAAAACACCTCCAAGTATGTGTAACTATGTGTGGATTGGGGGAGGATGTCTTGGATTTCAAGAAAGAGGGCTTATATAGTGTTGGGGTAGGGTTTGGGGATAAGTTTTGCACTTAAGCCCCTCAAAAATGGCCAAATTTCACTAAAAACCCCGAGTTTGAAAGTGGCCCGGCCGGGTGGGAAAGTGGCCCGGCCGGGCGATAACTTCGTATACTGAATTTGGCCAAAATACGTGCGGGGGTGTATTTATCAAAAATCTGGGTGCAGATCGGCCTGGCCAGGCGGAAAAGTGGCCCGGCCGGGCGGAAGTTTCGTATTGCTTTTCGGCCTCCAACTTCGTCCCTCCGTATCTTGAGCTTCCGACCTCCGATTGACTCGATTCTTTTTGCTATTCCACTCCATTTTTCGAGACGAATCCAACCGTGCACTTCTCTTCTTGATCCAGTGAAGTATGGTTGGTGTTTTGCTCCAAATTCCATCTTTTTTCCTACAAAATCGACAAAACAATACCTTTCTCTCATTTTGGCTAAAACAATCATATTCAATGCATAAATCAATGAAATCCACATTAAAATACGCTTCACATGTGCCTCTAAAACGTGTAAATTCCACCCGAATCAAACTCTCCCAAACTTAAAATGTTGTTTGTCCTCAAACAACTAAGCACTTAAAGCAATGAGGGTGGAATGATCACAATGGAATATTCAATGTAATTCACACATGCAAAGTAAGATGTAATGATATCTCTTTCTCAAAGTGCATTTCTCAATGAAGGTCATAGGCTCACTATTGCAATTCACACCCATGGATCAAAGAATGCATAAACACACAACACATTGTGAATGGGAAACATAATCCAAATGCTCAAGTTCTCTACTCACATGACAAAGTGTTTCTCTCAAACACACAAACAAATTAAGGATATTAATGCACTCATCAACCAAGTCATGCTATACAATCACCATATGCTTGTCCAACTTCTACTTTTCACAACACTCAAATGCTCAACAATGTGATCAATAGGACTTAATCAAGGATGTAACATTGGCTCTTTGGACAAGGTGGGGTAAATTTGGATGAAGTAACTCATAAATTAGTGGAGAGCGAGAGATAAAGACGCATAGACACATCTCAAAAACTTCTCAAGATAAAGTTACAATTGCGCGGATTGCAACTCAAAAACTCTAACTTCCACAATTTATTTGTTCTCTTTTAAGCACATTCTACACCACAAAACCATTGAACACTTTTTTTTTTCTTTTCAAGCTTTTGGGGCTCTTTGTCCCTCTTTTCTTTTCCTTTGATTTTCTTTTCATCTTTCTCTTTTTTCTTTCAACTTTTCCACTTTCTCCTTTCACCAAAGATATTCATTCAAGCACATGTTTTTCCACTTTGTCTTTTATCCTCCACTAGATGTAGGTATCAAAGGCTCAAAAAGGCTAAGTGGTTAACATTGTAGTTTGCCAAGAAAATGAATTAAGCTCAAGGGGCTAACTACGGAAGATTACTTCGGTTTTGGGAAATTTTGGCTAAGTGACTCTTTTAGAAAAAGATGGCCTATATCACATCACAAAGTTTCACACAATCATGCTCTCAAACAAGAACTTAGGCAAGTTCTAGGATCACTAGCAATAACCTAGTCCACTCTCAAATGAACTAAACCGGATTACATGTTCGATTCAAGGCTCAATTCTCACCGGTTTATTCAATAGAACTCTCACATTCATCAAATGTTCCCAAGCAACAACACATCATGCATCCATGCTATCAAAGATCACAAATATGAACACAACATGATACTATACTTCCAACACCAATCATGCATACATTCAAAGCAAATAGACATCACCACAACTACTCAACAATGGATTCCAATGACTATTCATACTCACATTTCACCAAAGATCCACTACCCAACATGTGATCAAAACCAACTTAAACAATATAATCATGTGCAAGTCAAGTGTGCGCCGGTGCAAAATGTGACACAAGTAGAATGACGAACCGGTGCAAGGGTAACAACTAGTAGAAAAATAAAAGAAAAAAAAACTCCCCCAAACTTAGAATTTTACTATTTATAAATTCTAAGTTTGGGGCTACAAGTTGTTACCTCCCTCCTTGCACATCCAATGCTTCTTCAAAGATCACCATTGCAACACTTGCTTCCTCTCTCCAAAGTTGATTTTGCTTCCTTCTCCATTCTTCAAGATGTGATATCCATAGTGCTCTTCATCCATACCTACAAAATAAACCAAGCTATCAAAACTATCAAAGCAATAAAAACATGAAAGCAATAAAACCTTGGGTTGCCTCCCAAGAAGCGCTATTTTTAACGTCCTATGCCGGACGGTTCTTCCTTGAGGGGAATATCAAGTCACCCCCTTGTCATCCTTGTTCTTGATTTGGGGGAGTTTTTTTTGAAAAAAAAAAACTCCCCCAAACTTGGCCTTCTTGCCCATCTTCAACTCATGCTCTTCCACTTGGGGGTCCTCTTTCACAACATTGACCTTCAAATCTTCTCCTAGCTTGGGTGATCATATGCCATGTCTAGACAAGAGTTCAAAAGAAAGTAAGAATCGCAAGGGGAATCAAAATAAAACACACAAATATTTTTGGATTTTTGCAAATAAGGAAAGCAAGTAAAATGTCTAAACTAAAACTCTATTAACCTACACTCTAGAGCTATAAAAACCTCCCCGGCAGCGGCGCCATAAACTTGATTCACGTGTTATGCAACACTAAAATAAACAACCGCAAGTGTACGACGTCTATCGTAGCGTGATAAGCACGAGGTCGATCCCACAGGGAGGTTAAGCGTAAAAGGGTAGTTTGTTAATCGAGTTCTAAATAGACGCGATCGAAAGATTGAAAGTGGTGAATTACCCTAAATTATCTACCGAATTGTCACTAGTAAACAATTAAAAGAGTAATTATAAAATCGATCGAATACCATGCAAATCAAAGAACGAGAGTAAAACAAATGAAAACTCAAAGAGAAAAAGTGGGTTCCAAGGCAATTGCAACACCTAGATATCCGTTTATGAATGTTAACTCGTTTAAATGGCCATTAAGGTTGTCTCATATAGGGTGATCACACAAGAAGAATTAATTAATCTCTCGATCTAATTAACCCAAAGGCGCAATGTAACATAGGCTCGTATCTCTACCTCACAAACGTTACACCACCTAAAATAGCTCCTAAGATCATTCAAGTCCCTCTCCGATAATTAATCCTCTCTCGAGCTCATAATAATACCGGGTTGCATGCTTGCATACGATTAAATGGAATAAATCTCTCGATCTTACCCCAATTAACAATGAATTAAGCAAATCATCATGGCCAATAACAACATGATTTGCAATAAAGAATTAAGAACACAAATAAGAGGCAAACACCAATTAAAACAAGAAATTAATCATAAACTTCAATCCAAGTGTCTACAATGCCTTAGAACCACAAAGTGTTCAAATTACAAAATCCAAATGAAATAACTAAATAAAAAGAAAGGGAAAGAGAAAGCTTAGTCTAGAATGTGGTAGGGAATGGAATTCCCAAGCTAATGCCTCCTCTCTTCCTTGATTTGATGAAGAATTGAGAGAGAAATGGTCAAAGCATCTCCAAGTATGTGTAACTATGTGTGGATTGGGGGAGGATGTCTTGGATTTCAAGAAAGAGGGCTTATATAGTGTTGGGGTAGGGTTTGGGGATAAGTTTTGCACTTAAGTCCCTCAAAAATGGCCAAATTTCACTAAAAACCCCAAGTTTGAAAGTGGCCCGGCCGGGTGGGAAAGTGGCCCGGTCGGGCGATAACTTCGTATACTGAATTTGGCCAAAATACGTGCGGGGGTGTATTTATCAAAAATCTGGGTGCAGATCGGCCTGGCCGGGCGGAAAAGTGGCCCGGCCGGGCGGAAGTTTCGTATTGCTTTTCGGCCTCCAACTTCGTCCCTCCGTATCTTGAGCTTCCGACCTCCGATTGACTCGATTCTTTTTGCTATTCCACTCCATTTTTCGAGACGAATCCAACCGTGCACTCCTCTTCTTGATCCAGTGAAGTATGGTTGGTGTTTTGCTCCAAATTCCATTGTTTTTCCTACAAAATCGACAAAACAATACATTTCTCTCATTTTGGCTAAAACAATCATATTCAATGCATAAATCAATGAAATCCACATTAAAATACGCTTCACATGTGCCTCTAAAACGTGTAAATTCCACCCGAATCAAAATTTCTACCCAAAATTTTTCACTTGCATTGATGATGCTCAAGTCATTTTAGAACTATTCAAAACTCTATATTTTATATCTATTATTTTATTAATATTTACAATTTTATATTAATAATTAGAGTTCTTTTATTAAATATAATTACAATTCTATTGTTATACTAATTTATAATATAATATAATTTTAGTTGTGTAAAAATAACGTAAAATACAATAAACCAAACATTATATATTAAATATAAAATACATTACTTATTAAAACGGACATACATGCATTATCTAGCTACATATAACATCGACATATTAAAATAAGTGAACACAAACTGAAAAAAAATACTCAGTCTATTTTACTTAGTCTATTTTAAACGTAATGAGTGCAGTTGTGTTGTATTAGATTATATTCACATGTATCGTTTTACGTCATTATGAGTTTCATAATTTTATATTTAAATAAAAGTAATATTTAAAAATTATAAATTTATTTACATATTATGATTTTGATAAAACTAATTAAGTAACATTTAATTTATATATAATTTAATTTACGAATTGAATATTTAATTGTATAAATTAATTTAAATATGAAAATAAATATATTATTTAATGATAGCAATGTATTGAAAATGAATAAAATAGTAAATAGAGTAAGATATAGAGTTTTATGGTTGGAGAAGGTTTTTAAAATAGAGTATGAAAAAGTGTATTTTGAAATTTATAAATCTTCCTTTTAGAGTTTGTGACTGGAGATGCCCTAACATTTTAAATAGTTAGAAGCTCGACTTAATAATGAGGTTTTTCCTAGTAAAAAGATTAGTCTAATTATTGACATTTCTACGAACAAAATGAATTACATGATTAATATGTTGTAATATAGTTTTACTAACCATTGTAGACAGGAAATCACCACATGTCTCTAATTCACTCACTTTGTGATCCTTAATAAAAGTAGAGTAGTAAATTTGGGATTATAGTTTTTTTAGTCCTTTAAGTTGGACTAATTTTGAATTTGGTCCTGATGGAATACACATTTTGATTTTGGTCCCATAAGTTGGTCGAAATTTTGAATTCAGTCCAATTACTACCATTGTAGGTAAATAAACCGATCAAATTCTTAGCTCGTGTGCAATTCAAATCAACTGTGAATTTGCTCATGTGCAGAAAAATGCAAAAATCAAAGGATTTGATCGATTTATTTACCTCAAATTGTAGTAATTGAACTGAATTCAAAATTTCGACCAACTTATGGGACTAAAATCAAAATGTGTATTCCATCGGGACCAAATTCAAAATTAGTCCAACTTAAAGGACTAAAAAAACTTTAATCCCAGTAAATTTCATCAAAATCTTCACCTCCAAAACTATAAATTGTTGCACTCAACTCACTACACGCCAAACACTTCTTGTTGTTGTCAAGTTTTGAAAAGTTTGAAACAATGACACAAAATAATAAACTCTCAATCTAACAGAAAAAAAATTGAAGCTCTCAACTCAAAAGGTATATATATATATATAAAAGGAAGATTATGACTTTCAAATTATGCCACGTGTCACCTATAATTTCGCTATGTGTCATCTAGAATTAAATTAAATATTAAAATACCCCATAACGGTTTGAAAAGTATTAATTTTATTTATCAGAGAATTACTTTATACTTGATTCATTTCTCGTGGGATTTCATGATACATTTGCAATACGAAGTATTATTGAAAACTCAATGTAAGTTCAATGATGATGAACACATAACATGCATGAGCCGATGGATGGTGGAAATAAAATTTCACGCATTTCATTGTAATATTAGAACAACAATACTGAAAAATATATAGAAAAAGAAAACACATTTTATTCTATATTAGATTATGAAAATATATCTTGAACCGAAATTGCTGACGTGGATGAATGAAAAGTCATTTTGACTTCCTCCAAACTAAGGTGAGTTGCATGATAAAAAAAAAATTAGTTTGTGTAGGGTGCTTGGTATTTTTTTTCTATCACAAATGTAGAGTGTATCACTTCCTTTTTACACTTACAGATTTATATTTCAAGTCAACCAAATAAAGAAAAAATAGATAGGTGTTGGAACATCTTAGAAATTCGAATAGTCAAAATCGTGTTTTGAATTCGAATATATTTTTGACAAGTTTGGGTACGATGGGTGGAAAATGGGTAGAAAATTGATGAGCACTGGTATTTGATTTCTTAAATTATACTGTACTTTTTAAAACAAAATACCCAATTTAAGAGTGAAATAATGTGCTTCAAATATAAATAATCAGAGAAGAAAATGCAACGAAAAAATTCAGAATGAACATTGTTGATCACATTCAAATAACAACACTAGGAAATTCCACATTACTTTCCTCCTCATCATCTTTACCATTTTCAACCGCCGCCATTCCGGCCCTTATACCTCCTTGCTACCCACAAAAATAGCACAAAATTCACCGCATTAATCCCCGTCAAAACCCAATAAAAATAATCAAGCCGACTCTTATTCAAATCATCCCTCAACCACTCTTTCTCAACCACCTTAACAATGGCCGTACTCATCCAACTCCCAATCCCAATCTCACTCAAAAACAAAGCACTACTTATACTCCTCGTCCCGTCCGTCGCCTCGTCGTAGAAAAACTCTAGCTGCCCCACGTACGTGAAAACCTCCGCCATCCCGATCAAAAAGCACTGAGGAAACAACCAGAACACACTCAAACGATCGGGGAACCCCTCCCTACGTCTCTTCTCGATAAATGCAGCCGAAAACATGGCGAAAATGGACACGAAAAGCCCGGTTCCCATCCGTTGCAACGAGGTAATGCCTCGTGGATGTCCCGTTCTGGCTCTGAGGAACGGGACAATGAGTCGTTCGTAGATTGGGACGAGTATCAGCGCGTTTATGGCGCTGAAAACGGGGGTGGAGCCCGGTGGGATTTCGAATCTGGGGCCCAGTTTTCGGTCCATGGTAATGGCTTGGCCGATGAAGAAGGTTGAGAGCTGAGAGAATGAGATTGCTAGAGCAATTGTTGAGGCCCAAATTGGAAGGATTCTGATGAATGATTTGAATTCTTCCACTTGTGTTACCGTGCACATTCTCCAACGGTTCTTTCTATTGCAATCTTCATCTGTTATCACAGCAGCCTTGTCCAAGAATCTGATCATATGACAATCAATTAAAACAGAGTTTTAAAATAGGTAGTATTAATTGTATTGATGATACAAACCTGTATTGCTCCGTATGACTTAATTTTGACTCTCGAGTTTTAACCTCGTAAAGCTCCGAATTTCCACCAACCTGGACGCCTCTCAAGTGATTCTTGGTAGAAGCCACAATCACTTGAGCAAATCTTGTAAAAGCACTTCCTGTAGGCTTCTGATACCGATACTTAAAAAAGCCACCGGACAATATGAAGATGGAGACGATCATCAGAGCCGTTGGTACTGCGAATCCCCACGTCCACCCGAACTCCGCTTGCACGTACACCAACACAGTGATGCCTAACAGGGCTCCCATGTTTATAGCAAAGAAAAACCAATTGAAAAATGCATATTTTTTCTCTGCTTCCTTCTCATCAGCTTCATCAAACTGATCTGCACCGAATGACGAAACACACGGCTTGATCCCGCCCGTTCCCAGCGCTATAAGCGCCAACGAACAGTACAGGAAAGCCGTCTGACTAGAGGAGGCCGGAACGCACGGTTTCTTGCTGCATTGAGTAGGCCTTAAGCCATCTATGCTTGCTGAAACTGTTAGCAACACCATTCCCTGATATCCAGAATTTTAAATTCGAGGGTATAGTAGGCAATTGATAAAATTTTATTTAATTTTTGAAGTCATAGGACGTAGGAGGAGCAGATATGAGATATCATAGGCTCGTAATCTTACCACAGCATAGATGCAAGAGAAGACGATGATGGTACGAAAACGGCCCAAATAGGCATCGGCAAGAAAAGCTCCGAGCAGAGTGAGAACGTATGCGGCTCCAATCCAATTAGTAACATGAGTAGCTGCTTCTGGAAAAGGCTGATGCATCTCTTTAACAAGATATGCCACCATGTTTACAGCAATTGCAAAGAATGCCAGCCTCTCAGCCACCTCACTCACTATTCAACAAAATATAGATGATTAAACTTAATCTTAAAACACAAAACAGAAGAAATAGTTTTTCTAGGTCCCGTAACTTTCATGAACCGAAAATGGTCCTATAACTTACAATTTTTCTATATTTTAGTCCAATAACCAATTGTAGGGAATGAAACATCCAGTTGACTAATCAAAGTTTGTCATGTGAACAATTCAGATTCTACCAGGTTGTTTCACACCTTAGGGTTGATTATGTACTAAAATATCAAACAACTGAAAATTTATTAGAACTGAAATCAAAATAAAGGTAACTAAAAAAATTATTTTCACCACAAAAAAATAAAAAAAAATTAGGACAAGAACCTATGATGAAGGGGGAGGCTTTCCAGCCTCCAGTTGTGTGTTTATCTGCAATAATCCCTTTATAATCCACACATCCATTGGAAACCAGCATCGACTCGGTGAGTTGATCCTACCAAAAATATGATTTAAATCATCAAATTAAAACAGGATATTGGAAAGATTGTTTAATTAAATTGAGAGCTAGAGCTAGGCAATTGCACCTTCATATTATGGTTGTTGGTGTTTGTTTCCATGGATTCTCGTTTTTGCTCTTTTCCTACAATTCCAATATCAGTAGGATTAGTTAACTAGGATACATATATTTATATATATATTAAGGATAATATCTTGTAAATCAGTATTAAATGTAAATCGTAACGGTAAATCACCATTAATGTAAATCGTAACGTTAAATCATCATTAGTATAAATCGTAACGTTAGCTAATCAGATGGTATCACACCCCTCTCAATGTAATATAAATAGGAGTACCCTTATCAATGATAAACATTTTTTCCATTCATCATTCTCTATATGGTATAAGAGCAATTTTTTTGCTAACGCCATCTTTTACGATCATTTTCAATTTTATTTTTCTTTTGGTAATTTGGCTCAATCTTTCAATATTTTTCTCCAGATTTCGTAAAACCTTCTTGTTTCTACGTAATCTCCAGAATCGACCTGGCCCAAATCCCAAAACCCTAACCTGCCTCACGCAGCACACACCAGCGCCGCCGCCTCACGCCATCGCGCTGCATCATCCCCTACCTTTTTCCCTTCCGCTGATTGCTCCCATGGCCGTCACAAGCACCACCTCCACGGCGACTGCACACTTTCCACATGATGCTCGCGCGACATCGTCCATAGGCCGCCCACAGTCCTCGCCTCATACTGCTCGCGCGATGCCATTGCCCAACGCCCCTGCCCTTCGGCAACTACGCTCGTCCCCATCTGTCGGACATGGGCCATCAGGTACTCGTCCTTACCTCGGCAAATGCCAACTTTGCAGCATTACTGGCCACTCTGCTCGCCGCTGCCCGGACTACAACCCCTCGGCCGCCCAGCCTGCTGCTCGCCCGACTAATGCGCACCCATCAGCGTACACATCCACCTCCTCGCCTCCTGCTCCAAAATGGATTTTCGATTTTGGGGCGTCACACCACATCACTACAGATCTTGCCAACCTTTCCCACCACTCTTCGTATGATGGTACCGATGGAGTCATTGTTGGTGATGGCAAATGTCTTGCCATCTCTCGTATTAGCACTCTTACATTCCCTCACATCTCCTGCTTACTTTTTCCGAACACCTTACTTGTACCCCATATGTCTTAGAATTTAATTTATGTATCTCAACTATGTGCTACGAATAATGTGGTGATTACTTTCTCTGATTGTGGCTTTCAGGTGAAGGATCCACGTACGGGGGACACTTTAGTGCACGGACCGCGCGTTAATGGACTCTATATCTGGCCAAACACTCCACCCATCTCTCCTGCTGCCTTTTCTGCTGCTCGCCCTTCCCTACCCATCTGGCATGCTCGGTTAGGTCATCCCTCCTCTAAAATTTTGAATTATGTCGTGTCCGGCCATAGTTTACACCTTAATAAATGTCCAATCTTCTCATGTGATTCTTGTAAGTGCATAAAGAGCCACATACTACCCTTCGACGACACTACTTTATCTTCGTCTATGCCCCTAGAATTAATTTTCTCGGATGTTTGGACGTCTCCTGTTCTATCTAAAGATGGTTACAAATATTATGTTATCTTTGTTGATCATTTCTCCAAATATGTGTGGCTATATCCGTTAAAACGCAAATCTGATGTCCTACCCACTTTCATAGCCTACAAAGCCCTAGTCGAAAACTACTTAAAAACCAAAATCACCACCCTCTACACTGACAACGGTGGAGAATTCATTGCTCTCCGCCCCTTTCTATCCTCCAATGGCATTACCCACCTCACCACCCCTCCCCACACTCCTGAGCACAATGGTGCTTCTGAACGTCGTCATCGACATATCGTTGACACCGGCCTTACTCTCCTTCACCATTCCTCCATACCTCTCTCGTATTGGCCCTTTGCCCTTGCTGCTGCCACCTACGTGATTAATCGTTTACCTAAAGTTGGTCTCTCTCTAAAATTCTCCTTTGAAACCTTATTCCACTGTCGCCCCAACATCCTCAAACTCAGGGTATTTGGATGTTTGTGTTATCTCTGGCTTCGTCCCTACACCTCTCACAAACTTGCCCCTCGCTCCCACCCATGTGTGTTCATCGGATACTTTCAAACCCAAAGTGCTTACCTTTGCCTAGACCTATCTTCCAATCGCCTTTACACATCTCGTCATGTCGAGTTTGTGGAAGACCAATTTTCTTTCCACACAAAAACCCTCCCCCCTCCACCTCCGACTGCCTCGAACCCACCGAACACCGACTCGGTCCCCACGCCTCCCCCTGTTACAGTGATCCCTCCTCTTGCCGAGCTCCCTCCAACTCCGACTACCACGAACCCGCCGAACACTGATTCGGTCCGCACGCCTCCCCCTGTTACCGAGATCCCTCCCCTTGTCGAGCTCCCTCCAGCGCCTGCTCCTGCTACTTCTGTGTCTCCTTATCGTGTCCCTTCACCAGAACCGGCTGCCTCACGCCATCATATGGTCACTCGGGCACGTAACAACATATCCAAGCCTAATCTGAGGTATGGTCTTATTTCCTCCGCCCTTTCAGACATTGAGCCCCGTACTGTTTCTCAAGCCCTACAGGACAGTCGCTGGCGAGAGGCTATGTCTGCTGAATTTTCGGCCCTTCTCAAGAATGGCACTTGGGATCTCGTACCCTCCACTACCTCTCAGAATCTTGTTGGGTGCAAATGGGTGTTCAGAATTAAACGGCAGTCTGATGGCACTGTTGATAAATTTAAGGCTCGACTGGTTGCCAAGGGATTTCATCAACGACCTGGTATTGATTATTTTGAGACATTCAGCTCGGTTGTCAAACCCACCACGGTTCGCCTTATTCTATCTATTGCTGTCACGAAGGATTGGCCACTTCGGCAGTTCGATGTCAACAATGTCTTTCTTCATGGTTCCCTCTCTGAAGAAGTCTACATGTCTCAACCACCAGATTTCTCTGATGCAAATTTTCCGTCTTATGTATGCAAGCTTCGGAAATCCATCTACGGTCTCAAACAGGCACCAAGGACCTGGTACACTGCCCTTCGTGACTTCTTATCCTCCTTGGGTTTTTTGCATACGAAGTCTGACGAGTCTCTGTTTATCTACTGCCGTGACGACAATATTGCCTATTTTTTGGTCTACGTGGATGATCTTATTCTCACTGGGAATAACATCTCCTTTCTGGACACGATTGTTACTGCTTTAGCATCCAAGTTCTCGATCAAGGATCTAGGTTCGCTATCCTACTTTCTTGGGGTGGAGGTTCTTCGCTCTTTAGAGTCCTGCACTTTGGTTCAACGGAAATACATCACAGATCTTCTTGGCAAGTACAACATGCTTGACTCCAAGCCTGTGCAAACTCCACTTTCCCCTGGTACCTCGTTAACTCTTCATGATGCCTCTGGCCCCTCGGATCCCACTATTTATCGTCAGGTTTTAGGCAGCCTTCAGTATCTCCAGTTCACCAGACCTGACATTGCCTTCACCGTCAACAAGCTCTCACAATTCATGCATGCCCCCTCTGAAACCCACTGGGGGGCTGTCAAACGTCTGATGTGTTACCTCAATGGCACTCGGACTCTGGGTATTAGTCTACGACGTAGCTCACCACTCTCCCTTCATTGCTTCACAGATGCCGACTGGGTTGGCGACTGTGATGACCGGACGTCTACTGGTGCCTATGTTGTGTTTCTTGGATCCAACCCAATATCCTGGTCCTCCAAGAAACAACGCTCTGTTGCTCGTTCCTCCACAGAAGCTGAGTATCGTGCCATTGCTTTTGTTGCTGCTGAAGTTCAATGGGTCAAATCTCTCCTCTCTGAACTTCACATTACGGTCCCAACCACTCCATCCATCTACTGTGATAACAATGGTGCTACCTACTTGTGCTCGAACCCTGTGTTTCACTCCCGTATGAAGCACATCTCCATTGACTATCACTTTGTTCGGGACTTGGTTCAAAAGTCTCTCATTCGAGTTGCTCACGTCTCCTCTGCTGATCAACTAGCCGACGCTCTCACCAAGCCCCTCTCACGCCCCCGCCTTCGTCTTCTCATGTCCAAGATTGGTGTCACTGACAGTGCTCCATCTTGAGGGGGTATATTAAGGATAATATCTTGTAAATCAGTATTAAGTGTAAATCGTAACGGTAAATCGTAACGTTAAATTATCATTAGTGTAAATCGTAACGTTAGCTAATCAGATGGGATCACACCCCTCTCAATGTAATATAAATAGCAGTACCCTTATCAATGATAAACATCTTTTCCATTCATCATTCTCTATAATATATCTACTCTGATTTAAATTAATTCTAGTAGTATATGATAATTTTTATTTGACTAGTATGCTTGGTTATTAGGCGGCAATATTCCTTGAAAATAATGTCAGATAGCAAACCAACAAAATTTTTAACCAGTCAAACTGCCGTCTCAAGGTCTTTTTTTTTTTTTTTAAGGTAGTAGAATTACAGATAGGAGTTAAATTACATATCACATGCCCTCACCTATCCAAACAGAAATTCTACCAAAAGATCACAATTTCCAGACTCAATCGTGAGAGGGTGGAAGGATCAACGATCAACCAGCATACCTTGAAACTCCGCGATCTAAGAAGATAGCAACGGCTGTGCTACAAACCTCCCAAACCACATACGTACGGACCCAAGGCCTACCAGCTCCAACAGGCACAACAAAGTGCCACCATGGGAAAACCCGAAAACGGGAAGAAAATCCATCATAACCGGGAAGAAAACAAACCAGCGAGAAAAGGGAAAATACCGACTGCGGGTATAGGGAAAATGCCGAAAGCAGAAAATAACGGCATAGGAAGAAAAAAACCAAAAAACGAACCTAAAAACACCAGATCTAAACTAAGAAACAGACTAAAATAACATGCAGAAAGGAAAAAACGAAAATAAAATGGGATCAGACGGATGACTCACCCGATCGGTCACCGTGGCTCCAACGGTGAGATTCACCCATTGATCCCAACTAAACCCCTAAAAAAACCTCTTGAGCGGCGGTGGTGTTATAAACGGCGCGGCGGCGGTGTTGCAAGCGGCGCGGCTGCAGGCGACGGTGTTTCAAGCTGGCGGTATTAAGGCGGCGCGATGATCGGTACTGATACTCCTCTTTTTTAATTCAGGCGGTGGAGTAGGCGGTGGTGGTGGGTTTTGTAGAGAGAAGATGGAGAATTCTCCTAGAGAGAGAAGACATTAGAAGTAATTTACTAGATCTTAGATGTTGATGAAGGAATAAATGAAATGGAAATGAAGTGCCGTCTCAAGGTCTATTAATGCATGAAAGAAAATGGGTATGCTTTAATTTTAAGGTTGACTAAATTAGCCGGCCATGATCAAGATAATGTTTTTTCAGCCAAGAAATTCAAGTTTTTTTTTTTCTTTTTCTTTTAGTCGAGATATTTCATTTTGGTATTTCACAATGTATATGAATTACTACTGCATTGAGTTTTTTTTTTTAATGACACGGTATTCGATCCGAGAATCGACTAATTTGAGAGGATCAATTTTATCGTCCACTTGCGGAGTACTCGTTTAAAGCCAGAGTTTTGCGCTGAATATGGTTCCACATATCTCAAGTCTAAACTAATAACTAATTGAGTTATTGAGTTAGGGTGGTACTAAACATCCAGAATCTGGATATCCAGAATGTGGTTTTTTTGTAATTATGATGTTTTGTATCAATGAAAATGTCCAATATACCCTCAAGTAAAAAATGATTTAAATTTAAAATATCTCCTCTCTCCTCTCTCTTCTATCTCCTCTCTCCTTTCTTCCATATTCCCAAATCCCAATACATCTAAACAAACTTTTTCCACTTTTCCACTTTCTTATTCAATACTCCTTTCTATTAAAAAAAATTCATTAATAAAAAATTTAAAAATCAATCTCATACAAAAAATAAATGTCATAAATTAATCACATAATAAATGTCACATATACTTAAAAAAAAGACCAAATATTAATAATTTTAATATATTATACTGTATGAGTTTTGAATAAGTACATGTGTAACGCACTTCAAATTTAATAAATTATAAAAAATTTAATTGATAAAAATTATTTAATAAAAAAATTATTAGAATTTTTTTAATAAAAATATAAGAGCATGTCTCATATGTAATCCTCATATAAATTTAATAAAAATATGTTTCATGTTAATTATTTTAATTAAAACAATAAACATTAATGTCACAATTCAAATTTAGTAAATTATAAAAAATTAATATGTAAAAAATTAATTTTACACAAGAATATATATGTCACATGTTATTTTAATTAAAATATTGAAAATTAATGTCTTTAAATTTAATCAGTTACGATAACTTAATATGTTTAAAAATTAATTTCACATAAAAATATACTCCATCATAAGTTATTTTAAATAAAATTTTAAATTGAGTAATATGGTATTTTTCTATTTATTTTTTATTATTAATTATTACAATATTTAGTAATATTGTATCACTTAATTGTTTTAGTACAATTTTTGCTACTTATTTCATTATATTAATATTGCATTAATTAATGTTGCATGCACCCACGATGTTTACGAAGTATTATTTTTTATTACATATTAAAAAAATTGAAATTTTATTGAAATTTTATATTTTTATATTTAAAAATAATTATGTATTAGCAAGATCCGAATTATTCTTTTGACTTTATACATGAAAACTAAATTGTATTGATTATTTATATTTTCAATACTTGTTTATATTATACTACTATAATTTAAATTTGATTCTTTATATATTAGTATACGTTTTATGATTAAATTTTAAATTAAAAAAAAAAAAATCACTCTTAGGGGTTAGGGTCCAAGGTTTCGAATTTAGGGTTCAGAGTTCCTTATTCAATCACTGAATTTAAGTAACGAAATCAAGTATTTTTTTTATTAAAAAAAAACACCATTTATGCATTATGTATAGTTATGACAAATTTTATTGTTTGATTTTAAAACTTAAAATTTTCTCTCTCAGGACTTAGGGCTAAGGGTATAGGATTGAGGTTTTAGGGTTTAGGGTTTAGAATTGAGGGTTTAGGGTAGGGGTGGACATTCGGTCGGTTCGATTTTGAGCTTTTTTCAATCGAATCGAAATTTGTTTGAATCGAACCGATTAAAAGTTTGGTTGGTTCGGTTTAAACCGAAATTCTTGTATAAAATATTGTTTTTCAACAATTATAGATTTCAAGGATTTTTTACACTAAAAATCAAATTCAAATTATAAGTTTAAGAGTTCACAATCCAAACTAACAAGTTCCTCAAAGTTTAAAATTACAAACCACAAAAATATCACGCAAAAAATTAATGGTTTTGTTGCATTTTCCACAATGAAATTCATCTTCAAGGGAGATAATTTTTTTTAGTGGAGCAAGAAGACGACAAATGTCGAATTGAAAATTTGAGATTGAAAATTAATAAAGCAACGTACTTCAAATAGGGTTTCTTTTTGTTAACGTATTGTTTCATATAATTTATTGATTAAATAAGTAATTTTTTTAATTTATATAAAGAAATTCGATTCGATTCGCTTTATTCGATTTTGTAAAATATAAACCGACCCGAATCGAACAACCGAAATAAAAAAAAAAAAATTCAACCGAACCGACAACCGAATAAAACGAACCAAATAAACCGAAAATCGTCGATTCGGTTCAGAAATTCAATTTTTTTCGGTTTTGTGTCCACCCCTAGTTTAGGATATAGGGTTCAGGGTTAATGGTTTCTTGTTCAAATTAGTGAACCTATTCATTTTTACTATTCATCAAGCAGTGATGACAATAATAATCTCAATAAAAAAAAAAAAAACTTTATTTCATCTATGCATGCTCTCATGGTTAGAGTTTCTTACTCGAATCAATGAATTTATTCATCAAGCTGTGGTAACATCGAGAATTTAAATTTTCACTTCATTAAAAGCTTTCTATACATTATTTAATTTTTTATATTACATTTAAGTGTTACTATTAAAGAGAAGATTATTTAAATTTTTTTTATTTAGGGTAAAAATTAATAAAGTTATAATATTTTATGGTATGTCATTTCTTTATGAATTTTCATAATTTAAGTTTTGATGAGTATTATATATACAAATTAAATATATTTTATAAATTTATGCACACTATATAATATAAAATACAATTTCATTTTAATTTTGAGTGATGCAATATAGTTTATAGTTTATGATTTAGGGTTCGATGGTTCAATTGGCACATTGAGACTCACATGGTAGTGACACACTTTTTTTTTGCATATTTATTTATAATTTAAATAAAAGTTAAATAATTTAAATAATAGTTTGATGGTCCACTAGCAAACTGAGACCCACAAGATATTGATACTACTATTTTTTTTTCAAATCTAGTTATAACATAAATAATTTTTGGATAAACATTTTTTTTAAAAGCAATACGACAAGTTTGTGGTTTATAATTTAGAGTTTAATTGTTCGATTAGTGTATCAAGTCTCGAAAGGTAATAACACTATTTTTTCTGCATATCTAAATAAATAAAAAAAGCATATTAATTTAGAGAAATTTCAATTTAATTAGATTGGTACATAGTGTTTGTGGTTTATAATTTTGAATCTGATAGTTCGATTCATGAAAAGATACTCAAAAGATAGTGATTTTTTTTACTACATAATGCCATCTAAGTAAAAATTAATACACTAATATACTTATAATATATATTAAAAAATATAAGATACATACCAAATATTTGTAAGATATTATTATAATATATATTTCAATAAATACGATTTTGAAAATATAAATAAAAATATTGACTTAAAAAAATCTAATAATTTTTAAAATAAAATCTGATACCAATATCCATCATTTCACTTGAAATTGAAAAATTGAAGGACTAATCAATTCAATGTATGTAAAAAAAATTAATAATTACAAAAATATATCTATCTCTATAAAAATATTGAAATTCATGCACATACAGTAAGAGAGAGAAAACAAGAATTAAGAAAATTTGGTGTAATTATCCACTAAATAAGTCATTTAATTAAAGACAAATAAGTAATTACATAATTAATTTATTTAAAATCCAGATTCTGGATAAATTCTGGATACATAGCATTACCGATTGAGTTATGGATAGCAAGATAAATTCAGAAAGAAAAGTGATGTGATGGAATGGGAAGAGAGGCATCATTACTGCTACAAACTCGTGACTTTTAGTGTCAAAGTGAGGAAGCAGATGTTTTTCATAAACCAATCAGAGACTTATCCGTACACTCACTTCAGTAGTCAACAGACCAAAACAAAGCTGATGATTATGATTATGCACAATTAATTCTGATTTAGGAGCACCTTAATTAATTACTAATTCTTAATTAACATGCATGCTTGTTTGTGTTCAGCTTACTCACAAAATTGTTACTCACATGCATAACCCAATCATTACCAGGTGATCTAGATAGAGAGCATCACAAATACCCACCTATTAATTTTTTTTATTTTTGATTTATTTTTGTTGTCTCTCCAGCTGTAAATTCTCTTTATTTGTCAATTTTTAATTAGCTAAGTAAATTTTATAAAATACTAGTAGTAATTCACTAATTCATATGCTTTGAAAATGTAAATTTTGATGTGCACTGTAGATCATCGGAAATAAAACGCAAGCAGAGGTATTTATACACGAAAAATCACATTTTTTAGCTTGTTATATTAATTAATAAAATAAATTATAAAAGTTAAAAATGGTTAGATTTAGCAAAAAAAAAAAATTATTAAATTAAGAAATATATAAATCAGGCGCAACAGTCCATAACTACCGCACAGGAAAGTTCACTTAATTTCACTTAAGACATCAAGAAAAATCTAGAGAGCATTAAAATAAATTTATGGACTTGGGTTGGAGGACAAAAAATATTGATTCCAAATTCTTCAGTTTCAACTTGGTTTCATGATCCGTTTATCTGTTTTATAGATTAAATGGCATAAGGAATAGGCGACAAATTAATTCCATCAAATGTAACATAGATATTTGTATACGGGTTGGGTACCCCGAGTACCCGTGTTGATATATAATTCCTTTACTGCTCAAAAAAAAAAAAAGGTGTCAAAACTGATAGTTGTAGTATTTTTTAAAATTAAATTACATAAAAAAAAAAAACATACTATATGTTACTGTAATATATATTTGACCCAAAATAAAGGGATTATAATACTAGTTTACATGTAAAATCCATGTTTGTCTTTCACTACATGAGTTGTTATATATATATAAAATCGTAAGTCAAGTTTGAAAAAATGAAAAATAACCACATGCACTTCTTCACTCTTTATTAGCTGCCTTTTACAGAATTTTCAAAAACTTAGGCAAAAATCATGATACATGTAAGGAAAAGTCCAGTAAAGGGGAAAAGTGAGTATGGACCAAATGAGAAAACAATGAATAGAAGAAGAGACAAAAAGACAAGAAATGTGGAGCCATGGAATTATTAAATATTAATTCTGCTTCTTCATAATTTTTCTTGCTTAATTTGGGCATTTACACCTTCTTCTTTTTTTAAACCAATTAAGCATATGATACATGAATACTTACAAATTAAATTTCTGATTAATCCATGAAGCCCTAATTAACGATCTTATTTGTGATCATAACATTCACACTATGACGAATAAACATAATTAAAAACGATGTATTTAACTTGAAATAATCTTTGCAATTACTACTATATTCAACCAGAAAGCTTCAAACATGTTTAGCAAATTGCAAGATGCATCGATCATTCGACCTACTTATACAAAATGGTGCAGACGGCTTTTTTGGATATAAAAAACACAAGTAAAAACAAGATTTTTGTTCATAATAATTAACAGTGAACAATCAGCTGATTTTTCTTCGGAAAAGTAGAATATATAATTCACAAGGATCGATATATATGATCATATACAAGATTGATTGCATAAAGATCGAGAAGCTAATTAAATCCAAACTATTTCTCTCTCTCTCTCACACACACACACACACACACACACACACATGACACAAAAATACACACACTGTCGACTTATCATTCTGAAATTAAAGAAGAAAAATTGGAAATAAGTAATCTTCGATCAATTCACCGATTATGAAGAGGGTCTGATTCATTGGGTACTCGTCGTTTACTTGAGAAGAATTCATCAAAAGCGTTATTCTTCACTACTCTTTCCGCCGCTTCTAGTTGAATATCATCATGATGAACCACTTTTCCAGCTTGCTGCGCTGAGACTATTTTCCTGCTGCAAACCATCACCATTAATCTTGTTTCATTAAACTTGTCTCCACCTGAAACTAACAACGTTAGGAGAAACAACAACACTACTAATTTCATGGTGAATTGTGTTTGTGTTTGGCTATCAAGTGATGAGAAACAAAAGAAAGGGCTTCTCCTTTTGTATGGCATACATATAAAGGAAAAGATTGTTCAGATCTTCAGGGCCCGGCCAATGGGGTACCTACCTATGAATTGGCCGGGTTTAACCAATTTTACAAACACAAATAGCTACTCAATACGGAGTACTTCACTTGTGTAAGAATATCTACGGATACTAATTTTAAGTAAAACGTGTCAATTAATATAATTGAACAATATTAAGTTATTCATATATGATTATAAATAAATTAAACGTAACAATGTATATATGACATTAGCACGGACTCTAAATTCGTACATCTAGTGCATATGAGACATTGTTTTTACCCACAACACCCGAGGTATATATAGCTTTTATCCATGAATTTCACTCATTCAATTTACATTGTATTTTATGATTAATTAATTATTACGTGAACTCATAGATGGAACTATAATTCTACTTATAAAATTAAGGTCTAAATATTTTTTTTTCACATATATAGTGAAAAGAAATCCAAGTGAGGATAGTTGCACACTTGCACCCTTCAATTTATTTTTTTATCAATTACAAATCACTGTATCTTTCTTTTATTTACTTATTCAAAGCAAAGCTATATACGAGGCTAGCTTAGCTATACATCTGCAGCTGGTTTTGAAATAGCATTCCGAATTTGTGATTGAATAGAGAGATTCTTGAACTGGAGTACTCCAAAGTTCCATTTTGGATCGTTTTGCAAATCTTATACGTGTATACGGACCACGGTACACCTAAACACCAGTTGTAAGCATGCATTTTAAAACATTTTATTTCAATTCATGAAGTACCTTACATATATACATTCTGGACTATGTAGTTCAAATTGATGCTAGTATATGATTATGCTTAGAGTGGAATATCTCAAGATATCCAACAAGGTCTATGGTTCAACCTACTCAAATTTGGATCAACAATAAATAAGTTAGGTCTAAACTTTTTTATGGAAAAAGTCATTCTCATCCATATTATAAATTAAACTAAACAGCAGTGTTTAAAAAAAAATCCCACAACTAACATTAATATATCAATCACTTAATTAGCATCTATCATTATTGTTGGCAGTATACTGTATATTGTCCTTTTGATTGTGGCCAACCAGGCGACGGATGCTGTGGCCAAGACTGGCATTGATTGTGTCCGGAGGGCTACCCCGAACTTTTTACTCTCATTTCTGCATAATAATTTTTACCTGGATTTTATCCCTAAGAAGGGTTTTCTCAGACAAGGTTTTAATGGCACTCCGGCCTCTGCTCGACCTGTGAACTTATAGTTTTAGAATTTTTTTTTTTATATGATCTACCTTATAGGGCCTGTTTGCTTCATGGGTTGGGATAAGATGGGCTAAGATGTGGGGGAGGCTAGATAAACCTAGGGGGAGAGGCTAGATAAACCCAAGGGGAGGCTAGGTTGTCTAAACCTATGGAATCTAGTTTAAAAAAACCGGGTCAAATTATAAACCCGGGTCAAGGTGTTTAAAGTTATGAGAAACCAAACATGGGAGAAATGGGTCTACATATCAAACCCATCACTAAACCCCCTAAACCCATCAAGCAAACATGCTCTTATTGTCTTTTTTAAACGTAACAAACTTTTAAAACAAAACAAAAATCAGTTTCATTTGAATTAACGAAAATATTGAATAACTACTATGATTCTAACATCACGTGAATAATTTGAAATTAATAAACATCCTAATCCGATTGCTAAAAGAGTGTTTCTTTTTCTTTCTTCTGTGAATAATTTAAGTACACGCCCTGCCCTGCAAACAAGGGACACATTACACGATGAAATTTCAGCCTTAACTTTAATTATTTGTAAATGTATATTCTTTGTGCTTCACGAGAACTTTTAAGTTTGTTTCTCCAAATTAAAGAGGTTTTTATCTAGCTTTCAATTCCCCAAAATATGGACACTCTCCGTATTTAGGTAATCATGTAAAAGTGGTGTTGGTTTCTAGTGGTTTAACTTATTCTTGGATTACTCCATTTTGTTTTCTATCATTCCATGCCTATGCTATGCCTGTCACACACAAAAACTCTTCTATTTCTTTGTGCCTAAAAATCATTGGGAAAAGACAAATTTGTCACAGCCTCTAAATAGTTTCCTTTTGGAACGGATTTAGATAAAGTACATTATACTATGGAGTAATATATTGATGAATTGAGTTACATAAGAATGTTATAGGATCATTGTTGCGCAAATGCGTATTAGGTATCAAATAATATTTCACATGTGATAAACATGAGAGAATCACGAGTTTATGAGGATGTACAAGTATTTTTTATTAGTATGATATCTGTTTTCTTTTTTTTTTTAAATAAAGTACGAGGCCTTTTTTTAGTACAATCAAATATAAATTTATATGTGTTTCAAAAAAAAAAAAAAAAAAAAATTATATGGGCTTGGCCCAAAATCGTGTAGCCGATCGTGATAATTTGAGCATCTGAGGTTTGTTATTGAAAATCACTTTCAGGGTCTTTTTTGCAAGTTTGACAAAGACTTGATTAGTGTGATAATAACTAGAAATTGTTTTGCTTAATATAGAATTTTATTGCATTATTTATTTATTTATATTAAATTGGCTAACTACATTCTTAATGAGAAATGTATGTATTTTGTTATTTTATGAGAAAATTAACTTTTTTTAAAAAAGTAAAACCAGCCTCAAATATATTGTGAAGATGGGAAAAAATGATTGGCCTCAAAATAAAAGGTGGAAAAAATTATGGGCCCGGTTATACACACACTAACCTACTGAGAACACCCACTAACTAAACATACACACTGTAAGATGAGGACACCCACTTGAAAAAATCTAAAATACCCTTCTTTTTTCTTCTTAACCCTAATTTCATTTTTTTGGTACACCCCTCCCCCAATTCAATTTTTCTCTCTTATCTTCTCCCCTCTCCTCACCGGCCGCCGCACCAGCAGCCACGCCTCGCCTCGTTGGTCGTCGCAGTAGCAGCCACGCTGCCTTGCAGCCCCGACGCCGCATCCTCGCTGAAGAACGGCGAACCCCACGCCACCGCCACTGGAGTAGTGCGCGGCCGACGCCACTGGCCGTCTCTCCCACCAGCCCCGCATCCGCCCCTCCCCCGTCAGCCTCGCCGCCCCGGTAAGTATAGTGTCTAGGGTTTCTAGATTTTTTAAATTTTTTCCTAAAAAATTGTTTTGGAAACTGTATTTTTTTTTATGGAATTTTCGAATTATTCTAGGGTTTTGGAGTTTGAGAATGAAACATAATTTTGTTCAATATTTTTTACAAATTTTGGTTTGGAATCTGTATGAAAATTTGGAATTTGTTTTATGTTTTGGGTTTGAGTATGAAACATAACAAGAAAAATACTCATTTATATATATGTTCGAAAATAATACATGAAAAATAAGGGAATGTTCAAAAATAATGCATGAAAATTGACCTAGTGTTCGAAAAAGCTTCTATGTTAAAAAAAAAAAAAATGAAAAAGGGAACTTTGTCCGGGATATTTTTCGGACAATTTTTATTTGTGCGAAAAAAAATTCCGAACTAGTGGGTGTACTCATTTGCGTGTTTTTTTTAAATTCCATAAGAGAGGTATATTGGACATTTCACGTATTTAGTTTTTTTTTTTTTTAATTAAATTAAATACCCATCCATTTTTCCCTCTCGAACCCAGGATCTAAAGCCTAGGTAGTGGTACCCTAACCACCTGAGCTATCCAACTTCGTCCATTTCACGTATTTAGTGAAATGCAAAAATGTCCGGTGGATGTACTCAATAACTCTGTGTGTATAGCCGTGGCCAAAAATTATAATGAAGCCTAATATTTTAAGGCCCATTTGGCGGCCCAAAGTGAATAAGAAGCAGCCCAATATTAATTCTCTTAAAGCAATTCATTTGCTTCTGCACGTGATCAAAATGTAAAAAAGAAAAATGGTTGTGGTCATATATTTTTCTTTAATTTCATGTTTTGTTATTTAATTTTTATAAGTTTATTTTATTTATTAATTTAGTTATTGACTAAATTTTATTGGGTTTAAGTGTTTGAATTTACATGGAATTTGAGTTTAATTTATTTGTTTAATTTTATTGGGAGGTGCATTAGTTAGATCATCACAGTCATTATTTTAATTATTAATTTATATGTTGTTGCATGATTATTGTAACGAGAGTTGTGTAATTGTGTTGGATTGTATGAGTGATGGTTGAGGTGATGTGATTTGAATGTATATTGGACTATTAATTTATCTTTACCACAAAGAGAAATGAATAAATTTCATTAGAAAGTTTTTTAGTAAATGAATATAATCTCAATAGTCAATACACATAAAGAAAAAAAAAAAAATCTAAAATGTTGGTAATAAGTATAATGAATATTTTCTTAAGTTTTAGTATTATTTTTTCTACCATAACTATATATTTTAAGTTCATCAAGTTAAAATACTTTTTATTGAATAAAAATAACATTTAAAGTATCTGTACAAAAAAAAAAAAAAAAAACCAATATGCTAACCTTGCATTGCATCAACTTAAAAAATCCTTTTTTTTTAAAGGTTAAAACCATCAAAAATAAATAATCATTGGCAGTTGCAAATACTTGTTGGTATGTCATTCATAAAGGTCGGAAGGTTAAACCATACATGAGAGTTCGAATAATCATTATCAACTCTAGCAAATTGATGTGTCTTTTTACTGGCTATACAACAAACATAATTAACCACACGATAAGGAATGGAAGTGATAACCTGCTTACAACATTCAATATGATTTCCAAACACCGAGTTTGTCATGCACAATGAATAGTTATTTTTAATAGTCCACTTTTAACTTCCACTCTTAGTTATCTCAGTTACACAGTTTATAAGAAAATCTTGAGTTATGATTCATAATTTATTTACTGCAGCCTAAAAATTTTTCCTCTCTCTATTTTTCTCTCTTGAGAGGCCAGTAGAGAGTTCTTCCGGATATGTTATCTTCTCCATGAAATTCCCTTATTAATTTCCTCCTTAATTAGCATTTACTGTTTTTCTTTGGCGTGCAAAGGTATTAAATGTGCAATGCAATTTATACAAACATTCGCCATAATGAAGATTGCCTCGGTAAATATTTTATCTTGCTCATCATTGGATTTTCTGTGACCCTATAACCCACTCGCGGAGAGTACGTTACACTTGCTTCAATATTGGGGGTGGGCTTTACGCTGAGCCTCATTTTGTATGCGTGCTTAGATTGGAATTTGAGGGTGTATAGATAATCGGAATGTTTGGAAGAAAATTTGGTTTTCGAATCAGACAAGATTTTTCTTTTACAGAATGGCCAATGGTTTTCCACTTCACCCATGGTTTATTGCTTAAATTTGCAGCTATTTATTTGGGGGCTAGGGCAACTGGAAAGACACATTTGAGTCTTTTTCTTCTTTGGTACGAGCCTTTTCATCTTCTTCACAAAATGGATATGTCTATCCAGAAACAGTTTGGTGAGTTTTCAATCTCGGAAAAAGAGGGTTCCAACACAGTGACGGAGCCAGGAATTTTAGATTGGGGGCCCGATTTACATTACTATAAAGACAAAATAATATTATATTTAATTCATTATAAATTTTGATTGTTCCAACTCATAATAGGTGAAACGGTGTTAAAATTATTAGACAAATGTATAACTTAAAATATATTCCCTCCATCCCGTAATGACTTGAATACGTTGATAAGTTCACTTTTTAAGAAATGTGAATTTAGTGAGGTGTATTTTTGGTGATTTAGTGAGGTATAAAAGAAATTTAATGAGGTGTTAAAAAAAAAATTAGTGAAATGTAGGGAAGAATGTAGATTAAAATGAGTGACAATTTTAAAAATAAAATGATGTAGTGAGAATATTAATTTTGTAGATTATTTACATATTATGAGTGTACAAATAATTTTGAAACATCTCAAATAAAAAAAAAAGTATACAAATAATTATAAAACAAAAGAAATATACATAAAAAAAATTTGGTGGGGGGCCCACTGCCCCCGCTGGGCCCTATGTGGCTCCGTCATTGTTCCAACATAAAAGGTGATCCAAATGAGCTTATCACCCCCACATCTTCTGTGATAATGAGGTTTGTGGCTAGGAGGTTCTTTAACATTCATGAGTTAAAGCGCCTCCTTTCCACGAACTGGAAGGTGGCCTCCCCCATTGTGCTCACTTCTGTAGGAGATGGAAGATATGTTAATGATTTTCAGAATAAGGAGAAAATGGAGGAGATTCTAGACATGCAACTATGGAATCTTCGACGATCGTTGATGGTGCTTAGGCCCCTTGCGGGTTCTGATTGTTTTACTACTATCAAAATGGATCAGGTCCCTTTTTGGGTCCAGGTCCATGGGCTACCGGCACATGTAATGACAAAGGTTACTGGTGAAAGAGTAGGCGGTCATCTTGGTGAAGTGGTGTGCGTGGATGCTAAGGAGGGTGAAAGGGTTTGTGGGGAATCTCTACGGGTTCGTGTGCTGTTGAACACGGAGGCCCCTTTATGCAGGTTTACTCATTTCACGGTGGCCGAAAATACTACGGTTATTTTCTTTCGCTATGAGAGGCTGTCCGATTTCTGCTACTTCTGTGGACACCTCACTCACTCGATAAGGGGCTGCAATCGAGTAAAGGACAAAGATGAGGACTGGTTTGAAAGTCGAAAGTACTTTCCGGAGTGGCTGAGGGCGGATAAGCATAATAAACCATCGTAGAGGGACATGCAAGAGTTTTTTCAACTACTTAGGTACAAGGAGGCCAATGACAGAGCAGCTGCTGAAGTGGAGGCTAGCGCAGAAGCACTGAGAGTGGAAAGAGGCAAGCAGGTGATTGAGGTAGATGACCACACCAGCAACGAATCGGAAAAGAAAAGAAGGGTGAAGGGCAAGGCTGTATTGATTGATGAAGGGGTCAAGGAAATGTGGGAGGCTGCTGAGAAGGAGGTAATGAATACTCAATGGAATTTGAATGCGGATTATCAGTCTACAGAGAATGATAGGGAAGTGGTGTACACCTTTCAAGACTTAATAGCGCGAAGAGATGCTGCTGATGTGACAGTTGGTTCGGGGCTTGGAAAGGTGGATCCAAGAACAGGTTTGGTTTTAGAACCTTTGAGTTTTACTGTTCCTGCAGGTTTTGAATATCGCATGGCAAAAGATCCACTTTGGGGACCAGATAATGGAAAAGATTATAGGGTTGTGCACCATGTTGGAAAGTGTTTCAAGACGTTTGATTTCACTGCTTATGTGGAAGTTATTAATGAAGGAGAGCAGCCTTATGTCCCTTTTAGGGAGGAAGTGGGTCAGTCTCATTGGTCTGAAGAGGAGGTAAACCAAGGGGAAAGATTAAATATTGCAAATAGAGAGAACGAGCTTATTCTTGACAATATGAAATCGGGGAAGAAGAGGTTGTGGAAAGACCATTCGGCTGATTTGGCAGACTTTGTTCGAGCGGAACATGTGAGAAATGAAATTGATGGTTTGGTTTTCCTCAAAAAAGCACGAAGTATGATTGAGACTTATGGATCGGAAATTTCGATCCCAGGATTGGCGGAGGTTGAGGTGACTCAACCCCGCCATGGTGAATGAAGCTCTTGTGCTGGAACGCACGTGGAATTTGCAGCTTACGTGCGTTCTCGAAGCTGCGTGGTCTTGTTTCTAGATATAAGCCTACTATTTTCTTTATCTCAGAGTCTAAGTGTAACTCTTCTTTTGCTGATGTTTTACGAGTTCGGTTAGGGTTTACTAGTGTCTTTTGTGTTAACTCATGTGGCCGCGCTGGTGGCTTGGTTATGTTTTGGAATGGAAGTATGGTCTCTATTTTGTCTTACTCAGCAGGACACATTGATTGTTCAATTTCTAATCCAGTTGGTAATTGGAGATTTACGGGTTTCTATGGTAATCCTTGTCCCCAAAAAAGATCATCATCTTGGCAACTATTAAAAAGACTTAGAAATTACCAACTTAATTTGCCCCAAGCTTGGATTATAGGTGGTGATTTTAATCAAGTCCTATATAATGGTGATAAAAGTGGTGGATTAAAGGTTAATACTGCGAATATTGATCTCTTTCAAGATGCAGTTTCATATTGTCAGGTTAAGAGTGTGAAAATGAAGGGACCAATGTTTACTTGGCATAATCGTAGGAAGGGACAAAACTACATCAAGGAAAAGCTTGATAGATTCTTGGCAAATGATAATTGGATGGATTTATTTTCAGTCTACGAAGCTTCTGTTCTTGATTATTGTGGCTCTGATCATCGACCAATCTTATTGGAATTTGATACAGCTAGGCCACATTTGAATTCACAGTGTCCTAAATCTTTTAGGTTTGAGAACTACTGGATGAAGGAAGGAGATTTTGATAAGGTTATGAATGTGGCATGGATTTCTTCTGCCGATACTTTGCCTCTCAATGAAACTTTGAGTTCCTGTGCTAGAGTAATTCAAAATTGGGCCAAGAATAAGGGTGGAACGCTTGCTTACAAGATTAAACAGAAAAGGAGTTTGATTAATCAAACATTGAATGATGAGTCCCGTACTCCACCAATGGATCAAGTTAAATATTTGGAGGATGACCTAGCAAATCTTGAGACACAGGAAGAGTGGTTTTGGAAGCAAAGAGCTAGGGTCAATTGGCTCAAAGAAGGAGATCGCAATACAAAGTTTTTACATTCAAGGGCAAATCTTAGGAAAAGAGTGAATGAGATTAGACATATCCAAGATGAAGATGGTAATAATATTGAGTCACAGGATGGGATTCAGAAGGTTTTTTTGCATTACTTTCAGAATATTTTTTACTCAGGCAACCCATCCGAGAGAGACATCAGCAGAGCGACGCAATCATTAACTATGAAAATGTCGCAGGATACAGTTAAATTCCTTCAAGTTCCCTTCTCCAAAAATGAGGTTTTTAAAGCTGTAAAAGAACTTTCGCCATGGAAGGCGCCAGGGCCTGATGGATTTCCAGCCTCATTTTACCAAAAAAGATGGTCAACTATTGGCAATGATGTTGCGGATGCAATTCTTCGGGTGCTTAATGGAGATGATAATCTGCATTCCTGGAATCAGACGGTCATTACTCTCATTCCAAAAACAGGTAATCCAGTTTCTCCCAAACAATTTAGACCTATTAGTCTATGTAATGTTTCGTATCGAATTTTGGCTAGAACAATGACTAATAGGTTAAAATTTGTGTTGGGGGATTTGATTGATCATCATCAAAGTGTTTTTGTACCTGGAAGGAGTATCACGGATAATATTTTACTGGCATATGAGGGGATGCATTTTCTAAAATCTTCCTAAAGTAAGACGGGGTATGCGGCTTTGAAGTTAGACATGAGTAAGGCGTATGATAGGATTGAATGGCCCTTTCTTAAGTCTGTACTTTGTACTATGAATTTCCCGGAGAACTGGATTAAATTGATTTGGAAGTGCATATCTTCAGTGACTTATAGTATTGATATTAATGGGGTAAATTCGGATTTTTTTGCTCCTACTCGTGGTCTTCGTCAAGGGGATCCATTATCTCCTTATCTGTTTGTATTATGTGCCCAGGTCTTCTCCTCTCTTATCTCATCAGTGGTAGATTTCAAACATATTTCAGGGATAAAAATTGCTAGATCAGCTCCTATTTTGTCACATTTGTTTTTTGCGGATGATAGCCTTTTATTCTTTAAGGCTACAAAGGGAGAATCGCAAGCAATTGTGAATTGCATTTACACTTATGAAAAGGCATCTGGGCAGCTTGTTAATAGAGATAAATCATCCATCACTTTTAGTCACCACACATGTCAAGCCAATGTTTCTCAGTCCAAGACAATGTTGGGAATTCGATCTTCTCAGGGCCATGAGTTTTATTTGGGACTTCCAGCTATGATACCAAAGGCAAAAAGATTAAAATTTGGCTATTTGGTGGACAGTGTTAGGAAAAGGATTCTATCTTGGGGTCATAAGTTTTTTTCGGAGGGTGGGAGAGAATCCTTGTCAAAGCAGTTCTCCAAGCGCTTCCTTCTTATGCTATGTCTTGTTTCAAAATTGCAGTTGTGATTTGTGGGGAAATTGAGAAATTAATGGCAGGATTTTGGTGGGGGGATAATGCTATGGATAGGAAAAAACACTGGAAAAAGTGGAATGACCTTTGTATGCCTAAAAAGGAAGGTGGTTTGGGTTTTCGGAGTATGGTGTTATTTAATAAAGCATTATTGGCAAAGCAACTTTGGCGAATCATTTCAATGCCACATACTTTGATGGGCAAGATCTTCAAAGCCAAGTACTTTGATAATCTTAGTTTCTCGGATTTTTCGCTGGGCTCAAATCCGTCCTTTGTCTGGAGATCATTAATTTGGAGTAAAGATGTGTTTGATGAGGGTGCTATTTGGAGGGTTGGAAAGGGTGATCAAATACACATTTTCAAAGACAACTGGGTTAGTGGTTTGGATAATGGGCGCATTCAATCTAAGAATGTTAGTGCATCTACTGTGGATCGTTTTCTTTTGGATTCTGGTGGCTGGAATGAAGAACTGGTATGCCAAGCTTTTCTGCCACACGAAGCTCAAAAAATCTTAGCTACTACGACGGAGGGTTTGGAGCAGGAAGATCATATTAGCTGGCCTTTCTCGTCGCATGGAAGCTACACGGTGGCTTCGGGCTATGAATTTGCAATGACTAAGCAAGTTAAACTTTTGCAGCTCAACAATGATGGCCCATCTAATCAGGGTTTCATGAGGAAGGTGTATGACACAATTTGGAGTCTCCAAATTCCACAGAAGGTAAGAATTTTTGCTTGGAAATTGGCAAAGAATATTATTGCTTCTGAGGGGAACTTAGCCCGTACTCATATTCCTGTAGAATGCTTTTGTAAATGTTGTGGATTTGGGTATGCTGATACTATGCATTGCTTATTTTTGTGTCCCTTTGCGAAGCGTACATGGAAATCATTGGGTTTATGGCATATGATTTATAAAGCTGCGAAGGGTGATGGGCTGGGATTTTTGTGTTGGAATACTCAGTATTTGGATATGGATGAAATGGCTTTGATCATGATTGTGGCATGGGCAATTTGGAAAGAAAGATGCAATTATGTTCATAATGATAGCAAAATTGGGAGGCTTGCCAAGGTGGAGTATAATGTGGACTGGGCGGTGTCGTATTGGAATGATTTTAAACGTTCAAGCTTCATTGCAAACACTAGAGCTGATTTTATAGTCAAATCGAAAGAACTGGGGCAAAGTAACGACGAGGGTAATGTTCTATTTACTGATGCTGCCTTCAATGTGGAAAATGATTTCTTTGCGGTTGGTTTTGTAGTTATTAAGTGTGGAACTACTATAATATTAGCAGGGACCATGCGAATTTCGAGATCAGACTCGGTTTGTGCAGCGGAATTGAGAGCTATAGAGAGGGGATTGATTGTTTGTGATCAAAAGAATATCAAGCTCAATGGTGTCCAGTCGGATTCTACAGATGCAATCGAATTGATTATGAATGGAAAGGATGCTAATGGTGCAGTTTGTCAGGTTATTAAGAACATTTTGTTGTTGCTTCAAAAACAATCTGTATGGGATTGTCAGCAAATTCCAAGACACAGGAATCAGGTTGCTCACGAACTGGCTCAACAATGCTTATACACTTCTACTCCTTACGATTGGAATGAAAATGTTTGTCCTCAATATTTCAAGGATCTTCTTTCTGCTTCTTCTTGATGAAGTATAGTTGGATTTCTCTGTTATTCCTTGATGTATTTGTCAAAAAAAAAAAAAATCTTGAGTTTTTTTTATTTTTTAAAATATTCTAAAAGATAAATATAAAAAAAAAAATCCGTATATATATAATATCTTCAGCTCTGGTGATCTCTTGACTATGTCTTGTTTATTTTATTGTACATAATATAGTATACTAGATGAGCACCCGCGTATTATGCAAATGTAAAAATCAGAAAAATTGAGAAGCAAAACGGAATAAAGACGAGAATTTTCTTGATATAACCTTTAATTAATATACAAAATAATCTTAAAAATGCCTATTAGTATATAGGTGAATTAAATTTCAATAAATTCTAGCAATAGAAAGATGATTATTAATTGTGAAGAAATCAGTATTACATAATTTAAGAAATTAGTAACACTACAAATTTGAATGATTTTAATTGATATTGAATTATTTATATAAAATTAATAGGGGATTGAAATTGGTATTACTTAATTGATATTGATAATTTAGGCAAAATCAATTAGAAGACGACACGTATTGTAAAATTAACCAGAAGACTACATGTAAGTAAAATCAATCACGTAAGCAAACTCAACTCCCTATTAGTATAATAGGGGATTTTTCTTATAAGCACGTTTTAAAATACTCTAAAAAAATTAATTTCTCTAAGAAGATGCATATTATAGGGGGTGGCTATCCATGAAAATTAATTTACCAAGCATTACACTAGATCGAACCGTCTTAAGGGGAACTTTACAAGAATGAAATTAAACATTACATTATCGAAGTGTCTTTGTGGTTGTGGAAAAAGAGTTCCTTTTTTGTGGTTGTAGAAAAAGAGGGAACTTTATTTTGTTATACCATCTTGTATTGTATTAAATTATTTTCCAAAAACATTAATATTCTATTTTAAAAAGGGTTAATTGCAAAAAAAATCACGACCTTTAGAGTTTTTATCAATTACAACATATCTTTTTTTTTTTTTGCAATTTAATACACCACCTTTTTAAATTTTGCAATTCAATACATCTGTCAATTTTCTGGCAACAATTAAAATTATGATGTGATTGTCAGAGTCGTCGAGGTGTCACATAAATGTCACGAATGATGAATAATTTACTTTTTTAATTTTTAAAACGTTTTAATTAAAAAAAATACTAAAAAAGTAATTTTAAACTAAAAAAAATACAAAAAAAAATTATTTTAAACTAAAAACAATACTAAAAAAAATTGTTTTAAAAAAAATCATAAACCAATTTAATTATTAGTATCATTTCTCCAAAAATTCAAAAAATAAGATCGCGTCCTTCAAATCACAGTCCAAAAAAAATAATGTAAAATTTTGTATATTATTTTTATTTAAAAAAGTTTTTAAAATAAAAAAAATACATTTTATTGATCAGTCATGACATTTACGTGGACATTTGTGTAGAACTTTAATGCGGTTTCAGTGTATACACATGAATTGTGTTGACGAAAAATAAACACATGTATCGAATTGCAAAACTTAAAAAGATGGTGTATTAAATTGCAAAGAAAAAAATGATATGTTGTAATTGATAAACACAATAAAGGTCGTGATTTTTTTTGCAATTAACCCTTTTAAAAAAAACTCAGTGATTGTTTGCAAACAAAACTATAAGCTTAAAAGCACTTCTTTTTTAAATAGAATCACTTTTAAAGTGTTTGTAAACACAAGTAAGTGATTAAATTAATTACTTAAAAGTAGTTTTAGTCAAGTACCCTTCCCCATGCTTCTAACAACTTCTAAGTGCTTCTAATCATTACACTCACTAATTTTACAATTTTGCCCTCACAATTTAAATAATATTTTTTTTTACCATTATTTATTTAAATGTAATAAGGGTTTTTTTGTAAAATTATAAAAAAGTGATTTGTATGACATATACCACAACATTTTAAAAAATTGATTAGAAGTGCTTATTTTTAAAACACCATCTACTTTCAATTTTACTACAAAAATCAACTTTAATCACTTTGAATCAACTACTAATGTTTGCAAACACACCCATAAGTTTACCACATAATTCATGCTTAGGGCGCTTAAATAAATAAATGAAAAATTAAAAGATTAATTTTTAATTAATAAACCCTTTTCCCTTCGGAAAACAAATTAAAGCAAGTAGAGAGGGTATTTTAGTACTTTCCACATACATTAAGGTTCATCTAAAACTGTAGACGGGAGAAAACCCCCCTCCGAAATCGTACATTCGCCGTTTGCCCTTTTTGCCTGAGAAGCTCCCCCAATTTTACCCACCCAGAGAAATTTGTACATGCAGAAAGAAGGGGATTCTCAAGAATGATTTCGATTACCTCCTTGGAGCTGAACTACCTCATCTTCCGTTATCTCAACGAATCTGGTATGCCTTCTACTTCTGTATTGTTGGCCAAAATTGTGCCTCCATTTCTTGCTGTGCTTGTAATTGGAAGCTGAATTTGTTAAAGAAATTAAATTGGGGGACCAATTAACTAGTTTCATTTTGTTAATGTTGGAGAAGTTTTTTTTTTTTTTTTTGCTGGAATGCTCACACTTGGCCGGGTTAGAGGCTCTCGTAATGGAGGGGTTAATGTTTTATGTAAGATTATACTTATAATTTGCAAATTTATGTTTCTCAAACTAGAAGGAAGAATATAAGCAATTGAGTGGGGGAACTGGAAAAAAAAATGAGCCTCTCACGGTGGAAAGAATTGGATTTAGGGTGAGTTGGTGCTTGCAGATGGAGCTCGTTTAATACTTCATCCGTTTGCTATGAATACAGTAGAATTTTTTTTGGTCTGGGTTGTGTAATTCCTCTTAATTGAGGAGTTGGGAAGGAATTTGGAGATAGGTTACAGGGATGAAATTGTATGGAAGGAATTTAAGGTCTTTTAAGAGTCAAAATTTAAAAATTGTTTATTGATACTGATATATCAAGAGATTTATAGTTGAGAAGGAATCTTATTGTTTTAGTTGAGAAGATGTAGTTAATTGTGCCATGAATTAGAAGCTGAAGGTCCTAGCTTAATATAATATGCCTCTTATATGATTTGAAATTTTCAAGTCAGTTGAACAAATTCTGGAGAGCAAGCTTGCAACCTAAGTCTATTTCTTGGGGGCTTATAAATTTGCACTAAAGTTTTTCACTGTAATTCTCAATTATTGTCATCTACCAAGTTCTTACATTTATCGTGATAGTGCTTCGGCCCACCTCTCAGTCTGCATTTCACAGAAAGATTCACAGTTTTTTAAAGAGTGGCTATAATATTCTTTTGAAGTGCAATGAATTTTGAGGATTCTGAAGAAAGTTATTTAGATCAGCATGGATCTTTATGAGTAATAACCAGTGTATGTGCTTTTACATATTAGCTATGTGGGGCATATGAAAAGAAGCAATTTACTTTGTCTGAAAACTTGGTAGTACTGTAAGTCTGTAATCCTTTCCTTATAGTAAATTTCTTTTTTGTTGTTGGGGTGGGATTCGATGGTCTACCTGTTAGGAGAATCAATATTTTGCGATTTAATTTTAAGTGCATCATTAACATCTTATTTGGAATAAACCTTTTCAGGATTCATACATTCTGCATTTGCTTTGGGATATGAGGCAGGGATCGTTAAAAGTACCATTGATGGAAACCTTGTTCCACCTGGGGCTTTAGTTACATTTGTTCAGAAAGGAATTCAATATCTTGAACTAGAAGCAAACTTGAGTAATGTAAGAATGCCACACTGTTGGATTTCTATTTCTGGAGTTCTCTGTTTTGCTTGTTTAAAAGAATTACGTGCTGATGAATAGTCTGTGTGACATCTCCAGGAAGATTTGGATGTGGATGATGATTTTCAGTTTCTGCATCCTCTGGATCTAATAACTAAAGATGTGGATGAACTTCAAAAGATCATAAAAGAGAAAAGGGAAAATATTCAGAAGGATAAATCTAAGGGAAAGGAGAAAGAAAATATTGAAAATGGCCGGGAACATGACCGTAAACTTGCAATGGAAAAGGACAAGGAACTTGCAAAAGAAAAGGAGAATGAAAAACAACAGAGGGAGAAAGATAAGGAAAGAGATAGAGAGAGAGCGGAGAAAGAAAAAGGCAAAGAAAAGGAAAAGCCACCTGAGGATATCAGTGATGTAAATCATACTGGAGATGAGAATAATGGTAAAATTGAGGAGAATGGAACTGATGGAGGTAAGATGTATTTCAGCTATATTATGTCTGCCCTTGCCTGCTACAATGTTGTAATTAAAATCTTGCTGAAGTGATTGGATCTTCAGTATGCAGTTTTCCTAGAGCCCGTTTGGCTAAGCTTATTTTAACCATCTTATAGTTTGTTTCAAGAGCTTATAAGAAGTAACTTTTAAGTAACTTTATACGTTGTTAAAGTGTTTGGCTAATAAAACTTATAAGTTCTTTGATAATTTGAGACTAATATTTAAAAAAAAATTAATTTTAATATTAACTAATTAATTTGGAGAGTGTGTGGCGGGATGGGTGTGAGGTCGAGTGGGGTGATTTTTGTTTTTCTAAAATTGCAGTATTTTCTTATAAGAAATTATTATATAAGTATAGCTTAAAAGATATTAGAAAAAATGAGTGGGGGTGTCGATACTTTTTTTGTTTTTTGAGCTTATAAGCTGTAAAGAGCTTATTTTAAGATCTTATAATAAGTTGTAAAAAATATTTTTTTAACAAACACTTTTTAAGAGCTTATAAACTCCTAAACATCTAATAAGATGCTTTAAGGAGCTTCTAAGCTCAGCCAAACGGGTTCTTAATGTGCATGGTCTTGTCAGTGCGTCTGATATTTCACGATTTATAACTTATCTATGCACTTATTGGTGTTCTGATAGGGCCAGAACCGATGGATGTTTGCACTAGTTTACCTTCCTTGCCCTGTGAATTCCCAATTAGTGATGTAACTGCTTTGCAAGGTCACAACTCTGAGGTTTGGTCATATCTTATACTTTTTTTTTTCTATATGCCCGATAATTTAGAGGAATTGTGATAGATATGTTGATTATTTTTGAAGGATAGCTTGCTGATGATGCTCTCTTATCTTCACAGGTTTTTGCGTGTGCATGGAATCCTGCTGGTTCACTTCTTGCTTCTGGGTTAGCATAAACAACTTTCAAAGTTTACGACTTTATTGATTTTTTCCATTTTTGTTCTCATTGTTGATTTTCCCTACTTATGATGCTTATTTGGTATTGTTAAGAAATTTCACTCGTTTTCCTTTATCTGATATTCGTGAACAATATTTAATTGGGTTAATATCAACATATTCTCCCAACTAGGAGCGCCTGGTTAGCTGTGCTTAGAAGAAACATTTAGCCTTCTTTCTGTCTCATGACATATAAGCTGTAACTTTTGCATTAGATATGTTAAACTGCCTATTCACATTAATATTAGTACATTCTTAGTGTGCATAATCTTCTTGAGTGAAACACACTTAAGGATTGGAAATTTTTCATTCTCATGTACAAAGAATGTCTTCAAGCATTAAACCTTGTGCCTATATCTGCAAATACTGAAAGAAACTGCAAATGGGATAGGAGGAAAATTCAGTGAATATTGTATGTCCTCTGTATAAGTTAGAAAGTGAAGTTGATAGTTTAGGGGCATTTTGATGCATTATGCCTTTATACTTATACGTTTTATGAGTTTGTATGATCATTATTTGCATCTGTTTATTAGGTCTGGAGATTCAACCGCTAGAATTTGGACCATTGATGGAACATCTAACTCCACTATGGAAAATGGGCCTTCCCATGTTGTACTTAGGCATTTCAAGGGTAGAACAAACGAGAAAAGCAAGGATGTAACAACACTTGATTGGAATGTAGGTTTTTTTTTTTTTTAAATGCATTTTAGTATCTATTTTACTTTACACAGGCATATTTACACTGTATGTGGTCAATCTGATTCCTGAACATTTTCCTTCCCTGTAACATGACTTGTACGCAGATTGATGGCACACTGCTTGCTACTGGTTCTTATGATGGCCAAGCAAGGATATGGAGTAAAGATGGTTAGAGTTTTTTCAAACGTGATTGATTATAACTTATCCTTCTTTCAAGTTTGAATGCTGTGACAGTTTTGAATCTGATGAACAAGAAATAGTTACGTCAGCGTATGGTATTTTGTGAAGCATGATTTCATGAAATTTATTATCGCTGTTCTTGATATTTGTGTTGCAAACTTTGTTGCCTTTGTTATTTATATTGTACTTGAAATAATTGATCTATTTTGTTGTACCCTTTGAATATATATGCTGTGTATGAGGTGATATCCTTTATTTTGTCAATTGTAAAATGTCAAAATCTAATGACAAGGAATTCAAGATTGAAATTGGGGTTCACTACTTTAATGAAAATGTAAAAAAATTGAATTTTGTCAAAATTTAGAGTTCTTGTATTCATTTGGCAAAATTTACTTTTTTGGTTATTCATCATTTTGTATGCCATGCAATTGTTGTGATGTTTCAGTAATCAACTTTTGAAAATGACAAAGATAATGAATCACAGATGGTCTAGTTACATATTCTTCATAGTGAAAATTGAAATGCACTTGTCATATGCCAGATTAGATTTGAAATCTTTTTCACAAATACAAAATATCTGAGAACAGAATGGTTGTCTTGTCATTGACAGATAAGCTGATGTTCAATATCTTGATGCTATTTTTATTTCTTATATGACTTGAGGAAGCGAGATCAAAAAGTGTGGTAGCCAATTGCTACAGAATTGAATATTACTGTAGTTACTTATTTTCACTCTAATTATGATTATGATGTTATCAGGTCCATGTTACATGTGCATAATGCATTTACATGCTCTCTTTTTATCCAGGTGAGTTGATTAGTACATTAAATAAACATAAAGGACCAATTTTCTCATTGAAGTGGAACAAGAAAGGGGATTTTCTTCTTAGCGGAAGTGTTGATAAAACTGCTATAGTATGGGATGTTAAGGCAGGGGAATGGAAACAACAATTTGAATATCACACAGGTGCTTTTATATCATTTCTTCCATATTTGTGCTCAATTAGTTCTTACGAATTGCGAGCAACATTTGAGTTTTTAATTTGTATAATTGTTTCCTGGTATTTTTGGTTGCAGCTCCGGCTCTTGATGTTGATTGGCGAAACAATGTTTCATTTGCTACATGCTCGACTGATAGCATGATTTATGTCTGTAAAGTTGGAGAGAACCGGCCAATTAAAACTTTTGCAGGGCATCAGGTTCTCTGAATTATTTCCTGTATTCTTTTCTATCGTAATTTTTTAGCTCTTTAGAATATCTAGAGTGATGAGAAATGTGCTTCTTTAGGGTGAAGTTAATGCTATCAAGTGGGACCCCACAGGCTCTCTTCTGGCCTCATGCTCTGATGATTCTACAGCAAAGGTAGGAGAATTCTTAGCCTGGAGTTTTCGACATTTATTGAGCATGATAATTGCTGATTTGACTAATGTATTACTTCTTTTATAACCTTTTAGTCTTGTTTGGAGAAAGATACTTCAGGCATAATATACTTCATCATTTTATTAAGTTCAATTCTATTGTATAATTAGTTGCTGTGTTTTGTTGATTATGATGCAGATATGGACTTTAAAACAGGACACCTGCTTGCTTGATTTGAAGGAACATTCCAGAGTATGACGGCATTTGTGTTTGTGACTTCTTCGCGTTTAAGTTTATGTGCTAACACATACATCAAAATTTTCAGGAGATATACACTGTTAGATGGAGTCCAACCGGGCCTGGGACTAACAACCCTAATCTGCAACTCGTGCTAGCAAGGTGATTGATTATCTGCGATATGATTATTGAATATTGGAAATTAATATTGAGAGGCCACTAGTTCCCAAATTTCTAGAATCAACTTCTACAGAACAGATTTTTCCAAGTCCATTTAATATTTAATCAAAGTTTACTATAAGTCCATTCAGTACTAACTTGTGGTCCCATAATTTTTTTGAAGTTCTCAAGTAAGTTTAAGTTGCATTTGAGATTTGTTCACTATATACTTAATCAAGGTGGAAAAAGATTTTATATCAAATTTACCCACGCTACCAGTGTTATATTTTCAAGATTGTGATTTTAATTTTCATCTTTATATTCAAAGAAGCAGATTATTATTTTGTAACTGTTTCTCTTCATTCTTCCTCTTGTGCAGCGCTTCCTTTGACTCAACAATAAAGCTGTGGGATGTAGAAGCTGGAAATCTTCTGCACAGCTTAACTGGACACAGGTGTTGCATATAAGAGCATTGGGCCTATATATATTAATGTTATATTTTCGATTTGCTGTGTTAAACAAACAATGGTAAATGCAGGGAGCCAGTTTATTCGGTTGCATTTAGCCCAAATGGGGAGTATTTGGCGAGTGGATCACTGGACAAATGCATGCATGTATGGTCTGTGAAAGAAGCCAAGATTGTGAAAACATTCACAGGAAATGGTGGCATCTTCGAAGTTTGCTGGAACAAGGAAGGTGATAAGATTGCCGCGTGTTTCTCAAACAACGTGGTGTGCGTTCTCGACTTCCGGATGTAGTTAGTAGACAATTCTTTTGTGCATTCATTGCCCTAAATCCCCCTTAAACTAGTTTTAGCTACAGCAATTAGGCAAGGTTTCGATGATGTTGACTTAGTGTAGGTTCAATCTACTGTGAATGTCTTGTTTTAAAAAAAAAAACCTGGAGCATAGTTCATGTAAACTAATGGGTTTCTGTTGTATTTTTGTTTTAATAGAAATTGGCAAATTTCACAAGTGTTTTTTTAGGTACCTCAATAACACAAATCTTATGTAAACCGTGCAATCGGTTTGTATTTTAAGTGTATTTTTAAAAATATTAGTTGTTTCATCAAAGTTAATTTTCACCGTTACAAAAGATCTAATTAATTTATACTATATGACTCGTAACTTTATGAGTCTCCAAATCTAACTATGTTTTAAAAGTAAAGTGAATTGCCGTCTCCTCTTTACAAAATTGTTTAAATTGAATGATTTGAAACTTGGACTTATTTCAATTGAGTTGATAAGAAATTTTATAATTTCAATACACTCATCCCGTTGCAAAACAAGTTTAATACTCCTATTTTTTAATGTGGATTTATGAGTAATCTAAAATCCATTGATAAACAAGTTTTAGGAGGGTGTATTCAATTGAGATTCTGTTGGATTTTTTTGGACTTTTAAAATCTGGGGGTATTCAATTCGGATTTTTAAAAGTCTTTCAAAATTTTGAGGTATTCAATACGGATTTTAAAAAGTCTTTAGAAATCTTTAGGTATTCAACAATCTATGAATTTTAATACTGGATTTCGTTGGATTCTCTTTAAAAAATATAAATAAATTTCACTAATCAAAATCTCTTCTAAAAAGTAGAGATTTCAACGGATTCTCTTAAAAGACTCTAAAAGAGAAGAAAAAAAAATGTGTTAACTATGTTCTTTGATAAGCATCACATATTCTTCACCACCATTATTATTGTGAAAAAAATTACATCTCTGTATTTTAAAATTATGTTATTTCTTTAAAAATTATAGTATATCGGACACCGTCAATAATATCTAATCGACGTCAATTCCCCATTACAATTATTCAATAGAATTTTTGGTATTTTCAAATTGCAATTCACAAGTTCGCTGGATTACATAACTTTCTTCGGAAAGAAGTCGCTCTGATGAATTTCCAGTCGAATATAAAGAAGATCAAGATTCATCTCGACATGAAAGAGGAAAATTTGGAATTGCTTTCTCAATTCTCAAAGACAACTACAACAAAGAACTTAAGCTAATGCATTGAGAACTATGTGAAAATGAGGCCGAGGTTTTTTAACTAGCTTTTAGGGGCGTAGTTTATGGAAATCCATGTAAATCAATAAAAAAATGTGTATTTCAGTCAAATCTATAAAAATCCATATAAATCAATAAAAAAGTCAGTCAAACTCTACATAAAGTTTATGGATTTTCTAAATCCACTGACTTTTTAAAGTCCAAAAAAATCCAACGAATCTCAATTGAATACACCCCTCTTAATATATGTTTTCTTTTAAGTTTTTCACAATTGCAGTGTTATTTATTAACTTTTGAAAAAACTTTTGGAATTTACAAGTGCGTCAAAATGAATAAGCACTGTTTGAATCACATTCTTTTAACCAATGTTTGCTCGAATTAGGAGCATCTCCAACTCTTTGAGGCCGTCGAAATCATTCGTTTATCATTAAATTTGAGTCAAACAATAAAATTCATTTTCAAGCATTAAACTCAATGAAAACATTTTTTATTTTATCTTTTTATCAAATACGGAGTATTTATTTGTAATCAGATACGAGTATATAATTTCATATTTTACATTTAAACTAAATAAATTAAACAGAATAATAATAATAATATATTAAATAGATTTCAATAATCTAAAACATCAAAATTCAATTACATAATACATCACACTTACATATTAATAATACTAAAGAGAATTGCATATTAATCATATCACAAGTAAAGGTAGCATGCTTGTTATGTTTCCTTAATTTATAATTTTGTACGGAGTATTTTTTTTTATAATATACTGTATTTCCTATAGCATTTTGTAATTTGAATTATTAATATTGCCTTATTATATTTCTATTAATTAATATTACAATACACTTAAGTTATATGGTTTTAATTTATTTTTTAAAATCATAATGTTTAATGTCACATAATATTAAATAGAAAATTATAATAAATTTAAAATCAAAATCAAATGATATTACACATAATGTTAAATGTAACATAATATTACACTATACTGGCAATAACTTAGAAAATCTAAGATAAAAATAAGGAACTCTTAATAAAAAAAATGCAACAACATTCCAATTAATGATTTATATATGTAGCATCTTGTTTGGGATTTTATAATTCATAATTTTATCATCGAGAATATACAATACTTTTTTTTTATTCTTTTTTTTTTTTTAATTCTTCTATTATATATTTCTAAGAACTGGAGTATTATTTTAAAATCATTTTTAAATAACTAAAATTGTAAAATGCCAAACAAAATTTTGTTAGTTCTCTAGTGATAAATTTTTTCTTTCGAATTCTAAATTGATCAAATGTTTCAAACTCCAAATTTAAGATATGCTTATTAGAGTATCACTAATTCTTTAATAACTTTTCATTTGCTAAAAGATAATAAGCACAAGATACACTTCTGTGTAATAGAAAATTCCATTTTGGAAACTTAAATTTATACTACATCAAAACATATCAAAGACCAGCAACATGAAGAAATTCCTAGCCAATTGCTGCTGATGAAGGTAAATTTGCAGAGCCCCTATGGTTGCCTTGCCTGTGTAAGTAAATAGAACATTCTACTAATGCAAAATCGATCATATAAAATGTCAAAACAACAATCTTCCTAAAGATCCCACCACCAACTTAGTTCTATGTCTATAACCAAACTTTCAATAAATATGTGAGCAAATCAGTCATCTATTGTGATAGACTGATAGCTATATGTACACCATTTCTAATTACTCGTCTTTGATTTCTTCGAAAAAGGATTCTGGAATTTCCGTAGGCGAAGACAAAGCAGACACACATTTGAACTTGGATAGATTGTATTTCTCTCTTACAGCAACTAAAGCACTTGCTCGTTTGCTCATTTGCAACTCATGAAGAATGCCAACACATTCTTTCAAGTCTGCTGCCTTGTGCCTTGTACATTGTTCCAGAGCTTGATTCTGCAAGAACACAAAATTTTTAGTTAGGTATAAAAATAGAACAGATTGAATCAATTTTAACACGTCCAAAACGTCTCATACCCAGGGATGTAGCTTTGGTTGTAGTGTGAATCTTGAAAGGAATACAACTGAAGCAGCTACCACCGAAGGCAAGAATTTCAGACAATCATAATCCACCAAACTTAACTCTGCTAAGTAGTAACTTAAGAATTCCAACTGCAAATTATAACTCTGTAGAAGACAAATTAAAAAAATGTAAGCATCAGAATCACTTCAACTTTTTAATTTAAGAATAACACAAGTACTTTTGCATAAATTCACCTCATCATCATCATCATCTTCTTGAGCAATATTAGTAAATCGTCTGCAATCCCAACAAGAAACCAGAAGCCCGTTTAGCTAAACAAACTAATAATACAACAAGAGATCATAACAAAGTATAAACATCAACATATGTTAACCTGAGAAATGTTTTCACAGTCGGATTTCCCATTTCAAAATTAAGAGATTTGAGCACATCAGCCTCCATCTTCACTAGATCTTCCTTAGTATATGTGTTATCAGTGATGTAACAAAAGTCTTCAACATGTGGAGGACTAATCTCCTCATATTTCCTGCAAATCACAACCACAATTTTTAAGAATTCAGTTGAAAACATTCAACCAATAAAGAGATTCAATTCAATGTTTATGATAGGGTTCTTACGAGGCAATGAACATTGAGGAAACACCAAGAAGTTGAAGTCGTTTCCTATCAATAACATTCTTTGATAAGAATCTGTCAATGTAGGATATTGTAAGATACAATGTGACCGATTGAAGCTTGTACTCCTCTGCAACCTCCACTAACCAATCTATCAACACCCCTCTCATGTTCGAACTCACATCCTTCTGAACCTTTTCTAAGTAATCTGGCAATGGCCTTCTCTTTGCCTCGATCTGTATCATAAATCCAGATCTATTATGACCTCAAACTAACATTTTCATCCAGTAAATTTCACATTTCTTCAAGAGCATAATCAAAATGCACAAGAATTCAGAACACAAGCCGCTTCTTCATTTACCATAGGTATATAGATTTATTTATTTTTTTTTAGAAAAAACAATCAATTGCAAATTGATAAAATCAAAGGAATTAAAATGAAACCTACCTCCATTTGACGAAGATAATCGTATATATCAGATGCATAAGCTCCACACATCTGTGGGTCATCGAATTCCGGTTCGACGTCAATCTCAGAAGCCAATTCATCCTTCACACATACAATTGCTTTCTTTGAATTTCTCTTGGGCTTAATTTTCTTGTCATCTATTACAATTCCAGTCTTCAGATCCTTATCATCGAAGCCAAAAACATTTTGAATCTCACCCAACACCACTCTCTTCCTCTTAATATTGTGTTGCATTGATGATTCGGCAGCTCTCTTCCTCGCAGCCGAGCGGGTAACTCTCATGCAGTTTTCGTGGGTTGCCATTGCAGAGAAGTATTGAGAAAAACTGAAGAGAGAAAGAAGGAGAAGAAGATAGAGGAAGAGTGCTGTGAATGAAAGTGGCTGGAGGGGAAATGTATAAAGAGGGAGAGAGTAGCGCCATTGAACACACTTTCAAAAATTTAGAAGGAGGGAAAAGAAATAATGGCAAATCTGATTTTGGTTTTGAATTAGGTAGTCTATTTTTTTGAGATTGGGCTCGGGCGCGGCGCCGCGCTCAAATTAGGTTTGGACAAAGTAATGAAATGTTTTGAAATTTGGTTCGAATTTTGGTTCATATATTTTGGTTCGAACTGAATTTTTTTTTTGGAAAAAAAATATTAAAAGTTCTTAAATTAATTTGATTGATTATTTTTTTTTGTTATTTACACATAAATATTACTTATGTTAATATATATATATATATATATAAATACAAACAACAAAAATTTGAAAAAAATAATGATACAACATGAAATAAATAACTGTGGATTAAAAAAATTGTTGATAATATTGTAGTAGAAATAAATAATAGTTCGATTAATTCAATTATTTCAACTACTAACTGAATCATAAATTGAAAATGAAATATTTATCTGAGTCGGTTAATTTGATTATTTTTAATAAAATCCAATCGAACCTAATTAATTAAATTGCATCGGTTTGGTTTGGAAATCGGTATTTTCGATTTTATGTCCACCCCTATTAATGGGTATATGGGGCATTCATCCAACTTTATTTTAAAGGAAAGTGTGAATTGAATAACGTACTAATTATATTTATAGACTCAATTATATGGTGCAATTGATATAATTGAATTATAATTTTGACTTAATTACAATAATGTAGGTCAAAATTCAATTTAACAATAAATAAATGACTTGATTTTAATTATGAGTTGAATGGCATACTAATTTTACACATATATATTTGTGTGTGAAAGTGAATGTATGAGCACAACTAAATGGGGTATGCAATCTCGTTGTTTGACGAGATAATTTTATTTACACTAGAGTTAATTTTATGGAAGATACACTTGAGATTCAGAGTAACATTTATTCAATTATTTTTGCAACTTATAGTTATAGGGCAAACTGTATTGAATCTAAAATGTAGAAATATAATACTACAAGATGCTCTTGTGTGACAGTTTTGAGGGGCCCGGTGCAAAAAAAATACATTAAATACGTTTGTTGTATTTCGTATAATATATAAATAAGAATGTATATAATTGCTAACATGAACACAATTTTACTAAGCCAAATTCCCCAGTATATTGGTTTGACCACAACCCCCACTTTGGTTGACTTCACCCCCTAAATTATTAATTTTTAAAAATTATAAATAAAATTATTATAGTGCCCTTCTATTAATTTAAATAAAATATAATACAATCAATCATAATTTATATATAAACAATTGACTACGATTTTTTTACACCCCACTTTTATTGACTTCACCCTCCAATAATTATTATTTTAAAAAAATTACATCTAAAATTACTATAATGCCCTTCTATTAATTTACACAAAATATAATACGATCAATCATAATTTATATATAAACAATTGGTCACGGTTATTTACACCCCACTTTTATTGACTTCACCCTCAAAATTTTTTTTAAAAACAATTACACCTAAAATTACTATAGTGTTATTCTATTAATTAAAACAAAATATAATACAATCAAACTTAATTTATATAGGCAAATTCTTATATACACTCGCTTGTATATACACTCTTCAATTTCATTAAAAGTTGAGTCTAATTTACTTTTTTCGGTGCAGACAATTAATGGGTCGCACAAATTTAACGAAAGGCCACGATTATATGCACACACAAGATTGAAGTGGACACCCACCAATCTATTTTACAAATCAATGATTTTGAGATTGAGAGGTCTAAAAGAAAATTAAAAGATTACTTACATATCTGGATTTTAAGGTTGAGAGATCTAAAAGAAAATTGACAACGAAGGGGCGACAGAAACGAGGAGGAGGCGACGAATCTAATTTTCTAACTTACAATCGAAAGAGGGACAGACGGCTTGGGACGCGACGGAAGGAGGAGGAAGCCGCGGGGGCTTGGGACGTAGCAACAGACGGTGGTGGCTTGGGACGCAACCTTGGACGGACGGTGAGGCCTGGACGAACGGCGAAGTAGACGTGCGTGAAATCGGCGAAACAAATTCGGCGACAACGACGAACGAACCTATGGCAGCGATACTTTGTGCAGCAACAAAGAAAGGTTGTGGCAGCGAGGCTTTGAGCGGCGACCAACGAGGCTGGGAGAGGAGTGGGTGTCCCAAGCGGCGTATTTTATTTTTCACGCTATATGGTTTGAGGGATTAAGGGGAGAATTATAGTTATGTAGGAGAATTATGGTGAGGTGTGCGCTAAAATCTCGTGTGTGCGTATAACCGACTATTGATTACTGATTATTGTTCATGATAATACCGTTAATGGTATTACTGTTCATGGTATTACTCATAATTATTTTTTGTATTACCGAATATAATTAGATGTGTGGAGTTATTTATTATTGTATATATTGTTCATGATATTACTGATTATTGTTCATGGTATTACTGATAATTGTTTTTGGTATTACTGAATACAATTAAATGTGTGAAATTATTTGTTATTGTATAAAATGTTATTGATTAATGTTCATGGTATTATTGATTACTGTTCGTGGTATTACTAATAATTATTTTTGGTATTACTGAATATAATTAGACGTGTATAAGATATTATTAATTATTGTTAATGATATTACTGATTAATATTTATGGTATTACTAGTTATTACTTATTGTATTATCGATTATAATAAAATCATACCTATAATATTATTTTGTATTAAAATTTTTAAAAATACACATGAGAAAATGAAAAATAAAGGCAGAAAAATAAAAAATAAAAAGAAAAAGAAAAAAAAATGAAGAAATTAGAAGTTTTGAATAAAAACTGTAAATGGGAAGAAAAAAAGGAAAAGATGAGGGAAAATAAAAATTAAAAAGAAAAAAAATCGAGATTTGTGGCTAATTTCGAAAGTTTTTTTTTTTTTTTTTAAATTATGTTTTATGATTTTTTTTCTAAAAATATGGATGACTTGGCGGTGAATCGACGGTAACTCGACAATGACTCGTCTGCCGATTGTAAATTTATAAATTAAGGTTGATTTTATTATATTTTGTGTAAATTAATAAAATGATAATATAGTCTTTTAAATGTAATTATTTTTTTAAAAATATTTTGGGTGAACTCATAAAATGAGGGTTTACAGATAACCGTGGTAAAAAAATAATTTGGAGTTGAACTCATAAAATGAGCGAGTGTAGATAATCGTCGTAAAAAATAAATAATTTAAGGGTGAACTCATAAAATGAGCGAATGCAGATAAATCAATGATCATATAAAGTTTACTCTTTTTTTTAAGAATTAAAACCCATTATATACGTATCATTATTTGAAGATATCGTACGGAGTACTAAATACTCTTACACCAACTACATTACGGAGTATTATTCTTATGTGAAACTAATAGTCCCATTTACAGTCTGTATCAAAATATTAACTACATTATTATTCTTATGTGAAACTAATAGTCCCATTTACAGTCTGTATCAAAATATTTATAAAATATAGTGATTAGGGACGGACTAGGTTAGATGGTGCGAAAAAATTAATATATAATTATAATATTGATTCATTTTTATTATCAATAATAGCCTTAAACATGTATAATATTATTTTAAAATCAGTTTACAATTAAAATATGTACAAACTAATCACCAATATAATACGTACAAAATAATCACTTTTATAGTATATAACTACTAAAAATGTAATAAGAAAATTTAAGATGATCTTTGTAATAAACTCACTACTAAAATAATTAATTAAATAATATATCATTAATTTTACTTAATTTTAAGAAATAGGCTAAAAATAAATATAAGGGTAGGGATGGGTTGGGAGATATAGCCACCCTTGGGGTAAGCCTAATTGTGATAAAGTAAGTGAATGGACTACAAATACATAGAAAACATAGTGTTCTAATTTTGTAGCATTTGGTAACATTGATATAGAAAAAACTAGAAAAAAGTTCCAGAAAAACTTGAGCAACATTTAATGTATCCAAAGGAAAACTTGAAACAACATTTAATTAATATATCCAAAGGAAAACTTAAAACAACATTTAATATATCCAAAGGATGAGAGTCATAAACAGATGTTTATTTGAAAAATGCAGAAATTCATGTCATCAGATATGATGATCTTGATTAACATTAACGGCAGGTGTAAGCTGAGACAGAAACAGTTCAAGCAGTGCCCTTTCTCTTGGTTGTGATCCTGGAAATGGATCATTTCCTGTAAAATATAATTCCACACAAAATGTTAGGTTTCTTTTTTGTAATAACAATCTCTCTCTACGTGTCGTCTAGATGAACATAAATACGAGTCAACGAACTGGTGAATACGTACAATACGGTTATCTTTTTAAGGGAACAAATATATATTTACCGTTAATGTCGTCAAGGGAACAATATATCTTTTAGTGATGATGACGTGATAATAAAACATAGTTATAATCGACAAAATTTACCTGTAGGGTATAATTCAGTCCACGGGGAGAGATTGACATCAATTGGCGGTCCGAAATGATCAGGTCGTCGAACGTCATCTTCGATGCTCCCACTCGGACTCAAGTGATTGTACACATGTTGCACACTCGGAGAGGCGTGAATGAGAGGGAGGGATGATGGAAGGATATTATTGATCCTTTGAGGTTGCTCCCTGCACACAAACAAACTAACTAACATTAATATACAAACAAGTCCAAAATACAAATCCTTGTGTTCATCGAAAACACAGAATATCATATCAATGTCAACAAATTATATATGCCAAGTATGTATATTTACAAAACATGCATGCGATCTTCTTGCATAATTAATGGACTTATTGCTAAACTTATCCCAAATGCAATTTTCATTGTACTTTTGGTACTCATTTTCAAAACTCATCATTTTATAATTTATTTTAATTGCAAAACTGATCTCTCATATTTGAGACTATTACCTCATAGGGAAAAGACCATTTGAATCCAAGAAATTGAGGATTTGGACTTGTGGATCTCTCTGTGGAAGCCAATCCAATACAGTAGTGTCTGGATTTCTTGAAACCAACAGATCTGCCTGAAAATTCATCATCTGAAACGTACAAATGTAGGAATTAATACCACACACGTTTTCAATAAAATTAATTAATTAATAAATAAAATGAACCTGTGAAGTTTGTGGAACAGGGGAGTTATGATGGTCCTGCAGAACATGCTGTTGAAAAGTGGAGTAATAGGGAAATTAATTGTCTATGTTGCAAGAATATATGTAAACGACGTCGTAACAAGAAACAACTTACCTTGCGAAGCCTAATCTGCTTCAGGTTTTCTTCAACAACTTGTTCTCTGTACTCAGCCTCGCACAATGTCCTGATTTCACAAAGATCACTTTCGTATATCCTACACACACAAAAAAAATACCCGATTTTACTTTTATTACATCATAATTCACATTAAAAAAACCAATTTCAAAATTGTGAATTCAGAAGCACCTTAATTTTCTCTCCATTTCCTCGAGTTGGCACTTGTATCGGAGCAATTCTTGCTGCATTTCCTGTATTTCATCATCATCTCTAAAATCAATTTCTAGATCTAAAATTTACAGCTAATTAATTTTCAGAAAAGTTTAAAATAATTAAACACACCTCAATCTGAGAATCAATCATGCTAGCTGGACTGCTACTACATGGAAACAAAAGACAAAAAAGAAAAAGAAAGATAAAAGTTGGTTTCTATGAAAGAATTTGTTCACCGAAAAAAATAGAATTAAAAACTGGCATCAATTTTCACCTGGTGGCTACTTGAAAATTAGTAGTTCGATCTGCTTCAGATTTCAGCTTTCCAAGAGCCCTTTGTAGGTACTGCAAATTAATAATTTACAAATGAAATCATTATTTATTAGCTAGATAAATTAGTAATCATTATAATAATAGAAAAAAGTGTTACCTCTTGATTCTGTAGCCTGTTTGTAGTTGCATGGTGGCACAAGAAAGAAGATAAGCGAATGTTAAAAATGGAAAAAAAATAAAAAATTAGAAAAAGAGGAATTGAATTAATCTGGAGATCCAATTTTTACCTTCCACGTTCATGCTCGGGAAGATTGACGTAACGCGTTATGATTTCTTCGATGCTATGTACAAATAATTAAGAAATGAAATTAGAGAAATTAAATGAATTAATTAATAGAGTAATGAATTTAATTAATTTGGTATATACCTTCTATTTCCATTGAAGACGCTGATTCTTCCAGAAGGAGAGAACATGATGAGAGCAACATCAACATCGCAAAGAACAGAAAGCTCATAAGCTTTCTTGATAAGTCCATTTCTTCTCTTGGAATAAGTGACCTGCCTATTCGTTGTATTTTCAATTTTCTTGATCTGAAGTTTTACTCTTCCCATTTTTAGCAAATTCTATGGAATTAATCTAAATATAGAAGAGATATATATACTAGCAAGATTTGGTACAAGGAGGTTCGAAGGGGAACTTTGATGCATAAAAAATGGAGGCAGACTGAAAGTGAAATTGAAGATAAAGAGAAAAAAAAGGGGGTGAGGAGGAAGAAATGAGATAGTTTTTTTGGCGGTGTCAGGCCATGTACAGAAAGGTGACGGGAGAAAGAGAAACAATTGAGAGAGTTATGGCGGTGTATATCCCTTTATTTGCTGAGGAGTGTTAGAGATATATTGAGATGACAAGAAAGTTAAATACTCATAATATCCCAAAACACTCTTTGGGTTTAGATGGTTTACACATACTATTTTTTCAATACAATTGATTGTATTTTTATATTTTGAATTATTTTTTTATTATATATCTGATTAAACATCTAGATAATTTTATCTAATTATCTATCTATTTTGGATTAATTTACTCTACCCAAATTTATTTTTAAACTAGACAATATCATCCATATGACCAAACTTTATCTTAGTATTTGAATCATACTTCTTCTGTCTGTCTATAAATTTTACATTACTTTTTAACATATAAATTTATTAAAGTAATTAAATAATAAATATAGTATAAACAATGTGATTGAAAGAGATAGAGAGAAAAAATAAATATAAAGTGAAGTTGAAAAAGAAAAAATTAAAATATATTTGTCAAAAATGATATGAGAAGCTTATAAACAAACAGACTAAAATGATAAAATAAATAAAATTAATTGACAATATAGTACAATACAAAATGATTAAATATATAAAATAAAATACAATTAATATCAAAATGATGACATGTGAGGTTCAAATATAGTAGGTGAAATGACATTTTTGTCCAAACAACATTGATTAAATACAATTAAATACTGACTGACGAAAACAAATTGACAACACACTACAATACAAAATAATTAAATATACATGATAAAATACAAATAATATCAAAATGATAAGTTATAATGTTCAAATATAGTATGTGAAAGGACATATTTGTCCAAACAACATTGATACTAACTCATCACATTATAGTAATTTAAGATATAATTATGCACATATCATTCATATATTTTAAAAAATTATTAAATATATGATGTGAATTGAGAATATATTTTTTTGCACTATTAAAAATAAAATAAAAAATATGATTTCATGCATATAAAAATAAAATTTTAAATAAGTTTGCAATTTTTCAGATTTTGCGATATCGTGCGATATTTTTCGATTCCCGTCAAATTTTACACTACGATTGAACGATATCGATATTTAGCGATATTTCGCGATATATCCGCGATACCCAGAAAAAAATACATTAGACCCCAATATCAATATCGCAATATCTAAATTTGCGATATATCCGCGATATTTCCCGATATTTTCATCCTTGGTTTTTAGTTCCGTTTGGAATTTTTTGTTACATGATAATATTCAGTCACGCTTTTTAAACGTATAACATGTAAGAATGGAGACAAATATATATAAGAGCAAATTGTAATAACTCTAGCCATGCTTATAAATGTTACTCCCTCCGTCTCAAAGAAACTTTCACACCTACTTTTTTTGTTCTTTAGAAACTTCACCCATACAATATCTAAAATATTACTATGGTATATATATACATACAAGTCAACTCACTTATTAATTTTTTTATAAAATTATATCTTAAAATTCTATTTATTATAATAATTTTTAAAACGGGGTGAACAATAAGTATGAAAATTAATTCGGGACGGAGGAAGTACTAAACATTAAAGATATTTTCGTGTGTTTGATATATAATTAATCGAGTCAAACTTGAATAGGGAAAAATTATTTTACTTATTAAGTTCAAGTCGAACTCAAATAATTAAATTTGTATAAATTAAATATATTGAATCTTTGATTTCCACCCCCAAAATAATATCACGATAATCATATTATTACAATATCTTATCTTACATGTCATTTATTTAAAATATGGGATAGAAGATATTATGGTATTATATTATTTTCACTAATAATAATAAAAAAAAAGAAGATATTATGGTATTTGTATAGTAGTAAAATATTGGAATTAGTTAGGGAATGAACAATTTCTGGCCACGTAACAATGGCCTCTTTAATGTTCTACTGCTAGCTTACCGATAGTAGAGAATCTTGAGATCAAATTTCATAGAAATCAGTGCATTCAGTAAAACTTGATTGCCCCTTCATTGGATCAATTCTATTATTTGGTCACACTTTTACACCTTATTTGAATTTGACTCAACGAAATCGTCGCCTATATTATATTATAATATAATTAAACACACTTTTTTCTTAGACCTTTTTAAGCAGTTTATAATAATCAAGCTATTAATATTTTAGAATGTACAAGTTTAGATCAATGAGGGATCATGCTAAAAGATAAGTTAAATCAATATCAATAATTAATGTAAGAAATTAGAAATGATATTCAATCAATAAAATACTACTTACAATATGAGATCTTCTATATTAAATTAATAAACTATTGTATAAAATTGAATTCATACTAATATATTTTTTTAAAAATTAATATAATACTAACAATAAAACACTACTCCATATTTAAGGTTAAATTGGGAAAGAGAAAAAATATCATATGTTCTATAAATTCTGACTTTTAATTTAAAAAAATAAAAACCATGATATGTATAACATTAAACTCATGTCACATATCTTATTGTCCACTCGATGGAGACAAAATTCTTTCGATAATGTTATTTTTAAATTAAATAACGTCACTTAAATTATTTAACGTCCAACTGGATCGCCATCAATAGTATCAGTAAATGCATCACTGTCAACCTTGCACAAGGCTAATTAATATTCGGTTATCGTATTATCTTTATTCACGCTGAAAATTTACTCGACAAATCGAATTACAACCATTAACTACGTGTATCGAATTCCAATTTTATGTTTCTCATTCTTCTTTTGAATATAATATTATTCTACTAATTTATATCTTCACTTTTAAACAATTCCTCATTTATTCAAATTATTATTCACTATATTTATAAATAATATTCATTAAAACCCAAATTCATGAAAATTGAACGTTTATGAAACGGGAGAGTATTTTATTTCACTAAGTCGATCGATAAAGAATATAACGGCGCATGCACAAAATAAGTGATGATAAAAGTACTCCAAAGGTAGTGATGATTGAAAGTTTGGTATTCAGTTGAGAAAAGAAGAATATTATGTTGAAAGGAAATAGCTTTTGAAGGTTTAAAAGCAGAATGGGAAGCTGTTAAAACTTAAAAGTTAATAATCCCAACTGACAAAGCCTGCAAAACTTCAGACTTAATTTGTTTGCAAAAACAAAGTTTCCTCGTTTTCTGCAAACTCAAACTAGAACTCCTCTGCTGCTCCCACGATTCCCCCACACGTGTCACTTCCTCATTTATGCCGCCCACTGTTTTTTTCCACCACCCGAAGGTTTCCTTCTAACAAGTTCATCAAAAATAAGTCGTAATTAATTTTACCTTCAAAAAAAAAAAAATGTAATTTATATAATTATATTATTCTGAAAATTGATACTCCAAAATATATACACTTTTGACAAATTAATTAAAATCAGTTATTTGAAAAATGATTTTAAGGGGGTGTTCATCAAATATATATAAAAAAAAAAAATCAAAGAAAGATTGATAAATTCAAGAAAATAGTTAATAGTTTTATTTTGTCGGTAAAATCATAATTTGTAATAATCAGAGTTTGGGTATTAGAAAATACTCCAGAAGCATATTACAGCTTATATTTGGTTTCATACACACCAACCCATTTTTATAGAATGATAAAAGCCAACCAGAAAAAGTAAAATTACAAATCACCTCATCTATAGGATAAGTTCAATTTCAAATTATATTTCTTTTGACAGCTTATTCAAAGAATGCTCCAAAAACATTTCATTTACAGCTTTTAAGTTATAACTTTTGACAGCTTATTTAATTTGATAAAAGGAATACAGTACAAAACAATTTAAATTAATTGTCAAAAGTAAAAAAGAAAAAGAAAAAAGAGGTGATTACAAAAACGGATAGAATTTTGCAGACACCCAACTCCAGAATAATGTTTTCCTTTATGCAACACATTCTGTCTAGCAAAATTGTTTATTTTTGCAGAGACTCTATCCTTTCTCTATTTACGCATATATTAGTACTATAATTTTCACAAATATACACATTATATAGGGTTATAAAAAAAGGATAATTTATTTAGCGAATATAAATTTTAATTAAGTAAAGAAAATATCGCATTTTAAATATTGATTTATGGACAGTATCTACGATTAAAAAAACGTACATAATAAGTAATAAGCTAATTTATAATTTCATTGTTTTGTAATGATCAAATAATATGAATTCTCATGTTTTACTCGTGCAGTTTGAGTGTACCTACACGCTCTTTTTCGACTGGGAGAACGAGAGATAAATATTCATACTTTAACAGTTTAACCTTTTCAATTATTCCTCTAATTTCAGTTTTAACCTTTTCAATTTTTCTTCATTCCTTCGTTAAGGAAAAATGGTTTATATATTCTAATCGTAGTATGATATAATTCAGATTTTTTTAATTTGATTCAATTTGGGCTGATTTGTTGAACTTTTTATTTAAATTTGTAAGGTATATGAATTTGGGTTTATATATGTTCTCACTACGTACAATTAATACTACATCTTTGCTAATTAACTTTAAGATTGTTTGTCGTATATTCTTTTAAAATTGTGGGTGAACAATTTGATCGAGTGTTGCAGAATTGTTGCCACGTTAAGATCTGTGAATTATTTTTCATTTCGATTTTGAATTTTAATCATTCATTATTAATTTCATTTCTATATGAATTTTTATTTTGTAGAATTGTATTCTTATTATGTACTATTAATTCAAGTAGAAAGTGACAAATTATACACCCAAGTAAAAAAAATCCAAGGCATGGGGAATTAAGCAAATCGATCTTCCTCAAATTAGAAAATGATTGTTTGATTACTCATAGGAATTAATATACAAGCTAGAATGAATTTTCAAACTCTCTACCAGTTCAGACTTTTAGATGATACTCCCTCCGTTCCATTTAGATAGACTTGTTTGATTTTTCACAAAGATTAAAAAATTGTATTGAGAAAACACATTAGACAAGTAAAATTTCTATTATAACCCTATTTAATGAATGTTATACTTTCTAATGTAATTAATGCATAAGGTTATATTAGTAAATGAACTAAAAAAATATTACTCTATATGGAAACAAGTCTATTTAAATGGGATACCCATAAAAGGAAAACAAGCCTATCTAATTGGAACGGAGAGAGTACATAATTCTTTCATGGTATCAGAGTCATAAGGCTCACGCTCACACGTCCTGACAAGTTCGAACTTTTAGATGAAATACAATTCTTTCAATTACCATAATTTAGAAGGAAATTTCAAATTTCCCATGAAGTTGACATATGCATGTCACTTTAAAAAAAAATGAAAACTCAATAATTTTAAATTGTAAATTAATGTTATGTAGTTTTAAATAACACTTGTGTGTCAATTTCACCGCACTTCTTGTGCACAATTGATATCCTTTATTGAGAACAACTAATACTACTTACATTATTAAATTAATACATTTGGTAAAACATTTTTTTTTTTTTTTTTTTTGAGGATATACAAGGAGTATACAAATTTAAGAATGACACATCTTCTTAATATATCTGGGAATATTGTTTTCAACCCAATCAAGAGGTGTTGAAAAATTCCAAACTTGTTGAGCCATTGTATGTGCTGCTTGATTGTTTTCCCTTGAGGTAGCATCACAGTCCCAAATGAGAAGATATTGCAACATCCTTCTAATCTTCACGACCAGCTCATTTTCCATTGCTTCAAAAGAAAGAGAAGCATTGATAGCCCCAGCTGAATTAGCAGAATCCATGTGAATACCAGATACTAGTATTTTATGTTTAATACAGCTTTCCAGCCCCTTTTGAACCGCAATTAATTCTGCTGCAACGACCGATCCTGGATTAAGAATCCGTTCTCCTCCAGCCAGCAAAACCAACCCCTTAGAATCATGTACCACAAAACCAACAGCGAAAAAGCTTCTATCCAAGTTAAACGCCGCATCAGTAAAAAGATTAAAGTTTCCTTCTGAACAAAAACCTTTTTCCTTTACCTTAAAAATATCATTTCTCTTATCCAATGCTAAAAAACCGAGTGTTTGGAAATCTTTCCAATAATCAATAGCCCACTACACCTTAAAAACTGTTAACGATGTTGTTGAAAATTTATCGAAATCATCCGAATGTAACCAACTACACCTCTCTCACCAAATTGCCCAGGCAATAATGAGCACCAGAGAAAAGAAATTCTTATAAAAAAGCTCCATAACAGCATAAAAGAACTGAAAGATCGTACCTTTTGTCAGCCTCTTTAACTGCTTCCATAAACCTTGCTCTTTCCACACTTTTTTAGCACAAACACATTGAAACAGGACATGTATCCGCATAGAAAGCACCACAACAAACACACGAAGGAGATTTTGGAATATGATGGCTTACCAAATTACCTTCCGTAGCCACCGAACCATTCAAAATTTTCCATCCAAAAATTTGAATCTTTGGTGGAATCTTCAGCTTCCATAAATAATTCCATAATTCCTTACTACAATTCTTCCCGGATGAACTTGCATTGGATTCGATACTATCCTTCAAAGAAACACGAGATATAAAACGATATCCCGATGCCACCGAATAATTTCCTGAACAATCTTCCGGCCAGAATTGTTGATCCTTTTGATGCCCTCCTATCAAAGGAGTTTTTAAAATAGCCTCTGCTTCATTCAGCCAAAATGCCTGTCGAACAAGGTCTTCATTCCACTCGAAATTTGGTCTCAAGAAACGATCAACCTTAGAGGCACTAGCAATCCTGGAATGAATCATGCCATCTCCCAAGCCTCCAACCCACCTGTCCTTAAAGATATGCACTGTCTGTCCATTACCAATGCGCCACGTAATGCCTTTGTCCAACAAATCTCTGCTCCATACCATAGATCGCCAGACAAATGAAGGGTTGGATCCCAATTCTGCATTCAAAATATTATCTTGTCTAAAATATCTTGCTTTAAAATTTTTACTGACAAGAGATTCCGGACGAAGCAAAATACTCCAAACTTGTTTAGCAAGGAGGGCCTTGTTAAAGTGAACCAGGTTTCGAAAATTCAAACCTCCATCTTCACGAGTCTTGCACATATCACTCCATTTTTTCCAATGCAGTTTTCTATGCTCATTCGTAGAACCCCACCAGAAATTGGCTATAAGTCTTTCCAAATCCATACATGTCGAAGTTGGAACCCTAAAGCAAGACATTGCATAACACGGGATTGCCTGCAAAACAGATTTAATCAAAACTTCCTTACCTCCTTCCAAATTTTTTTTGTGGCTCCAAGCATTGATTTTCTGCCTTGCTCTGTCCACAAGATACCCAAATTGATGCCGCTTAGCTCTGAGTGAGAAGGTGGGAAGCCCTAGATAAATATCATGACCATTCGTCGATCGAACCCCTAGCACTTGCTTTACCCTTTCGCGATTGTCAGTTATTGTTGATGGACTAAAAGTAATGGCCGATTTCTCAAAGTTTATCACTTGACCCGAAGCCGCTTCATATGTTTGAAGAAACTCCTTCAATACCATGCATTCACGTTGGGTAGCTTTCAAGAAAATCAGGCTGTCATCTGCAAAAAATAAATGCGACACAGCAGGAGCATTTCTCGCAATTTTAATACCTGAAAAACATTTCCGCTCCATTATGTTGTAAGAAACCGATGAGATACATTTATTGATGAGCTGAATCCATTTTCCAGAAAAACCAATCCTCTTCATAGCCTGTAAAAGAAAGGGCCATTCCACCCTATCATATGCCTTACTCATATCTAATTTCAAAGCAGCATACCCTTCACGACTTTTCGACGATCGAACCCAATGTAAACATTCAAACGCAATTAAGATATTGTCCGATATTAGTCGTCCTGGCACAAAAGCACTCTGTGAAGAATCAATGATATCATTCATAATCGTCTTCAGTCTATTTGTAATGACTCTTGAAAGAATCCGGTAACTAACATTACATAGGCTGATAGGCCGAAATTGTAGAACATTAACCGGATTCTTCACCTTTGGAATTAATACAATCGTAGTATTATTCCAGGCTTCCAAAGACTTCTCAGTATTTAAGTGCAATAAAATTTGTTCCGTCACCTCATCACCAACCGTATTCCAGTTTACTTGATAGAAAGAAGCCGAAAAACCATCTGGACCAGCTGCCTTCCAAGGATTCAAATCCTTAAGAGCTTTATTCACCTCCTCCCTGGAAAAAGGAGCATCAAGAAAACTTACATGATCATTCGGAAGTTGTTGGCTCATTTCTTGTGTTGCATTATTAAGTCTTGCAACACTAGGATTGCATGATTTAAAAATGTCTTGGAAGTACTGGACAAAAACCTCCTTAATTCCATCTTCATTATGTATCCAACCTCCAGCTGCATTTTGGATCCTCGTAATGCGATTGGTACACTTCCTTAGAGTAGCCCGACTATGAAAAAACCGAGTATTTCGATCCCCTTCTTTTATCCAGGAAACCCTAGACCGCTGCTTCCAATACCATTCTTCTTGAGAAAACAAATTTTCCAATTCCTTCTCACAATCCTTCACATGTTGAACATTTGGAATAATATGTTCATTATCCAACTCCTGTTTAATTTGATTTTGAAGATTGCAAATTCTTTTTTTTAATGTACCCCCCTTCGTGGCTGCTCAAATTTTAACAGATTCCCCACATTGCTTTAAAGATGCAGATAAGTCAAGCTTTTGTCCTTTCCTAACCCATACTTTATCAATCATTTGCTTAAAACCGGATTCTTTAATCCAATGATTCTCAAATCGAAAGTCAGTTCTTGGTTTGGGATGCACACTATCAACTTCCAAATTACATGATAAAAGAAGAGGTCTATGATCCGATCCCATGAAATCAAGTGTCTTAATATCATAAGAGAGAAAAGAATTCAACCATGCATTAGTGGCAACAAATCTATCAAGCTTTTCACGTATTAAATCATTGCCATCCCTCCTATTCATCCATGTAAATGTTGGCCCATTAACCTTCAAATTGATCAAACCATTAAGAGTAAGTGCATTCTGAAAATTCAATAATCTGGATAAAGGCTTCTTGACACCACCCTTTTTCTCATAATGAAACAAAGTTTCATTGAAATCCCCTCCCACCAACCATGCTTGAGTCCTAAACTGATAATAAGTACCAAGGTGTTTAAGCAATTCCCATGAGAACTTCCTATCTTCCAATTTTGGACTCCCATGGAAACCCGTAAACCTCTATTGAAAATTATGTAATGAAATCAAGCAATCAATATGTGCACAAGAGTAAGAGACAATGTCTAGCACAATATCTTTCCAAAACATCAACAATCCACCAGAAAGACCTTTCGCATTAACAGTAAAACAACAACTAAACCCAAGTTTTGACTTCAAAAAACCGGCTCTAGCCGAAGAACACTTCGATTCAGAAACAAACAACACATTTGGACGAAATTTAAACACTAATATACTAATATTATTGAATGCCCGAGTTCCACGAACCCCTCGGGCATTCCAGCAGATAAAAATCATTCCCCAAGGCGGGGCTGATTCACTTCAGCCTCCGCCATATCCCGAATCACAATAGGTGCTCCATACATCTCGATCATGCTCTTAGCTCGTTTACAAGTATTGCCCACTTCCTTCACGACTTCTCCTTCAGACCATCCCTTTCCATCACCCCAGAATTCCATAACTGCACCCGAGACATCCTGCCATGGTCGTTTCTTATATGGTGCAACAACGCTATTAGCCGAGTCCGCGTTCACCGTAACTTCTTTATCCTGAAACAAAGTCTCTATTTCTGGAACATCATTCACATTAGCAGTCTCTTTCTCATACACCGGAATAAAAGGACTCTCTCCACCATAAATGATCTCAACAAAAGAAGTATAATTAGTAGAACTGAGATCTTTCCCCACAAAATGAGTCACCCGATAATCACGCCCATTCTCCACACCATGCAAAGGTTCTTTCAAAAAACAATGTTGAAAACCCGGAGGTACAGTGAATGAAAGAGGGGCCAAGTACATACCTGACCGTGGATCAAATCGCCCCTTCCTGTATGGCATAGAGTTACCTCCTTCTCCATCCATTCCACCCTTGTCCAACATTAGCTCATCAAATCGATGCACAACCTGCCTATTCTGAGGGCCAATCTCCAACCTGGTTTCCACCTCTCCAGCTTCTACTACCACTGCTTTACCCTTCAGAGCCCTACTAGCCTCGGTGTCCCTTTGGGTCTGCAGCTGAGCTTTTTCCCCTGCACCTATTTTGAGTAACTGAAAGAACTGTTCCAATTCATCAACCGTCGGGCTTTTCTTCTTATCCGCCTGAAGCCATAGAGGGAAAAACCGATGGCTCTTGCACCATGCATCATCCTTTCCATAAGCAATAGAGCATTCCTTCTCCGAATGATCCAACATTCCGCACAAAACACAAAAACCAGACAATCATTCATACCTAAATACCGCAGTAACCGGTTCATCTTCCACTGTAATATAGAAGAAACGACAGAGAGGCTTTGAAACATCCAACAATACTCTTATGCGTAAACATTCCCCCCACGCCGCTTCTCCTTCCCTTCGCATCTACCTCCATCACCTCTCCCACAATGCTGCCAATTTTGAGGCTCAAAATTTTGCTCATAGCAAAAATCTGAAGGCCATGGACCTGAATCCAAAAAGGCACAAAAGTCAAACTTAGTTGGGACAGCCTTTCCCCCCATGCAACCGCTGCAAAGCAATCAGTGACTTCCTAACATTCCAAGGCTGTTGTGCAATCACCTCCGACACTTTTTCAGCAGTGTCAAGAGTGATAGGGAACAACCCTTCTCCCACACTCAAAATCTTCAATGGATTACGCATGCGCCAGGCCCTTTCCAGTATCTCTTTCAGTTCAGCAATACTGATCGGTCGTCGTGCTACAAATCTCATGGCCACCGTATTTTTTGGGATCACCAATTCATTTTTTTGAGCCACAATGTGTGTATTTTCTTTATCAGAGATTCGAAAATTCTCCAGCATTTCATTGAGAGATTCCGCCATGGCTACCCGAAAAAGAAAAAAGAAGGGTGTGTGAGAAGTGAAGCCCTCCACCCAGTATATAAAGGAAGAGTTTGAGAGAAACTGTGGTAAAAATAAAACCACTAACTTAAAACCATCAAAATCCACCGATTCCGCCGTTTGAGAAGAGAAAAATCCCCCGAAATATTTTCTCCCAATCCCCTTCCCACTTTTCAAATTTTGTCTCCAAGAAAACGCATAATTCCTCATGTTCTTTGCCAATGTATACGCGAGTAGCCTGCAGAATCTGAACCAAAAACGCCTCCCCAAAAATCTAATGATTAGGAGCTTTCCACGACCCAATACAATTAAATCCAAGCGTGGAAGAAAGGTATACACGGACACCAAAAAAATAAAAAAAGATCATCCAAAAAGCGAAGCAGAATTCGAAGCGGTGTTTGAAAAAAGTTTTCGAAGAAAACTCAGAAAATCAAGAAACTCCCATTTAGAGAAGAGAAAGAAATCTTGCGGTATTATTCTTTTAGTCTTATATATAATTTGTGACATTAAAAATGCCAATTTGAGAACTATAAATATTACTCACAGTTCATTAATCAAAAGTTGTACAATTTGTGAAAAAATTGGTCATATGTACGTCTACTAGCTAGTTGACGAACTCAAAAACACAAAAAATCGAGGAGTGAAACTCTCGCAAAATTTAGTTTAAAGATGTTCATATAATACTGTAAGACATGCATGAAATATCCGAACTATACTTCACTCATTTTTTAAATTAATTAATATATTCATTTTCAGAGTACAAGCACCCTTAATATTACCACGAGTCTGGTGAAAAGAAAAAAAACCAGCACAAAACTCAACTCCTTCCCCTGATCATATTCCTCCTCTCAAGCAAATGGTGGGGATGGGAACGGGAACGGGAACGCTGCGACATGCATGATCCTTGCCTTTCTTCAAATCTTGGTATTAATTTGTGCTTGTTGGGGTTGAATGGTAGGTCTAGGGAAACGATGGCGAACAGCGGGGATTCGGGGGAGGTGGCAGCTTGAGAAAAAAAAGTGGAGAATAAATTTAGGCTCCGTTTGGATGGAGGGATTTGAGCTATGGATTTCAAATTTACTATTCAAATCAACTCTCCTTGTTTGGATTAAAAAGTAAATGAATAGATTTAAAATCTTAAGCATATTTTTTTAGTTAAAATTGAGAGGATTTTAAATCCTCCCTAAAATCATGTCATTTGAAATCCATCTATTTTCGAAACCTTTCATTTGAAATACCTTCTCAAATCAAATCCCTCCATCCAAACACAACCTTAGGGTATTTTATGAGTGTGTACTAATTGTACGAGGGTGTTCTAAGCTAGTGGGTGTAGTAATAAATTCAGTGAGTGAATATAATCGTGGCCTACTTGAAATGAATCAAGTTATTTCAAACATGGGCGTAGCCCAATACCTTTCACATATGAGCAAGCCCAATTCTCGAAATCTTATACTCCTACATATGCTCACTTCCTTTTATATATATTTTTTAAAAAATCATATTTTAATTATAAAAAATATATTTGGTAGATACTCAATCTTGTTAGTAATTAGAAAAAATATTCAAAAAAAAAGTTAACTATTTAAATAGAATAAACATATATTTTGTGAACCAAAAAAAAGAAATGAGCACACTTTTGGTGGACGGAGGGAGTATAATAAAAGGAGGAAGTGAACTCTCTTGTTTGCGACACATGTGCATTTGAGACCCCTCCTCCTTTTATCATGTGTTAGATGACTTGACATTTGAGATCCACATGTACATAGAGGGAAATGGAGAGACTATAAGTCTTGAATTCAAGTGACTTTTTAGTTCCTTCATTTATTTCATTCCACTTGTCATCCCTTTAAGATGAGACTCTCAAGCTCTCATCTATAACATCTTGGACCTCTCATGTACCGAAAATTAATCAACAATAAATTCAATGCGTCATAAGTGTATTATAGATTAATTCATCTTATATATTTTCTATTATCCATCCACTTTACCATGTTTTCTCAATTAAGAAAGTGGAGGAGGACGTCTCGGTGGCCATGGGTAATATAACAGATTTTGGGAGGACTTGCTTTGTGTTTTTGGGATCATTAGTCAAATATATCAGATAAGTTGTGCAAATGGATAAATACTTTTCTTCACAAGTTGGTTTTTAGTTCATAAATTATGATTAAGAAGAGAGAATTATTAATCACATATTTTAGATTAGTTCTGATGTTCCTGTCTTGAATTCATAACATTACATAAGAAATTCTCTTGAATTTTTTTTTTATGAGCGGAAGTTGTGTTTAATGATGAAACCTCTGATTTACTATTTTTAGTGATTGTAACATTTCATTATATTTTCTTGGACAGATATAAAAACAAGAATGTTGCTATCACGATTTCTACCAGAGTTTGACCAGAATTTTGAGAAGTAAGACTTTCGTTGTGTGTTAACCATATTCAGATTAATTGAGTGATAATTGTATTCACTTGCTTAAGTCTACTATTTTTTCGACGAAATTTAATGTATAACTCAATATCTATTTTTCTTAAATTATCTTATTTGGTTTAAAATTGTCTATCAATTATTGTAATTTGTCTTCAACTTTGATGTTTGTGAATAACAATATTCGTTTTATACATTTTATCATCTCTTGACGTTTTTGTTAATTATGAAGTGTTTATCATATTTAAATTTTATTGGAACATTTGTAATTCTATCTAAGTCGTCGAGTTTTTCGACATTGAAAATTCTAGAGACCTTCACGACTGATCATCAATTCTTTTATTTATTTATTTCATTCGAGTTTTACAATTGACCCGTGCATCGCACGGGCAACAAACTAGTATTTGAAATACAAGAAAGAAATACTACCATTTAGAATTTTTAGATAATATTTTCAAGAGAATACAAATTTTTAGATAATATTTTCAAGAAAATAAAGTAGTTAACTACAACTACTAGTTCAGCTTAGAATAGCATAGACCTTGTAGCTGATTCAATACAACAAAATAGTATTGTTACCACCAAGATTCCTTGAGATTCCAATTAAACCAACCTGGCCATATATTCTTGATATTATGCGTGTACAATTTTGCTATACTTAAAACATCATTTTATCTAGGATAGCGATGGACATGAATACTACCAAAAATAATGAGACGTCGTATTACACTTCATAAATAATGAAAAATTAAAATAAATCGACCATCAAGTCTTATTATACTCATATTGAATACGACTTTTTTTTTTAATAATTTAAAGTATAAAATTAATAAATTTTCCAATGGTGGGTCTACTTGGGTAGTTGGGTAATTACTATTGTCACTATCAGTCTATCAGACTGCTTTTTTTTTTTTTTTTTTTTTAAACAAATCAAGGAGAAAGATATTACAACCAATTCTCCGGGAAGGAATTAAGATTATCTTCTCCAATCCAATCGTAAGGACATGAAGAGACAAAAGCTTTCTGAGCCAGATAGTGTGCAAGTTGATTCTTGTTCCGGTGCACATGTTGATAATCCCACACTAGGATTGATCTTAACTTACTCTGGATAACCCCCGCAACCTTTTTTTCAAAACCATTAAGATGAATCTCAGCTCTAATTGCGCCAATAGCTATTGAGGAGTCGGAGCAAATTCTTTTGATCTGGAAGTTTCCCTCTAGGCATCTTTCCAGCCCAATCTGTATTGCTAATAGCTCCGCTGCTAACACCGAACCTAGATGATCAATTCTTTTGTAACCAGCCATAATTACTTTATTGTTATCCTTGATCAAAGCATAACCAACAGCAAAGAAGTTTTTACTCTCAGCATACGCAGCATCCGTAAAAAGACTAAGATCATATCTGTCCAGTGATGCACTCATATCATTAGTCCCAGGAAATTGTTTTCTCAAAGTGAGTCTTTTAGCAGATCCTAAATCATGCAGATAGTCTAACGCCCATTGAATATCCATGGATATACCCTCACCAATCTTAGGCTTGTCAGTCCTATGAGTCCATTGACAACGATTTCTCCATATGGCCCAAGCAATAATAAAGAACATCTCTAAATCCTGCTTATTGAGTATACTCATTAACTTGAAAAAGAAATCAATCACATACCCACTAGCCGATTCTTTGAGAGGTTGCCATAACTTCTGCTGCTTCTAGATTGCCTTAGCTTGTGGGCACCAACAAATCACATGCATAGTATCAGCATATGAAAAACCGCAAAGGGAGCAGGCTGGATTAATAGGCACATGGTGCCTAGCAAGATTGCCTTCGGCTGCTATAATCTCATGCATCATTTTCCAACCAAAAATACGAACTTTGGGCGGAATCCTTAATTTCCAGATTGTTTTGAATAATCGAGCATCAGAGTTGGAATCTGATGGCCCATCATCCTCCTTGTGCAGTACCTGCCATTCGATTTTCCTAGCAAGATGATATCCCTCAGCCACAGAGTAGATACCCTTCGAATTGCCTGGCCAAAAAAGAATATCATCCTTATCAGCACCATGAAGAGGGGTGGAAAGAATGGTCTGTGCCTCATAAAGGGGGAAAGCCTGATGAATTAGATCAACATTCCACGTATAATCATTGGTGATAAAGCGTTTTACAGTTGAAGCACTCACCATTTTGGACGATGGAATCCCTGTTTCTGTATTCCAAATCCATCTATCCTTAGATGCGAATTTTTTCCCCATTTCCAATCCTCCAACGACAACCTTGATCAATAATATCCCTACTCCAGAGGATGGATCTCCACACAAAAGAGAGGTTTGATCCAAGACCAGCATCAAGACAATCCGTATGTCTAAAATATCTGGCCTTGAAGATTTTACTCATCAATGTATCAGGATTACTAATCATCCTCCAAATATGCTTAGCAAGCATAACTTTATTGAAGAGAATCATACTTTTGAATCCTAATCCACCTTTCTCCTTAGAATAACACAAATCCCTCCATTTGGTCCAATGCATCTTATGACCATTCAAATTTCCTTCCCACCAAAATTTGGCCATTAAGCTTTCCATCTTAGCACAAGTAGAAGTTGGAATCCGGAAACACGACATGGCATATGAAGGAATAGCCTGAAGAACAGCTTTAATCAGAACCTCCCTTCCACCTTCTGAAAAGAACCTATGATTCCATGAATTGATTTTCTGGCGCATACGATCAACAAGATATTCAAATTGCAATCGCTTGGCTTTGATAGAAAAAGTGGGAAGACCAAGATAAATGCTATGGCCTTGTGTCCTTCGAACCCCCAGAATGGCTGCCACTCTTTCCCGATTCTCAGCTTTAGTAAACGGACTAAAAGAAATAGCAGACTTATCAAAGTTCACCAATTGTCCTGATGCTCTCTCATACTTATACAAATTCTTTTTCAAGATGAAGCTATTTGCTGGAGTGGCTTTGAGGAAAATCAAACTATCATCCGCGAAAAATAAGTGAGAAAGGATAGGGGCAGTTCTTGCAATTTTGACACCTTGAAAATTTCTCACTTCAATACTTCTAGAGATCATAGCGGATAAGCACTGAGCACACAAAGCAAAAAGATACGGCGATAGTGGATCGCCTTGACGAAGCCCCCTAGATGGAGAGAAAGAAGAGGACAATTCTCCATTAACATTGATCTGATATTGGACGGAGGAGAGGCATTTCATAATGAGAGAGACCCACTTTGAAGAAAACCCTAATTTAAGCATCACGACCTCCAGAAAAGACCATTCAACCCGATCATAGGCTTTGCTCATATCAAGTTTTAAAGCAGCATAACCCTCCTTACTCTTGGATGCTTTAATCCAGTGCATAGCCTCATAAGCAACAAGGACATTGTCAGTTATAAGCCTACTCGGTATGAATGCACTCTGAAAGGGATCAATAATATCATTCATGAAGCCTTTCAATCTATTAGTAATAGCACGAGCCAAGATACGATAGCTGACATTGCATAGACTGATTGGTCGATAATGAATCACTTTTGAAGGATTCTTAATCTTTGGAATGAGGGAGATAATAGTTTTGTTCCAGGAATCCAGAGAGCTGTCCCCATTCAAGACATCCAACATAAGTTTAGCCATTTGACCCCCAATCTCTGACCAATTAGATTGATAAAAAGAGGCAGGGAATCCATCTGGTCCTGGGGCCTTCCAAGGGCTAAGATCTCCAACCGCTTTATCAATTTCACCCTTAGTGAAGGGTGCATCCAATAGAGAGGCAGTCTCACTAGAAACCGAACATGTGAAGGCACTAGTAGCATCATGAATATCATCATTCCTTGGCTCAGAAGAGGTGAACAAAGCCTGATAAGATTGAACAAAGCAAAGAGAGATGTCTTGTGTTGCTTTTAGTTCCACATCTTCATGATTCAGAATCGATCGGATGAAATTTCTCTTTCGTCTAGAGGTCGCCTTTGAGTGGAAAAATTTCGTATTACGATCCCCTTCACGAAGCCAATCAATTCTAGCTCTTTGCTTCCAGTAAATTTCTTGCTGGGATTGCAATTTAAAGAATTATTTTTCAAGTGAATCAACCTTAGCAAAATTAGGTTCCATATTGTCATCCCTTAGTTCAGATTCAATTTGAGCAACAACTCCTTTCAATCTGGAATGCACTGAACCCCCTTTAGCCTTATCCCATTCACAAAGTGAGGTCCGAATAGGGTCAAGAATTCCGTCCATATTATGTGAGCATTCCACCTTCGATCCAACTTGTAGAATAATGGTCTTAAAATCAGGCTCCTTTAGCCAATGATTCTCAAACTTGAAAGACTTGGCATTGTGGTCTCTCTTTGGAGAAGGGGGCTGATCATATTTGAGCAGGACGGGTCGATGATCGGAACCCAAAAAATCAAGAGTCTTAATTGAGTAATAGGGAAACACAGTTAACCAATCCTTATTAGCAACAAATCGATCCAGCCGTTCTTTAATTAGATCATTTCCCTTCCTTTTGTTAATCCATGTAAATTTAGGGCCATTAGACTTCAATGTTTTAAGGTTGTTATGCTCCAATGCATCTTGAAATTGTAGCATACGATTAATATGAATTGGATCACCCCTCTTCTTTTCGTGCTGAAAAAGCACCTCATTGAAGTCCCCCCCAATTAGCCAAGGCATATGATCTGGAAAAGTTTGATTCTTGAGTCGCTTAAGAAGTGTCCAGGAATTATGACGAAGCTGCATATATGGGTTTCCATAGAAACCCGTAAAGCGCCAACATTGAAAAGAATCATCAATTTGACAGTCGATATGGCCCAAAGAAAAAGACAAAAGGTGCACTTTCCAATCATTCCAGAAGAGGCAAAGGCCTCCTGACAAACCACAACAGTCAACATTGAACGCAGAAGTAAATCCTAGCATAATCCTAAGGGCTTCAACCCTAATTTTGGTGCACTTGGTTTCACAAATAAAAAAGAGAGACGGACGAAAAGTAATAACAAGACGCTTAATACAACTGAACGCACGAGGACTACTGATTCCTCGCGCGTTCCAACATAAGATACTCATTCATCATGGCGGAGCCGATTCAAATCGGCCTCCGCCTTACCCCCAGTCTTAATCTCCGCACCAAGCTCCTCCGCCAGAACTTTAGCTCTCTTTAGCTCCCCGTCATCTCGGTTCCTGCTTGCATATTCCTCCCACACTTCTTGTTCTTTGCAATGAGTATCACGATCTGGAAAACACCTCTTTTTGCAAGGTGCAGTTGAGCTAAATAACGAATCAGAATCAGAATCAAAAGAGTCCACCCTTGCATGTTTTTTACCGCATGTGCCACCATCCTCCGAGTATGTTCTGAGTAGGTCCTCAAAAATAGGAATGTATGGAGTTTCCCCTTGCCTAATGATCTCCACAAACTCATCAAAGTCATAAGACCTGAAACTTCGCCCAACATGATGAACTACACGGTAGTCCATCCCATTATCCTTTCCCCACAGAGGCAGTTTAAACAATCTATACTCGTAATGGGATGGAACAACAAATGAAAGAGGATCCAAAAACATACCAGAAACCGGATCCCATCTGGGGCCTTTATTTGAACCACCACCAACTTCAAAGCGCCTATTACATTCATCCTGGCCCACCAAATCCGCAAAACGGTACACCTCCTTTCTTGCACTGGGGCCCATGCTAAGATTAAGATGATCAATGTCATCATCCACCATCACACCCTTACCTTTCTCTCTTCTTCTAGCCTCATCATCCAGAGTAGCCTGGTCTTTTTCACCAGTTTCCTGAGCAACCCGATTCTGAGGCCGATCCTCCACACCCCTTTCAACAAGGTTTAAAAAACCTTGCATGTCCTCATCAGAAGGTCTAGAGGGGTGATCTGACCGCAACCATTCAGGGAAAAACCGATGAGAAGAGCACCATGCATCCGTCCTACCCATAGCCAGACCACATTCTTTTTCCACATGGTCAAGGTGACCACAAAAATAGCAGAAATCAGACAGGTGTTCATAGCGAAACACCGCAGCAGATTTTCCTTGTTCAACAGTGATGAAGAAAAACCTGCTCAATGGTTTAGAAACATCAATAACAACCCGAACTCTAAGGAACTCACCACATACTTCATTTTACTTAACCGTCTGAACATCCAACACCTCGCCCATGATGCCTCCAGCACGCATCCCTATTTGTTTGGACATTGTGTTAAAATGGAGCCCATGAATCTGGACCCAAAAAGGAACATGCACCAGGTTCAAATTAGAGGGGCGATCATGCCCTTGCAGCATCTTGAGGACCACCAAGGATCTCCGGATGTTCCATGGTTGACCATGCAGGGCTTTCTTCATCTCCACTACATCTGCAAAATCAAGAAGAAAAATGCCAACACCAACAGCCGAGACTGTTAAAGGATGTTTAAGTGACCACACTCTTTGAAGAAGAGCTTTCAATTCAGGTGGAGCGATCTTTCTCCTAGCAACGAACCGGAGGGCCAACACATTTTTTGGAGGGACAAACTCTGTTTGCTGAACCACAATGTTGGTGGTTTCATGGTCAGCAAGAGAGAAGGTCTCAAAAGCTTCTTGAAGATTCTCAGCCATGATAATAGCAACCACAATTTCAAGAGAGGAAAAGAGAGGAAGTGAAGAGTGATTTTGTATGAGTACATTAAACGGCTTATATAGGCCTCTAATCGCTAATACCAGCCCCTTGGTTTTGGAAACCAGCGTGCAAGAGAGAGAGAGTTGGAAAAAGCTGGCTCCCAGAAAACCATTTTGCACACGCCAAAACCGACCAATCCCCATTGATGTTTTCACAGAATCGAGAAGGCACCCCAATCGGCTTAACCACAAACCCAATCCCCAACTGCGTATTGTGCACGCTCAAAAGGCTCAGACGCCAAATTTGTGGAGTCCAAGAAAGCTAATGATTATCGAAGATGCACAAACCAAGAAAAAGATTGTGTAAAGTTAATTCTGAAAAGGCAATCTCATAAAAAACACCCAAACCAAATAAGAACAAGAGGAAATCGGAAGAAAAACCACCGATTAGGGATTCCTCACAATTGTTTTTTCGATAGAAAGAAAACAAGAGGAGAGGGCTAGAGAGAGGAATTCTATAAAAAAACATTATAGTCTATGAGACTGCTTTACTCTTATAATTGCAGGAGCCAGCAGGGGATCCCAGCACCCCCTGCAGTGCATTAAACGACACCGTTTAAGTCATATACATTTTTTTTTAAATGTTGTTCCTCCTATGTTTATTTTGGGTGTATTTTTTCTTTCTCAAATTTCAAGTGTCAGGTTTATTTGTTTAATGTTTTTAATTCTTTAATTTGTTCAAACACTTTTTCCATTTTTTTTTTTTTGGTTTTTACTTTTATTTTTTTTAATAAATTTAACATATAGAGTTATGTGTGAGGCGGTATTATAAATGAAATTAGAGGTGTAAATAAGTCGAGTTGATTAGTATCAAGCTTGATCTCGTCTCGATTAGAATATTCAAAGTTCGAAATTCAACTTGAACTCGATCAATTTTATTTATAATTAACTATAATTAGCATAACTAATCAAGCTCACATAATTTTACAATTTCAGGTGCCATAATATACTAATTATATCCGCTCCCTATAATTGCTTCGAATTTTATCCTCTGCAAACACCATGGCTTTCCTACCTTTTTTCTTCTTCTTCTTCTTCCTCTACTTACTCCGACCAATTTTCCTAACTAAATTCCGGAAATACCCTCCAAGCCCGCCTCTTTCTTTACCACTCATAGGCCACCTCTATCTCTTTAAAAAGCCCCTTTACCAAACCTTTGCAAAAATATCCACCAAATACGGGCCGGTCCTGTTACTTAATTTCGGGTCACGGCCCGTTCTCGTCGTCTCGTCTCCTTCTGCCGCAGAGGAATGCTTCACCAAAAACGACGTCGTTTTCGCCAACCGGCCCAAATTGCTAGCCGGAAAACACCTCGGTTACAACTACACGAGCCTCGTGTGGGCACCGTACGGCCATCATTGGCGCAATCTAAGACGCATAGCTTCCCTGGAAATGTTATCCACACACCGAATCAATTCGTTTTCCGAAATTCGAAAAAGCGAGGTTCGATTTCTCGTTCGTCGTCTCCAGCGACTAACGGCAGTTGAGATGAAAACTGCCTTTTTCGAAACGATGTTGAACGTGATGATGAGAATGATCGGTGGGAAACGGTACTACGGAGATGAATCGGGGGATGTGGAGGATGCCAGAAAGTTTAAGGAGATTGTGATGGAGACTTTTGAATTGAGCGGTGCCACGAACGTTGCCGATTTTGTGCCGATTTTGAGGTGGATCGGAATGGATAAACTGGAAAATAAGTTGAAGTTGCTGAGGGAGAAGAGGGACAATTTTATGCAGGATTTGGTTGATCAACGGAGGGGTTGTGGTGAGAAGGGGGATAAGACGCTGATTGATGTTCTTTTATCACTCCAAAATGATGATCCCGATTGCTATAGTGATGAAATTATCAGAGGCTTGATGCTGGTACTTGTTTCAATACTATCACATATTGGATCTTGTATTTTTGCTCATACTTATTTGGTGAATCTTGTATTTTTGCTCTGTTTTTGTTGTGGTTCTTTGTCTTTCCTCATGTTGTTTCGATTTTTTGTCTTCTAAATACCTTGTTCAAGGGGATCGTATTTTTTAGACCGTTTCACACAAGAGTTGTTTCTATAAAATTCTGAATTCAAATTGTGTTTGCCTTGCAGAAATTGATGAATTAGTATATTTGTTCTGTTTGAAAGTTTGAGTTAATAAGAAATGTAGAGAGTGTTTTTATGCCCAAAAAAGCATAACAAGTATTGAAAAAATTCATGTAGGCGATGTTAGCAGCTGGGACAGATACTTCAGTGGCAACAATGGAATGGACAATGTCACTTCTACTCAACAATCCAGAGTGTCTAATAAAAGCACAAACTGAAATCGACAAGATCGTAGGACATTCAAGAATGGTTGATGATTCCGACCTTCATCACCTTCCTTACCTCAACGGGGTCATTAACGAAAGCTTTCGTATGTACCCAGCCGGTCCCTTGCTCGTCCCACATGAGTCATCAGCAGAGTGCACTGTCGGGGGATACAGAGTCCCCCGAGGGACGATGCTGTTGGTGAACGCATGGGCCATACAACATGACCCTAAGGTGTGGGACGAGCCTTGGATGTTTAGGCCTGAGAGGTTTATTGATTCGGAAGGAAAAAGAGATGGACTTGCGTTGTTGCCATTTGGCTATGGGAGGAGAAAATGCCCCGGGGAGAACTTGGGAACGCGTGTTATTGGGTTAACCCTTGCGTCGCTCATTCAGTGCTTTGAATGGGCGAGAATTGGGAAGGAGATGGTGGATATGAGCGGCGGGTCTGGACTAACAATGCCTAAGGTTCAGCCGCTCGTGGCGAAGTGTAGGCCGCGTCCGATGATGGGGGAATTGCTTTCCCAACTTTGAAAATTTTGTAAATTTGTGAATAGGGAGTTGTAAGTTCGATTATCATTGTAACGATGTTTGTATAACATGATATATATATATATATATATGTATTTTCTTCGGATATTGATGAAAGCTTGATATCTTATTATTACTCCCTCCCCTCCGTCTATGAAATGTAGTCTCATGGTAGTGGGGCACATGTTTTAAGAAAAATGTATATTATTATAGGGTATTGTGGGGTCCATTGTGAATAAAGTGATTGTTTGTGAATAAAATTGATGGCAATTTGAGTAATTAAATGATGGTTGAAGGGTGATAGTTTCCATAAAGGGGTATGAGACTACATCTTGTGGACAAAGAATATAAGACAAATGAAACTACTTTTTGTGGATGGAGGGAGTAAAAAATAAGGCGTTTTTCTTTAGATTAGATGGATCAACGTTGGTGTGGTAAGGGAGAACTTGAATAATGTGGGTGATTTTATCTCTCGTGTAGTTCTTACGAGTTATTACAAGATAAAATGATTTATTCAATGTGCATCCTTAAAAAGTTCGATAAAATTTATGGTAAAAAAATATGTATATATATGGCGCTTAATTTAATTTGTCGCAACATAAGTTTAATAAGAAAAAAAAATACTTTACAATAACAAATGTTTATAAAGAAACCCAACATCGAGCCACCTTGGAATAATCGGGAGGGGGGCAATTAAAAAGAAAGAACAAGAACATCATAACAATCCTTTATTATAAATTTCTATCTTCTTAAAACTCAACAAAACATTCCTTACAATAAAAGAAAACATTTAAAACTAACTATGAAAGTGAAATTAAGTTAATTTAATCTATTTGAGGGGGGTTTCCCAATTCCCACTGTGTTGCTCTGTTTCCTGCGGCCTCCTGCCTCCCCAATGAGCTGCCGCCTACTGTGTGCGCATATCCCAATTTCCAGCAGCTTGTTAATTGATGAAATGGTCTTGATTAATGGAAGGTGAAATAGGCGTAGGCCCATAAAAAATCCAGCTGCTTCCTTCTCTTTTTTATTTGGCGTGGGGTATATACCCTATGCACGCCCCCAATATACACTCCCCTCAAAATACATTTAAGATAAGATAGATGTATTTTCCTCAATTGACCTATTATACTCTTTCTCTTAAAATTTTATAGGATAAATACATACTCCCTTCTTTCTGTTTGTTTTTTTAATTATTCAGATTGGAGGGTCATGGAGGTCTATTTTTATTTATATTTTAAACAAAATGCGGCAGCGGTGCCCACTCGCCCAGCGCCGCCGCCGCCTTCTCCACCCCTCGTCGCGTTGCCCAAACTTCTCCGTCACGACGACTCCTCCCCCCTTCTCCTCGACAACTCCTCCTTCCTTTTTTTTTTTTTTTCGCGTAACATGTAGGGTTTTCTTGTTTTCGACCATAATGTTTGACTTGTCTCGTTTTTTAACACTTTCTTAAGCACTTAACAATACGATCCCCACAACCGTATGGGTTCGATTGTAGTACGCAAGTACGACCAAGTAGATTTTCGTTCCAAGGACCTTATTGAGTGAAAGTGAATCCCTAAAGTTACAAGTTTGCATGCTATTGTAGTAACTAAATGTGTTTGTTGGATTTTCGGGAATTAAAACATAAGAATTTAAACTAAATTAACTAAGAATGATAAGACATGAACACAAGAAATAGCAAGCTATCTAACTTTCGAGAGAAAGTGCAAGAGAAGGGTATTGCCTCAGGTATTTCCGTTTTATGGGTAATTCAATGAGTTAACGAATCAATTGCATGAATTAAACTATGGTTTTGGATTAAGCTAAAGGCTATCACTCTTGTGTGTAAACCAATCCCTCGTGAGGCTTAGGTGAACACGTGCATTGATTAGCAATTATAGGATCTAACCAAATACCATAAGCTCCTAAGATAGTGTCTCATAAACACGTTCAACACGGTTACTAATGCTTATGAGACGCCCTTTCACTAATCTAATAGACGACCTCTAATCGATTAATGTCTAGTGTTGTCGATCTAAGCAATCAACCCCCGGTCGGTGTAGTCAATTACTATGTGAATTCTAATCAATTAATCCAAACTCACACCCACACTCTTAATCATGCAACCCAATACGGTCGTTGAAGTCGACAAAACCAACAATGCTAGCTAATAGGGTGAATTAATCAATTGAATCATGATAATCACAACACTAGAAACATATACACCCAAATTCTAAGCTAATCATGCAATTAATCCATAATTACACTAAACACCCATCAAAACATTCACACCCAAGGCAATAAGAGCTTAGCCCATGGTTCTAGAAGAGAATCTCATGGCTAAAACAACAATAAACATAAAACTCATAATAGAATAACAATAAATTGAAGAAATTAAGAAAATACCAAATTGAATTGCAAAATAGAGTAATATCACCTTGATCATGAAAATGTAGCTACAAAACGATGTAATAGACGATGCCCGATGATAATCGTAGCTTGATTTGAAGTAAAAACCACCATTCTATCTAATCTAATGAAAAAATTAAACTAAAAATGAAGAACACTACTAACTATGTTTTTGTGTGTGAGGAAAGCTTGTAAAAGGAGTAAGACTCCCTTTTAAAACTCAAATTTGATCTATTTATAGTTGGGGTAGAAGTCTTGAATTAATTTTGCAATTAGGCCCTTGAAATATGGAGAAAATGGGTCAAAAACCCCGAAAATGGGTCCACCCGGCCAGGTGGGTAAGTGGCGTGGCCGGACGGACGAGTTGGGTGCGCAAAATGGACAGGAACAGGTGGCCCGGCCGGGCCAAAACTTTGTAAGTTGATTTTGGCCAAAAATATGCGCAGGGGGTGAACTTAACAAAAAGTTGGGTGCAGATAATGTGGCCCGGTCGGGCGGGCTGGTCGGGCGGATACTTCGGCCCAACTTCATCCTCCGTCTTCATCCCTTCATATCTCGAGCTTCCGACCTTCGATTGACTTGATTCTTTTTTCCATTCCACTCCATTTTTCGAGACGAATCCAATGGTGCAATCCTCTCTTCAGTCTAGTGAGTGCAAATGATGATTGGACACTCATTTTTACGATTTTAATGCCTAATTCACATCGTATTCCTACAAAACGAGCTCAAACACCTTTCTCAATCAAATCAAGCATATTAGTGTGAAAATGCATGAAAATTCCTCAATGTTTATCACTAAAACACATGAAATCTTATGCAATTTACAACCGAATCAATGTTTACGGTCGACAATTTCTGGTCGAAAAAACAATTTTTTTTTTTAATTTTCTTTCGATTAAATGTGGTCGACAATGATATTTTTCGTCGATAAATTATACTCTACCATATATTATAGGGTCGATTTTTTTTGTTTTAAAGTTTTTTAAGTTTTCTTTATAATCTCTAATTTTGCTAGAGGTGGAGTGGCGGTCGTCGAAGGTGGAGGGTTGGCCGTCTGGGTGGCTGCTTCCTCTCCTGAAGTTAGGATTAAGGTTAAGAATTAGGGTTAGGGTTAAGAATTAGGGTTAGAGTTGTTGGTGTGGAGAAGTATATCTATCCTGATATATTTTAGTAAAAGAGAAAAATGAATATTTTACGTATATTTAATTAATAAATGGAGGTGAAGGGTGTATCTAACAAAGCTGGAGTTGTATATATGACTTGGTTCGTATTTTTGCACTTTTTAAATAACTATACGATCCCCTCAAACGTATGAGTTCGATAATAGTATGATAAGTATACCAAGTAGATATTCATTCCAAGGACCTAATTAGGAGAGCGTGGATCCCCAAAACTATAAGTCAAAATGGTGTTATAGAAGCTAAACGTGAGGATAAAGCAAATATCAATAAGAAAAAGAAACACTAAGTATACAACTAAATTTAACTCTCAAAAAGATGAAAGTGCAAGTGGAAGAATTGCTTCGGGTGTCTTCCTTATGTGGGATCACTAATGAATTAACGAACTAATCACAATAATTAAGCCTAATGTCTTGAATCATGCTAAAGGCTATCACATATGTGTGTAGACCAATCCCTTGTGAGGCTTAGGTGAACACGTGCACTAATTAGCAATTATAAGATCTAATTAGTACCATAAGCTCCTAGGATAATGTCTCATAAACACGTTCAACACGGTTACTAATGCTTATGAGACGCTCTCTCACCAATCTCCTAGACGACCTCTATTCAATTAGTGTCTAGTGTTGAAGTCATCAAAATCAACAATGCTAGCTAATAGGGTGAATTAATCAATTGAATCATGCAAAACACAATACTAGAAACAATTAAAATCAAGACATATAGGTTAATTAAACAATTAATTCATAAATCCACTAATTACCCTCATAATTCATTAATTCAAACACCCAAAGCAATAAGAGATTACCCCAGAGCTAAATTAACAACTATAATAAAACCCATGTAAATTAAACTATAAGACATGAATGAAAATAAAATTATCAAATTAAAATTGTAATAATAGAAAAATATCACCTCTAGGTCTTCAAATCCTTCAAAGTTTACAATAAAATGAAATACTAAATTAAATCTATCTAAGAAATGAAATAGCAAGCTAAACTAATCTATTGAGTGAAGTGGTGGAGGAGAGAGAAGAGATTTTTCCCCCAATGGAAGAACCCTCTGTTTCGACGCCAATTACAGCTGTGTGTGTGCCAATTTCCCTCCCACGGTATGGAATTCGCTCCCTCCACTTACTTGCCTCAAGAATGGGCCATCCCTTTTCAATTAAATGGGCCATGCTAGTGAGTTGCTTGTTTAATTGATCCTCACGGCTGTAGCTCGTAATGGATGAAATGAGCCCAATAAGATTGACCGAGAGAGAAGAAATGTTGACCATCAATGTTGAATTCTTGCTGCAATGTATAGAAAATGGGGTGAAGTGTTTATGTGGGCTAAAACTTCCATTCTAAAACTTCCGTATTGGGCCCTTGAATTTGAATTATTGGCCCATGACTCAAATGTTCAGCTGCTGTGTTGCGCCCAACTTTTGGCCCTGGCTATATACCCCTCCAGCTCTGTTAAGTCTACTCCTCCGATTTTTATACCCCCCAATTTGTCAAATGTTAGATGTACTCCCCCTTAAATTATCAAAAATACCCTCATTCTATTTTTTTTCCATATTTACTTCCTTCTTCTTCTCCAATTTTCAAAACCCTAAAAACTAATTTCCTCCTCTCTCCAAACTCAAAACCGCTGCCCAGTGCCGCCTCCGGCGCCGCCAGCATCGCCCTGCCGCCGTCGACACCGTAGCCGCCATCCCCGCCGTTGCGCGCGGCCGCAGCCAACGTCCCCCACCTCTGTGCGCAATCACCTTCTTCTTTTTTTAAATTCCGCAACAATCGTCGTCGGCGGCCGCGCCCCTCCCTCGCCCAACACCGCCGCCGCCGACGCTCCTCCTCCCCACCGCAATACATAAAATTGCTCTGCCGCCCCCTCTGCGTTTTATTTTTAATTTCTGCCATGGAAATAGGCCACGGAGGTCGGCCACACCTCACGGCCGTTCCCAGGCCGCCGTGACTCCACCAATCGTATCGCCCGTCGGCCGCCGACCCCCTGAACGCCGTCGCATCTTTCCCCGCCGCTCATTTCTGCAGGTTTTTTTTTTTTTTTTTTTAAATTTTCGATGATAATCAATTGTTAAAAAACACTCTCATCGACAAGAATTTTTCGATGGTAGTCTTTTTGGTCGATCCATTTTTTTCGAACATTTCAAATTTTTTTTTAAATTTTCTGTCGAATAAATCTTACCGACGAAAGTGTGTTTGGTCGATGAACCAGTGTCGATGGAAATGTTTTTGGTCGACTCTGGTTTGTCGAAATAAATTTTTTTCGTTTTTTAAATTTCCAATTTTATTTGAGGGTCTACGCCGCTACGGTGGTGGTTGTCGGTGACGGCGGCGGCGGCAGAAGCAGAATTGAGAGGGGAGAGACCCTAGAAATTCTAGGTTAGGGGTGTATCTATCCTACTATATTTTATGAAAAGGATAAATTTGGTATTTTACATTAATATTAAATTAATAAATGGAGTAGGGGAGTATACTTAACCGAGCTGGAGGGGTATATCCAACTTTTACTCACGCTGCTCCTTGGTTGACAAATGGACTTACAAATCTTGGGCCCAATTAATTAAATTGGCCTATTACTCAATGGGTCCGACTAATTACACCTCCATTTGCGTTGAGAACACTCCCCCTATGAATTTAATAATAAAATAATGAAGTAAAAAACCAAAAATACCATTTAAGTCATATTAAACTGCTAAATGCACCCCCACCTATAAACCCAAGTTTTATCCATCCTCCGCCGCCACCGTCGCCGCCGCCTCCGCCGCCGCCACCACCACCACCAAACACCAAACACCAAAATTTCTCCCCAAACAAAAAAAATTCAACTTAAAAAATTTCAACTTTTTTTTTAAGATTTCGACAAACCAGTGTCGACCATATTCACTCCCGTCGACACTGGTTTGTCGACAAGATTGTATATGCTCGACATTTGTTGATCGGAAAAAAAAAATTTAAAAACTCGTCGACAACTTTAGGTCGACCAAAAATACACTCGTCGACACCCTGTTGTCGACGAAGTGTATTTGGATCGACCTAAAGTGGTCGAAAGGTAAGAAAAAGAAGGAAAAAAAAAACAAAGCTGGATTTGGATTTGGCCGATGGACGGGAGGGGACTGGCTCGGCGAGGGAGGGAGGAGGAGAGAGGGGGCGGCCGCGCGCGGCCGCGATCTGTTTTTTTTTTTTTACAGGCGGGGGGGGGGGGGGGGGGTTGGGGGTGACGGGTTCGGCGAGGGAGGAGGAGGGGGGAGGGAGGGGACGGCCGCGGCGGCCGCGATTTGTTTTTTTTTTTTTTTACAGGCGGTGGGGGCGACGGGTTCGGCGAGGGAGGGAGGGAGGAGGGAGGGGACGGCCGCGGCCGCGATCTACGGCGAGGGAGGGAGGGAGGGAGGAGGAGGGGATGGCCGCGCGGCCGCGATCTGTTGTTGTTGTTTTTTTTTTTTTTACAGGCGGGGGTGGGGGCGACGGGTTCGGCGATGGAGGGAGGGGGTGGCGTCTCCGGCGACGGGTGGTGGAGGGGCAGGTCGCCGGCGGTGGTGGTGAAGGGTGGGGGAGAGAAGAACTGGTGGAGGAGGAAGAAGATGGAGGATTTGGGGGAGAAAGTAGGGTTTAGGAGGGGTGTGAGTAGTAATTGGAATTATATAAGAGAAGGGCATTTATGACAATTTGAGGGGGGTGCATCAGATTTTAGGGGGGTGCGTCCAGAGGGGGAGTGTTCTCAACGCAAATGGAGGTGTAAATAGTCGAACCCTTACTCAATACCCCCAAATATTAATTAAATGGGCCATCAATTAAATTGTTGGCCCAATTAATTTTCACATTCATTATTTCCTCGTTTCAACTCCATTTTCGATTTATCCCTTCAATTGACTCCAAAATATAATTGAGGCGTGTTTGCTTTAAAAATGATCATATTTTCTATAAAAATAGCAAATCACACACTTTCTCAAAATCAAGTGCAATTAGTCAATTTAGGGTAATAATGCATGAAATCCTATAAAATTATACTCAATAAGTATGTGAATTTCAAGCAATTATCACACTAATCAATATACCCCACGCCTTTTTATTTCTCACGTGAGTGAGCCTAAACTTCATGAATGAGCCTCAATTAATTAAGGGTCTTTAAAAAACAATTTACTACACACCCCTCAAACCCTAATTTCTTGTCATCTTCCCTTCTTCCTCTTTTTCACCTTTTCCATCCCATTTCTTCTTCCTCATTCCCTTCTTCCTCTTTCTCACCTTCCATTCCTTTCTCCTCCCCACCCATCCATCCATCCAAAACCATTCTCTCTGCCCTCCCTCTCTCCCTTTTCTATTTTTTTCTTCTTCAAAAACTCCAACCCATTCCTCCCCCTACCCCCTCACCATCCAACCTAATAGGAATAATGATTTAGTCCATAATTGATTTAGTCAAAGATCTTTAAAGATTTGTATATATTTTCTATATCTGTAATTACTTGTAGGTTACTCTGTAAACCCTAATTGTAATTTTTATATATATTGAATAGACTAAATCAAAATCCTCAATTGAGGTAAAATATATTTTCTCTTATTCTTTCATGGTATCAGCCTAACAAGGCTGAGAAACCCTAGTCTTTTTTTACCGAAATTCTCTTCATCATGGCCGGTGATACACCTTCTTCTTCCACCTCCGTTTTTGATTCGACTCTTACTCTACATGCCATGACTAACCTAGTCACCATTAAACTCAAACCCACAAACTATCTCATGTGGTATGGTCAAATCTATCCTCTTCTTGCCACTCAGAAATTTATTCCCTACGTTGATGGCTCGCTGCCCGCTCCATCTACCAAGATCCCCACTGATTCTGGTGATTCCTCTAATCCTGCCTACGATGAGTGGCTTGGCAAAGATTAAATAGTTAGAGTTTTTCTCTCGTCAACCCTAATTGAAGATGTCATGACTGTTGTTGTTGGATGCTCAACGTCCGCTGCTATGTGGTCTACCTTGGCTACTGCTTTCAATCGGCCATCCAAGGCTAGAGAGCTTCGTCTCAAGGACGAATTGCAACTTATGAAGAAAGGCTCCCACTCTGTCACGGAGTATGGTGCCACGTTCAAGAATCTGTGTGATCAACTTCTTGCCATGGGTTGTTCGATCGACGATACTGACAAATCCCATTGGCCATGGGTTGTTCGATCGACGATACTGACAAATCACATTGGTTCCTTCGCGGATTAGGTACGGATTTTCATGGCTTTTCTACTTCTCATATTAATCTCACGCCTCTGCCCTCCTTCCCTGAGTTATTGTCCAAAGCCGAGTCGCACGATCTGTTTACAAAATCGCTCGACTCCACTTCTGCCTCCTCTCAGTCACCGGCTTTCCTTGCTCAGCAGCGATCACATAAGAAATCTGGTAATGTTTACCAGTCTGGTTCGTTCCATCAATCTGGCCGTGGGGGTTATAATTTTAATTCTAATCGTGGCGGTAATCCTGGCCGTGGTGGTCGTTCCGGTGGTCGCTATCCCTCTACTTGTCAAATCTGTCGTAGTGAACATTATGCTCGAGTGTGCCCAGAACGTTACTCTTCTCCTCCGCAACAAGCCAATCTTTCTCATGCCTTTCAAAACACTTGTTCGATAAATCAGAACTCTCCTGATTGGTATGTCGACACGGGTGCCTCATCACACATGTCTAATTCTACTGATGGTTTGGACTCCACATCGAACTACTCTGGTTCAGATAGGGTTGTTGTGGGAAATGGTAACACTCTTTCTATTTCTCATACTGGCTCTCATACTTTATCTCGTGATTTATCTCTACTGAATGTCCTTGTGGTTCCTCATATCACGAAGAACCTTCTTTCTGTTAGCAAACTTACGAGTGATAATCCGGTGAATGTTGTTTTTTCTAACGACTGTTTTGAAATTCAGAATCGGGTAACAGGGATTCCTTTGGCACGAGGCAGACGTGAAAATGGATTATATATTTTGGAGCGTGGTCATGCGGCTTTGGTGGCAGCTTTATGGAATCGTCGTACACGTGCCTCATTTGAATTGTGGAATAGTCGTTTAGGCCATGTTAATTTTGATACTATTAAGTTGTTGAACAAACTTGGTTTTTTGTCAGTTACTTCTGTTTTACCTAGGCCTCTTGCTTGTTCTTCTTGTCAGTTGGCTAAAAGTAAAAGACTTCCTTTTATCAATAATGAAAAACGTGCTTTGCGTTTGTTGGATGTTATTCATTGTGATTTGTGGGGTCCGTCTCCTGTGAAATCTTGTGATGGTTTTCTCTACTATGTGGTTTTCCTTGATGACTTCTCTCGTTTTACGTGGTTTTATCCGCTTAGTTTGAAATCAGATTTTTATGATACGTTTGTTAAGTTCAAAACTTTGGTCGAAAATCAATTCTCCACAACTATCAAACGTTTTCAATCTGATGGGGGTACCGAGTTCACAAATAACAAATTGCAAGACCTTTTCAGAAATTGTGGCATTCTCCATACCATGTCTTGTCCATACACCCCTGCTCAAAATGGCCGTGCAGAAAGAAAACATAGACATATTACAGAAACAGGGTTATCCAGTTTCATTCATCTGTCCCTATGGAATATTGGGTTGAAGCTTTTGGTGCTGCGGTTTATGTGATTAATCGTTTACCCTCTTTTGCGTTATCCGATAAATCACCATTTCAATTGGTATTTTCCTCTCCTCCAAATTATGATAATCTTCATGCGTTTGGATGTAGAGTTTATCCATGCTTACGAGATTATGCTGCTAACAAGTTTTCTCCTCGCAGCATTCCTTGTGTTTTCTTAGGTTACAGTTCCAGGCATAAGGGTTTTTGCTGTCTCGATACAACATCGTCTCGTTTGTATATTAGCAGGCATGCTCGGTTTGATGAGGAATATTTTCCCTTTTCACCTTCCACACGGTCCTCTTCAGCCGACTCGTTGGATTTTTCGGCTTATAGGGATCTTGGTTCGGCTCCCATTTTTCCTTCGCCTTCGAGTCCAGCAGTGGTTCCGATGGATTTGGCTGCTTCGACTCCTTGTTCAGCATGTCCGGATCTCACGTCTACGGCATCTCCGGCGCGCCTGGCCTCTCCGCCACCTTCACCACCGGCCTCGCCTCCGCCTTCGACATTGGCCCCTTTGCCGCCACCTGCTTCGGTATCTACTCATCCTATGCGAACACGTGCCAAGGATGACATTTTCAAGCCAAAGTATCCTCCTTCAACTTCTTACTTGGCTCATAGTGGTTTTCTTTCCACTCTACACTCTTCTAAGGAGCCCAAGGGTTTCAAATTAGCTGCAAAATCACCTCACTGGATTTCTGCAATGGACGACGAGCTTAAGGCTCTTCATGCCAACAACACTTGGACTTTGGTCCCTCGTCCTGCTACTGAAAATGTTATTGGTTCTAAATGGGTCTTTCGTACCAAGTATTTGGCGAATGGTTCTATTGATCGCTATAAAGCTCGCTTAGTTGCTCAAGGGCTTTCTCAGTTTCCTGGTTTCGACTACGATCATACTTTCAGTCCTGTAGTCAAAACTTCCACTGTTCGTATCATACTCTCTTTGGCGGTTATTAATAATTGGCCGTTACGACAATTTGATGTAAACAATGCTTTTCTGCATGGTGTTCTTCAAAAGCCTGTTTACATGGAGCAACCACCTGGCTACATTGATTCTGTTCGTCCTTCCTTTGTCTGCAAGCTAAATAAGGCGATTTATGGTTTGAAGCAGGCTCCTCGGGCGTGGTTTCAACGCTTTTGTGCCTTCTTGGTAAATCTTGGTTTTCTTGAAAGCAAATCTGACACTTCTTTGTTTGTCTTTCGCCAAGATCGTTTTTTAATTTATTTACTTGTCTACGTGGATGACATTATTATCACTGGGAGTGACCAGTCGCTTATTGATCGTCTTATTCTTCGAATTCGCCGTGAATTTGCAATTAAAGACCTAGGGCGGCTGAATTATTTCCTCGGCTTGGAGGTAACATATACGAAATCTGGTATCTTCTTGGGTCAGTCCAAGTATGCGCGAGACATCCTTCTTCGATCTGCTCTTCTCGATGCCAAGCCAGTGTCTACTCCACTTTCCTCATCGGAAATTCTTACAGTTGATGGTGATCCTCACTCCGATCCTACTGAGTTTCGTTCTTTGGTGGGTGCGTTGCAATATCTCACTATAACTAGGCCGAATTTATCAAATGTTGTGAACACTGTAAGTCAGTTTCAATCGAAACCCGTTGTTGCTCATTTTCAGGCTGTCAAACGCATTCTTCGTTATGTCAAGGGCACGCTTACATTTGGTCTGGATTTCACTCGTGGACCTCTCAATCTTTTGGGTTACTCTGATGCTGATTGGGCTCGTTGCCTTGACACTCGCCGCTCCACTTATGGTTATTCCATATTTTTGGGCCCGAATCTTGTTTCTTGGAGTGCTAAGAAACAACCCACTATCTCTCGTTCCAGCTGTGAGTCTGAGTATAGGGCTTTGGCTAATGCTGCCTCTGAAGTTATTTGGGTCACGTTACTCTTGCGTGAACTTCATGCCATGCCTTCATCTTCACCAAAGCTCATGTGTGATAATAAGTCTGTGCTCTTTCTTAGCCAAAATCCGGTGGCTCATAAGCGTGCAAAACACATTGATATTGATTATCATTTTGTTTGGGAAATGGTTGCTTCGGGTCGTCTATCTACCCATTTTGTCCCCTCAAATCTTCAACTTGCTGATATATTCACCAAGAGTCTTTCCGCGACCGCTATTTGAATTCTTTTGGTCCAAGCTTCGCGTATCTCCACATCCGCTTTGCTTGGGGGGGGGGGATAGGAATAATGATTTAGTCCATAATTTATTTAGTCAAAGATCTTTAGAGATTTGTATATATTTTCCATATTTGTAATTACTTGTAGGTTACTCTGTAAACCCTAATTGTAATCTTTATATATATTGAATAGACTAAATCAAAATCCTCAATTGAGGTAAAATATATTTTCTCTTATTCTTTCACAACCAAGCCTCCAACCCCTCACGCAGCTCCCTATCCAAAAAAAAAAAAAAAAAGTTACCGTACGGCGGTTTTTCTATCTCTTTTTTTTTTTTATTTAATTTCAACACACCAAGACTAAAATGTATATTGTCGACCCTGGTGTGTCGAAATTTTTAAAAAAATAAAATTGAATTTTTTTTAACAATAGTTGGTCGACCATATACACTCTCGTCGACAACAATTTATCGACGAGAGTGTATTTGGTCGACATTACATGGTCGAATTTAAAAAAATATAAAAAATCCGACCAATCAGTGTAGACCATATTCACTTCCGTCGACAACGATGTATCGACGAGAGTGAATATGGTCGACACTGGTTGGTCGAAATTTATAAAAAAAAATTGTGATTTTTTTAAGTATATTTTGGAATTTCTGATTTTTTTTTTTTGGTTTGATAGTCGCTGAAAATGGTGTCGGCAGCGGTTGAAAGTAGTGGTTTAGGTGGAAGGTGAAAAAAATGACAGTAGAGGGTGCGTTCAGTAGAGGGAGTGCATCTAGTATGCTGTATTTTAATGAAGGGTATTTTTTATTTTTTACCTTATTATTTTATTAATAAATTGATTGAAGCCGTGCATCTTTCCAAAATGAAGGTGTAAATAATAAAACCCATTAATTAAGGAATGAATTTCCATCAATTAGGCCTTTGTTTGCTGAAATGGGTCGCTCAAGTTGGGCTGAAAATGCGGAAATTAATGAGTCAATTCCTTCTTCTATTTTGGTAATGAGTTGGTCTAGGATGCACTCGAATGCATGTTGCAATTTTTAATTTTACTGATTTATACTTTTTGGTAAATGTTGTTGCACTTTTCAATTATTAAACTGTTTAATAATATTTTTAGTAATAATTAAAAAGTGCAACATCATTTACCAAAAAATGTAAGTCAGTAAAACTGAAAAGTGCAACATGAACTAGGATGCATAACATGCACTCGAGTGCATACTAAACTTTACCTTTGGTAATTCCTTCACTTAACTTCAGAATATAATTGAAATGTATTTTGCTCTAAAAATGCTAATTTTTATATAAAATAGCAAATCACACTCTTTCTCTAGATGACGTGGAATTAGTAAATTTAATATAAAAATACATTGAAATCCTATAAAATTATGCAAATTAAACACATGAATTTCGAGTAATTTTCACACTAATCAAACATCTTATAATCGGGAGGGGAACAATAAAAAAACAAAGAAAGAAAACGAACCTCATAAAAATCCATTATTATAAATGTAATCTTTTGTAAAACGAGCATCTTATTGTCAAACTATGATGATTTTTTTTTTTTTTAAATGAACATCTCATTGTCAAACTATTATGTTATCTTTTCAAAACGAACATTATAATTTGGTCTATTATATTTATGTCTATGGTACATTGGTAACATTTACATTGAAAAATATCACACTATGGTGTGTGGTGTTTTTTAAAACTAAAATAATTATATAAATATAAAGAATTACAATTATCTAGGAAGTCATCCACAAAATTTAAAAGTTTGGTTCCATAGTGAAAACTCTCATGAAAAAAAAGACGCTCACATTACGACTAACCAAAATAACCCGAAGCAACAAATTATCTCTCAAAACACTTGAAGGCAATGCTACATCATTGTTGAACGTGGAATCATCCTTATGAATTTTACCAACCATTTGAACAATTAAATGCCAACTATATTACTCCCTCCGTCCCACAAAGATAGCCACATTTGACTTTACACACAGATTAAGAAAAATCAATAAATGCAGTCAAATTGAGCTAATGTGCCAAGTTTGCCCTTAAAATCTAATACTACAAAATCTGCTAAGAATTAATTACTATTATAAATTAGGGGTAAAATTGACAATAAAGCATTTAATACTAAAGTAAAAGAGGAAATGTGGCTATAATTTGGGACATCGAAAAAAGGAATATGTGGCTATCTTTGTGGGACGGAGGGAGTATGATAAAATAGTCAGCCCGGCCCCACGATTCTCCCATTATCCTTCCCCAGGCAATACCCCACCCAACATCTATTATACTCCCTCCATTCCATACTTGAAGGCTCAAACCATTTGGAGACTGAGTTTTAATAAATGAATTATTTATTAATATTATGTAAGATAAAGTAAAGATAGTAAAAACTTTTCAACTTTATAAATAGTAATAAAGTTACTGTTTAGTGTAATAAAATAAAATAGTGGCATTTGTTGTAATATTATGATGTTTTAAGAGGAGTGTTTAAAAGTGATTTTATTTTAGGTAATGTACTTTCAAGTATGGGACGTTCAAAATGGTAAAATGTGCCTTCAAGTATGAGACGTCCAAAATGGTAAAATGTGTCTTCAAGTATGGGACGGAGGGAGTAATGTGCAAGAATATATATAGAATTAATACCATCTTTCTTTGCTATAATAACGAGATTTTCTCTTGTGAAATGACACAAAATCCATTAATTTATCTGAAGTAAAATTAAAATAGAATTAGAGGCCAATTATGTAAGATATGTTAATTTTAAATTTGCCTTAACGTAATACCGCCTTAAACAGAAGATTATTCTAAAATTAATAATTAAAGCTAGCTTGTGAGTATCTTCTATCTATCAACCTTGAGTAGTGGATGAGTTTACGCTGAATTTGATTTTAAACCTGTTTCTTATTTACCCCTAGTTGACTCTAAGCTTTCTTATTTGACTCTACACCACTAAATTCAATTGTTTTTTAAAGTTAATCGGTTAAAATGAACAAGTTATCATAGGACGGAGGGAGTATTAACTTGTACCAAAACATAGCAAAAGTCAACTTATCCGATCAATTTAATTTAATGAAATGTGACGTATTGACAATTTTATAGTGTGGAATTTTGATGAAAATAATGAGTACATATATTTTTTTTATAATAATGTTAATCGGACCCCCTACCGAAAATTTATGGGTCCGTCACTGCTTAACGTAATACCGCCTTAAACAGAAGATTATTCTAAAATTAATAATTAAAGCTAGCTTGTGAGTATCTTCTATCTATCAACCTTGAGTAGTGGATGAGTTTACGCTGAATTTGATTTTAAACTTGTTTCTTATTTATCCCTAGTTATTAATTGGAAAGAATGAATTTATCTTCTAGAATAGAAAGCAATTAATAATTAATATTATGAGCGACGATGTAATCGTCTAACAATAATAATAAAAGAATAAATTAACAAGAAGTCAATGATGGGCTCGCTTTCAATAGTTTATTACTCCACAAGCTAAGAAAAAAACTGATAAATTAAAGAAGGTTCTGTGGAATTTGTCGGTCTTATATTTCTCACGCACCCTAGCTCCACGACTTTGATTTCTATTAATATTGTTCCTTGTAATTAACATTTTAAATATAATTAGCTTGGCGTTCACATACATTTTTGTGCAACTTTATATTTCTCTAAATTACGTAATTTCATACTTTATTATGTCCTCATATACTCTAAATTTTATTTTAAATTTATTATTATTTTAACTAATTTTACCACATTTTTTTCCGGTATAACTGATTCAAAGAATTTTAAGATTTTTTTTTAATTTAAGAAATTGATTTAGAATGGACAAATCTTACGTGAAACCGATATCATTTTAGAATTGAATGTTATTATTATTATTTTTAAATGTCACTTTAGAAAAATATATGTAAAATATAGTATCATTGTAAGGTAAATTTTTTAAAAAAGTGACATTCTTTTCATTTTTTAAAAAGTGACAAATAATTATATTAAAAATTGATAATGAGTCATGTGAAGTCTTGCACAAAATTTTGTCTTCTAGAGTTACTAGGAAAGACGTAACTAATTTTCCAAGGACAAACAAAAGATGTTTCGTCGTCTACTAGAAATGGTTAAAACATTACAAATATCTTTCTTGGTGTGCATTTTTCTACTAAAACAAATCAATGCCCCACTAATTAAATTGACGGAAGATAAGAGTCGTTTGCTTTGTCAATATATGCGGCTACCACTTTTACCTGCAACTCTCTTCTATATTTGTCCATCCATGCAGGTCACATGTTCCACTAATCTGCAAGAAAATAAATAACAATAATTTTCAATAGAAGTATACTGAAATTAGCATCTTTAAAATGTGAAAATAAGCATCTTTAAAATGTGAAATTATATATTGATAAAGTGTACTGAAATTAGCATCTTTAAAATGTGAAAATAAGTTCATAAGAATGTTTCTAATACTATCATTTATTTAAATTTTCAATAGAAGTCTTAAATTCATGTTTAAAAAATATATTAGGAGTACTTGTTACTCCCTCCGTCCGCCTATAAGTTTCACGTTACTTTTTGGCACATAAATTAAGAAAAGTGATTAAATAATAGATATAGTACAAGTGATGTGATTGAGAGAGGAGAGAGATAGAGAGAAAAAGTAAGATATAAAATGAAGTGTAAGAAAAAGTACTTACAAAAAAAAGGTATGGGAAGCTTATAGACGGACATACCAAAATGGTAAAATGGAAAACTTATAGGCGGACGGATAACGGAAAACGGAGGGGGTATTATTCAAATAATAAAAGTTAAATATAGGTTGAGTCAGACAACCCGTCCATGACCCGTTGCCCCACACTATCCCATTCCATCCGGATCTAACTTGGTCCAATTGGAATCCGCCAGCTCTTCGTATCAGTCACATGACCACTGGTTCTACAAACTAAAAGTTTTGAATTTTATTTCTCATTCTGAATATTTAATTAGTCAATATTCATTATAATTTATAAAAATTCGGTAGAATAATTTTGATTATAAAAAAAGGAGTAGAATGAGAATTTAAAATTCTTTCAATCTTAACTAAAAAGTGAGCCAAAGTCTTATATACACTCAAGTACACGGTGTACTTGAGTGGACTTTGACTGGTCAACTGTTTGACCGGTCAACGGTCAAACTTTGACTTTTTTATTTTTATTTTTCGATTTAAAAAAAAAAAGTGTATGTTAGTATATTGAAAAGTGCATCTTTATTTTTTTAATGAAAATTGTATGTTACTATATTGAAAAATGTAACATTGTTTTTAATGAAAAATGTATGTTCACATTGTTTTTAATGAAAAGTGTATGTTCTTATAATTGAAAAGTGTATGTTATTATAAATTAAAAGTGTATGTTATACTCCCTCAGTCCGCCTATAAGTTTCACGTTACTTTTTGGCACAAAGATTAAGAAAAGTGATTAAATAATAGATATAGTACAAATGATATGATTAAGAAAAAGTAAGTTATAAAGTGAAGTGTAAAAAAAAATACTTACTAAAAAAGGTATGAGAAGCTTATAAGCGGACGGACCAAAATGGTAAAATTGGAAGCTTATAGACAGACGGAGAGAGTATTAATGAAAAATGTATGTTATTATAACTGAAAAGTATATGATATTATAACTAAAAAGTGTATGACCTATTAATGAAAAGTGTATGTTATTATAATTGAAAAATGTACGTTATATTAATGAAAAATATATATTATTATAATTGAAAAGTGTATGATATTATAACTGAAAAGTGTATGTTAACCGGTCAACGGTCAACAGTTGACCATTCAAAGTCCACTCAAATACACCATGTACTTGATACACCAGTTTTGATTTTTTGTGATTTTTTTAAATTGTAGAATATGAATGTTAGTAAGGTTAGGATTAGGATTGTCACGAGTTGTAATAGAACAAGTATCTTGGGAGGAGTACCTAGTCAAGTGATAAGGCACGGTTTTAATGTATCGTTGGCGTCAACTCTTTTGAGTTGAGCGGTTTTTGGGCAATAAATTTTTTTAACCTTTTGCTCAAAAAAAAAAAAAAAAAGAGACATGACATACATTCAATTACTTTTTAACCCAAACAAAGGAAGTGAATTTAAATTATACTCCATATTTAAAATTGACACCTCTAAATTCGATCCAATCACAACCTAATAGTAGTGTGACATTTATGTTAATATATATACACCCCACCCGCATCAAGTAGTGGCATCTAATCTATTAGGCCAAAAATGAATCCTGCTTATGCTTTTTTATATCTCCCACTAATATTAGCTCTCTACATCTTCACAAAACATTTCATCCACAAATTACACAACCTACCCCCCGCACCCCTCTTCACCCTACCCTTCCTCGGCCACCTCCACCTCCTCAAAAAACCCCTCTACCGCTCCTTAGCCAAAATATCCCTCCGCCACGGCCCCGTCGTGCTCCTCAACTTCGGATCCCGCCGCGTCCTCGTCGTCTCCTCCCCCGCCGCCGCCGAGGAGTGTTTCACCAAAAATGACGTCATCTTCGCAAACCGCCCCCACCTCCTCGCCGGAAAACACCTCGGATTTAACTACACCTCCTTTGCCTGGACTTCCTACGGCGATCACTGGCGAAACCTACGCAAAATATCTTCCATCGAGATCTTGTCGAGTCACAGGCTCCAGATGCTCCACTCGATCCGAGCAGACGAGATTAAGGCCATGATTCGGGGGCTGGACCGGGCTTCCAAAGAGCGGAAGCTGACGGACATGAAGGCGGTTTTCTTCGAGCTGACGATGAACGTCGTGATGCGGATGATCGCCGGAAAAAGGTTCTACGGCGAGAACGTGGAGGACGCGGAGGAGGCAGGGCGGTTTAGGGAGATTGTGAAGGATACGATGCGGCTTGGGAACTCGAATATGGGGGACTTTTTGCCGGTGGTGCGGTTGTTGGGAATCGGCGGGGCGGAGAAGGAACTGGCGGAGCTGCAGAGTAGGAGGAATGTATTTATGCAGAAGTTGGTGGAGGAGAGTAAGACGAGATTGAGAAATAGCGGCGGAGGGAACACCAAAACTATGATTGAAATGCTGCTCGAATTGCAGGAGAAGGAACCTGAGTATTATACAGATACCTTTATAAGAAGCTTGATGCTGGTAATTTCTCTAACTAAGATTCTTTTCTTTTTTTGTTTTTTTCGAAGAAACTATACTAAAGATTTCAAATTCGAGTATCAAGATTAATTATGAGGTTAAACATGCTCTATTTTATCCATTCAAACATGGATTTTATCCTTTTTTTTCGAACCCACATGGATTTTATCCTTAAGAATAAGAAGAGATATTTTCTCAATCAAGATTTTTAATACTTTTAATTTGAATGTAAATTTATGACTTTGATTTTATCTTTATTGGTCATTTAATCCATTCAAACATTTTTTTTGTTAATTAGAATAAAAATAATATTGGAAAAAAAATGTATTAGTATAAACAAATAATATAAAAAATATTTTGTATACATACTGCAGGCTTTGTTAGTTGCGGGGTCCGATACCTCTGCGGGAACAATGGAATGGGCACTGTCTCTGTTGCTCAACAACCCACATGTGCTGAAAAAGGCAAAAATGGAAATTGATGATGAAATTGGAAGCGACCGTTTAGTGGACGAAGCAGACGCGGCCAATCTCCCGTACCTGAATTGCATCATCAATGAGACTCTGCGAATGTACCCTGCCGGTCCATTACTAGTCCCCCACGAATCCTCGGGCGAGTGCTCTGTTAGTGGGTACCGCGTTCCCGGGGGCACAATGCTGCTGGTGAACGCGTGGGCCATACATAACGATCCAAAGAACTGGGAGGAGCCTGGAGAGTTCAAACCGGAGAGATTTGAAAGAGTTGAGGGGAATCGGGATGGGTTCCGTTCGATGCCGTTTGGATCCGGAAGGAGACGGTGCCCGGGTGAGGGGTTGGCCGTGCGCATATTGGCCTTCGCATTGGGTTCACTTATTCAGTGCTTTGATTGGGAGAGAGCGGGACAAGAATTGGTTGATATGAGTGAAGGATTGGGCTTAACGTTGCCTAAAGCCACGCCCTTGATGGCTTATTGCAAAACTCGTCCACTTGCAAACAATCTTATTTCTCGAATGTAGTAGCTAGTACTAAATCATTATGATGATCGTACTGTAAAATAATATTTCTTCTCACTTTCTTATTACACAGTTTCTATTTTGCAATTCCTGGGATTGGGATAAGTAAAGAGGGAACCAAGTTCATACGGTAACTCTCCACACTCAAGACTTTCACATTCAACTCTTTGTTATACTTCACAAAGAGAGAGAAGAAAGAATGACTCCAATCAGACTTGAGTGGGAGGCTGCCTAAGATATAAACAACTAGGGCAACAAGTTGGCTACGGGCTTGTGTGTTAAGGCCTTGGGCCAAAACACTTGGGCCTAAGCCCAACAAATTCTCCACCTTTTTGGCCATCCCCTCTACAATCCAAATATCCACAGGTCTTCATCATCGCCTTAACACACACACCCACACAACACACGCATAGCACAAATAACACCTATTACAAGCACATTGCACCTGCAAAAGCAAAAAACACAGAGTTTATACAAGGCATTAATAGCAAATGCAAAGTAAGCTATCAAGGGAAACACAAACAAACACGTTGGACACAAAGTGCACACACAATAACAGTTTAGACACACAAGTCACAAACAAAAACACAAAACAGAATAAACATAGAGGCTGCTAAAACAATTTTAATCAATAGAATCAAAATTCAAAGTTCTCATGCAAGACCTATGTTTTTCAACAGAAAGGCACTTGGTGCCCATATCAGCAGTATTAAACTCAGAATCAATTTTCTCAAGATCAATAATGCCCTTTTCAATTATATCACGTACAAAATGGTATTTAACATCAACGTGTTTAGTTCGTTCATGGTATACATGATTCTTACACAATTGGATAGCAGATTGACTATCAGAAAATACAACCACTTCACCTTCAAGTAAACCAATTTCAGAAATAAGACCTTTCAACCAAATGGCCTCTTTAGCAGCCTCAGTTATAACAATATATTCAGATTCAGTTGTAGATAAAGCAACAACATGTTGTAACTGAGATTTCCAGCTAATACAAGAACCACATAGGGTGAACACATAAGAAGTGGTAGATTTCCTATTATCTCTATCATTAGCATAGTTAGAATCCACATACCCAACAAGTCTCACACCATTTGCACATTTAGAAACTTTAAGACATACCTCCATCGTACCCTTAAGGTATTTAAGTAGCCACTTCAAAGCCTCCCAATGAGGCATACCTGGATTAGACATATATCTACTCAAGCAACTAACAGAATATGCAATATCAGGTCTAGTGCTTACCATAAGGTACATCACAGATCCAATGGCATTGGAGTAAGGCACACTTTTCATCTCATCACTTTCAGACTTCGTCATAGGAGACTGAGTCTTACTTAACACAAAATGGGCAGCAAGATGAACATTCACAGATTTAGCAGATGACATAGAGAATTTACTCAAAACCTTATCAACATATAAAATCTGACCAAGCAAAAGAATATACCTTTTCCTATCTCTTTCTATATGCATGCCTAAGATCTTCTTAGCATCACCAAGGTCTTTCATGTCAAATTTATCATAAAGGCACTTTTGAACATGCTCAACAGTTTTAACACAAGGACTAACAAGAAGCATGTCATCCACATATATGAGCAAGAAAAAAGGCACAAAAACACTTTCCTTAAAGTACAAGCAAGGATCAAAAGAGCTTCTCTTAAGTTTCAAAGACATCATGCACTCATCAAATTTCTTATTCCACTGCCTAGGTGATTGTTTCAATCCATACAAAGACTTACGAAGGAGACACACATGTTCAGGGTTTTTAGGATCAACAAATCCTTCAGGTTGTCTCATGTAAATCTTTTTATCCAAATCACCATGCAAGAATGCTGTTTTCACATCCATTTGTTTAAGTTCCCAATTAAAATGAGCAACAAGAGCAAGCATTATGCGAACAGTGGTAAATTTGACAACAGGAGCAAAGATTTCAGTGTAATCTATCCCCTCTTTTTGAGTAAAACCCTTAGCCACTAATCTAGCCTTAAATCTAACATATTCAGTTTCATCTTTAACCTTAAATAACCACTTACAATCCAGAACAGAACAATGCATAGGTTTAGGTACAAGATTTCAAGTTTGGTTAACATGCAGGGAATTCATTTCTTCTTTCATAGCATTTAACCATTTAACTGAATTTTTAGACTTTAAAGCTTGATCATACGATTTAGGCTCATCATGGCAAGACTCAAAAGCATTGAAAGCATGCATATCAATGTGGAAATTATCAAATCTAGTAGGTTGCCTAATATTTCTCCTAGGTCTATCCCTAGCAAGTTGATAATCATTCAAATCAACATTTTCAGGCACATTTTCCACATATTCAGCACCATTTTTCATGCATTTCAGCAGGTAAATCAGTGTTTTCAGCATGTAAAACATCATTATCAGCATGTAAAACATCGTTTTCAGCATCAATATCAACATGATCAGTATCAGTTTGCACGTTATTAGGTCTAAATAAATAGGGCAACAGCTCCACCTCACTTGGAGCAGTCTCATTTTCAGGTAAAGACACAAAAGCATGTAAACACGGAAAATCAGATTCATTAAAGATAACATCTCTACTGATTACAACCTAAAATTCATGTTCATCTTTACACCACAGTCTATAACCTTTAACACCATCAGGGTAACCCAAGAAAACACATTTCCTAAACCTAGGTTCAAGCTTATCAGCTTTTTGATGCACAAACGCAGCACAACCAAATACACGCAAGTTAGAATAATCAATGCTTTTACCAAAAAACACATTTTCTGGACATTTACCTTTTAGGGGCACGGAAGGAGACCTATTGATTAGGTATGCAGCAGTGTGAACTGCTTCGCCCCAAAATTTCTTAGCAAGTCCGGAGGCAGCCAACATGCATCTAACTTTGTCCATTAATGTCCTATTCATCCTTTCGGAAACCCCATTTTGTTGAGGTGTGTAAGGGACAAATTTATGCCTTTTAATACCAGAATTAGCACACAAATTATCCATCAAATTGTTGCAAAATTCTAAACCATTATCAGTTCTAAGGCTTTTAATCTTTTTACCAGTTTGATTTTCAATAAGAATTTTTCAATCCTTAAACTTTGCAAACACATCAGATTTGTTTTTCAACAAGAAAACCCAAACTTTCCTAGAAAAGTCATCAATCACAGATAGAAAGTACACATTTCCACCATGGGTGGGCACACTAGCAGGACCCCAAACATCAGCATGCAAGTACTCAAGAATATCAGTGCAAGAAGAGGTATTAGGGTAGGGGTTTACAGGAAATTTCACTTTATGTTGCTTTCCTAACACACAAGAATCACAAAATGGAATGCAAGACAGTTTTTCATCACCGAATGCACCAGATTTATGCAGAATTTCAAGCCCTTTGTTACTCATGTGTCCTAATCTCTTATGCCACAATTCAGGCTTATCAGTTTTGACAACATTCACAGAATTCACATAAGAATCAGATTTGGTAAAGCAAACATACAAATTGTTTCTTTTAACAGCTTTGAAAAGCACCAAAGAACCCCTCAAAATTTTCATGCAGCCTTTCCCCCATTTTCCCTCATAACCATCATCTTCTAATGCAGCACAAGAAATCAAATTATTGCTCAAGTCAGGAACATGTCTCACATTTTTCAGAGTAAATGAAACACCAGAATCCAGTTTTAAGCATACATCACCAATTCCAGCAATATGACACTTTTTCTCATTAGCCATAGACACATAACCATGCTTAACCTCTTCATACGAAGAAAACAGATTCTTAAATGGGGACATATGAAACGTGCAACCATAATCAACAAGCCATTCATTTTCACACAAAGAAGTAGAATGCAAAGAATTCACACATTGTTCATCATATATTTCAGTCACCATATAAACATCACCATCATGATTAGAACTGGAAGCCATGTTAGCATGCTCTTTATGTTGTTTCCTCTTAGGCTTACTACATTCCTTATAATAATGACCAGTTTCACCACAGTTATAGCACTTTCGATTCCTAGACTTAGACCGATTGTTATCATAAGACTTCTTCTTAGCAACAAATTCATGATTATCATGCTTTTTCTTGTTATGAAATCTAGTAGAAGATCTACACCTAACATGCATGACTTCACCAGAATTTTTACTACTTTGCCCATGGTATTTTAATTCATGTTCTTTGCTCTTTAAGTCATTAACCACAGTGTCAAGAGTAATAATATCTCTACCATACTTAATAGCAGACTTCATATCACTATAAGTATCACGAATAACATTTAATAGCACAACAGAGGAGTATTCATCAATGCCCTTATCACCAGTATGCTTGATATCTTGAACTAGCTTAGTAAAATCATCCAAATTTTGATCAACATCTTTATTCAAGTCAATTTTAAAACTAAAGAATTTTTCAAGCAAGAAAATTATGCTAGGCAAAGATTTTTCAGTATACAACTCTTCTCACCTTTCCCATAACTTTTTAGCATCTTTTATTACACCAACATTTCTAAGCACACAGTCAGACAAGTGCAAGATTATGGAAGACACAACTTGTTTATTCATTACTTTTTTCTGTTTATCAGTTTCATCATCCTCATAACAATGATCAACGGCTGCGTAAACATTCTGCTGGATTAGGATGCATTCCATTTTCTGTTGCCAGATACTGAAATAACATTTTCCATTAAAGGGGGCCAACACATACGTAGGAGTAGGATTGGCCATTTAGTTTACACAACTTTGAGCCCAATGGAAAAAACCACAAAAAATATGCAAGGAAGAAACTGTAATGGCAAGCGGAAGCAGGCACACACAGGTCACCAAAATCAAGACAACAAAACAGAGATAACAAATATCAATCACAAAGTCTTCAATTTACAGCACCAAAATCACAAGAAAATAATCCCCGGCCAGGGGCTACGCTACGGAAATAATAAACGAGAGGTCAAAGCCAATTTACCAGAGCGAGACCCTAGGTAAGAGTCTCAAAACACCAAGCGAAAACTTCAAGGCAATCCCGGGACCAAGCAAACGTGCTGCCTAATTCCCGTCAATGACGGGGGCAGATCCCACGAGTGCCGCAGAAAAATTTCACCGAGTCGAAATTCACAACAAACCTTTACCTTTCCAGCAGTAGTGACGGCGGGAGCAGAAAGCAACAGGCAACGATAGCGGTGGCGCTGCTGTAGGATGATTGGCGATGGCTGCGCGGCGACGGATGTCGGACAGTAGGCGACGGTAGCGGTTTCAGGACAGCAGGCGGCGGCGGCGGCTTCAAGAGGCGACGCGAGTCCAGGCGGCGGCGCTAATGTTGCAGGGACGGACGGCGACGGCGTCCGCTAGGGTTCTGCCACGGAAGCGACGGCGGCGCTGCTGCAGGGATGAGCGGCGACGGCGAGTGGCTTCAACGACGGCGGCGCTGCTGCAGGGATGCGCGGCGGCGGCAGGGTTTCCTCCACAGAGGAGGCGGCGTCACAGAGACTGTGGCAGACGACGACCCGTGGCTCTGATACCACTGTTGGGTCTAATCGTCGTCTCCGTTGACATAAGATAGACACAGGCTCAGGCACCTGGGATTGGGATAAGTAGAGAGGGAACCAAGTTCATACGGTAACTCTCCACACTCAAGGCTTTCACACTCAACTCTTTGTTATACTTCACAAAGAGAGAGAAGAAAGAATGACTCCAATCAGACTTGAGTGGAAGGCTGCCTAAGATATAAACAACTAGGGCAACAAGTTGGCTACGGGCCTTGTGTGTTAAGGCCTTGGGCCAAAACACTTGGGCCTAAGCCCAACAGCAATGTTATCGATTATGTATCTTTTATGTTGGCTTGTTACAACCAGTGACGAACCAGAAATTTTGAGTAGGGGGTTCAATTAACATTAATATAAAGACGAAATAATATTTATACGTAAAAGAAAAAAGTCATTATAAAATTGTCAACATATCTCATTTCATTAATTTAAATTGAACAAGTGACTATCATTATATTTGGAGGAAGTTTTGATTATTTTGAACTTCCGGGTGTGAAAAACTAAAATAGACTTGAAATTGTTAAAATATTAATATTATAAACACTACACTATAACTCCAAAAAAATTTAATACTAGAATGTTCAATTTTAATATGAATCGGGAGTGGTAGAAAAATTAGACAATAATTTTATATTCCAATTTTATTGTGAAGAAAATAATAATTAAATTATGTGAAACAAGAAATAAAATATCTAAAATAAAACATTTGATATGAATTAAACAAAGAATAATAAAATATAGAAAAAAAATTTGCTATGAACTAGAATCGAAACCTTGAACCTAAAACAAATCAAGACACTTATACTAATGCTCTGAACAACTAGGACACTATATCTTTTTAAATAGTTTCAATTAGGTGTCAAATAGATTGTAAGATTACATTCTTACCCTTATAGGATAGAAAATAAGATTCATGTTTGGTTTGTTAGATTAGCATGAATTAGACTTGATTAACTTTTTATTCCCGACTAATCAAACGTTTGGTTTGATTGATTGTGACTCGTGTTTAATGCAAGACTCGCTAATTTTATACTCCCTCTGTCCCAGGTTTGTTTGCACCAACTTTAGTGCACACAAATTAAGAAAATACACTTTTTAACTTTTTGAGTAAGGGTATTATTGTACATTCAGTTACAGTTAATGAAGTGATTAGTTTAACAACTGGTTCACATAACTAGTGAATTAACTATGCCAAATCTATGAGATGCGGCGATAAGAACAAACAATCTCTCTAAATCAAAGCAAAATTCATGATAATTTCATTTTAGCACACAAATCGGAAACCGAAGCTAGTTAAAAATCGAGAAAAAAATCAGTACAACCACAAATCTGAAAAGAAAAAAAAAAACAGAGTATAGTCAAAATTCGAAGCAAAATCGCACCTGCAACCCTATTCCACAAAATCAAAGTAAAATCGAACCCTATTTCACCAAATCAAAGTAAAATCGAACCCTATTTCACCAAATCAAAATAAAATCGAACCAAAATTAAACATGCACTTGAGAGAGGCGATCGATTATCTTCGAGAGAGAGGCGATCGATTATCTTCATGAGAGAAAGAGAGAGAGAGAGAGAGAGGCGATCGATTATCTTCAAGAAAGAGGCGAGAGATTATCTTCGAGAGAGAGGCGATCGATTATCTTCGTGAGAGAAAGAGAGAGAGAGAGAGAGGCGATCGATTATCTTCAAGAAAGAGGCGAGAGATTATCTTCGTGAGAGAAAGAGAAAGAGAGAGGTGATCAAACCTTTTGGAGAGAGTGGGAAATTTGTTGCACTTGAGATAGGCGGAAGAAATTAGGGTTCACTCTTCAAGATGAGTAGAACAATGAAATACATGAGGTGGGATTAATAGGAGTGGGGCTGGAATTTGGGTTGGGTTAAATGTCCAAATGATTTGGGTTGGGTTGGGTTAATTAAATGGGCTGGGTTAATTAAATGATTTGGTTTAGGGTTTAATATGGTGAGTTAGTGTGTTTAACTGTGTGAAAAGGTAATGGCAAATGGGTAAATAAATGGGTATTGTAAGGGTGGAGTTTTTGAAAAACTTTACTATTTATGGAAGTGCAAACAGTTATGGGACGAACTAATAAGGAAAGAGTGCAAACAGTTGCGGGACGGAGGGAGTACTATTTACCATGCATTTGTGGGATTAATAGTCCTAGGGGAAGGGTGAGTTAATTTGTCCCATGTTTTCCCATCCATCAAGGCCCGCTAACTTTTTATAGTGGGTGTTTGCAAACAAAACTATGTGCTTAAAAGCACTTCTTTTTTTGTCAAATTAATTACTTAAAAGCAATTTTGGTCAAGCACCTCTCCCCATGCTTCTAAGTGCTTCTAATCATTACACTCACTAATTTTACAATTTTGCCCTCACAATTTAAATAATATTTTATTTTTACCATTATTTATTCAAATGTAATAAGGGTGTTTTTTGTAAAATTATAAAAAAAGTGATTTGTATGACATACACCACAACATTTAAAAAATTGATTAGAAGTGCTTATTTTTAAAACACCATCTACTTTCAATTTTACTACAAAAATCAACTTTAATCACTTTGAATCAACTACTATTATTTGCAAAAACACCCATAGTCTTGTCAAGTCCAATTTTCATTTCTTTTTATCAAATAATTTTAAAATTCACAAAATCAATAAAATTCATAATAATTTTAATTTTTCCTTCTTTCATAAATTAACAAAAAATAACAAAATAATACAAAAATAAATTCAAAAAAATTACAAAATCAACAATTTCACAAATAATTTTAATATTTCTGTTTTCACAAATGAATAAAAATATCAAAATAAACTTCCAAAAATAAAATTAACAAAAAATAGGAAAATAAATTCATAAAAAATACAAATATATAATTAAAAAAATCAATAAATTAACAATAATTTTAATTTTTCTTTTTTTCACAAAAAAATATATTCCAACAACGAATAAATAAATTTTCATTAACTAAGAAATAAAATATTTGCATTAACTAAGAAAATATTTGCATCAACTAAGAAATAATTTGCACCCTCTAGTAAAAAAAATAATAGTAACAGATTTGTAACAAAACATCTTTCTTCCATCTTCATCGTCCTCAATACTGCTGTGAATTTTTTTTATTTTGGCTTGGGACCATCTTCATCTTCATCGTTCTCAACCACGCGTTGAAACCCAAAAAAAATTGATCTTGACAAAGAGAAAAAATAGATCTCGAACATATTCAAAATCAAACTAATTAAAAAACTCGTAACAAAAATTTCAGATACAAACAACAAAATTCAAGAAACTCATACCATGAGTTAAAAAAAAATAAAAAAACTCAAATTAAAAAAACATGGGGTGCTTTACTTTCTCCTTATGCTTCCTTTACTTGTGTTGTCAGAAGATAAGCTAAAAAATCTAGACAACAATTCCATCTCTGTAACCCCATTTCACTATTTCTCTCTCTTCTTGGTAAATAGATATGGAGCTTTCTCGCTCAGAAACAACTAAATTATGACAAAGGCTGGACCTAAAAATAAATTAGGGATGTTAAGAGTTGTGAGGCTTCGTCTTCTCCGGCGATGCGCGTGAGAGAATGAATGAAGAAGTTCTTCTGTCGGAGAAGATCAGAGAAGGACGTAGAAGAACGCCCACCACCACAAGGAGGTAGAAGAACGGCGACGGAGAACAAATCTGTTACAGTCGCGGTCGCTTCATCGTCCTCGTCCGGCCACGAACAAATCGGCTTCCTTCGACTTCACAGCGGCGGCCACTATGGCTAGGCTAGGACGACGACCTGTAACAGAATCGAGTGAATCAAAGTGGGGCGGCGGCCATGGCGTCTTCGTCGGAGTGCTGCAAATCAAGATTCCAAAATCCAAATCAAAAACACAAAATGAAAGATAAAAAAAAGCTCAAAATCCATTTATGTTGAAGAAAAACTCGAAACGGGAGAGAAGACCGAAGAATCCATTTACATATTGAGTCTTCATCTTCAAAATCTTGACAAAATAGATAGCCATTCAAGGTGGATGCGACGGCGGCGACTATCTTCTTACATCGCCACTTCGGCCATGGCACCGACGCTTCGTCTTCTTAGAACGGCGGTCATGATTGAGGGAAGATTATGGTTTTGGAGGTGGGTAAAATTAGGGTTTTGGAGGTGGGTAGGGTTTGAAGGTGTAAAATATGAAATATTAAAAATAATTGCAATATAATGTTAAAAATAAAAGTCAGGACAATAATTGAATTAAATAATTGTCTGAAGTATTTAATGTAAAATCAATAACATGACTTGTTTTAAGCATGCGGGATTCAAGAGTGAGTATACTAGTGTAGTAATACACACATACTTCGACCAAGTATAGTATCAAATTACGGAAGGTGAGCTAGTATAACAGATCTCTAGAGTTGTGTTGGTTGATGAAAAATTAGAACTAAATAATAATCTAAAGACAATAAAAGGTAGATCATATAAAAGAAGAAAAGAAACTTAGGACCATAAGCTCATAGATCGAGTCAGAGATCGGTGTGCCATTAAAACCTCACTTGGAAAAACCCTCCTTAGGGATAAAACCCAAGTTAAGGAAAAAGGTACACTACTCTAAAAGTCAATATCTATAGAAAACAATATATAAATCATTATGCAGAAATGAGAGTAAAAAGTTTGGGGTAGCCTCTCCAGACACAATCAAGGCCAGTCCTGGCCACAACATCCGCCGCCTGGTTGGCCTCTCTAAAAACGTGTGAGTATCTGATGTGCATTTCTTGTGTAAGAGGGTGGATCTGATTCCAAAGGCCTTGCAGACGCCAAAGAATAGAGGGATTGGTGCTCATAAAAGTGTCAATCGTGAGTGTCGAGTCCGACTCAATCCAAAGGAAGTGTCATACCTAATCATGTGCATACTAAAGACAATACATTAAACTAAACACAATGCTAGTAAATAAATTAACTACTAAACTAAGAAACAAGAAAATGAAAAAATAAAGCAAAAAATAACTACGAATCTAAATTCGGAGAAGTGCAAGTGTGAGGAATGCTTCAAGTGTTCTCTACCAAGTGAAATCGAGTGGAATTGCTTATACCTTTTTTATGCTTCAATTTGAATTTGCTAAGAGCATCAAGATAATAGGATGGTAAACGTTTCCCTTCGGGTACTAATTAAGGAGTTCCCAAACCCGGTAATAAGATTTTTTCCTAATCTCCACAAACTACTCAAATAATCATTCAAGTAATTAATGTCTCCTAACGGGGGTTTAATACAATTAACTCTCTCTCAACGAATTAAAAGTATAATAAACACATTTGTATAAACTTTTTTAATTATATATTAATGTTTTAAATATTTTTTAATCAAATATTGGTGTTTTGGGGGGTTTTATTTAAATAAATAGAAGCGCCCTCTGTATAGACGCTCTTCACCTGAAACAGTGATACATTAGACAGATGGACAGGTTGGTGTCAGCGCGACAGGGAGGGCGCCGTTTCAGTCTGTGCTCCTCTGGACAGATAGCAGGTGTGGGCCTGTGCAACACTCTGACAAGGTATCTTTCTTTACAAAATACTTCCTCCGTCCCATGATTATTTGTACACTTTTTTTATTGGGACGTCTCAAAATTATTTGCACACTCTTAATATGAAAATACCCCACAAAATTAGTATCCTCCCAACGTCATTTTATTTTCGGGTAAATTCTTAATAAGGTCATTTCACTAAGACTTTTATCTAATAGGGAATAGGTTTTTAATTTTTATCCAATAGAGTCAAATTGGCACTTAAGAAGACGAAGTTGCCCTTTTCCCATTTAAATAATTTTAAATTAATTAATATTAGACAAATTAACATCAAATCAATTTTATAAATACATAGTCTTGAAAATCGTGAAAATCTCTCACCTTCCTTAATTCAAATATTTCTAAAAATAAGGCAATTCAAATTAATTAGCTGACTTTATGATCTTAATAATTCTGAATTTTATGATCCAGAATTAAATTACACAAGACTCATAACACAATTAAATCATAAAAAGACTAAATAAGCGTGCCATAGTGGATGCAGTTCCCGATTATTTGAATATGCATACGTATATAAAAATAGATTATGAAGTTTAATATGAACAGTGAAATGAATTTTGGTATGTAGAAATGGGTCATAATAAAATTATGAGTTTATAAGCTTAGAAAAAGATCCATACATGAATATGCATACTAATATGCACAGAAAACGGGGTACATGCATTTTACATATGTACATATGTGAAATGCACTATACGATATGCATGTATACATGCATATGGTAATTGCATATCTAATGTTCACCTCCATGTCAAGCTTATGTATCCATGAAACTTCTCCTTTTTTCGCCTAATCCCTGAGTACTAAGTTGCACCCTAAAGACGTAATAATTAGGGCGATTCATCAACGCTTAATCGGGGTACATGCATTTTACATATGTGCATATTGGCATATCATATCTCTTCCATCTTCATCGTCATCAACACTTAATCTTTCTTCCATCTTCATCGTTTCGAAACCAAAAAATAAAATTGATCTCGACAAAAAGGAAAAATAGATCCCGAACATATTCAAAATCAAACTAATTAAAAAACTCAGTAACAAAATCAAACTAATTAAAAAACTCAAAATAAAAAAACATAGGCAACAACTGAAATCTCGTCTTTGACCTCTGTTTCTTCAAAATCCACAGATTCAGTTTCTTCTTCAATGTCAAGTTTCTTCATTGGATCAGATCTACACCTCATTAGCAACAGAGCATTTTTAGGAGGTATACAAATGCTCACTCTAGCTTCTTCTTCTTCATTTACAACGATATCTTCGAAAACGTGCCTTCTAGAACTTCTAATCGACATCACTTCCTCGTCTCCGGCAACCACAACCTCAATCTCCGCCCTCTTCTCATCTTCACCACCGTCCGCCGCTCCCAGCCACCGCGCCAACACCGCCCCACACCCATTTTCACCCCATAGTAATCCCTTTCTCTCTCCGCCTCCTTCTCTCTCGCTCTAGAAGAAAAACAGGAACAACCACACGACAAAAAACAACAAATCTCATCTCTAAACGCACGCAAAGCTTACCAAATAGAAATAGGCAAATGAACCCATCTCACTAAAAAAACTAGACAACAACTTTGTTTCTGTAACCCCATTTCACTAAAAAAAACTAGACATGAAGCTTTCTCGCCCAGAAATGCTGAACCTTAAAATAAATTAGGGATGTTAAGAGTTGTTCCGGTGAGGCTTCGTCTTCTCCAGCGATCCGCGTGAGAGAAAGAATGAAGAATTTCTTCGGTCGGAGAAGATCGGAGAAGGGGGTAGAAGAACGGCGACGGAGAACAAATTTGTTACAGTCGCAGCCGCTTCGTCTTCCTCTTCCGCCACGAACAGATCGGCTTCCTTCGACTTCATAGCGGCAGCCACTAGGGCTAGGCTAGGGCGGCGGCAGCGATCTGTAACAAAATCGAGTGAATCAAAGTGGGGCGGCGGCCATGGCGTTTTCGTTGGAGTGCTGCAAATCAAAATTCCAAAATACAAATCAAAAACACAAAATCAAAGATAAAAAAAAACTCAAAATCCATTTATGTTGAAGAAAAACTCAAAACGGGAGAAGACCGGAGAATCCATTTACAGATGATGATATGAAAAATTGAACAAAATTGATAGAAACTCCCTATTTTGGTTTCTGCATCGAGAGATTTGCTGAAATGAAATCTCAAGATTCGATTTTGGGAAGTCAAGAATTTTTTGAATATGCCCTAAAATCGGAGAATTAATGGGCTGCAATTAATTATGAATTTAAAATTCGAATTAAATGTTCAAATATATAAATTAAGGAGGTATATGAATATTAGAGAATAATCTTTTTATTTTCAAAATTGTCACTTTTTTTTTACATACATTTTACTTTACACCTAATCAAATCACCTAAAATACCCCTCATTTATTTTACATCACCAATCAGTTTATTTCATTTTCTTAAAAACCGTGACGGTCAAAGTGTGCAAAAAATGTTGGGACGGAGGGAGTACATCTTTTACCTTTTCAATTTGACACTCCTTTTTCACATACATTTTACTTTACACTCCATCAAATTTACTTTACATCTCATCAAATAACCCAAAATACTCCTTCTTTATCTTACATCACCAACAACTAAATTCACTTTTCTTAAAAAATGTACCGATCAAACCGTGCAAAAAAATCCCGGAACGAAGGGAGTATTTATTAGTCTAAAAATTATCTAAAATTTGGCTTAACGTAATACCGCCTTAAACAAAAGATTATTCTAAAATTAATAATTAAAGCGCGTTTGTGAGTATCTATAAACCTTGAGTGGATGATCAGTTCACGCTGAATTTGGTTTTAAACTTGTTTCTTACTCTATTATCCCTAGTTATTAATTGGAAAAAATGAATTTATCTTCTAGAATAAAAAGCAATTAATAAATATTATGGACCACGATGTAATCATCTAACAACAATAATAAAAGAATAAATTAACAACAATAATAAAAGAATAAACCTAAGAGAAAAAAACTGATAAAAGAAGGTTCTGTGGAATTTGTCGGTCTTATATTTGTCACGTACCCTAGCTCCACGACTTTGATTTCTATTAACCTTGTTCCTTGATAATATTTTAAATATAATTAACTTGACGCTTACATACATTTTTGTGCAAATCTATATTTCTCGTCTCATAATAATTTATGATGTCCTCTTACTCTAAATTTTATTTTAAATTCATTGTTATTTTAATTATTTTCACCACATTTCTTCCCACTCCCAGTATAAACAATTCAAAGATCTTTAAGAATTTTTTATTTTAAGAAACTGATTTAGTAAATAGAGACACTCTAGATATTCAAGGAACGGTGGAGATGAAAAATAAGAGAAGAGAGATGATTGAAATGATAAAAATAGTAATAAAAATACTCATTATCTGATCATCCCATGATTATTTGTCTACTTTTCTTATTTAAGATTATATACCACACTCTCAATATAGAAATATTTTAAAAAATTAATACTCTCACAATATTATTTTATTTTTAAAATTGTCAATTAATTTTTATCTACATTTTACTTTACATCTCACTAAATCACTTAAAATACGTACTCATTATTTATCCTACTTCACCAATCACTAAATTCATTTTTCTTAAATACATACCGATTAAATGTTGTAAGTCATATTGAGACGATGGAAGTATTGATTAAAGGTAAAATTAAAATCTAGATTTTAAGTTTCTTATTTTTTTTAAATTACTATAAAAGAAAATATTTATTACGTACTGGATGAAGTATAACAAATCATTACAGCATTTACATGACTCATGTAATTGTTTTGATTTTTACATATTCTAGAATGGACAATTATTGTAAATCACTTTATAATTGAATGTTATAACTTTAAAAAAAAAAATACTTCCTCCGTTTTAAAGAACCTTTCACATCTAATTTTTTCGATCATTTAGAAATTCTACTCGTACAATATCTACAATATTACATTTAATGTCATTATTTTTAGGGTTTATACATTAATACAATTCAACTCACTTATTTATTTTTTTATAAAATTATATCTCAAAATTCTATTTATTATAATATTTTTTAAAAAAAAGTGGATAAACAGTAAAAGTATGAAAGATTTTTCGGAACAGTGGGAATACCTTTTAAAAAATGTATGTAAAATGTAGCTAATAGTAATATTTTGAAAAATGATATATTTTTCATTAAAAAATAACAAATAATTATGTTAAAAAGTGAATAATCCCACTTACACAAATTTTTATCTTCTAGAGTTAGGTAGGAAAGACGTAACGAATTTTCGACGGACAAACAAATTAAAGATGTTTCGTCGTCTACTAGAAATGACAAAACATTACAAATATCATTCGTACATTATTCTACTAAAAGAAATCAATGTCCCACTAATTAAATTGACGGAAGATAAGAGTCGTTTGCTTTGTCAATATATGCGGCTACCACTTTTACCTGCAACTCTCTTTTATATTTGTACATCCATGCAGGTCCGTCACATGTTCCACTAATATGCAAGAATATAAATAACAATAATATGTAACTTCCAAAAATATACTACTCCCTCCATGAAATGTAGTTTCATTTACCTTGTATTCTTTGTTCATTAAATGTAGTCTCATACACTTTATGAACACTATTATATCACCCTACAATTATCACTTAATTATTCAATTTGACATCAACTTTATTCACAAATAATTATTTTATTTACAATGGAACCCACAATACCCTATAATACCCTTACTTTATCTACACTTTATCTACATTATATACATTTTTTTTTTAAACTTGTGCCCCATCCTAATGGTACTACATTTGGTGAATGGAGGGAGTACTATATTTTAGAAATATATATATATATATATATATTTTTAAAAAGAACAATATATATATTGATAAAGTGTACTGAAATTAACATCTTTAAAATGTGAAAATAATTTCATAAGAATGTTTCTAATAGTATCATTTATTTAAATTTTCAATTGAGGTCTTAATTTCATTTTAAAAATATATATTAGGGAGTATTTGTTGTTATTCAAATAATAAAAGTTAGAGAAAAAAATTATTTACATCTTGCAACTTTTACCTTTTTTGAAAAACGTCCAAAAAAAGATAAAATTTTAATTTACGTCCCATAATTTTGTAAATTGCTTAATCATCGTCCAATCTTTTTACGGATACACAAAAACAACATTGTTTCACTCATGTTTTGGTCAAGTGCGCATGAAAATTATGGGAAATCGACAAAAGTTGTAACGTGGTCAAACTTGTCTTGTATAGTGTGGAAAAACAATGATCATGTGGATTAAACAAAATATTACAAGTCATTATTTATAATTTGCATAATAAAGAAAAATGACGTTTATTAACCAATTTATGAAATTGTGGGACGTAAATTAAGTAATTTAAGAAATTAAGGGACGTAAATCAAAATTTTATCTTTTTTGGGACACTTTTTAAAAAAGGTGAAAGATAGGGACGTAAATAATATTTTTCTCATAAAAGTTAAATATAGACCGAGTCAGACAACTCGTCTGTTACAAACGGTCAAAGAGTCAACCTTTGAAATTAAAAGTCATTCTCCTACGTGACGACGACCAGTCAACTTTAGTCATGCGATGACTAGTCAATACTTAGTCAACAAGTCTTTTATTTAGTCCATGGTTGTCGGCGACCAAGGATTTAGGCGAGCATGAGAGGAAGATGTTAGCCACTTAATGAAGATAAGTCTCCATGATTAGTATAGAGGTCCCAACGATCAATGATATGGGCGACCATGCATTCAGGCGAGCATCTGAATGGTTTTCTATGTCCTACTCGTCATGTCGAGGACGAGCAAGATAGGACAATAATGCAATGAACTTCGCCCGAGGCGCATTTAATGCGGCCATCACATCACCTTTAGTGATTTAGAGTGTAAGTCGAATAAGAGGTTATCAGCTGTAAAGGCAAAGCCCATCAAACCTAGTATATAAGTCCATTTGGGCTGAATGTAAACAAAACTTGAAATTAATACACAAAGACCTAGACACTCTCTCCAATCTATTTATTCTCTCAAGCTTCCTCAAGAAGCTTTTCTTGCAATATTCTCACCGTTCTTCATATTGTTCATCACCTTTGATCATCTTTGATCTACCGAATACATGTAAAATCTATATAAATCTATAGTGTATGTTATGTTATACCTAGTCAAAGAAGTCAATCTTTGACAAGTCAATCCTAGTCATCAGCTTACGTGGCGAGGACCAGTCAACAAAGTCTTGCGACGACTAGTCAACAAGACCAAGAAAATGTAATAGAATAGATGTATTTAATATATTTAAGTGCTCGCTCAAAGATGTTGGCGAGCACATGTTTTAGTTAGCTGCTCGCCCAAATGTGTGGCGAGCACGTGTCTATCTTAGTTAAGAAAGTCTAAGTATTGAAGCCTTGGGAGACAACATGGAGCGTGGCGACCACACTCCTCGACATGGTCCTCCGGCGACCACCGTAGCTCAGCTCCTCGGCTGTTCGGCGAGGACGAGCACCCGAGGCGGTTTAGCATTAAATGCGCCATCAAATCACCTTTTCGGGCAGAAGACAGGTCCAATAAGGGCGTGCCACGTGTAAAGGGCGGGCAGCCCCTAGAAACCACTATATAATGCCTAAAAGAGGCTCATTTGTACACAGGTTACCCCATTCCTACAAATTACTCCCAACCCAAGCAATAAACACTCACAAAGCTCTCAAGCTTTTAGCTTCTCCAAGAAGCTACTTCTTGTGTTCTTGTTTGTTCTTCATAAGATCATCAAGATCATCATATAAATACTCTCTAAACACGTAATAAACCCCCGATCATCATATATGTTTGTCTCGTGCTAACAAATAGTCCACATCCGATTCAACCATCAAAAGCACGTACAACATTTGGCGCTAGAAGGAGGGGTCCTTTTACGTGTTCATCACTCTCAGTTTCGACCGATCATCGAGCGATCGGTTTGCAAACTCCATTTTCAGGTTTTTAATCGGTAGTTCCACCTTTTAAAGCTTTGTTTACGTATTTCCGTGTTCTTCGTGTTCTTGAATATTTACAATATTCGAGACATATTTTGGAGTTTGATCTCCGTGTAACTTGTTTTTAAGCTTTAGTCGTTGTTACTTTGCTTATAAGTAGTTGTAATAGCATGTTCTTCTGCGTAAGAACTTTAATCTTTCGTTTTTAAGCGTCGAAAGCTTAAGAACAGTCATATCTTTGTAATAATCTCCAGGAGACACTCTTTAAACGATGTCTCATCACACTCCTCATGACGGATTTGTTGCTCCCGGAGGGAACGAGCACCCTCCGGCGCCGGCGGTGAATCCGTTTGCAAACTTGAATATGGGGGACATTCTGAATGATCCCCAGCATCTGAAAGATCTCTGTGACTATCTCACGGAGAAGAAGAGGCAGAATGAGGAGCTGGAGAAGGCCAAAGATCAGGCCTTTGACAAGGCTCGCAAAGCCAAGGGGAACGAAGAAGACAACCGTTCCTATCACTCTAACTCTGTTCACCCCCAAGACAGAGGAAAAAACAAAGTCGACGAGCACTCCCACAATAGCCACACGGGAGACTCGCGACACAGAAATTCAGTTTTCAACCGGATGGATGACAAAGATAGAAGGGCTCCTCGCCGAGTTCCCTTCAATGTAGATGGCCGACCAGGCAGAGCCGACCACCACCGAGATCACGCTGATAGGAGAGATCAGGGTGACAGAGTCTCAGCTCTTGATCGAGTGGGACCAGGGAAAGATTCGCGAGCTCCGGCGAAGAGCTATCGCAGCCACCATTCTGGCAGGCATTCTCCCAGGCGATCACGTCATGATGATCGCCCGGCCGCATCCCAGGGGAGCCGACGCGACGAGGACGTCGTCCCCAAGCCACAAACCGCCGAGGAGGGGCAGATCGCCCAGTTCCTCGAGACCCAAAAATTAATGAAGTTAGAGATGGAGACTCTGCGAGCAGAGGTGGTCGCCTCGAAGCTAGGGACCACCCCACCAATCACTCTGCCCGCACCTTCTCTGAGTGTTGCAATCCTTACAGCCCCCATTCAAAGAAAGATTCAAATGCCCTCCATGGCGGCATACGATGGTGCATTCGACCCCAGAGTACACTTGTCCAAGTACTACAACTACATGGCCTCAATCGGGGCAACGGACGCCACCCAATGCAGAAACTTCTCCCTAACTTTGGGAGACCGGGCTCATCGATGGTACACAACTTTGAGTCCCGGATCGGTCACCTCATTCCTTGAGCTGGGACAACTCTTTCTGACCTACTACGGGTCTATTGCTGCTCGCCCAGCCTCAAAGCAACGTTTGGCAAACGTTCGCCAATCTATAAATGAGTCAGGCAAGGACTTCATCGAGCGCTTCGATAGGCTGGTGATCGATGGGGAGGCCGTGAACGATGAGACGAAGCTGATTTCAGCCGTTTCCGGTCTAAGGATAGGTACCAAGCTTTGGGAATCTATCCATCTTACTTTTCCCAGTTCTTATGCGGACTTCCGCACGAGGGCTGGGAACTTCATCCAAATGGAGGAAATCATGGACGCCGCCAAGGCTAACGAGCAGCCTGAGGCGTCCAAGAGGGTCTGGCCCAAAAAGAATGCAAACACTGGGGAGTCGTCCCAGCCCAAGAAGGCGACCACTCAAGCTGGCAGTGCTCGCCCAGCGAACTTCAGGCCTTTCGAGGAGTCTCCTGAGATCATCCAGTTCAGAGAATCTCTCTCTCTGGATCCCAGGGGCATTTTCAATGCAGTTAGGGGAAAGAATCAGCTCCCCCAGGCAAAGCCAATGCATACAAGCGATGAAAACCTAGATGGTAGCAAATTCTGCGACTACCACAACTCCATCGGCCACCACACCAATGGGTGCCGAGACTTGGTGAGAAACCTTTTCAAGCTGTACAATGAGGGCAAGCTCGCCCAGTTCATCAAGCCTCTCGGAAATGGCGACAACAGGGGGAAGAAACGTCGCGACGACAGCGACGACCTGCGCCAACAACTGAATCGTCCCAAGCTGACTCCTCCCATGCCACAGAATCCTGGCAACGACATTGATAACGTGGGAGCCTGTCTGGTTATAGAAGGCCCTTTGGGAGGAACCCAATCTGGGAAAGAGCTATCTGTTCGCCGGGCTCAGAGCGAGCAGCGAGCACTGAAAAATGTCCATCAGGTGTGCGTCGCTCCGACTGCCGAGAAGCCTCTATCTCACCAAATCCTTTTCTCGGACGACGACCTGAACGGCGTGGTGCACCCAAACAATGACGCTTTGGTCATCACGGGGAAGATTATGGGAACAAACGTCCATCGCCTGATGGTCGACACCGGGGCATACACCAACATCCTTTTCAAGCATACTTTGGATGCTCTCGGTGGATATCCGGAATACATTGAGCCTTGCGATGATATAATCGTAGGTTTTGCGGATACGCGCAGCCATCCCATTGGGAAAATCAGACTATCCCTGGAGCTGGTATCATCAAAAGAGCCAGCAATACATCACACTCGGCAGCTCGACTTTATGATCGTAGACATGCCATCATCCTACAATGCTTTCCTCGGCCGTCCTTTCTTCAACGAGTTCAAGGCGTCCGTTTCAACCTTTTATTACTGTGTAAAGTTTCCGACCCCGGCGGGAGTTATAACCGTCAAGGGCGATCAGACGCGGGCGAGGGAGTGTCTCGTCCGTTTTGCAAAGCGTCATTCTAAGGAAAGTACTATGATTGGCCAGTATATTGAGTGTCAAACACAAAATCAACAAATGAACTACTTGGAGGGTCTTCCTAGCAAGTACAGAAAGATTGAAGTTGGGGAGTGCAGTCGTAGTTCCGACGACCACCAAGTGGAGGCGAACGAGCACGCCTCCATGGAAGTGGACGACCACACCCCAATGGAGATCGACGAGCAGACAGATTCGGGCGACCAGTTCCCCGACGACCAGGTTCCAGAAAACTTTCCAGATCTGGAGCCTAGGTTAGGCTTTGAGCCAGAGTTCGGAATCGAGGATCCTCGTTGGAAGGAGCCTAAAGAGCGGGCAACTTCAGCGGAGGACCTTGAAACCATCCATTTAAGCGAAGCTCGTCCAGAACTCGAGGTATTCATCGGTTCAAATTTACCAGAACATTTGCGATCAGACATGGTCGCATTTTTGAAAGAAAACATCGGTGCATTTGCCTGGTCGCACGAGGATATGGTGGGCATTCCCACGGATCATGCCTGCCACAGATTGAATATTGATCCAGCGAGGAGACCTATCACCCAAAAACGAAGGAAATTTGGGCCTGATAAATATGCGGCTTTGGCGGTCGAAGTCAAGAAATTGATCGACAATAAATTAATCGAGAAAACTGGAACTGATCCCGAGTGGTTGGCCAATCCAGTGCTCGTCAAAAAGACGACCGGGTCGTGGAGATTGTGTATAGACTTCACAGATCTAAACGATGCCTGTCCAAAATATCACTTTCCGATGCCCCACATTGATCACCTAGTAGACAATACAGCGGGGCACGAGATGTTAACTTTCATGGATGCTTTCGCGGGCTACCATCAGATCGCGATGCATCCTGACGACCAGCGACATACGGCCTTCATGACGGCCACCGATATGAATAGCTGAAAGAGAATGCCTTTCGGTTTGAAAAACGCAGGGGCAACATACCAAAGACTGGTAAATAAGATGTTTGAGAAACACATCGGCGAGATGGTGGAGGTCTATATCGACGACATCGTTGTCAAAAGCTTGCGGAAAGAAGATCACCTACACCACCTCGCCATGACATTCGATATACTGAAAGAATACAACATGAAGTTAAATCCGAAAAAATGCAGTTTTGGTGTTAGCTCAGGAAAATTTCTGGGGCACTTGGTTAGCCAGCGGGGCATCGAGGCGAATCCGAGTAAAATTCAAGCAGTCATTAACATGCAAAGCCCAAGGAACGTGAAAGAAGTACAGAGGTTGACAGGATGCCTTGCATCGCTGAACAGATTTATTGCACGAACGGGCGATCGTTGCAAACCTTTTTTCGACGCTTTGAAAAAAGGAAAATTCGAATGGACCAATGAGTGTGAGAAAGCTTTCGAGAAGTTAAAGGAATATCTATCGGATCCGAAGATCCTATCTAAGCCAGTCCCCGGCGAAATTTTATATCTATACTTGGCGGCCACTGACTGTGCGATCAGTTCAGTGCTCGTCCGAGCTGAGGGGAGCACCCATCTGCCTATCTACTACGTAAGTCAAACACTGAGAGATGCGGAGTTGAGATACACTCCAATGGAAAAATTGGCATACGCACTGGTCATGAGCGTCAGGAAACTAAGGCAATACCTGTTCGACCACGAGGTGGTCGTCCTCACAACCTTTCCACTCCGACGAGCACTGCATCGTCCGGATACCACTGGAAGACTTTTGAAATGGTCGGTGGAAATAGGGCAATTTGGGCTCTCCTACGCACCTAGAACGGCAATCAAGGGACAAGTGCTGGCAGAATTCATAGTAGAGCTCACTTTCCCGGAAAAAGTGGACGAGGGAATCGAACTTCCTTGGACACTGTTCGTCGATGGCTCGTCGACGAGCACCAAAGCAGGGGCAGGAATCGTCCTCACCAGCCCAACCCGACAGACGTTTGCTTCGGCGATCGAGTTCGAGTATCGGGCGACCAACAACGAAGCAGAGTACGAGGCTCTGGTTGCAGGAATCAAGATGGCTATGGCCGTGGGCGCCAGAAAACTGAAATTTTTTTCTGACTCTCAGCTGGTTGTATGTCAAATAACGGGCGACTACGAGGCTCTGATGGGCAGATTACTGCTTTTAAGGCACGGTTGGTGGCAAAGGGTTTTACCCAGAAAGAAGGAATCGACTATGACGAGACCTTCTCACCAGTAGCCATGCTAAAATCGATCCGGATTCTCTTATCCATAGCTAATCATATGAACTATGAGATTTGGCAAATGGATGTCAAGACAGCTTTCCTTAATGGAAATTTGGATAAGGACATCTATATGCAGCAACCCGAGGGTTATGTGAAGAAAGGCCAAGAGCATCTAGTCTGGAAGCTGAAAAAGTCTCTTTATGGGCTAAAACAAGCTTCCAGGTCTTGGAACATTCGTTTTGACGAGGTGATCAAATCTTTTGGATTTGAACAATGTCAAAATGAAAGTTGTGTGTACAAGAAAAGTGACAGAGACGTAGTGGTATTCTTAGTATTATACGTAGATGATATTCTTCTTATTGGCAACAATGTGAAAGTATTATCAGACGTAAAGGTGTGGCTTTCAGAACAGTTTCAAATGAAGGATATGGGAGAAGCATCGTACATTCTTGGTATTAAGGTCACTCGTGATCGAAAAAAGAGAATGTTGTGTTTATCTCAAGCGTCTTACATTGATACTGTGATTGCTCGTTTTGGCATGCAGAATTCCAAGAAGGGTGTACTACCTTTCAGACATGGAGTCCCTCTATCTAAAGATATGTGTCCTAAGACACAGAAGGAGATAGAGGAGATGGCTAAGGTTCCTTATGCTTCGGCTGTAGGAAGCCTTATGTATGCGATGCTGTGTACGAGGCCTGATATTTGCTATGCAGTCGGCATGGTAGCAAGATATCAGTCTAACCCTGGTCAAGGACACTGGACTGCTGTTAAGCATATTCTCAAGTACTTGAAAAAGACTCGAGATTATATGCTAGTATACTAGTCAAATAGTTTGATTCCTTTGGGTTATACCGATTCAGATTTCCAAGCTGATCGAGATGAACGGAAGTCAACCTCGAGTTATGTGTTTATGCTGGGAGGCGCAGCCATATCTTGGAGAAGTGTGAAGCAGAAATGCATCGCGGACTCCACTATGGAAGCCGAGTACGTAGCTGCCTCAGAGGCCGCAAAGGAGGCTGTCTGGCTGCGTAATTTCTTTCTGGAATTAGGGGTATCTCAGAGTATGCCGATGTGTATCACTGTTTATTGTGATAACGCGGTTGCAGTGGCAAACTCGAAAGAACCTAGAGCCCACAGAGCAAGTAAACACATAGAGCGAAAGTACCACATTATACGAGATATCGTAAATCGAGGAGACGTGGCTGTAGCTAAGATTGCATCGTTGGATAACTTGGCTGATCCTTTCACAAAGACGCTGGCAATAAAAGTCTTTGAGAAACATGTAGAGGGTCTTGGTTTACGATGTATTACAAGCTAGACTTTGAGTATAAGTGGGAGAAATGTTGATGTCTTTATGTGTATACTAAAAGTTAAGCTTTAGTATAAGTGGGAGATTGTTGGTGTATACTGTAAAGCAAACTTTTAGTGGGCTTTGTGACGTATATTCGATTTTCTTTTATCTGAAATAAATGGTTTTTCACATTATTGCATTCTTTGTGATTACTTGTATGTCTGCTTATCTTGCATTGTAGACGATGTGGTGGGTTTGTAGTCACACAGAAGATCACATTGTCAGTTCCTTGTAACATATAAACAGTATTCACAACTGAGATAGTTATGGACAAAACTATTGGTTTAAGTTGTAGTATAAACTTGTTAGTGGTTTGTCTTGGCCATTAGTTTATACTAGTGCGCTGTGGCGTATTGAATGGATCACAGATAAGACATGTTCTTCTGTTCTGACTGTTATGAAGAACTAGAAGTCTTGGTGACTTTTATGATTCTTAACCCTAAGTGTGATATTTAGATGTGTGGGGTGCTTGTTCACTACTTTGATGTACCATAGGTGAGAATCTTGATAGATTCTTCACGCTCTGTATTTTGGGTAGTGGCATCGCTCGCATGATGTCTACTTATTGGCATTAGGGCACCGTGCCCTGTACATCCAGGCTGATGATGTCCCCTTGAGGAAACTCATAAAGGATTGTCGTATTAAACCATGCAGGTGGATTTAATCCGTACGACAACAAGGTTGAGTGGTACTACTCAAGGAATTATAGTAATTAATTATTTAAAGAAGTCGGGAGCTTTAATAATTAATGGACGTGCGATATCTTAAACACGGGGAATTATAAAGTCTAATAGAAGCCCTGATTCGGTTCGGGATAGGACGGGAGTGCAACATTAATTCTCTAGTGGAATGAATTAATGTTCTCGGGCCAAATTATATGTTCTGGGCTGAACATAAGAGTATTTGGGCCTGTAAGAAGCCCAAGCCCTATACCTTCTAATGGATCCCTAGTCTGGCCCATGAAACTTATGGAAATTATAAATAGGAGCCCTAATTCAGTTTTGAAACCCTAGCACACACGAAATAGAGAAAAACGGCTAGGGTTTCAAGGAGACGAAATTGAGGCACCTTCTCCACGTTTGATAGCACGCCGTCCACCCGGTGTTCGAGCGAAGTTGGGAGACAGACTAGAAGATCTGTAGATTGGAATCAACGCCTCGATCTTCAAGGGTAACAGATCTAAACTATGTTTTAGAAGCATGTTTAGGTTTTATTTATTTATTTATACGTTTGGCATCCGACAACGATCCTGGTGACGGACTGCCTTCGCCGGCGTGTTCCAGCAGACAGGATGCCTTGCATCGCTGAACAGATTTATTGCACGAACGGGCGATCGTTGCAAACCTTTTTTCGACGCTTTGAAAAAAGGAAAATTCGAATGGACCAATGAGTGTGAGAAAGCTTTCGAGAAGTTAAAGGAATATCTATCGGATCCGAAGATCCTATCTAAGCCAGTCCCCGGCGAAATTTTATATCTATACTTGGCGGCCACTGACTGTGCGATCAGTTCAGTGCTCGTCCGAGCTGAGGGGAGCACCCATCTGCCTATCTACTACGTAAGTCAAACACTGAGAGATGCGGAGTTGAGATATACTCCAATGGAAAAATTGGCATACGCACTGGTCATGAGCGTCAGGAAACTAAGGCAATACCTGTTCGACCACGAGGTGGTCGTCCTCACAACCTTTCCACTCCGACGAGCACTGCATCGTCCGGATACCACTAGAAGACTTTTGAAATGGTCGGTGGAAATAGGGCAATTTGGGCTCACCTACGCACCTAGAACGGCAATCAAGGGACAAGTGCTGGCAGAATTCATAGTAGAGCTCACTTTCCCGGAAAAAGTGGACGAGGGAATCGAACTTCCTTGGACACTGTTCGTCGATGGCTCGTTGACGAGCACCAAAGCAGGGGCAGGAATCGTCCTCACCAGCCCAACCCGACAGACGTTTGCTTCGGCGATCGAGTTCGAGTATCGGGCGACCAACAACGAAGCAGAGTACGAGGCTCTGGTTGCAGGAATCAAGATGGCTATGGCCGTGGGCGCCAGAAAACTGAAATTTTTTTCTGACTCTCAGCTGGTTGTATGTCAAATAACGGGCGACTACGAGGCTCGCGGCGATCAAATGATAAAGTATCAAGCACTAGTGAAAGGATTACTCGAGCAATTTGATCAATTCCACATCGAGCAAATCCCTAAGGAGGACAATACGCAAGCAGATGCGTTAGCTCGGCTGGCCACTTCAGAGGGGGAGGCAATATTTTCAGAAGCGACCATCACTAAAATTTCTTCCCCATCGGTGGACAGAGGTCAAATTTTGCAGGTTGAAGCGACCAGCGACGAGGACTGGAGATCGCCGATCATCAAGTACATCAAGACCGGCGAGCTCCCGGGGGACAAAGTGAAAGCAACCAGATTGCAGCTCAGGTCCGCAAGGTACACTGTTATTGGCGACCGGCTGTACAAACGGGGTTTTTCAATGCCTTTATTGAAATGCCTCGGGGAAGACGAAGCGAAGATCGTCATGTACGAAATCCACGATGGATCATGTGGAAATCATACAGGGGGGCAAGCGCTCGCTTTAAAGATCATGAGGCAAGGCTACTTTTGGCCAACACTGAAGAAGGATGCAATTCATTACGCCCAGGCGTGCAAGAGATGTCAAGCTTTTGCACCAGCTATTCACTCACCTCCTGACGAGCTCATCTCCGTCTACAGTTCTTGGCCCTTCGCGAAGTGGGGCATCGACATCATTGGACCTTTCCCGCCTGGCGTCGGGGGGGTAACTTTCGTAGTCGTAGCAGTCGATTACTTCACCAAGTGGACCGAAGCGAAGGCATTGAAGACCATCACAACGGCCCAGATGACAAGTTTCATATGGAAAAACATAATTTGCAGGTTCGGCCTACCACGAGCGATAGTGACGGACAACGGACGTCAATTCACAAGTCAATACATGCTGGATTTCTGCTCAGAGTGGAACATCAAGAAATTTTTTTCAACACCCTATCATCCACAATCGAATGGTCAAGTAGAGGCAATCAACAAAATCATCAAACACACCTTGAAAGCTAAGCTAGATGGATTGAAGGGCAAATGGGCGGACGAGCTGCACATGGTTCTGTGGGCATATCGGACGACCACGAGGAATTCTACTGGTGAAACTCCGTTCGCGCTCGCGTTCGGAACCGAAGCTGTCATACCAGCAGAGGGGCAAGTCCCCACTTTTCGAGTGGCAAATTATGACGAGCAGTTGAATAACGATGCACAGCTCTCCGACTTGGACTTCCTAGAAGAGCGAAGGCTAACAGCGGACGAGAAGAACGTGGTCTACAAGCAAAGGTCAGAACGCTACTACAATACCAAAGTACGTGCTCGCCAATTCACTATCGGCCAGCTCGTACTTCGGAGGGCGACGGAGCAGTCCATCGGCATACTTGGCCCGACTTGGGAGGGTCCGTACCGAATAACGCGCACACTCCTGAACGGATCGTACGAGCTAGAAGATCTGGAGGGCAAGCCGAGCAAGTACCCATGGAACGCAGTCAAGCTGAAGAAGTATTACCAGTAAGTTTTTAATTTTTTCATATTTGTATAATTTGTATCTAGTCATCATTTCAATACAAGTACAAGTTTTAAATTTCCACCAAGTGTTAGATAAGTTTGAATTTTTAGACAAGGCTCTGCGTAGCCTTCTAGGAAACAAAAGACGAGCACTCTTTCTTAACGATGCTCGCAAGGTAGTGGCGACGACGACCACTACCTATCAAATAAAAAAGAGTTCAAACCGACGAATGGTTAACTCTAAAAGACGAGCACTCTTTCTTAACGATGCTCGCAAAATAAAGACGAGCACTCTTTCTTAAAGATGCTCGCAAGGTAGTGGCGACGACGATCACTACCTACCAAACAAAAAAGAGTTCAACCGACGAATGGTTAACTCTAAAAGACGAGCACTATTTCTTAAAGATGCTCGCAAAAGACAAAGACGAGCACTCTTTCTTAAAGATGCTCGCAAGGCAAAGACGAGCACTCTCACGCAAAGATGCTCGCAATAAAAGGAGTTTAAAAAAGACAAGTACTTATTAAAAAATGCTTGCAAAAATTAATCATAACAAAAATCGAAAAGCAAACACATCATAAGCAAAAAGTTTCATTCATTGAAAAGCCTTGAAGGCTGAAATTACAAAAGAGGCCCTAAGTGGCCGAACAGTCCTAAGAAAAACAAAATAAAACAAAATACAAGTAAACTAAGCTACCGGAGCATTCTCCTCGGCAGGAGCATCTTGCTCGCCAGTTACCCTCTCTTCGTTCACAGCCTCCACTTCAGCAGGAGCACTCTGCTCGCCCTGTTGGGGTGGGGAGTCTTCGGGAGGATCCGCGAACAGCACCGGAACTCCCAAAAGTCGAGGGAACTGGAGTCCCATTCGCATCAGTGGAAGCAAGGGGAGTTCTGTTTCCGGCTGAGGATTTTCTTTCATAAGGAGGTCATCCAAAAACCCACCGAGCGGAATCACGTCCACTTCCGGATGAACGTCCAGTAATCGATGAATGAGCCCGTGGGCAGTAAGCGCCACCGATAACATGGCAACGCCCCCAGCGAGCTCATTGGTCTCATCTCGCTCATTGGTCATATCGACCAGCTCTTGCCGGAGAGTAGCCAACTCTTCTTCATCAGCTGCAGATTTATTTTGAAAAGAGTTTACCTCGGCGCATTTTATTTTCAGCTCGTCCTCGGCAGCCTGGAGGCGAGCACGGAGACGTTCGATCTCTTGAAGATCTTCTTGATCCTTCTTTCGAAACATCTCAAGTTGGGCCTCAGAATCGGCCAACTTTGCCTCGAGGTCGACCACCTTCCTCTCAACAATAGCTTTAGCCTTAGCCATCTGGGTGAGTCTCGCGCTCCTCTCCTCGCTGACCTTGCGGCTCTCGGCGATCTGAACGGCAAGCCTCTCGACGGTGTAGGAGGCACGGGTCAGGTCGATGGCGGCCAGGCGCGCGTTCTCCAGAGAGCTCTGGTTGTTCACCTCGTCGAGCAGAGTGGTCGTCAGCGACCGGGGTATATTCTTCATAACCCTTTGGACGAGCGGGTCCAGAGGTTCTTGAGGGGCCGCATCCCGCGACCGAAAGAAGCCGAGGAGGTTGTCGTTGTAAGGCTCAACGATCGAGTTCTCGGCAACCCTAAAGAATAAAGAGAAAAGTTAGAAAAAAGTACTTGAAAATATTCTAAAGCTCTATTGATAATAAGCTCACCTGGAAACCCTTGCGGCATCCCAGCCGAGAAGTGTGTTGTCTCCCTGATCTCTCTCCCCGGCCGACGAGCTCGTTGCAGTCTCTCGCGACCGAGTGCTTCGGGGAGGAGGGGATACGACCTGAGTAGGGGGAGGCGAGTCACCCCTCGGCGGAGGAGATCTCCTCGGCGAGATCCTCTGTTCGACGACAGGTGGGCGAGAAGACCCCCCCCCCCCCCGGTCGTTCTAGCAACTCTCTTAGGTGGAGCCCCCGAGGTCTCCGCTCCCTTCCTTTTCTTGCCGGTACCGTCAACTACCTTGCGCTCGCGCAGCATTCTCGCTTGTTGCATCATCCTGCTCGACAGTATGCGATCAACTTCGACGGATGGAGGAAGGTAAGTAACAACTCTCTCCGGAACCACTACTAAGAAAGAAAGACGAGAAGTTAATATTTACGAGGAGCAATCTCACAAAACTTGAGTAATTTCACAAACTTAGAAATATGTTGATACCTGGAGGGAACTCTCGAGTGAAGTGATGAGGAGGTACTCTAAGACCTGCTCGCTCGCGCATACACTCCCTGTTCAGAAAGTGACAGGACCTCTCCACGTAGCGACGATTGAGAACGCAGCAAACATAGTATTGGAAGAGAGGCGTAAGACGGTGCTCGGCAGTCTTCTTGCGAACAAGTTCACCTACAAAAACGAGGAGTTAGTCTGTATAGACAAGAACGAGCAGAAATAAAAAAACTTACCACGAATTCTTTGATACTCAGTGTCAAGGGGAATGCGATCATAGGAGCCATCCGGCTTCACTGGACTTTTCCAGTCCCCGGCTACCCACCACCAATTGGTTTTCCAGTCTCTAATCTTGATGGGAACCCCTTCGACCAACTTGAAATTATCACGGCCCCTCACGTAATAATATCCATGGCCCACTTTCTCTCCGGCCTCGGCCGCCTGAAGGAGATAGTTAATCTCTTTCGGGCTAAGCCATGTGTTCCGACATCCGTTCTCGGCCGCCACCAGGCCGAACAGTGTAAGAATTCCGATCAGGTTCGACCAACCATTCGGCAAAATCTGAGAAGGGGCCACCCCTAAGAAATGTAAAAAGTTTGAAATACTGGGGAGCAGGGGGAACCTCAGCCCTGCCTCCATCATGCCGATGTTGACGGCGACCATCCCTTCTGCCGGCTGGTCGGCCCTCTCATCTTGGCGAGGAACGAAGAAACAGACGTCGGCCGGCAGTTGGTACTTTTTTCGAGAATTTTCTAGCTGGGCCGAGGAGACCTTACTCGCGTACTCGCTTGCTTCGTAATCTGATTGTAAAGCTTCTCGGTACGGGCGAGGAACCTCTCGAGGAGGGTATTCGCAGAAATATTTATAGTAGGCCTCCCTCGAGACCTCGTCGCCTCCCAGATTTTCCCTACCACTCAAAATGTCCTTTATGCTCTCAGCATACTGAACAACCTCCTCGAAGTCCTCGCGGAGACTCCTCGTCATGGTCTCCTCGACATCCCCCTCCTTGGCATCGTTGCCGGCATCATCCCTGTCGGATTCATCGAGCTCGTCGACGTCGACGACCACTGCCTTTCCTAGGTTTCGGACTCCAACATTTATGGGTTCAGGGGAGTGGATCCTAGAGTCCGAGGAGGATGCCCTCTCCATCAAAGCCAAGGCCAAACGGACTCCGCCGCCGGAATTTTCAGAACCACCCACCAACGGCGGCGGACCACCGTCGGAACCACCACCGGAGCCACCACCAACCTCCATTTTTTCTACAGAAATGGGGGAGAAAGAAGTTTTAAAGAAGAAAATGTGAGTTGTTTACCTTTTTACCGATCGAAAACCACCCAAACATGCCGGGAAAGCTTGAAGAAGAAAGGTTGAAGTAGAAAGCTCGAGAGGATTCAAAGTTTTGCAGAAGCGAAAGTGTTTTTATGAAGATGAAGGGCCTATTTATAGGCAAATTTGTGCAGGGACCTATTAGCAAAAAACGGGGTCAAAAAAGCAATTTTCCCAAAAATTTGGGTTCATTTCCGAATTTGAGTTCGGCGAGTGGACCCCACGCGCGACCTTTGAGGTCGGCACGCGCCCCACGCGCGCAATTCAAATTTCGGGCGCCGATCACGCGCCTGACACAAGTCACATCAGCCATCATTAAAGGCGCTTCGAAAGGCGTGCTCGGCGTAGGAAACGAGGCGACCGCCTCCAATTTACGTCATCAAGATTTCAAAATCGATTTGTTTGTCGAGAACAAATCCACTTTCCAAGAAGACGATCAGACTGCTCGCCTTACCATTCTACGAATACGAAGAAAGGCGACCAGGGGGCAAATGTTATACCTAGTCAAAGAAGTCAATCTTTGACAAGTCAATCCTAGTCATCAGCTTACGTGGCGAGGACCAGTCAACAAAGTCTTGCGACGACTAGTCAACAAGACCAAGAAAATGTAATAGAATAGATGTATTTAATATATTTAAGTGCTCGCTCAAAGATGTTGGCGAGCACATGTTTTAGTTAGCTGCTCGCCCAAATGTGTGGCGAGCACGTGTCTATCTTAGTTAAGAAAGTCTAAGTATTGAAGCCTTGGGAGACAACATGGAGCGTGGCGACCACACTCCTCGACATGGTCCTCCGGCGACCACCGTAGCTCAGCTCCTCGGCTGTTCGGCGAGGACGAGCACCCGAGGCGGTTTAGCATTAAATGCGCCATCAAATCACCTTTTCGGGCAGAAGACAGGTCCAATAAGGGCGTGCCACGTGTAAAGGGCGGGCAGCCCCTAGAAACCACTATATAATGCCTAAAAGAGGCTCATTTGTACACAGGTTACCCCATTCCTACAAATTACTCCCAACCCAAGCAATAAACACTCCCAAAGCTCTCAAGTTTTTAGCTTCTCCAAGAAGCTACTTCTTGTGTTCTTGTTTGTTCTTAATAAGATCATCAAGATCATCATATAAATACTCTCTAAACACGTAATAAACCCCCGATCATCATATATGTTTGTCTCGTGCTAACAAATAGTCCACATCTGATTCAACCATCAAAAGCACGTACAACATGTTAGTTTAGTGGTTTGACAAAGTTCACATCCAGATCATCCACCTAAAAGCACGTACAACACCGTCCATGAACCGTTGTCCAACACTATCCCATTCCATCCATCTCGATCTAATTATAACTTGGTAGAATTGGATTAATCCGCCAGGCTTTCACATGCATGATTCACAACTTAGGAGTTAGGACCACTCACTCACTGCCTTTTATATTGGTCCTACTAATTACTCCGTTAAAAGTTTAGAATTTTATTTCTCATTCTGAATATTGTCATTAGTCAATAGTATTCATTTTAATTTATAAAAATTCGGTAGAATAATCTTGATTATTAAAAAAGGAGTGTGTGGCATTTATGTTTATATATACACACCCCAACTAGTGGCATCTAATCTATTAGGCCAAAAATGAATCCTGTTTATGCTTTTTTATATCTCCCACTCATATTTGCTCTCTACATCTTCACAAAACATTTCATCCACAAATTACACAATCTACCCCCGGCACCCCTCTTCACCCTACCCTTCCTCGGCCACTTACACCTCCTCAAAAAACCCCTCTACCGCTCCTTAGCCAAAATCTCCCACCGCTACGGCCCCGTCGTGCTCCTTAACTTCGGATCCCGCCGCGTCCTCGTCGTCTCCTCCCCCGCCGCCGCAGAGGAGTGTTTGACCAAAAATGACGTCATCTTCGCCAACCGCCCCCACCTCCTGGCCGGAAAACACCTCGGCTACAACTACACCTCCTTGGCCTGGACTGCCTACGGCGATCACTGGCGAAACCTACGCAAAATATCTTCCATCGAGATCTTGTCGAGTCACAGGCTCCAAATGCTCCACTCGATCCGAGCAGACGAGATTAAGGCCATGATTCGGGGGCTGGACCAGGCTTCGAAAGAAGGGAAGCTGACGGACATGAAGGCGGTGTTCTTCGAGCTGACGATGAACGTCGTGATGCGGATGATAGCCGGAAAGAGGTTCTACGGCGAGAACGTGGAGGACGCGGAGGAGGCAGGGCGGTTTAGGGGGATCGTGAAGGATACGATGCGGCTGGGGAGCTCGCATATGGGGGACTTCTTGCCGGTGGTGCGGTGGTTGGGAATCGGCGGGGCGGAGAAGGAACTGGCGGAGCTGCAGAGTAGGAGGAATGTGTTTATGCAGAGGTTGGTGGATGAGAGTAAGACCAGATTGAGAATTAACGGTGGAGGGGAGACCAAAACCATGATTGAAATGCTGCTCGAATTGCAGGAGAAGGAGCCGGAGTATTATACAGATACCTTTATAAGAAGCTTGATGCTGGTATAACTTCCATCTCTTTTTTTTTTTTTTTTACATTAATTATTGGAAAGAGCTAGAATTATGTGAACTAAGATTTGTAGAAAATTAATAATGGTAAAATTAAAAAATGGGAAGAGTAGTTAGATTATTATTATTATTATTATCCACGATTGAAGCGCCTAAAGATGGAGTCGAAGAAAAGTAGGTGTGAATATGATTTGAAATAAATCAAAAGAAGGGAACTTGTGGTGGAAAATTGTGGATTTTTATGGATATTATAAGTTAGCTAGTCAAGGTGGGTGGGCTCCATTATTAGACGAAAAACCTAACCATATAATTATAAAAAAAAGACCTTAATACAGTACATGACGACAGGCCAAATGGCATCACATGTTTAAAAATGTATCAACTTCAATGTCCCTACAATTGAACTATACTAAGGTTTTTTTTTTTTTTTTTGAAGAAACTATACTATATAAGGATAATTTTATCCAATAAGAAAGAAAGTGATTTTCTTGACAAAGTTTTAATAATGCTTTCGAATTTTGATTCCACATGTAAATTCATAACTCTAGATTTTCTCATTTTTCTTTTTCTTTGATTTTGTCTTTATTGGCCATTTAATCCGTTCAAACATATTTTTTATTAATTAGAATAAAATAATTTTGTATACGTACAGGTTATGTTAATTGCGGGGTCCGACACCTCTGCGGGAACAATGGAATGGGCACTGTCTCTGTTGCTCAACAACCCACATGTGCTGAAAAAGGCAAAACAGGAAATTGATGATGAAATTGGAGGCGACCGTTTAGTGGACGAAGCAGACGCGGCCAATCTCCCGTACCTGAATTGCATCATCAACGAAACCCTGCGAATGTACCCTGCCGGTCCATTACTAGTCCCCCACGAATCCTCGGGCGAGTGCTCCGTCGGCGGCTACCGCGTTCCTGGCGGCACTATGCTGCTGGTGAACGCGTGGGCCATACATAACGATCCAAAGAACTGGGATGAGCCTAGAGAGTTCAAACCGGAGAGATTCGAAAGAGTTGAGGGGCATCGGGATGGGTTCCGTTCGATGCCGTTTGGATCCGGAAGGAGAGGGTGCCCGGGTGAGGGGTTGGCCGTGCGGATGTTGGCCTTCGCATTGGGTTCACTTATTCAGTGCTTTGAGTGGGAGAGAGCGGGACAAGAATTGGTTGATATGAGTGAAGGCCTGGGCTTGACGTTGCCAAAAGCCACGCCCTTGATGGCTTATTGCAAAACTCGTCCACTTGCACACAATCTTATTTCTCCAATCTAGTAGTAATTAAACATTATGATCGTACTGTTAAATACCAATATTTCTTCTCACTTTCTTATTACATAGTTTCTATTTTACAATAAGTATAATAAGATCGAAGTATTATCGACTATATGTAAATCTTATTTGTTTGTTACAACTCATGTTTGACTGTATCTTTCTTTATATATGTGTTGAGTCAATTAATTAAACATTTATATATATGTGGTGTGTCAGTTTAAGATTAATTCAAATCATATATTGTATTATATTGAGTTTCACTATATATAAGTAAATTGACATTTGAATAAAGATACACATGCTATAGAATTAGAGTCACAAGTATAAAATAATAATAAAAATTTAGAGAATGAAATGAAAAGAAAAGCTGGAATGGGAAGAAAGAATGTCTTGAGGTACGAAATCAAATGGTTGCAAACATTAATCCGATGACATCTTCTTCTCCTACAAACGTCAACAGTCCGACTTCACACCGAGCCCTCCACCGCTATGCCGACCCCCAAACTTCCAACCCTCTCCTCCCCACCTCCTCCTCCTCCTCCGCCGCCCCTCTCTCTGAATCCCCCGACATTCTTCTCCACGCCGTCGAGATCGACGCCTCCGACTCTCCCGGCCTCTCCATCCCCCCATTCTCCTGGAAGAAGCTCTGGAAATTCACGGGTCCCGGGTTTCTGATGAGCACGGCCTTTCTTGATCCGGGAAACTTGGAGGGCGATCTGCAGGCCGGCGCCATCGCTGGATATTCCTTGCTCTGGCTTCTCCTCTGGGCCACCCTAATGGGCCTTTTGATCCAACTCCTGTCCTTGCGATTGGGGGTCGCCACCGGCCGCCACCTCGCCGAGGTATGCCGCGAGGAGTACCCCTATTGGGCCGGCATCATGCTCTGGTTCATGGCGGAGCTGGCCCTCATCGCCGCCAATATACAGGAGGTCATCGGCAGCGCTATTGCTATCAAGATTCTTAGCAATGGGGTGCTCCCTCTTTGGGCTGGTGTTGTCATCACTGCTTCTGATTGGTCAGTTTTAATATTTCTTCAACTCTACATATTATATATACATTTATGTAATTGTCATGGACCAATTACCTTATTTTACTTCAGGGATGGGACATATATAAAACAACAATCTCATAAATCATCTCAAATTTATACTTTTTTTAAGAATATGTTTTAACATGCAAAGTATATTGTATACCGACTTCATCATGCTGGTTCACAAAAGTTTGTGTCTTTCTTGAATATGGTTAAATGTCATGCGCCAAAAATTGTACAGTTGTTGAAGGGAATTAATTATATTTGTTGAACAGTTTCATCTTCTTATGTCTTGAGAACTATGGAATCAGAAAGCTTGAAGCCTTCTTTGGTGTTCTTATTACAAGCATGGCATTCTCATTCGCATGGATGTTCATCGATACTAAACCTGGTGGAAAGGACCTCATACAAGGTTCTTCATTCTCCTATATTACACTACTTAATAATTCTTCAACATCATTCTTCCAATTTATTAATTAATTGCAGGACTATTAGTACCTAAGCTTAGTTCAGAGACAATCCCAAAGGCCATTGGGGTAGTTGGCTGTGTAATAACTCCCTACAATGTATTCCTATACTCAGCCTTAGTCCAATCAAGAAAAATCGACTTGAAAAAGAAAGCCAGGGTGCAAGAAGCCCTTAATTACTACACAATCGAGTCATCCATTGCAGTTTTCGTCTCATTTGTCATCAATCTCTTTGTCACAAGTGTATTCGCTAAAGGGTTTTACGGGACCTCCCTAGCTAGCAATCTAGGCCTCGTAAATGCAGGCGAGTATCTTCAAGAAAGATACGGAGGAGGGCTGCTACCGATACTATACATATGGGGTATAGGGCTTCTTGCAGCAGGCCAAAGTAGTACAATCACTGGTACATATGCAGGGCAGTTTATCATGGAGGGCTTTCTTAACCTTCAGATCAAGAAATGGCTTAGATCATTGATTACTAGAAGTTTTGCAATCTTGCCTACTGTGATTGTTGCTGCTGTGTTCAATAGATCTGAGGAGCTGTTTGATATTCTTAATGAATGGCTCAATGTTCTTCAGGCTATGCAAATCCCATTTGCAGTTATTCCTCTTCTGCATTTGGTCTCCGATGAGCAGATTATGGGCACTTTTGTCATTGGGCCTACTGTTGAGGTAACCTTTTTTATTGTCTTTTTCACCATTGTGCACAAACCCGTCTAACTCTATGAATACACTTGGATCGAACTCAATCGATCTAACTTGTTATGTACATCAGTTGCACCGTTCATCTGAGTGTATACTTTTAAAAGTAATTTACTAACTTGTTTACTGTGCAACTGGTACATGGATTGGGCTTAATTTATTGTTTGTTTCAGAGGATTTCTTGGACTGTAGCTGCAATTGTAATAATGATAAATGGATATGTTTTGGTGGATTTCTTCATATCAGAAGTACATGGATTTATGATTGGAGCTATGGTTTGCATTGTAGCAGCATCGTACATAGCATTTCTAGTTTATCTCATATTTCGAGGCAACGGAGTTTTTTCGTGTTTTGGCAAATCACGGTCCCATGGATTTGCATACCTAAGAACTTGACACATTTGATCAAGAGATAACACCATTATACAGTATATAGTTGCACAGTGGGGTGGGGTGTTTTTCTTGATCATAAGCAATTTATGTAATTTTTGTGCAGACTTTGTGAGATGTATTAATTTGTATATGAATTGTATCAAGAGATGTATGAGTATTTAGACAGTGGGGCATACATAGTGTTGTATCCTTCAATTTTGAAACGTCCCTTTGGACAATAATTGAGTCATTACTTTATTTGTAATCTTTTATTTTATACACTGTATTTCTACTTTATAACTATATTTGAATCTCATTTTTTATTTTACTAATATATATGATGCCTATGATAATAATGTCCTACTAGCCTAAAATTGAAAATATATATATAAAAAATTAATTGGAACATAGAAATAAACCATAATGCCAATCGAACTTATATTGACAAAAACATGTCTACACGGGGTGGGGTGTGTACTAATACCATACTCACTTTTATGTAGAATGAGCAACAAATATGTTTCAATGCTTTACTTTTTTTCACAATGTATTGTGGTTATTGAGACTCTATTTTATTTATTTATAAAAACAGAGTTAGAACTAGAGCCATATTAATTGTAAATTTTATACTCCTTCTTAATCTCTCTAAAAGAATGTTTATTTCTTTAAAATGCAATAATAGATAGTAGTATTAGATTTCAACCACCATAATAATAGTGATAATATTATTATTTTAATGACAAAAACTTTTTAATTGGCACATTCTCATACACAAGACAAGATGCAATCATTTGAAAGAATTCAAAGAGATCTAGTCCAATCATATTTTAAAAATAGGTATAATACAATATTTTAAAAATTAAAAAGATGGACAGAATGAGTATTTAAAATGAATGGTACACAAGATGTACATAATCAATCCTCAAAAGGATTAATCAATTAATTAATATTAAGGTGAGATTGATGTTTAGAATGGAAGATTTGATGTGAAGTAATATTGAGGAATGATTTTAAATATTGTCATGCTGCTTAGGTAAATATGTCACCAAAAAGTCGGATATTTTTTAGTAGTGCTTTACTGATTAATTCATTGTATTAAAAAATATTTATTTTTTCAAAGACTAGCGAGATCAAGTTCTAGAGAGTATGAGGATGAGGGTAATCCTCTGGATCAAGTTGTGGGGGAGTATGAGGATGAGGGTAATTGATCGTTCCTCTTTGGCTCTAGACAATGTGAGAAAACAAATGAGAAAATTGCAGATTTGGTCCCATTAACCATGGGTTGGTTGGGTTTTGGTCCCATTGTATTTGGATTTAGTCCCATACGATATAAATCTTGCAAACTTGGTCCCATACGATATAAATCTTGCAAATTTGGTCCCATACGATATAAATCTTGCAAACTTGGTCCCATACGATATAAATCTTGCAAATCTGGTCCCATACGAAATAAATCTTGCAAATTTAGTCCCATATGAAATAAATTTTGCAAACTTGGTCCCAAACATTACAAAAAATGCAAAATTGATCTCAAACATTACAAAAAATGTAAAATTGGTCCCAAACATTACCAAAAAAATGCAAAATTAGTCCAAAAAGTGAAAAAAAAAAACTAATTAATTAATAATTATTATTCAAATTATATAATAATGAACTATTAATTAATATATAATAATAAATATTAATAAATATATAAAATCTAAATAGACTTTATAATATTTAAATTTTATAAAGAATACGAAATAGACTTTATAATATTAATAAATATATAAAATTTAAATAAACTTGAAAATTTATATAATAATCAATATTAATAAAATTTATATAATAAACAATATATTACTAATAACTTAACATATGAGATACATACATTTTATTTAAAATTAATTATTATTTATTTTATTTTTCTTCTCTTATGTATTCTAATAAATTTGTATTGTAAGTTTTTTTTTTTTTAAATTCTACTATATGATTTTGATTTAATAAATAAATAAAATTAATTGTTTGTAACTATTGAAAATTTTAATAAATTACTCATCACCCTTATTTAAATATCAATAGGAAGGGTTAGCTATTGTTAATTTATTATCACTAGCTATAATCATTTTGTTGTAATTTAATTATTAATGTAGTTATTAATTTGATATGTATTCATTGAGGAATACATGTCTCAATTATTGTATTGACAAGTTTGATATAACTTTTATTATTGTTATTAGTATTTTTTATAAATTTGACATTTAAAAAAGTATACAGAGAAAATTAAGTTATACTCTTTTTTATAAAATTTAGATTGATTAGATTTTATATATTTATTAATATTGATTATTATATAAATTTTATTATATATTATTAATAGTTAATTATTATATCAATTTGAATAATAATTAATTAATGTGTTTTTTTTTCACTTTTGGGATTAAATTTGTATTTTTTTTTTATAATTTTATTAAATTAAAGTATAACTTAATTTTCTCATCAATGTATGCTTTTTTAAATGTAAAATTTAGAAATAATAATAACAATGGAAGTTATATCAAACTTGTCAATACAATAATTGAGACATGTCTTCCTCAATGAATAAATATCAAATTAATAACTACATTAATAATTAAATTATACATCGACAAAATGATTATAGCTAGTGATGATAAATTAATAATAGCTCTATCCCTTCCTATTGATATTTAAATAAGGGCGATGAGTAATTTATCAAAATTTTCTATAGTTACAAACACTTACTTTTTTTTATTTATTAAATAAAAATCATATAGTAGAATTAAAAAAAAAAAATTAAACTTACAGTACAAATTTATTAGAATACATAAGAGAAGAAAAATAAAATAAATAATAATTAATTTTAAATAAAATGTATGTATCTCATATGTTAAGTTATTAGTAATATATTGATTATTATATAAATTAATATTGATTATTATATAAATTTTCAAATTTATTTAAATTTTATATATTTATTAATATTATAAAGTCTATTTCGTATTTTTTATAAAATTTAAATATTATAAAGTCTATTTAGATTTTATATATTTATTAATATTTATTATTATATAAATGTTATTATATATTAATTAATAGTTCATTATTATATAATTTGAATAATAATTATTAATTAATGAGTTTTTTTTTACTTTTTGGACTAATTTTGCATTTTTTTTGGTAATGTTTGGGACCAATTTTGCATTTTTTGTAATGTTTAGGACCAATTTTGCATTTTTTGTAATGTTTGGGACCAAGTTTGCAAGATTTATTTCATATGGGACTAAATTTGCAAGATTAATTTCGTATGAGACCATATTTGCAAGATTTATATCGTATGGGACCAAGTTTGCAAGATTTATATCGTATGGGACCAAATTTGCAAGATTTATATCGTATGAGACTAAATCCAAATACAATGGGACCAAAACCCAACCAATCCATGGTTAATGAGACCAAATCTGCAATTTTCTCGAAAACAAATTAATGTATTCCTATTTTATCTCTTTCTTCTAAAGGTAAGTACATTCTATACAAAGAGTGGGAAAAGAAAGTGGTGAAAGAAAAGGAAAAAGACAAAGGAAACAAAAATATTAACTAGGAATAAATGTATCAAAAAATATGTCCCTTAATTTTATTCTTTTCCTTTTTTAACAAGTGGCACTTTGACTTTTTTCAACAAATTAAAATCATAAATTGTGGTCTATATTACCTTCATTAACTATAACTAATTTTGATATAGAAATTTTGTTTGATAAATAATGTGGTCAAGAATTTAGCTAGTATTCATAAACCAAATTAATTTTGGTATAAACAATATTTATGGAATTTATTTATGAACGATATATATGGTAAATGAATAATGGTAAAATAGTTAAAATTAAAGAAAAAACCCCAAAATGATACTTATTTTAAAATTAGTTAAAAAAACTAAAGTTAAAATTAAAGAAAAAACCCCAAAATGATACTTATTTAAAATTAGTTAAAAAAACTAAAATGACACTTATTAAAAAATGGAGAGAGTACAAAATAACAAAAACGACAAACTTTTTGAAAGGGAAGACTAGAAATCACTTAGATAACTAAGCATAGAAAACCAAATGTAAAATCTATGGAGTATCTATGAGCGCATTTACTCACTAACAAATACTCCTTCCGACTTCCGTCAATGAAAAGTGTGCTCACTTATCTTATTTGTTCGTCCACCAAAAGTATGCACAATCTTTTATAGAAATATCACTTTATCTTCATTTTATTTTCACCCTTCAACCACCGTTTAATTACTCAAATTGACACTCAACTTTACTCTCATTTTCATAAATGAACCATACAATATTTTTACTTTATCCATTTTTTATTAAAATTTGTTCAAGAGTATGAATAAATTTCTGGTGGACGAGAGTAGTATAAATTAGATAAGAAACCAATACGTGAAGACTAGACAACGAGTTTAAGAATATCCGCTATCTAGTTTATGTCATCTATGACATTTTTGTAGTAGTGAATTAGTGATGGCTATTCGTTCAATTTTAATAAGAGAGACATTATGTGGCACAATTTATAAGCAACTCTTCTAATCTATTACACAACTAAAGTTCAAAATAGAAAAATCCATCACAAATGCTTCACCAAAGCAAATGAAGGAGAATAAATAATCATTTTCAAAAATCAAAACAACAAGGTCCTAATCTAAAGTTGTTAATGAAAAAAAAAAACACTAAAGTAAGGGGAAAAAAAAGTAAATGAACTCTTACCTCTTAAAATCACCAACAGAAATAAGTGTTTCACATGACAATAGAAAGATAATAATCCAACACTGTCATTAGGCAGCAGCATAGGGAAGATAATTAGAACATACTCCGTATTAAAAAAGATAAAGAGACATAGCAACTAATTACAATTAATACCTTTCAAGTGATCATATGTACTAAATCCATATATCAAAAGGCCATTAAATGTTAGTACTATAGCAAAATGAATGTTAATATATACACCCTCCTACTCAAAATATATCTCATTCTAAGCTCATGCACACATATTAAGAAAAATAAATTATTTCTCATGTTACCCTTAATTAATGATTGTACATCTCATAAAAAAAAATACATTTATGTAAATATTTAATAATCTTAAGATTAAATTTAGAAGAAATGTAATTAAAAGTGTAAAATGTCATATAATTTACAAAAAAAAAAAAAAAAAAAAAAAAAAAACGAAAAGTTAAAACAAAATATATACAGTATATGTGAACCCATTTTCAAGAACTCATGTGTATACTCAACATGTAGTCATGTACAGATTTACGGTGGTCACGGTATAACTAATTCACCATAAAAGAAAATACTCCAGCATTTAATTAAGACTAGATTAACTATCAAAAAATTAAATTGTTTCAGGCATGAAAATTAGTTACACAAAAACACTAAGCAAGATGTCCAGATAATGATTTGTTCTATTGGTACCGGTGAAAATAACACCAATATTGGCATCATATTTTATTTTTGATGCTTTACTTCATCATAATATAATTTTAATTTTATTGTGTAATATTTGCATTGTCATATTTAAATATACACTTGTAAAGTACCAAATATCAAGATTATATATATATATTTTTATAAATAATATTTTAAATAATTAATATATGCACTACAAAAATTACTCCATTTTATTTTGGGAAAATATCAATTTTGGTCATCCAGTTTTACCTCTTTTCATATTTGGTCACCCACATTTAGTCACAATCAAAATTGATCACCCAAGTTATTATATTCTATCAAAATTGATCACTTTGTTAGTGAATGTGTCATTGACTAACGGAGAAAGAGCATCTTCCAGAAATAATGAAACAAACACAGAAGCAAGAATGAAACATGTGCAAAAATTACCAATATTTACATTATATTTATAATAGATCAGAATTTTGATGCATCTTGGAGAACGTGATATAATAGGTCAGAAGGAATTATGATGTGTAGAACGTGATTTGTTGGTTTACTTTTTATTTTATACATAATTAGGAAATGAGAAACTGAGGAGATATAAATTTATTTCAATTAATTTTAAATGCCCAAATAATGATTTTAATAGAAAAATATTTAGAATGAAAAATAAGTTTATGAAATTTTCTTGAATAATTTTAGAAAATTATTTACAATTAAAGAATTTTCATTATCTATAAAATAAAAAGTAAAACATGATTGAATCACGTTCTAGAAGATGCATCAGAAGAACCTGTTATAAATATAATGTAAATATTCGTAATTTTTGCCCATGTTTCAACTTCTGCGTTTGTTTCATTAGTTCACGGCTCAAAACTCTTTCTCCGCTAGTCAATGACAGATTCACTGATCAATTTTGATAGAATATAATAAATTGGTGACCAATTTTGATTGTGACTAAATGTGGGTGACCAAATATGAAAAGAGGTAAAACTGAGTGACCAAAATTGATATTTTCCCTTTTATTTTCTAATTTTCTTTTAGAATTATACATTTTTCTAACCTAAACTACTTACTGCTTCTTTCATTTCATTTTTTTTTACCTTTTTTTTTTATGAATAAAAATATCTCAATATTTTTTCATTGCTTTGAAAAATTAGAAGGGAAATTAATTTTTTTAATATAATATAGACAATTTTTTAATTGTATATATTGAATTGTAAATATTTTTACATTAAAAATATGAACACGTAATAAACAGGTCTTCCACTTGTATACAAATAGGAGAGGGTTTAATGTTCGGCTAGAACCTCTCCCTCCGTCCTAACAGAGATATGTATGCACATATTAAGAAAAACTTATTTCAACTGAATTTATCCCATGCTCATTTTTGTGATAAAATTAGTTGTTCAAATCTTTTTTTTTTTCTTTTCTCACTACTAGATTCATATTTTTAAAAAAATATACTTATATATTAAAAAAATAAAAATTAATAACTAAATAACAATTAACAATAAAGTAAATATAGAGAATCAAAGATAAAAGAACCTAGAAAAAAAAAAGAATAATATAATCGTAATTGTGGATCGTGAAAAACTGAAAGGAAAAGCCGGATGACGAGTCATCGATCCGATATCCTTGAATGCAACAAAGTATATTGAAATGAAAATTAGAAATGTGAATACGGAGTACAAAGTTTGAAAGCACCCAGAATAATTTATTGACACTACTCTTGTACTGTTCTCCATACACCTAATGCAGTGTGCATTTAATTAGATATTGGACCTCGTTCACGGTAATGGTAATTGCTATGGTCATTTTTTTTTAAAAAGAGTGTATAATAAATTCATATTTAATATTGTACGGTTGTAATATTACTGTAAACTTAGATTAAATATTCAGATTGTATAAAAAATATTAATTTTATATATATAAAGTAGGCCCCTAAAAATTTGGAGGTAGGGTAGTGGACACTCAGAACCTCCCTCGGCCACCACTGGTCCCTAATTGGTAGAGCTTCTAATGAAAATTAGGAAAATAGGCAGTCCTAGCATGTATGATAGGGTTTAATCAGTTTACAAATTTTAATTGAAAACTAAAATTTACCAAAAAATATATATATATATACCGCATTAAAAGTTTAAAACTGCCATGAAGTCGCTGTGAAATCCCCGTAACCCCAAACGCAACAAAATAAGAATATTAAAAGTGGAATTATCAGTGAAATCGAAGTTTTTTTTAACAAAGAACGTGCAGAAATCGAAAAAAATGGAAGAAATATAATCTACCATAAAATCTGAATGATAACTTACGAGGAGGGGTCACGAATACGAGTTTTAGAGTGAGAGCCGCTTGAATTTTGACACAAAAGTGATCCAAATTGTTTAACCCATTAAAAAGAAGCATTTTACATGACTTGTTTACCCGACCCGATATAGATGGATCCGGTTTCACATTAAAGCCAATAATTTTTATTTATTTAATAATAATTTAAACAAACTTGGAATAAAGTTCATAATTAAATTTACTTTTAATGGCAATTTGAACAACTTTAAGACGACTTTCAAAATTTACTCTGAATAGAAATTTGAACAAATTTCAAAGAAACTTCATAGTGAATTTACTCTTGTACCGTACACCACCTTACCTACATTATTCCAATCCAAAGATAGGGACATTTGGGTTCCTTCAGAACGAGGTATATCATTTAATTGATTAAAAAAACAATTTAATTGATTAAATCGAGCAATAGCACCAAATATATAAATGTATCCTAACCTTCCTCTTTGTATAAATAAATCTCATATAATTATTATTTGACTAATTATTTTAGGAAACATTAACATATTAGAAAGAAAAAAAAAAAAAGAAATATAGAGACCCATTCTTTCCATCTATAAATACCGTGTAAAACCCCTCAAGAAAACCCCATTAAATCAGCCTAAGAAAGAGCATACGCACTCAAACACAATCTCTTAAATGGAGTTAGAAATCCTCGAAAACCCTTACTCTCCGGTGGCTCCACCACCGGAATACCACTTTAATTCCGTTGAAAATTACCCGATCACTGACTTCAGTCAAGGCTTAGAATCAGTCTTTTCACGCCTCACCTTATCCCCCGGTTCCCGGTCTATTCCACAATGTCCGCCGCCGTTTCACGGCCATCCATCCGCCGTTTCCGTGGTGCCGCCGTTTGAAACACTTCCGCTGCCATTACCACCCCAGCATCCTTTATATTGGGGTCTGCCTCAAAGCAACGCCGCCGCTCCTACTACGCCGTCTCTCGGGCGTCAATCCTCCGTCGAGGCGGTGGCGTCGTCGGAAAATCAGAGTTCTTCATATTTTGCCGGTGGGCCTTTCGGCTTTGGGCGGGCCCACCAGGAAATCAATGTGGGCCCGGGTTATATGTGGTCTTCAGGGTCAAGCCCATATCTTGTTGATGAGCGTGACAGGTTGAATGTTCATCAAAGACAAGATTTTAATTCTGATGGTTTTGACTACTATACTACTATCTTGCATGGCAAGGAACAAATTTCAAGAAATACTATCCCAATTTTGCCCTTTGCTCAACAGCAACAGGGCAATGTTGCTAGTTTGTACAACAATCCTCCTCAGTTGTACAACCGGAATCAAGAATTAATCATGAGGGGAAGAATTGCTTCTCTAGCCAAAGATCAAAAATGGTGTAGTGTTTTGAATTCAAAATTGGAAGAGGGGTTGAGTCAACAAGAAATTGAAATGTTTTTATCAGAGGTGTTGGACTTTTCAGGGGATTTATTGAGGAATCAATTTGGGAGTCAATTTTTTCAGAAGCTTTTTGCTGCTTGTAATGAGGATCAGAGGACTGGGATCATTATCTCCCTCTTTAGACATCCATCCAACTTCATTAAAATATGCCTCAATTCGTATGGGTATGCAGCATTTCAAGATTCAATTTATTCATAATGTTTTATGCTTATATTGTTTTCTGATTAAATGTTATTCAGGGCTAGAGCAATACAAAAATTGTTGGGGCTAATGACACCTCACCAGATATCCTTCTTTGTGTCTGCTTTGGTCCCGTGTGCTTCTGCCTTGTCCACAGATACCAACGGACAACATGTTATACAGCATTGTGTTAAAAAATTCTCTAGTGAATATGTTGAGGTAATAAAAAATTGTTGCCTTTGGACTTTTGGTAGCTTAGATTACTTTATGAAACACAGGATAAGTGGTCCTATTTTATAATGATATTATATTGTTCCACATGTTATGTTAAGCATTTTTTTGTTTCTCTGATGCTTCTATATAAATAATTACAACTTGTGTTAACTTGAACATAAACTTGGTAGCATTGATAATGAGAAAGTACTTCAAAACCAAGTTGAAAGTGCTAGATGCTTCTATGATGAAGGTTCTTTATTGTATGGTGAATTTTCTAGTGACTGGTTTAAAAGAAACTTGAGAAAGATTGATTTGTTTAAAAAGAAATTTCAGAGATATAGATTGCATGCTTGTGTCTTTTTTGTCATATTGGCTTATGTTTTAGGAGCTTCTTTCTCCCTCATGTTCCTTCTATTTGCAAAAAAAGAGATGCTTGATTTTGTTGACAATAGCTTAAACCTTTTGTAAATTTATACTATACACATGGCCGATTTCTCGCCAATCATGTGGATCAAAGTTTCATCCTATATGTGCTATGGTACTCATCTAAGAAGAAGAGTCCAGGGCACAAGATGGTTGTCCCAAACACTTTTTCTTCTACTTGACTTTGATTGTTGTACATTCATTTACTTTATTTTAATCTTTTTTGGTTTGATATTGACTAAACCAAAAGAAAAGAGGAGCTATTGGTAAGGCTTCTTTGTACTAAAGCTGGCACTAGTTATATATGTATTTGATAAACTATTCTGCTTTTAAAAATCATTTGTGATCCGGCTGAGTGACAACCTTCATCTAGTTTTAATCCCTAAATGCGCGTGTGTGTGTGTGTGTGAGAGAGAGAGAGAGATATTCTTACTTAATACATAAGTCACTCATGTAGCATAATTATTTAAGTAGATGTGTTTTCTGAGGAAATTTGCTGTTAAATGAAATGTAAGCATTCCTAAGTCCTATAAAGTTTCATTGTCCAAGAATCATATAGTTACCCTATGAGTGTTTCATATTTCATTGACCGCTTATCATGTCATTAAAAGTCAACTGTTTGCATGTGTTCCTTTGAGCTCAATCATGTAGCTGATTTTTTGGATTTCAACTGGCAGCAACTCATCATTGGGATTGCAAACAACTGCTATCAAATTGGAACGGACAAAAGTGGGTGCTGTGTGATACAGTTGTGCGTGGAAAATTCTAGTGGAGACGCAAGAAAATGCTTGATAAGCGAGATAATAGCTAATGCTGTGCACCTAGCTGAAGATCCTTACGGGTATTATTTGAAAAGTTGTTCAACTTTTATTAACAGCTTTACAATTTGTTGTTTTAATTACTTGCAGAAATTATGTGGTGCAACACCTGCTTGGAATGAAGTTTCCAGAAGCTACAATAAATCTCATGAGACAATTCCAAGGGCATTTCGTCTCTCTCTCGTGTAACAAATTTGCAAGCAATGTGGTGGAAAAGTTTTTGTTGTTATCGGGAGAGAATTTCTCTACGAGGATAATCATGGAGCTTATCCCGAATGGCCCAATGCTGTTTCTTGATCCTTACGGGAATTTCGTCATTCAGACAGCTTTGTCTGTAGCAAATGTAAGTTTAATGAAATTTCTCCTCCAGTACCCTTTTTCGTCGTTTTGAATTTCATGTCTGGATTTTATTATCTACCACAGGTCCCTTTTTACGGGGTTTTGGTGAAGATGATCAAAGAGAATGCAGCATCCATGCAAAGCAACATATATGGGAAGAAGGTTCTGGACTGGCTTCAGAAGAATAGGGACTACCATGTGTAGATTATCCATCCATATCCATGATTTTGCTAGCTAAGGCAAGATAATACTCCGCTTTATTTGTCATTTATTAATTAGTCTTGTGTGTGTAGTCAAGTGAAGTGAGCAGGGGCATGTTTGTAAAAGTGTTGTTGGATTGTTCTGGTACCTTCTATGTAACAGTTATTTTATGTGTCTTGTACATCCTATTTATGTGGGCCTAAGTAAAATAAATGTATGTTTTTGCCTATATACATACTTATATGGATAAGCATTTTTCATGATTTAATAGATTTTTTATGTATTGAACTGAAAATAGCAAATTACCCTTCTAAGAAAAGGTGGAGAGAGATTAGGAAGAAAAAATAAATTGAAAGAGATAAAAATGAGTATTGAATTTTACTCTATTTTTTAAGAAAATTAGAAGCTTTATAATAAAATATTCAAAATAAGTGAAAAGTTTATGTGATGAGGGTGGGAGTACATGTTATTATGTAATCCTAATGGTAATTGTTGTAATTGAGAGAGTAGCGGTTGGTATTATTATAAACTCGAAGTAGTGTTTTTCTACTAGGTTGACTTGACCGTATTGAACATTATTGTCTACCAAACAAACGTAAATATTCTCCTGACCTTTTAATTCCTACAAAAACACACCCGTAACGTAATTTTTTTTTTAAGATTTAAGTAACACGTAACGTAATTTATTTAAAGAATACATCCTCGTTTGTTTTAATCTGTTCCACAACCTTTAATACCTTTCTCGGCCTTTTGGCTAAGATCAAGTGTTCCACAACCTTTAACATGCTTAAAAATGAAATTTATGCATAAACATCATCCTTATATATAATAATATTCACAGTTTAGCTAAATATATGACATCACTTTATGGACACACTCATAAACTCAATTTAACAAATTTCTTACTTTGTATATATTTCTTCCATTCCACAAAAGATTGTACCTATGGAGCATTAGAAATGGAATTGTGTTCCAAGGATGTAGACGTGGTTAACAATATTGGCTCAAGACTAAACTGCTGAAATTCTTTTGAGGATTGGTTGAAGAAACCGAAGCTTTGTGTTCTTGCTGCTGTGTATTTTTCTTTTCTGTTGTTAATCTGTAACTTTTTTCTTGAGGCATCCCGAATGCCCTTATTAATTCATTTGCTGCTTTATAAAAATCAAATTTAATCTAATTAAAGGAGTAAATAATTGTGTTGGTAAAGCAAATAAGCACAACCATTCATTTTTCTATGTATTAATCTCTAGTTTTCTAATGAATCCATCTTTTAAAATTCTAATAAAATTTAATTTACCTTCCAAATTAAAGAAAATATACTGTTCTTTCTTGAAATCCACTTTTGGCTTTAATTCCCCCATACAAACAAAATCTGCATCTCCTCCTTTTTTTTCTCCTCTAATCCCCTTTATTTTTCTCTTTAGGTTCGGTTTTTTTTTTTTTTTTCTTCTTATATACAGTATATTTTATTGGGCTGCAACATTCATTTTTTATTTATATATATATTGACCGATTTATTTTGTAAAATTGGAGTAGCTAATTAATTAATATGAGTGCACATATTTGTAAATATCTGATCAAATTAAAATTTGTAGTATAAATTAATACTGTCAAAAATCATCCAAAGAGAATTCTCATTTCCCGAAAAATACTAGAATGACAGATGCATACAATTAAAAGTTAAAACTAGGAAGCAGCACACCAATACATGGCCTTGAAAAGGCACATAGATCTGATAGATAGAATTATTCATCAAATAGTAGTATATATAGTAGCCCATTAATATTAATATAATTAATCAATTAAGAGAGGGGTATATAATTAAGGGCATTTGGGATGGCCTTTGGAGTTCATTTTGGCCATGTAGCAAGGGCATTCATGCTTGTTTCCAAAAGTACCAGAAGGCACACACCTGCAATCCTTACAGCAGATTCCGCAGTACTTCAAGCACCTCTTCTTCATTCCAGCCTTTGCACATCTCTCCCCACACCTCTTCCCACAATCAACTGCTTCATCAAATTTCAAAATAAAATTGACTTGTAATGACATTAATAAAGGTCAAAATTCAGAATATGGATTTTCTATTGCCTTGTCATTTTGCACATGCAATGAATTAGTATAATAAGATGACTTACTTGAAGCTGCTGCCATTGTGGGGTACTGAATTAGTGAATTAGAAGTGAGAAGAAGAACGAGTAGTGTTGCAAGAAGCAGCTTCTTCATGTTAATATCTTTAATTTGGGATATGGTAATTATTAGTTGAATGAAGATGATGATGATGAGGTATATAAATTGGTGGGGGTGGGGGGTTGTAAGTAATAATGCTAGTAGCTAGCTGTGAATTGTATTGTAGGTGAGTAAACAACAAAATAGCGTGACCTAAAACAACTCAATGAATTATCAACAATCCACACTCTCACCTATTTTGTGTGATCTCTTAAGCTGGGTAAATAAAGGGTGCATGCATTTCTTAGCTTAATTGTATATAATAATAATAATAATATTCATCTTTTAAATTCATTTCCCTTCAATTTCATATCATTTTCTTGTGCAAATCCTACTCACATGCTAGTGTATGAAATTACAAAAATTGAAACAATACTAAAAGATCTTGAATTTATTTACACTTTTTACAGACTTTTCCGTTGTTACATCAATATAAGTTATTGAAAAATAGTCGTATGATATAATTGTAAAATTTAAAAGTTTGTTTACAAAAAGTTAGTAGTTGAAAAAGTAATGATTTTTTATGGGTAATTAACCCAATATTATTTAAAATTGGGTATTCTATCATCTTAAATAGAATTGTAAACTAATCAATCGTGGAAATAGTACATTGTTCAAACCTTTTGAATTGTTATCTATTTTTTAAGGGACCTTCTACATGTAGTCAGGGTGCCGTAACGTGTCGTAATGACTACCGTAGTCAGTTAATCTAAGCCATTAAAAATCTAATTTAAAGGTTTAGATTTGATGACCTGTTACCTTTTGTAAATTTTACGATATGTATTGTCGTAATGTGTCGTAAATTTGTATTTTCTATTAAATTAAATTAATTAAAATATATTATTGTAAATTTACATTTTTATCCTTATACAATAAAATAATTTATTACAACAATTATCTACACCCGCTAATTTTATGAGCACCCATTCATTTTATGAGTTCACCCAAATCATTTTTTACTATAGTTATCTGCACCCATTCATTTTATGAGTTCACCCAAATCATTTTTTACTATAGTTATCTGCACCCATTCATTTTATGAGTTCACCCCCAAATCATTTCTTTTTTACAACGATTATCTACACCCGCTCATTTTATGAGTTCACCCCCAAATTATATTTTTACCAAAGTTATCTGCACCCGCTCATTTTATGAGTTCACCCCAAATTATTTTTATACCACAATTATCTGCACCCGCTCATTTTATGAGTTCACCCCAAAATATATTTTTTTAAATAATTACATTTAAAAGACTATATTATTTTTTTATTAATTAACACAAAATATAATAAAATCAACCCTAATTTATACATTTACAATCTACAACCGAGTCATTGCCGAGTTACCGTCGATTCACCACCAAATCACTCATATTTTTAGAAAAAAAAATCGTAAAAACATAATTAAAAAAAACTATCGAGATTAGGCACAAATTTCAATTTTTTTCTTTTTAATTTTTCTTCCCATTTTCAATTTTTATTCCAAAATAATATTATATGTATGATTTTATTATAATCCCTCCGTCCCAGTGAAAGCTCCTCATGAGCTTCAGACATAGAGGTTAAAAAATATGATATAATAAGTGGATGTATGAGAGGTGATGTGATTGAGAGAGAGAAGAATATAATGAAATGTGAGAGATAATAGTTTGACAAAAAATGAATGAGTAACTTTCATTGGGACAAACGAATAAGGAAAGTTGGGTAGCTTTCAATAGGAAGGAGGGAGTAGTCGGTAATACAACAAGTAATAACCAGTAATACCATAAACAGTAATCAGTAATACCATTAACAATAATTAGTAATACCATTAATATTAATCAGTAAAATTTTATACAATAACAAATAATTTCACACATCTAATTATATTCAATAATACAAAAAATAATTATCAGTAATACCATGAACAGTAAGTAGTAATACCATAAACATTGAATAATAATATCTCATACAATAACAAATAATTCCACAAATCTAATTATATTCAATAATACCAAAAACAATTATCAGTAATACCATAAAGATTAATATGTAATACCATAAAAATAATAATAATCAGTAATAAATAATTTCACATATTCAGTAATACCACAATTAATAATCAATAATCATTAATATTAATTCAATAGTGTATTAATAGTAATACCGCAATCAATAACTAGTAATACCAGTATCAATAATACCAATAACAATAATACCATAAAAAAAGTGGAGAGAGTGCAGATCGGAGTGTACTAAAGAAAATAGAGAGTGCACATTACCAAGCCCAATTGAAGGAAACCCTAGCCCAATGGGAGGGCACCCTAGGTCTGTAGTCGTCGCTTGGGATTTCATCAGCAAGGTCACCGGCTCCGAGTGTCGTCCGGTCAGAGATCTATCAGCAACATACTCACAGTCCTCCGTCGGGCCGTCGTCAGCCGAAGGAAGAGGCTGTGCAGGAGCAGGGTGAAGAAGACGGATGAAGCAATGTAGCTTCGATTTGGACAGAGATGAACGACGAGAGAGAGGCAGCGTCGATCCGAGTGTTGCACGCTAGCGTCGTTGATGTAGGAGAAGCTCCTGGATCGCAAACGCAAGGGAGATTGATCGAAGCAGTCGCGTCGGTGGTCGAAATGAGGAGAGGATTTCGGCCGCCATGGATCGTAGTCGAGATGGAAGATTATGTCGATTGTTATGGAAGTGAAGAATCGCGATTGCGATTCGAGGAGGGGTCTCGGGCTTCAGCGGCCGAGACCGAAGCGCCACCGTCGCCGTCGAGGGGGTGGTCGAGCATGGTGGTGGCTGGGTCACCCGCCGACATGCATGGATTTCCGGCAGGTGCTTTACTCATCAAATTAAAATTAAAATTAAAATTTAGGTGCACCGCCGATCGACTTTAATAAAATTATACTTATAATATTATTTTGTATTTAAATTTTAAAAATACACATGCAGAAAATGGAAAAGAAAGACAGTAAAATTTAAAAAGGAAAAGAAAAAAAAACAAGGAAATAAAAATTTTGAAAAAAAATTGAAAATGGGAAGAAAAAAGAAAAAGAGGAGGTGGAAGAATAATTAAAAAGAAAAAAATTGAGATTTGTGGCTAATTTCGATAGTTTTTTATTAATTATATTTTTACGGTTTTTTTTTAAATATGGGTGATTTGGTGGTGAATTGATTTTTTAGAGTTTATTTTATTATATTTTGTGTAAAATAATAAATGGATAATATAGTCTTTTAAATGTGATTATTTTTTAAAAATATATTTTGGGGTGCACTCATAAAAAGTGCGAGTGCAGATAACCGTGGTAAAACAATAATTTGGAGGTGAACTCATAAAATGAGCGAGTGCAGATAATTGTGGTAAAAAATAATTTGGGGGTGAACTCATAGAATGAGCGGGTGTAGATAACAGTTGTAAAAAAGAAATGATTTGGGGGTGAACTCATTAAATGAGCGGGTGCAGATAATTGTTTTAAAAATATGATCAGGGGTGAATTCATTAAATTAGCGGGTGCAGATAATTGTAGTAAAAATATGATTACGGGGTGCACTCATTAAATTAGTGGGTGCAGTTAAAATATAAATAAAATTTAAAAAGAAAGGTATTTTTTAAAAAATATTTTGGGGTGCACTCATAAAATGTGCGAGTGAAGATAACCGTGGTAAAACAATAATTTGGGGGTGAACTCATAAAATGAGCGAGTGCAGATAATTGTGGTAAAAAATAATTTTGGGGGTGAACTCATAGAATGAGCGGGTGTAGATAACTGTTGTAAAAAATAAATGATTTGGGGGTGAACTCATTAAATGAGCGGGTGCAGATAATTGTTGTAAAAATATGATTAGGGAGTGAATTCATTAAATTAGCGGGTGCAGATAATTGTAGTAAATATATGATTAGGGGGTGCACTCATTAAATTAGTGGGTGCAGGTAAAATATAAATAAAATTTAAAAAGAAGGGTAATATAGTAAATAACAAAATAAAATTTAAATAATGATAAAAATAACTGAAACCTGTATGACAGGTAGCCGGTCGTTTTTACTGTTACGACGCCACATGGCGCGATACGACAAAGTGACTGCGTAGTCACTTGGTAAAATGTGACTACCGTAAGAAAAGCCCATTTTTAAACTTATGTTACTTGTTTAATGATTAATAGAGTTGAGTTTAAGCGAGCTTTAATCAAGCGTCACATGTATGAGTACTCAAGCTTCAAACTTTAGCAAATGTTTAATACTCCCTCCGTCCAATTTCATTATTTCCACTTTCCTTTTTTGGTTGTCCAATTTTATTATGCCCATACCCTTTTTGAAAATAATATTATTCATACTACTTTATCTTCACCTCCTACCATCACTTATTTACCCACTTTGACATTCACTTTATTTATAAACAATTATTTATTTATAAATGGACCCACAATACCCCATCATACCTAGAGCCGTCAAAACGGGCTGGGCCCGTTGGGCCAGCCCGCCCCGCCACTAAAAATAGTGGGTTGGGCCAGAATTTTCCAAGCCCGCCAGGTGGCGGGCCCAGTCGGTCCGGCCCGTTTGGGCAGCGGTTTTTGGCGGGGCGGGGTGGGCTTTGGCGGGCTGGCCCGCCAATTTGTTATTTTTTTTTTTAGTTTTTTTTAGTATTTATATATATTATAATTAATTAAAATATATATATATATGTAAACCTGAACCTAACGCAAGTCACGGCAGCGCTTTTTTTGTTTCCTAATCTATTCCTTCTTTCATTTGTTTTCTGTTCCTCCACCTGCATCTTATATATACATATTTATTCTTAAACACATCACATTTCAGTATATGTATGCTTGGAGTATTTGTATAATTTGAAGATTTTATGTTTATGATTTACGTTAAAACTTGAATTTGTATTTTGCAGGAGACAAATTATTTATATTTAATTTAATTAATTTTGTTAGATGATTTTTTATGATTTTAATAAATATTTTTGTTAAAAAAAAAAATTGGCCCGTCAAAACCCGCGGCCCGCCCATTTTTGGGTTGGGTTGAGGTTTTAGTAGCCCGCTTGATAAACGGACTGGCCCGCCCCGCCCCGTCAAATGGCGGGCTTTAGCTGTTTTGGCCCGTCCCGTCCCGCCGGCCCGTCCCGTCCCGCCGGCCCGTCTTGACAGGTCTAATCATACCCTCAATTTATCTACTTTATGAATAAATTAATCAATATTCATTAAAATCCGTGTCCGGAGAAGTAGACATAATAAAATTGGACGGAGGGAGTATTTTATCGAACAGTGTTCAAACAAAACTTGCCTTTATTGAACGATCATGAATCAATTATAAATATTGAATAGTTGACCTAATTATCCAATACGGAGTACATAACATTAGCAACCATGCATTATCTTATATATAAGTTATACACACAAATCTCTCTATATATGTACATATATCAAATAAATATTTTACGTCAACTGGAAATTAAATAACGATCGTATATATATAGTTTGAGATTGATTATAGTAATAAATTAGTGGTTGATTGATTAGTGTAAATTATACTCCATGTGTCCCAACAATTTATAGTTGTGTGGTACAATGATAGTGTCGGTGTCAAATTAATTTAGACAAACATATCTTTCGTGATCTTTAACATAGTCCTCTATCTAACCCATTATCGTGTGTTTCTTTCTTTTTCCATGGTACCATTTCTAGACATATAGCTTTTCTATATGTATGTGAACTCACATGTGTTGTTCGCCTAATTTAAGTGAAATTACAATTATTTTCATATAAAGTTCTTCTAACAAGAAACAATCATTTTTTTTCTCCTGTACTGAAATTTGATTTGATTTAAGCTTTAATAAAAAATTAAAAAAAATCCTCTTTATTATTGTGATAAACATATGTGACAATATGAGATCCAAGAGTTAGTTGGGCAAACTATAATAAACAAAACAAAAGAAACGTTCTAGCTAGTTGTGTTGGATTAATGAGATTGAAAGTTTAAAAGAATTAATGGGTACGGTCTCTTGCCGGATCATCTCGTGAGATGATATTTAAATTCATGACATTATAATATTAGTTCTTACAAAACAATATTTGTAGGAGATAATTAAATTCATGACATTATCGTATTACAGTAGTTCTTAAAAAGTAGGGTATACCCTTCAGACCTTGTTTATCGGCGTCAATACGCCCAGGTCATACATGTAAGATAAAAAATAAAAAAATGTAATACATTTTGATGACTACGTTGTCCAACAACCAAGAACAACCAAAGCATGAATGGGGTATTTTTTATCCCAAAAAATTTAATTATGATACGTGTCTAATTTTTACTCGTCGGTTATATTTATTTAGATAATTTTTTATTTTTACTTATCTATTTAAAAATAAATAAAAATAAAAATATCAAAATTCATAAAATTAAATTCTCTATAAATAGAGATCAATCTTGATATATTTTGGATCACAATTTCATACACTCCCTTTTCTCTTTCTTTTAATTTTATTCTCTTCTAAATTGTGTTAATTATCATTTTTCTCTTCTAACATGGATCTAAATGATCTCAATTTTTAGTTGTAATTTTAAATTTATTATTGAATGTTGTAATTTTTTTAAAGTGTATGATAATTTTTTATAATAGTTATGAATTTTTTAATATTAAATAATTGTATATATTTTCTAAATATTGTGAAAATATTATAAAAAAATTAGTAATAGATATAATTATTATATTATAAAATAAATAATTTATTAAATGTTGGTTGTGGTTATGGATAAAGTGTGAAAAACGATAAGTTTGGGTTATGATGTAAAATGAGTAGGTAGAGGAGTGAGAAATGTATTTTATATTTGATGATCCGGTCATGATAGGGCATGGATAAATATAATCTCATGGACAAACAATCATGCACCTTGTTCTTCCCACGTAAGCCGACTCATTCCACGAAGCTTAGTCAGCTCATCTAATGGGCTTAAAGTACTTAGCCACTAAGAGTGTCCACATTGGTGGAGGTGTTATAACTAGAGCTGTCAAAACGGGCTAGGCCCGTTGGGTCGACCCGTCCCCACCTATAAAAAAGGTGGGTTGGGTTGAGTAATTTAGGCCCGTTTAAAAAGCAGGCCCGTATGGACCAGACCGTATGGGTCGTGGGTTTTGGCGGGTTGGACCGTGGACGGGGCGGGTTGGCCCGCGGGCTTTTAAAAAATTATATATTTTTTATTTTTTAAGTTGAATTGTAATTAAAAATGTGATAAATAAAAATTTATGAATTCAATTCAACTTTAAATCAAGATTGAAAATCACACAAAATTAAGATTTGAGAATAAAAATATACCATTGTCGTCCATGTATTCACATGAGAGATATAATAATTAATGTAGATTTAAACCTTTTTTTTAACTTATTCTTTATAAGAGCATAATTATCATTAATAGATTGAGAGAGAGTATGATGAGACGTGTATTCACAAATTAATATTTACTAATTATAGTTGAATTGATTTGTCAATTAATCTTTCATTGAATATTATATATATATATTGATTCTACCCTTTTGGCAATAAGCATTTAAACAATTTGAAGGTTTAAATTTTAGTTCGATTAATTTGTTAATTAAACAAAATAATATATATTTGAGGTATACTTTCTGATTATAAGAGATTAAAATTATTGACATCAACTGTGTGGGTTTAATCAAAGATTATTCCAAATTATTTGTACTTTATTTTAATTTTTTTTTTAGTAATTATATACATAATAATAAAAGTAAAATATTAATATATAATAAAAAAAGCCCGTGGGCTAGCCCGCAATCCGCCGTGGGTTGGGTTGGGTATTTTTCAGCCCGTCCCCGCCGTGGACCGGCCCGCCAAAACCCGTAAAATGACGGGTTGAAGTGGGTTGTGGACCGGCCCGTCCCATTAGCCCGTTTTGACAGCTCTAGTTATAACTCCCCTCTCTCCTCCACCTCACTGCCACATTATCATTCTTCCATTAATAACTCAATTCCACTAACTCCTACAACCATTCCAAAAGTTATAACTCACATTTGTGGACCCACTATTCAATCACATTTCTTTTTAATTCTTTATTTTTCATTTAATGAATATATGTAAAATTCAATATGTGTAAAAAAAATTAATACGGAGTATATGAATATATTAAAATTATTTAGTTAATTATTTTAGGGTATCAATTAATATATTTTACAAATTGAAATAAATACTTAATACTAACTCATTCCATTAACTAATAAAGATTATTATTATTTTGATCAAGTGAAAATAGAGTACAACATATTCAACATTAAGAAAACAATATATTCAACTAAATTAATTAAAAACTTAAATGTTTTGAAACGACAAATAAACGCATTATATCAATTATTGTCAGATCGAGCCCAAATATGTTCCACTAAGTCGGCACGAAGTTGGTGATGAACTTGATTGTTACGTAGCTCGGTGTTTCTTTGGAGATAATCCCTAAATTATGGATTAGCGCCTTGTATCGGTTGTGTGGGCTCGTCGCCTTCATCGTTGCTCCAATTTGTAACCATGTCTCCTTCGTCTTCAACGATCATATTATGCAAAATAACACAAGTTAACAGTATGAGCTTCAACTTTTTCCTATACCAAAAACGACCGGGCCCCCTAACAATTGCCCAACGTGCTTGGAGCACACCAAATGCTCGTTCGACATCCTTTCTCGCAGATTCTTGTCTTTCCTTAAATAATTTTCTCTTAGGATCTAGTGGCGTAGGAAAAGCCTTAACGAAAGTTGACCATTCTGGATAGATACCATCTGTCAGATAGTAACCTTTTGTATATTGTGTTCCATTCACAGTAAAATTAACTTTTGGTGCAGTGCCTTGCAAGACGTTGTTGAATAGAGGAGACTCATTCAAAACATTGATATCGTTGCGCGATCCTGCGACTCCAAAAAATGCATGCCATATCCATAGGTCTTGAGACGCGACTGCTTCAAGGATTATTGTAGGTGACCCATGACCTCTTGTAAATTGACCTTTCCAAGCAACGGGACAATTTCGCCACACCCAGTGCATACAGTCAAGACTTCCTAACATGCCTGGAAAGCCATATCTCAACTCGTGCATTTGGAGAAGACGTTGAGTGTCATTGTGATTCGGCCTTCTCAAGTAGCGATCACCAAATGCTGCAACCACAGTTTCACAAAAATTGAAAAGACATTTTATAACTGTTGATTCACTCATTCGTAGGTACTCGTCAAGATTGTCAGCAGGAACTTCATAAGCCAGTTGACGAATCGCTGCAGTGCACTTTTGTAGTGGTGACAACCCTTGTCTTCTTGCGGCATCGGGTCTTTGTTGAAAAAAAAGAGATCGATTCTCAAGTTCATTCACAATACGAATGAATAATTCCATTCGCATGCGAAATCTTCTTCGGAAGATGTGATCAGGATACACCGGACTTGGAGAGAAATAATCATTGAAAAGCCTAACATGTCCCTCTTCACGGTTTCTCTCAATGAATATTCTGGTTCGTTGACTGTGCACATCGTCTTCCAAATGTTGAAGAATCGTTAACATCATTTGTTCACCAGGTGAACCGGGTTGGTCATCGGATTGGCTGGAACTCGTGGGATATTGAGACATTTTAAGTAAAGCTATTTGAGAGGTTATTCTTCAAATGTAGGATGTGAAGAACCTCACAACATAAGCCACGCATATATACACCTACTACCTTGTAACGACTAGTTTTATAACGGCTAGTTTCTAACGGCTAGTTTTATAACGGCTAGTTTTCTAACGGCTAGTTTTCTAACGGCTAGTTTTCTAAGACCATGTTTATCCATGCCCGTTCATATAGGAGGATAAACTTGCAATCCGTTCAGTAGAGTACTGTAACCGTTTCACGTTGCCCTGTAACCGTTTTACGTTGTCCTGTTAGCATTTCACGTTTCCCTGTTAGTGTTTCACATGACAATTTTGCTCTTTCACACTGATGATTTTAAACTTGAAAACTCACAACGAATTCATTTCATAATTAATTGAGATTACATGAAATTAAATAACATCACACAAATTTAAAATACTAAGTTGTTACCGTTTCACATTGTCCTGTTAGCGTTTCACGTTGCCCTGTAACCGTTTCACGTTGTCCTGTTAGTGTTTCACGTTGCCCTAGTTTCTAACGACTAATTTTTTAACGGTTAGTTTCTAACGGCTAATTTTTTAACAACTAGTTTTATTAAATGTAAATTAAACATAAATGCCAAATTAATACATTAATTGAAATTACATGAATCGAAAAAAGATATTACATAAAGGATAAATTAACTTAAAGACATTGAAAAAATACATTAATAAGATAAAGATAAGACTGATAAATTGTTCTATGAATTCCACCCGGCAATAATCTTCTCACACACACGTTGCTCGTCCGTCCAATTGGAGGTATCTTGATGATAAACAAATTTCCATTCATCCATTTGCACTTCACGCTCTTTCAACGCAGTCGCCTTTTCAAGCGCTATAACTTCTCTTTTTTTACAATCGCTGTAATCTGTAAATTTTTCAAGACACTTTTCGATCTTAGCTTGTCATTGCCCTTTGACCCTGATCTAGCCTTGGATTTTCCCTTTGCTTTTCTTTTGGCCGCGTCTTGCCCAATTAGACGAGTGTCGTCAATATTTATATCAAAATTCAATCTAGCAAAGTTGTTACTTATGTCTGAGTCAGAGGTCCTTGCTTTCTTTGATGAATCAATGGAATCATTGTATTGTGGAGAATATAGTGGACGATCCTTGACAATCATCCACACATGCTCGTAATTAAACGGCTTGTCATGATTGCAATCTCGAAATTTCTTGTGTGTCATACGCATTATGTCTTCGTTGTTGGAGCCGCTCCTGTAGACACTAGAAACAGTATTATAGCAAGCGTTAAAAAGATTTACCTTTGGCAATATTGTATTAAGCCAGTGTGGTTTTGCTTGTTGGACACGTCGTTTAGGAGCACCAGCGGGGCGATTCTCGTTGTAGTAATTAGTGACTCTCTTCCAAAATGCCGCCGATTTCTGATCATTGCCGATTATGGGATCATCACTTATCGTGAAAAAACAATTTGCCAACAACTCATTTTCTTTTGTTGTCCACTTGTTAGAGGAATGCTTTTCACCAGCGGCACACTCTTGATCTGAAATTTCTAAATCAATCGGGGTTGATGGTTGAGATAGTTGTGTCTCCGGGACGAATGTTGGAGTTTCCGGTTCTTTTCCACTCCGATATCTCGACGATATTCCAGTTGCTTGTGGACTAGAGAATATTTGAGGCGGAGACTGACCGAAATGTTGCCCCGATGAGTGTTGCCAAAATTCGGAATTCGGAGTGGAAAAATTTGATGGGAAAGAGTTGCTCGAGTTATCAACGAAATTTCTGTGACCTTGAAAATTTTAAAAATATGAAGGAGTATGGGAAAAAATTCCGTAAAATTGAGTGGAAATTGAGTGGACGAGCCAAATTGAGGATATTCAAAATTTTGTGAATTTAATGAATTTTGAGAGAGGGGAATTTCATCCGTCATATTAGGATGATTGAATAAATTTCTACGAAATTCTTTATTATTTTTGTCCATTTATTATGGAAACAAAAATTTCAACAACACAAAAATGAGAATGGATGGAGATAGAAAATAAAGTGGAGTGAAGAGAGTATGAGATAAAAGTTTAGTGGAAGAGTGAGAAAGAAAAAATGTGAATGTGATGTATTTATAGAAAAAAAAATTACCGTTGTATAAATTTAAATTTTGAATGTGAAATTAAAAAAAAAAAAAAAAAAACCCAACGGATATAATTACATTTCTTTTCAATTCTTTATTTTTTATTTAATGTTTTAAAATTATGTATGTTAGGAATTAAATATACACGAATTAATTCCCCACCTCTCTACAAGTTCGGACTTTTAGATGAGACGAAATTCTTTCATGGAATCAGAGCAAACCAGGCAAATGATCTGGGTTCGATTCCTGTTGAAAGCACTCCACCCATTTAAATTGTCCACTCGATTGGTCTCCTCCCCAAAAAGGGTAAGAGGTGTTAATCCGGTCCACGAGTGAGGGGGAGTGTTAGGAATTAAATATACAAGAATTAATTTCCCACCTCTCTACAAGTTCGGACTTTTAGATGAGACGGAATTCTTTCAATGTAAAAAAATGAATATATGAATATATTAAAATTTAATATATGTAAAAAAATGAATATATAAATATATTAAAATTATTAAGTCGATTGGTTTAAGTTATCAATTAATATATTTTATAAATTAAAATAAATATTTAATACTAAGTCGGCATAAAGTTGGTGATGAACTTGATTGTGATGTATTTATAGGGAAAAAAATATAACCATTGTAGGAATTGAAATTTTGAAAATGAAATTAAAAAAAAAAATTAATCGCCGTAGAAATTGAAATTTAAACATTGTCGGCTCTAATCTATATAAATAAATTGAGTGGGAAATAAACATAAAAAGCTGAAAAAGAATTCATAAATTAAAAAAAATCTAAAATATTTGGGTCAGGCAGAGAAAGTACCGTTAGTCTGTCTTAACCCATTTGGAGAGAGATTTTTTTTTTGGAGTTATAACCCTCTTCTACATTTGTAATAACTCTCTTAGGAGAGTTATAATTTTGAAAAACCAACCAATGTGGACACTCTAAGTCTAGCTTAATAGTCAAAGTGTCACATAAATGTACGTATCTTTTTATAAAGACATGTTTAATGTAATAGGGATTGCGGTTTTAGAGAGAAGGGATTGCGGTTTTAGAGAGAAGGGAGAGCTTCTCTCTCTAGAGAGTTGCTCCTCCCTTTCTCCACCCGCCGTCAGTTTCGCCGTCAGTGCGACACAGATCTGTCGTTCGCGTTGCCGTCATCGCTTTTGTTGTTCGTTCATCTCAGATCTATCAGTTTTTTGCTTCTCTCCAATCCTTTTTTAGTTTTCGCTAGATTGTTATAGATCTGGAGTTTTGAGTTATAGTTTTGAGTTGTAGATCTGCAGATCTGAGTTGTAGATCTGTAGATCTGTAGATCTGGTGTAGTTTTTTTCAGTTCTTGTTAGGGATCAACGTAGATCTTGTCCGTAACGGAGCCACGGTGACCGTTCGGGTATTTCTTCGTTGATCCTATTTTACTGCTTTCATAGGTAGTTTTGGTGCTTGCTTCGTGGCTTTGTTGTGGTTGTGAGATTTTTTTGATGGATGGGCTCCTTGAGATAGACTCGAGAGCCCTGGTGCTTTGGTACTTTTGGATCGGATACTCGTGGAACTTTGTCTGTTTATTATGTTTCCTATTCTTGATATGAGAACACCTTAGTGTGGGGTTGTCTCACTTAAAGATTGGAGACCTGGACACATGTTAAGGCAAAGGGAAACTCGTCTTTCCTCTTCACGTGATTGGAGTGGACGGCGATATCCGTATGGTTTGAAGATCAAGATCTTAGACTCCTGATTTGTAATTTTGTTTGATGATCTTGTAAACCCTCCGTAAAAAAAAAAAAAAGACATGTTTAATGTAATAAAGACAAACACAATTCAAATGCATTAAGCAAACACTATTGTCTCTCCTACATTTATTAAGCAACAACCAATACAAACTTAAATCTTTGTTTATCGGTGAAACAACCTTGTCACATAAGATCAGCCACACAAACTTCATTAGTCAATTTTACACACACTGGCCCACACTAAAAGATACACACTGGCCCACACTAAAAGATAATACTAAGTTAATAGATATTCCTTCCGTTCTAGAACTGTTTGCACCACTTTACTGGCACATAAACTAAAAAAAATATATAATGAGTGGAGTGTTGAGGGTAATTTTGTAAACTTTTATGAATAAAGTAAAGTGAATGATTGGATTGAGGGTAAAAATAATGACATTTTGTGTTAAAAAAATGTGTAATGAGTGGAGTGTTGAGGGTAATTTTGTAAACTTTTATGAATAAAGTAAAGTGAATGATTGGATTGAGGATAAAAATAATGACATTTTGTGTAAATATGTGAATATTGTGAGGGTGAGATTTATGAAAAAGTTTCATTTTTAGAACGGACGAATAAGAAAAAAGTGCAAACAATTGTGGAACAAAGGGAGTCATTTTTTTTCCTTACAACACATTTCAATTAGGGTCTGGCTATATACCCCTCCACCTTTGTTAAGTATACTATTCCTCCCCATTTATTAATTTAATAATCATGTAAAATGTTAAATTTGCCCTTTTAGTATAATATGTTAGGATAAATACACCCCCACAAATTTAACCCTAACCCTAATTGCAGGTAGCAGCCGCCGCTACCGCCCCGTCGCCGCCGACATCTTTCATCCAACCTTCGGTCGCCGCCGCCCTAACTCCAGCAGCCGCCAAACATAAAAATATATATTAGAAATCTAAAAAAAAATTGCAATTTTTTCGACAAACCAATGTCATCAACACTGGTTTGTCGACCATTAAGGTATATTTTCGACTATGAGTTGTCGACCAAAAACAACCTTGTTGACAACAACTAATCGATCCCCAAAAAATTCTAAAAAATAAACACTAATTGTCGACGATAGTGTTTATTTTCGAGAACTTTTGCCTAAATTTAAAGAAAAAAAAACAAACAAACATGTGTTTAGTGTTTAGGGTTCAGGCGACGCCGGAGGGGCACGATCGGTCTTGGGTGAGGGCGGCGGCGGCGGCGCGACATAAATTAAAAAAAAATGAGGAAGAGGGAGGGGACGGTGGCGGCGACATGGGCGGCGGCTTTGGAGGGCGGCAACTTGGGCTAGGGGGATGGGCGGGCTAGGGGGATGGGCGAAGGGTGGGCGGAGTTGCAGAAATTAAAAAGGGAGGGGAAGTGGGCGGCGAGCAACACTGCGGTGACGTGGGCGATCGGATGTTGGAGTGTTGGGGAGGAAGGAGGGAGGAAGAAGAAGAAATAAATTAGGGTTTTGTGTGGGGTATATATATGTATCAAGTGAATTTTAGGGAAGAAGGGTATATTAGGTTTTTCGTGTGGGGTACATCTAACATTTGACACTTCTAGGGGTTATGAAAATCGAGGGTATATTTAACAAGGCTGGAGGAGTATATAGCCAAACCCTTCAATAAAGCTGAACATCTGTCCAGTTTAATTTTTTTGTGGTCATATGTAACCCAATGGTTTGAAGAAAGGCCTTTTAAGAAAGGCATGATGCCATAAACATGGGCTATTCGTTGGCCCAATTCATTAGGTATGTTTGTTTCGTGAGTATTTCGCTCGGATTCAAAATGACATTTAAAATGGGGTTGGGGCATATACCCCTCCAGCTTTGTTTAATACACGCCCCCGATACATTTACTCCCCCAAAATACACATAAGATAGATGCACTCCCCCTAAATTACCTATTATACCATTTTTTTCTTAAAATTTTGTAGATAAATACACACCCCTTCTTTCTTCCTCATTTAAACCCTAAACCCTTTCCCACATCTTTCCAGCCGTCGCTCGCCGCCGACCCCCTTTCTTTCTCCCCTCTTCTTTTCTTCTTTTTTTTTTTTTTTTCCGATCTGCAAGTCGGCCACACGGGGAGGGCCATGGAGGTCGACCACACGGCGCCGCGGCCACCCCGCCGCCCTGCGCGCTCCTCCCTCTCTTTCTCCCCCCTTCTTCTTCTTCTTCTTTGTTTTTTTTTTCTTTTATTTTTGTTATGCAAATCCGGCCATGGAGGTCGGCCACACAGCGCCGCCGTGCCGCGGCCACCTCAGTCGCGATTCTTCACCTCCGTCTCATCCCGCCGCCGCCGCTTCACCCCCTCTCCCTCCTTCCCCGTTTTCTTCATGCACAGGTAAGTACGTCATTTTTCTTTCTTTTTTTTTTTAAATTTTCGATCAAAAATGTTCGACCATAAATACTTTCGGTCAACCCTCTATTGTCGAAAACTTTAATTTTTTATTTTTTAAGTTCTTTCGACATACCAGTGTCGACGAGGAGGTGTTTGATCGACAAATCAGTGTTGACGAGAGTTTTTTTGGTCGACACTGGTTTGTCGACCACAAGTTTTTTTTTCTTTCTAAATTTGTTTGACGGCGACGGCGAAGGGGGGGGCGGCGGCGACGGCGGCTATCTAATTCTAGGGTTAGGGTTAGGGTTGGGTTTAAATTGTGGGGAGTGTATGTATCTTAACATGTTTTAGTAAGAGGGCAAAAATGGTATTTTGCATGAATATTTAATTAATAAAATTGAAGGGGGAGTATATTAAACAAAGCTGGAGGGGTATATACCCCAACCCTTTTAAATGTTACAGTACTTTATTTTAACGGGTTTGACTATATCCACCTTCATTTCAGATGGATGCACTCCCCTAAAATCAACATAAGATAGATGCACCCTCCTTAATTGTCATAAATGCCCTTCTCTCATAAAATTTCTATTACTACCCACACCCCCTCAAACCCTAATTTCTCCTCTTAACTTCATCTTCTTCTTCTCTCCCACCAAACCACTCCACCAGCCCCGTCGCCGGCACCCGCCCTCGCAGCCCCCGCGGCTGCGCCCCCTCCCTTTCCCATGGCCGCCCCGCCGCCCGCTCCCTCTCTTCTCCGGCGCAGCCCCCTCCCTTGGTCGCCGCTTCCTCTCTTCTCCAGCGTGGCCCCCTCCATTGGCCGCCGCTTCCTCTTTTTTTTTTCTTCCTCCGTTTCGCCAGCCCACCCCACTCCGATTCGCCGTCCACGGCGTCGGCCCACCCCACCCACCCACGCCGCTCCGACCGACCTCGCTACCGCCCAAGATATGTGCCTCGGTCGATTTGTTTATTTTTGGCCCACTCCATTTTTTAGGACATAACCCTTTTTTTTTAAATTTCGACACTGTAATGTCAACCATATACATTCTCGTCGATAACAATTTACCGACGAAAGTGTACGTGGTCGACATTACAGTGTCGAAATAAAAAAAAAAAAAATTCGTCAAACCAGTGTCGACCATATACATTCCCGTCGACAAATTGTTGTCGACGGGAGTATATATGGTCGACACTGGTTTGACGATGTTTTTTAAAAAAATTGTTAGTTTTCTAAGTTTTTGTAAGTGTATATGGATGAATATGGGTGATTTGTTGATGTTGTTGAAATTTTTGGTTTTTTTATTTATTTATTGGCTATCGGAAAAAATGGTGACGGCGGCCGGATGTTGTAGTTTAGGGATAAGGTGAAAAAAATGACAATAAGGGAGTGCGTTTAACAAGGGGAGTGCATCTAGTATGCTGTATTTTAATGAACGGTATTTTTAGTTTTTTATCATATTATTTTATTAATAAACCGAAAGAAAGGGGGAGTGCCGCATATAGTCAAACCCTACACTTATAATATTATAATAATTTAACATCAATTAACTTTTGAACCATTTTACCATACCTAAAATAATAAAATTGGTCCTCAAGTAGAAGTAGAGGATGGAGGGAGTATATTTTAACTTTTATGGTGAATGCTTCAAAAAAAGAAAAACTTGAAAGGTCAAACATACCGTCAAATTACCTTCTAGAAATTCAAGAATTCTAACAAATTGAATAATTGATCCATATAGAAAGGCAAAAATTCAAGGAATACGCGTTTTTGTAACTTGTCTTGAAAAGAAGGCCTCTTCTTCCCCACCTCCATAGCTTCAATTCAAATCAAAGAAGAAAAGCATTTGGTTGAATTGAATGGGTACAATATATTGCTGCAGAGAGTGCGGCGCTAATCTCAACCTCTACTCCTCCCACCTCTTCCCGCCGGATTTTTATTTCGAGGCCGGAAACAAAAACACCCTCTCCTTCTCCGCCGTCGATTCCTCTAAATTCAGGTTCGAAAAGGAAGATAAAATCAGGCCCTTTTTCGAGACTCTTAATTACTGGGGGATTCAAAGGAAACGCACCAAGATCAAGTGTAATAGTTGCGGGAAGATCGTCGGCTACGTTTATGATGACGGCCCGCCGTTGACTGATGGTATCGGCCAGTTCGGCTTCGGCCCCAGCCAGGCCATACCCAGAAACCCTAGATACAGGTTCAAGAACAAGTCACTGGCCATTACTTCTAACACTTAATTGATTTCATTGACCACTTTCATCGAACGGCTTTATGTAAATATTCATCGCCCTTTTTATTGTATTGTATTGTATACTTGATGTAGATCTCGGTTTGGCTTTGGAATTTGATTTTGTTTGTTTGTTATATTAAATTATTCTTGTTTGATTTTTTTTCATTAAATAATAATGAGTTGGTGACTAATGCATTTTTTTTCCTCCAAGCCAATTTCACACACTTTATCTTTATTTTTTCCATTGCTTTCTTTGTATCTTGTCTCACTCCTTTGAACCTCGGTTCGTTTATATTGTTGACGCACGTCCATATACTTGACATAAGCAACTTTTTCATCTTGCTGTTACCCATGGCCTCAGCCTGCTGTAGAGAATGAATCATGATGGTATTGTGAGGCACAATGTTGACATTAATCCAATTGTACACCTTCCTCCATAATGTCTTTGCATAGTAAGTGTGCATTGCTCTCAGGTACACTGCCACACAATTGACACCACCTCGCCTCCTCTACCCAAATTGGTATACCTCTCTTTGATAAGTTATATGTTGTAGCCAACCTCCCTTTTAAGTGCTTTCCACACAATTGTTTTTACTCTTTGAGGTGCATAATTCTTCCATAAATTTACAAATTCAGCTTAATCAACCTCTTTTATCAATTCCACATACACCTTGCTCATTGAGTATGATCCAGTTGGGGCCATTGCCCAGCTCCAAGTGTCCTCCTATACCTGGGAAAATTTGTTCCTGTTTAAAATATTCAACAGATATTAGAGTTTCTCGCTCGCCTCCCGTCGGTTCTCTCATCCATTCCCATTTCCACACCCACTTATCACTCTCCCAATCACCTAAGTTTCTAATTCCAGAGAATTACTGTCTGCTAATAGAATATAATTCAGGATACCTCTCTTTGAGATTACCCTCTCCATCAATCTAGAAATCATGCCAAAATAAGGTGTTTTCTCCATTTCCAACTATTCTCCGGATTTTTTGCCTAGCTCCCCTTCCGCCTATCTTCTCATATACCTTTTTTAGTTCTTTCCACCAGCTAGACTCGTCTCGCTCTCCTGCCCCCTCGTCTCGCTCTAAAGCCCCATACCTCGAGTTAATCACTCTTGTCCACAAACTCTTCTCTAAAGGGCCAAAGCCATATTAGCAAAACTAAATGGGCTTTTAAATTGAATGGGCTGCTATTTATTTTTAATGTATGGGCTGCTATTTATTTTTTAATGTCTGGGCTGCACTTAATTAGGGGTTTAATTAGGTATGGGGATGTGGGGATGCAGCCGCATTAAAAAAGGTTGGCCTCCTTTATAATTTTTTTTTTTTTTGCTTTAAATATAAAAAAAAAAAAATTCAATTTGGGGTACAGCTGTACCCCATGTTCTATTCTGCCTCCGCCTCTGCTTCTCTTCCTTGATATATCTCCACTCCACAGTCCACACCCATTTGCCGATATATCTCCACACCCATTTGCCTAGAAGCGCAATATTGAAATTATTAAGTTCTTTAATGTCTAACCCTCCTTTCTTTTTATCTTTGCACACTTCCTCCCATCCTACCTGGGATTTTTCGTTTACCCCCATCACCCCCTCATCTCTCTTTTTCTTTTTCTTGCTCTTATGCTCTTTTTTTTATCAACTCATCTCATCTTTGAACAAAAATGCATCCAAATCCAAGAATTCCATGAGAATGTGATCTTTTCGAAGAACAGCTGCGAATGTAAAATTTGATGAAACACGGAGTTTTCTGCATTTTGAATCAAATACTGTAGTACATATTTTAAACACAATAGTTTTTTTTAGTATTACAATATTTAATGCCACATCATTCAAAATTTTATATTGTCTTTAAAACTCATTTAAAGGGAAGATATTATTTTAAAGATATTATAAATAGAAAAATGAATTCAAAAAAATCAAGTATGATTTTTTTTATAAAAATGCAAACAAAACAAATTAACCTATATACTTTTTTTTTTTTTTGAGTTATAGGGTGTAGAAGCATTACTTTTTTAGTACAGACTCAAAAATACTCTAGTTTACAAGTATACATGATGCAATCTTATATTTGAGAAATAGTATTTTACAAAATTTTATTGAAATTTAAAAAATAGTAATTTTTTTATAATGAGATATAGACTACATAGTCACAATTCACAAGCATTTTTTGTCCAAAGAAATGTGGCAATTAGCACTCATATTAGTGAAATACAAGGCTGCAAATCATCGTCCGCTATTTGCGCCATGAAATGTCTCCTATCTATCAACAACTACATAGTCAACATGACAACTTGTAATCCATCCATTTAATTAGTTGATGTGTTGAATTTATTTCAAAATAATTACTCGTATTATTTTAGTTATACACTTATACTCAACTTTATTTTTAAAACTCATAACTATGTCTATCTTAAAAGAGATGCATATTGTATCGATTAAGTTGCAATTTTAACTTATTTTTATATAAATAATTTAAAATTCAATTGAACAATTGAATATTTATTACTCCGTATAATACATTCTACATGCATCTGAGCCTTCGATTCCAACTCAAAACTTCATCCACTCTAAGACAAGACTTAATAAAATTAATTATTCTTCCGCCCAATTTTATTATGTCCATTTTTCGACACTGTTGTGGGGTTCATTTATAGATAAATTGATTGTTTATAAATAAAATTAATAACAATTTGAGTAAATAAGTGATGGTTGAAAGAGGGAGATAAAGTAGGGTGAATAGTAAATTTTCTAAATAAGAAATGAGAATAATAAAATTAGACAATAAAAAGAATTGAAAATTATAAAATTGAAAGTGAAAATAATACGGAGTACTCCGTAATAATAATTTTATTCTTAACTCTCTTATCTAGACTAGATACTAGTATCACGGGAATCTTTAAAACCCCCCAATATTAATAAAACAAAATTGTAAAATACGAACAAATGCATATACATAAATGGAATAATAATAATAATAACCATTAGAAATAGTGCAGTAAGCTAGCGCAAAGGATTGGGTGTTAGGGTGTAATATTTGTTTCCAAAGAGAAGTGTGCATGTGATGTTGCTATTTTTTGTTATTTGGCATTTTACATCTCACTTGATTCCATTGGGAATCTCAATCATCCAGTGGTTGACCTCGACTTTAGTTCATATTTTTGGTCCTTTTCCCATTTGGGTGTGGTGAGGTGAGGTGCTTCAGCTTTTCTTAAATTAGGTGAAACTCTCTCGTCATTTCTTTTTCTTAATGCATTTTTTCTAAAATACAGTGTATATATATATATATATATATTATTATTTTTTAATTATTTATCAGAAAAAATGGCAATTTTAGAAATAAGAATTTGGGTTTGAGACATACCAATACCAAAGTATTGTAAATTGTTACAAAAGTCTTAACCTCTTAAAAACAAATATAAAAATCGCTACCCACTCTTCAAAAGGAAAATGACATAGTTTTTTTTATGAACCGTAAAAAAATAACATAAATAAATCATGTTCATATAGAATCAACATTCTTAATCTCGTTTAAAATGTAATCTAAGTTCCTCTTAGTGCCTTAAAAAAAAAAAGCAAATATATCTCCCAACGAATCCAAACAAAACAAATCCAAATGCATTTTTTTTTAGTACATGAACCCCATTTTTTAAGGCCTCTCGAATCCCATTTTCTTTCTTTTCCTATTTATGTTTGGATAAATCGACCTTCCACTTGAAAGGAACCACCGCCCTCTACAACGCAATAGGGCAGACTGTTGTCTCCAACTTTCACAATTTCCCCAATTTCACTTTCTTCTCAAGCTTTAATATTTTGAATTAATCTATCCTCGACAATCAACATTGATCGTGAACAACATGATATTTTTAATTCGATGAGGGTGTGGATGTTTCAATTAGCCTTGTCCAAACGATTCCAATTAGAACCGTCGGTTTTTTGATTTGGAACTGAAATTGAAACCATGACAAGCCATAAACCGTTTGGTTCTTCCATACCCAAAATCGAGACCACCGGTTCCTTGGTTTGACCCAACGATTCTAATATATATTCAAATTCTACAAATGAGATTAAACGGGACTAGTAATTGCACTCATCAACAAATGAGATATATATTAGTCCTTGGTTTGGAACAAAAGTATAAAAATGAGAGAGAAAAAAATGAAATCAGGAAACCACTAATTTTTTTAACCCAAAAACTTATATGGAATATTGCATACATACATTTCAGTCATTCACACCCACATTCTTTATAAATACACCCACATTTTTTATAAATACACCCACAAGCTTAATTCACACACACATTTTTTATAAATACACCCACTGACAGCCCAATTCACACCCACATTTTTTATAAATGCACCCACTGACAGAAATTGAACATGATCATCTTCTCCGAGCAGTTTTCGATCACCTCAAGCCGCGGTCGAACGCTGCAATTTACGATGACCTTAATCCTTAAATATTTTGTATTTCTTTGAATATTCTTTAATACTAATCATTATGGGTCAATGTTATTTTGTATTACGTGCAATAATATATCTTACTACATGCAATGATATATGTTATTACTACATGTAATAATTTATTTTACTACATAAAAAATTATATGTTACTACATATTACAGTTTGAATTACTACATTGAATAGACATTTGTTACTATATGTAACTTTGTCAAATGATCTAATATTTTTCGCATCATCCTACAATAAAACATTTTGTATTACATGCAACATGATTATTGTGTTTACTACATTCGATAATATATGTTACTACATATTATAATGTGAGTTACTACATCAATAAAAACACTAGAAAAAACGTGTTACTAAATAAAAGATTTTGTATTATTATATAAATAGTTTGTGTTATTACTACATAAAATAATGTGTATTACTACATAAAATAATGTGTATTACTACATTTAATATCCCGCGTTCGACAATAAAATAAAAGATAAAAAATCACAGAAACGAGTAAAATAAACGGATTAAAAATTTCGAATTAAGCTGTCAGTGGGTGTATTTATAAAAAATGTGTGTGTGAATTAAGTTTGTTGGTGTATTTATAAAAAATGTGTGTGTGAATTAAGCTTGTGGGTGTATTTATAAAGAACATGTGTGTGAATGACTGAAATGCATATATACAATATTTCATACAAGACTAGCCATTTTTTTAATTAGAAACAACATAAATTGGAACTTGCCAAACCGAAACTGACATTTACTTATATTCGGTTCGATTTCGGTTCCACATTTTTTGGAACCTAAACCGAAGACAAGTTTAGTTTCGATAGTTCGAACTGAAGTGACAATTTATTTACTACTCCCTCCGTCCAATTTCATTATTCCCACTTTCCTTTTTTGGTTGTTCAATTTCATTATACTCATACCCTTTTTGGAAACAATACTATTCATACTACTTTATCTTCACCCTCCTACCATCACTTATTTATCCACTTTGTCATTCACTTTATTCATAAACAATCATTTATTTACAAATGAACCTCACAATATCCCATCATACCCTCAACTCATCTACTTTATGAATAAACTAATCAATATTCATTAAAACCCGTGCCCGGAGAAGTGGACATAATAAAATTGGACGGAGGGAGTATTTTATTTTATTCTCATTCTCAACCATCCATTTTATTATAATTTTTTTTATTATTATTAAAGGGGGCATCATTGTATTTTAAATACTTTTAAATATAGTTTTCCACTTTTAAAAAAGGGAGAACAAAGGGGCGTTGTCAAAATAAATTTACCAGGGTAATTTAGTCAATAAAAATGAAAATTCCAGTAGCATAATTGCATGAATGTGAAACGATAAACCCTAAATCCAAAATAAAAATTATAGTATTGGATACTGGTAATAGTGGTGCTCTCTTTCTCACTATATTACTACTGGAGTATTATATATATAAGCGCGAAACAAACGGAAAATACTCCGCTTCTTCGTAACGTCATTCTCTCTCTTGTTTTTCCTTTCTCTCTCCTCCTTTCCCTTTTACCCAGTACACATTCTACTCGCAATTCCTAATTTCTTTCCCACTTATTGTGCATTGCAAACTCTACTCGCAGCAGTGTGCTTTTGCTCGCATTGCTGTGAATATGGAGCGAAAACACGGATTCTTTTCAGCTCTGAAAGAGGAAGTAGTTCGGGGCCTATCGCCGTCGCGTTCTCGGAGGGGCCGGAGCCAGTCGCCGTCAGGTTCTGGCCTGCGACGGCGGAGCAGAGGCAGCAACTTGGCCCCGCCCGAAATGTACATTACAAGATCGGGGATTTTGAGACCCGGTGCGGAGACCCTGTCGCCTTTACGAGAGGGTCCGGATCCGAACGGGGCGGATTCTGGCGACCCGAGAAGCGATAGGTGGGCCAATTGGCTTTGTCGGGCTCCTTCCGCCTCAACTTCCGGCCCGGACTATTCCAGGTCCGATCTCAGGCTTCTTCTAGGTGTCTTGGGTGCGCCGCTCGCCCCCGTGCACGTTAGCAACATGGAACCTCTGCCACATCTCTGTATTAAAAATACCCCCATTGTTAGTTGCTTTTCTCTCTTTGCTTTTCCTGTTTTCTTTTTTTATCTCTTTATCTCTTTACTGGTCCCTTGATGCTATCTACTTTTGTCATGCTAATGTGTGCCTTTGGATTTACTTTGATGTTTCCAAATGATACTTAATGGATGAATTAAGTTTTAAGAAAGAATAAGTGTTTTTCTTCTTATATTGAAGCTCTTTGCTCTACATGTTACTTACTTTATCAGTCAGTAAAATTTGAGGGTTTCATTTTGCTGCCTTTATTAATGATAGAATTGGTAAAAAATCTCAAGATAAATAGTGCAAGTGAACTTATATATTATTGAGATAAATTGTAGGTTGGAACAACAAATGATTGTTTGGTAGGAAGCTGGTTCTTTCATTAATTCGTTAAGGTAAAAAAGAACATAGGATAATAAATAGATTGTGTAGCACATGGTGGTGGGCCTTGTTTGGAGTTCCATCCCTTTGTGCTTCGGATTCAGTATCTGTTGGATGAGATAGTAATATGCTTGTGATATAAACATTATCCAGGAAACTTCTTCAGCTCAGTACATAATACAGCAATACTTAGCAGCATCGGGAGGTCAGAAGCTTCAAAACTCGATTCAGAATGCTTATGCAATGGGAAATGTCAAAATGTTGGCGTCTGATATAGAGACTGCTACAAAGGTCATAAAGAATCGGAGTTCTGCAAAATCAGCAGAATCAGGGGGGTTCGTTCTGTGGCAGATGAATCCTGATATGTGGTATGTGGAGCTTGCACTTGGAGGTAGCAAGGTTCGTGCTGGTTGCAACGGGAAGCTCGTCTGGAGGCATACTCCTTGGCTTGGTGCTCACTCTGCTAAAGGACCTGTTAGACCTTTGCGTCGTGCCCTTCAGGTAACTTGCTCATTGCTAATTGAGATTTCACCATGTTCAAGTTATTCTATGTTATTTAGAACGATGAAAATATGGAAAGTTATATACATCGAACTTAATGTGAACAAGATCCCCACCGTGAAACTTAAGTGTACTTTTAAATGGTATTTTTTATTTTTTTAAAAGGTATTAGAGGATCATTATTAGCTGTTTCACTAAACAATATTAGTTGTTTTCACTGAAAAGTATTGGTTGTTTCCAATGTTCAAGTGCTTCTATGTGATGTTAGAATGATGACACAGTGGAAAATTATGTACATGTGAACAAGGTCCCCCGATCCATACACTTGACAAAGTCGTGTTGTGCAATTTAAGTGCATTTTTAAATTGTATTACTAGTTCAGTATTAGCAGTTTCACTAAACAATAGTAGATGTTTTCACCGAAAAGTATTAGCTATATACAGTTACATCGCACATCTAGGGTACAAGAGACTTACTCCTTAATCTTATATTATTGATAGTGAGTTTGACTTTGCATTTGAATGGTCTTGTATGCACTAAGTGTGCCGTGCAACTCAAGTGCATTTTTAATTGGTGCTAATTTTTTACTAATTAGTTGGCGAGTATTAGCTGTTTTTACTGAATAATACGGAGTATTAGTTTTTGTCACTGAAAAGTATTAGTTGTGTATAGTTGCACCAAACAACTAGTATACAAGAGACTTATTTCTTAGACTTATATTATAGATAATGAGTGGCTTTGCATTTGGGTGGTTGTTTTTATCGTAGGGTCTTGATCCGAGGACAACAGCGAACATGTTCACGAATGCTAAGTGCACGGGAGAGAAGAAAATCAACGGTGAAGATTGCTTCATTCTGAAACTCTGTGCAGATCCTCATACACTGAAAGCTAGAAGTGAAGGCCCTGCAGAGATCATAAGGCACGTTCTATTTGGCTACTTCAGCCAAAAAACGGGGCTTCTCGTACATTTAGAAGACTCCCATTTGACCCGAATTCAGACTAATGGAGGCGATGCTGTGTACTGGGAGACAACGATCAATTCATTTCTTGATGATTATAGACCCGTTGAGGGGATCATGATTGCTCACTCAGGGAGATCTGTGGTTACCCTTTTCAGATTTGGTGAAACAGCAATGAGCCATACAAAAACAAGAATGGAAGAAGCGTGGACAATTGAGGAAGTAGCATTCAATGTTCCCGGTCTGTCTATTGACTGTTTTATCCCTCCTGCTGAGCTAAGATTTAGTTCGCTTAGTGAAGCGTGTGAGCTTCCTCAGGAGGATAGGGTGAAGAATGCCGTTGTAGCAGCTTATCGAGCTAAGGTTGCTGCCTTAGGGTGATCACACGAAGGCAATGTGAATGATGTTTTAGTTAAATTGAAGATATAATTTAACGGGTGAGTTATTTATATTTCTAGAATATATTAGCTTAGTTTTGCAGTACATACTGACTGATGTAAGCAGTAAGTTGGGAATAAGAGCGTGAGTTGACTCGATTAAAGCTCGTTTAGGTTTGTGGGGTCGATGATAAGTTGAAAAAACTCAGCTTGACTTGGCTCATTTACACTTATTGTTTGGGAACCCAGCTAAATCGATGAACCTTAACCATGGACTCGTGTCGATCCCTAGTTCCGCAATGTACTCTTTTTTATTTGTTTTTTCAGCGGAATAGTCGATCGCAAAATGTAATGTGCAAATCCATGTTTTACTACCTTGATGTTCATGTAATATTTCAATTGTAATGGAATGGTAAGATGAGATAATCGATTATAATGATGGTTTTGACTTTGTTGGTGCTATAAATGAGAAACGAAACTACGAGTGGAAGATTGCAACTCAATATGATTAAGCGTGGTGCCTGGACATGATTATGGCAATGGAAGATTCTGCAGAAAGTCAGAATTAAGGTTTTTTTTTTCTCTCTCTCTATATTATGTTCTTATTGATTTTTTTTATTTATCTATTTTCTGAGTGAATGATGATCGGTTCCTTAGTCCCCAGGGAGAAAAGTTATGTATAATTGCCTAAGCAAAGCAAATATATGGGTCATTGTGTGGGAGCTGCATCCTTTATACTTTTATAGTAATTTTTTTTGAAAATGAGATAATACCTACCATTCAATATAAGTGTCCTTTACAATTAATGCACATGTATGAAAAAATAATTATTTTTTTAATTAAATGCACACGATTTTATTTGAGTATTTAAATAATTTTAAAAATAAATTAGAGAAAAATGCAATAAATATATATTGAAAGTGTAAAATGTCATTTAATTTATAAAGAAAATGGAAAGTTAAAATGACAATTGTTTTTTTTTTTTTTTTTTAGCAACAATACTAGGAGAATATATATAAAAGATCTTAACACTAACACCTCCTAATATGTTGTGGAATATCATTTACACTCCAATCGTAAGGATGTGAAACATTCCAGGCATACTTAGCAACCAGATGAGCAATCCTATTTTCTTCTCTAAGAATATGATCACAGGCCCACTCCGGTTGAGTACCAAACAAACTCCTAATCTTGACCAAAATTTCATCTTCCAACCCTGCAAGGGACAAGGACCGCTGAATAGCATCAATTGCAACTGCAGAGTCCATGTAAAGTTTAGGGACCTTCTTACCCCTTTCAGCGCATTTGGCCAGACCAATCTCAGCTGCTCGAAGTTCCGCTGCAACAATAGAGCCTGGATTCTGAATCCGCTCACCACCCGCAAACGTTAATACCCCTTTATTATCAAATAAAGCATAGCCAATAGCAAAGAAATCTTGCTCCGGGTTAAATGCAGCATCAACACAAAGACAATCCTTCACCTTTCTTATCCACTTCAGGGAATGACTATTAGACTTCTGATTAGAGTTCAATGAGCCAGTATTAAGAAAGTCGTACCAATAATCAAGTGCCCATTTTACCTCGAACTTTGGCAAGCATAAATTACATGCTCTGCCACCTGTATCTAAATGCAACCAGTTGCATCTCTCCTTCCAAATAGCCCAAGCAATAACAACAATGTGTTGAAAAAGATCAAAATTTGTAGAAAGAGCTGCAGACAGAAACTGAACAATATTTCTGTAGGTCCCCAAAGTTGAGTTAATAACGAGTAAGCTAGTGAAAATGTCTAGAGGGGGGTGAATAGACTTTTCAAAAATCTATCGAAATATCAGAATACAATATGCGGAATAACGAAATTAACAATGAGCCCAATCTAAGTTTATATTCAACTTATTAAATTCGAGAACTTTGTTCTATACTCAACTTGTCTTGTTTAGTTATGTGTGTAAACAATTAAACAGTTAAGCAATTAAAACAGTAAACAACACAAACAATTTATAGTGGTTCGACAACTTGTCTACATCCACTCTCACAACCCAGTTGTGATGTTTCCACTAAACTCTTCCAATCGAGTACAAAGTGTATTTTCCTGTGATTTTAAGTCCCAAGAAGAAGACTTAGATCTTCAAAGACTATACCACCAGATACGTCTTATGATCTTACTAGAATTTTAACAAGTATCTAGCACCTTGATAAAACAACAAAAACTAAAAACTTATTCAGTTGTAGTCTTCTGATTCTTCACTTCACTTCTGACTATTCTTCTGAACTTCAATGAACTCTGTGAGTAATCTTCAGTATGTCTTCAGTATGCGTAGTTGTAGTAACAGTAGTCTTCAAATGATAAACACCATGAAGTATTTATAGACTTCAATCTTCAAGAACTTAGGTAGTTGTAACCAACTCTTCTTGAAAACTAACTTTAACTGAATCTTCTTATCAATCCACGCGTTTCTTGTTACGAATTAGTTATTCCCATAACTAACTTCTTCATCTTTATCTTTACACTCGTTGTTGTAACTAACTTCAAGTTTACTTGTCTTGTGTAGTCTAGTAGATGCACTTGTCTTGTAGTCCATCAGTCTTGAGTAGTAGACTTCAACTCTTCTTCTTCAGTCTTCATGTGCAATCTTCAATAGTAGACTATACTAATCCTAACAAGACTATTACATTACTTTAAGCTTTGTAGCTTAGTCAACTTATAAACTATACAATCAATTCTATCTATTACATTCAAAAATCATGAGCTCTATACAACAATTATCACAGCTCAATAACAATCTAACATATACAAATAGCATATATGAAGTACTTATAAATCTGTACTTATCTTTTAATATAAAACATTACTTGTCTTTCATGTGAACTCTACTGGTCTGTTCAAGATGACTTCAACTCAACTAGACTAGATTAGTCAACACTTAGAAAATATTCAAGTCTACTTTTGGCTTATCAAAACTTCATCTTATCTTTTCATCATTTAGGACTTGTCTAGGATTCATATCCCAACAATTTCCCCCTTTTTGATGAAGCCAAAACTACTTGAATCTTTTCTCAACAGTAGACTAGTTAAGTAGTTATCTTGTCTTTAACATCAAAAAAATTGTTATCTTTTCATTCATTCAAAAATAATACCAGTAGATATTACACATAGAATATCAGAGTAAAAACAACAATAATATCATATAAGAATTCAACTAATCTGAAAGAGTACCTCCTTCTGGATTTGGAACACAGAAAGCATCTAGGAGTCTCTTATGAATAATCCTTACATGATCTTCATCTTCGATCTTTTCTTTATCCAACAGCTCTTCTTCAAACTTTTTGATCTGATTCATATCAACTCTTTTTCCAGAGCTTGTCATAGGACACTTCCATCTTGGAAATTCAGGAACACGAATATTGAAATTTGCTCCAGCAGATATCCTTAAAATTAAATTCCTAAGCATTCTGTTCTGACCTTCCAAGAACCTGTCAAACAAGGAATATAATTCATCTGATCCTTCAGCATCACCATATTTCCGAATAATCCAGTGATCAATTTCCCATTGTCTCTTCACTTTCATCCATTCAGCTCGATGCTCTTTGTCTATGAAGTGATCAATGAACTTGTCTTCCATTTGTTCTTCATCAGCCTTTAACTTCTGCAGATTCTCAATATGTCTACCAATTTTCTTCTTACTTGCATAATGAGTTTCAGCATCTGGATCAGTAGACCTTTGTTTCTTCTTAACTATAGCAGCAGGTTCTTCAATAACTAACTTTCTTTTAACCTGTCTGGTCCGAACTTCAGCTTCAGAAGATGATACAACACCTTTGCCTTTCAACTCTTTCAGCTCATCTGCTCTAGCTTGTTCAACTTCAGCAGTCTTGACTAGCCTTCTCTTAGGCCTTCTGAGCTCTTGAATTGCTTCAGCAGCTTCCTTAGCTTCTGGTTCAGCAGCTGACTTTCCTTTTTCACCTTCAGCAATAACTCCAACTCAACTTGTCTCTTCCCCCTTTTTGGCTTCATCAGCCTTGAGAGTGAAAAGACTAGCAAATCGAGTCATCTCTTCTTTCACAGCTTGCTTCATAAGGTTTGTAGCATTTTCAATCTGCCTCTGATGAGAACCATCTTGACTCAGCTTATCTAGTTTGGTCGCCACCAACTCCAGCTTCTGAGTAGATAAGTTCAAATCATTCTTAAAATGGGTTGCAGTCAGACGTAGCTTCCTGTTCTCTTCAGTCATAGCACTTAGAATCTCTTTTGCTTGTGCTAACTGATCAAAGGCTTCCTTTCTTTGAACATCAGCAACTTCAATTTTAACTCTATAGACTCTTTCCATCTTCCTGGATTAAGTAGCTAGAATACGAGCAAAATCAACTGAGCTCTTCTCAGAATATTCCACCTGGTTCTGTAGAAATCCTTCAATTTGATTGAACATCTCTTGTCTGAAATCGTTGTCCAACTGGTTGACTTCATTCATGATCATCTCCTTTGAACTTGTCACAAAGACACTATTCTGTTCAACAAGAGTCTTCTTAAGCTCGGTTTTGAGAAACTCATCGATAGACGACTTGATAACAGTCTTCAAGTCTTCTTTCAACTCATCTATTGAGGCGGCTGGGATAGCTTGAGACGACTGTCCAACCTCAACATGAGTAGCATCAACCATGACCTCATCTTCAGCATCAGCAAGAGAAATAACTTCAACCAACTGACCTTCTAGAGCAGTAGCTAAGACCTCGTCTTCTACTACTTCAGCAACAAACACACTTCCAGCAATCGCCTTCAGACTAGGCAGAGGACAATAAGGCACCATAGCTAACTTAGCTTCCTTAGTCCTTCTTTCAGCATTAGCAAAGTCCTTCTTTAACAAGGCGTGCAGCTTCTCCATATATCCACAAATTTCTATAGGAAGCAATGGATTAGTGTATCGATTAATAAACTTGAAATCTGATCTTGGACCATCAGCATGATCCATTTGAAATTTGAACACAATGCCTCTCAACTGATCTGAGACATTGTCTAGCTCTACGACTGGATCAGTAGACTGGATCAACTCAGCTTGTTCAGCTTCAATCATCACAATATCTTGCACAAAGTCAGATTCTGAAACCTGAACACCCACATCAAACTTAAATTCTGAACTCATCAAGTCATCAGAAATACCCAATAACCTCTTAGCAAGAGCAGTAATAGCATGATTTGGAAAAAGCTCGGAGTGATCATGAACACCACTATTCTCCTTCTGCTCCATCTCCCAATTCATGAAATTAGAGATACCACCTTTCCCTAAGATGACTTCAAAGAGATCATCTGTACTAGACTTCTTCAAGGCCACCCAAGTGCATATTCTGACCAGTTTCTCAAACTGTTCTGAAGAGTAGTCGACTTCGACAGATGAGAGCTGCTTCTTCAGATTCTTGCTCATCTTCGATCGAATTCTTTTCTCTCTTAAACACATTGGGTAGTAGACCAAGGATTCGAATCTAACTTCAGATGGGGTCTGAGTAGATGGGGTCTCTATCTCAGCTGTTGCAGTGGCAACTGGCGTCTTGTCTGAAGTAGATGGGTTAATAGGTTCAACATATTCTGTTGATGGTAAGGATAGGATTTGGTCTGTGGTTTCTGTGGGCTTTGATGTGTCTAGGTTTGGTGTGACAACTGTCGGAGTATCAGTTGTGTCAATTATGGGAGTGTTTAGGGGTAGGCTGGCTCTCAGCGGATGTGCTGCCAGCACTTGCGAGGTTGAGGTAATAGGTCTGGGCCTAGATCGATGTGATCTAGCCTTGGTTCGAACAGAAGAGTGAGAGAGAGGAATTGACAAAGGTTGAGAAGAGGTACCAACCTGAATACTTGACTCTTCTGGTGGAGAGGACGACCCAACTCGCACAAGAGTGTATAATTCTGGAATTTGAGCACTTGGCTCCTTTTCTCGTTCGGACTCCTCTTCCGACTGAGTCTTCTCAGAGTCATCTGCACTAGACGAGTCTTGTGCAGCTTTCTTCGATTCTTCAATTGACTCATCCTCTGATGCACTGGTCGAGGCAGCATACGGCAGGGCTTCCATAGGATCAATGCGAGCTTGCCTAGATGCAGCTGGCCTAGCAGCAGCCTGCTTCTTTAAGGCTTCCTTTTTCAAATAAAACTTCAAAGGATGGAATGGCTTACCCTTACTCCATTCCGACTTGTGTGGCATTAGTAATGGAAATAGAATGCTAAGCTTGTTTCCATATCCAACCACATTAGATACCACCCAATTACGAGTATCGGTGTCCACCCGAACACTTCGCTCTAAATACATGATCCGATCAGCTATCAGTTTGAACCAATTGCCTTCTGTAATACCATCATAAATGTCAGCCATCACCCTTGCTTTTCCCAAGGTTACAGAGTCATGGGAACCAGTGGCACATAGCAGGATTTTGCTGGCTATGTCCAAAAGAGTTCGATATTTCTCTAGAAGTTCCATCTTCTTGACGGCAGGTAGCTTGCCATCTGGTTTCAGCCTCATCTTTCTTCCACAAAATATACTCAGATATCTTGTCTCTTGCCCAATGGCATAATTCTCTACATCGATTGTTCCGGTGGGCAACTTCAGATGCTCGAACATGGCTTCTCGAGTAATTTCTACTGGACTTCCACCAATAAACGATCCAATTGTGTCACCTCGTCTGGTGGCATTGGCATAGAACTCCAGCACTTCCTCCTCCAAGACGACCTGAGGGAACGCCTCCAAATAAGGCTTTAAGCCACATCTGGTGCATTTGGACAGAATTTCGGCATTTCCATCTGTGTGATTGCCCTCAAAGAACACAGAAGGTTCAACATGTACTTTATTGTCGGAAATGTATCTCCCTAGATCGAATGTAGCCTGCATGTTAGTTCTCACATCGAAAATAGAGCGAGTCGACATTCTTAAGAGTTTGAATAAGAATTAATAGCTTGGATTTGCATGATAACAAATGCTCTAAGGTAGGAGAGTTAAGAAAATGTGGGGTAAAACGTGTGTAAGTGTTGGGTTTTGTTCAAAACAGAATTTGTTTGATCCAATGGCCAAAATCGAAGGATGAGATCCAACGGTTGGGGCTTTTGGTATTCGGTTATGGAATCGAGAATATTATGTGATTTGATATTGGAAAATTTGAAATCCGTCTCTTCTTAGTTAGGACAGGGGAGTGAGCTCATCTGCCCTAGTAAAGTTGAGTACGAATTGGGTGAATACACCTCATTAAATGGAGTGTATAAATCCAATTCTGGGGTTTTCAAATTTTGGCATTATCGAATTACTATAATACCCTTAATTTGTTTTGATTAAACACTTAACATATTTCAAAAAGAGCACTTAGCTTGTCTGTTCGAGTCTATCCAGAACAGACGAGTAGACTTAAGCTTCATAAGACGAGTTGGCTTAAGCACACAAGACGAGTTCCCCCTTCGCCTGTGCTTGTCTATTCTGAACGTCGAACGACTTCATGTACCTATCTTATCATTGACAATGTGTAATCGTAGGTACAAGTAGAGTAACATAAATAAGATGAATATCAATCTAAAGCAAGGATCAAGGTTTCGAACAAGATGACTATAACACACATAAGAGTCAACATAAGGTTATTTAAGAAATCAGAGATTCCCCCTTAAATGTTTATTCCCTTAGTATTACCCTCAACTTTACCAGCTTCCTCATCGGGTTGTTTGGTCATCTAGTCTATCCTTGTATACCTGTCTGTTGCGTGAGTAGTCGAGTGCTCTGGTCTAGTGATCTTGTCTCCTTTTCTTGATGTACCTGTCTGTTTAGTACATAGCTATAGGCAAGTAAGATCTAAATCAATTAGTCCTAGACTAATGCATAACTCACGAAATCGTGCCTCAGCTAATGGTTTTGTAAAAATATCAGCTCTTTGAAAATCAGTATGAATCTTTTCCATGCGAATATCCTTCTTTTCTACATGATCACGTATGAAATGATGCTTCACATCAACATGCTTACATCGTGTGTGTAAAACAGGATTTTGTGTAATGGCAATTGCACTATTACTATCACAGAAAATAGGAACATTTGATTCATATATGTTGTAATCTCTAAGCTGTTGCATGAGCCAGAGTAGTTGACTACAACAGCTACCAGCAGCCATGTACTCGGCTTCGGTAGTTGAAGTTGCAACACTAGTCTGCTTTTTAGAAAACCAAGATATGAGTTTTGTGCCTAGAAATTGACAAGAACCAGAAGTAGATTTCCTATCTATTCTACAGCCTCCAAAGTCTGAGTCTGAATAGCCACTTAAGGATAGATCATCATTTGAGGGATACCATATACCACGATTGATGGTCCCTTTCAAATATTTCAAGATCCTTTTGGTGGTTTCCATGTGACTTTCTTTTGGATTGGCTTGGAATCGAGCACAAACACCAACAGAGAATGCAATGTCTGGTCTACTAGCAGTTAGGTACAGTAGGGAACCAATTAAACCACGGTAATAGGATTGGTCAGCACATTTACCGTTCTCATCTGGATCCATTATGTAAGTTGGTTGCATTGGTACGCCAGTAGACTTACAAGTTTTGATCCCATACTTGTCTAGAAGATTTCTAGTGTACTTCGCCTGATTTATGAAAATACCTTCTGGAGTTTGTTTTACTTGAAGACCAAGAAAGTAATTCATTTCACCCATCATAGACATCTCAAATTTACTTTGCATGAGTGTTGAAAAACTTTCACTCAGCTTTTTGTTAGGTGACCCAAAAATGATGTCATCTACGTAAATTTGGACGAGTAAAATGTCCTTCCCTTCTTGTCTTCTGAACAAGGTTCGATCGACCTTGCCCTTAGTAAAACCATTTTCCAATAGAAAGAGAGAGAGAGTGTCATACCATGCTCTTGGAGCTTGCTTTAATCCGTACAAGGCTTTCTTCAATCTGTATACCTGGTTGCCTTTGACTTCGAAACCTGGAGGTTGTTCAACATACACTTCTTCCGCAAGAATACCGTTAAGAAATGCACTTTTGACATCCATTTGATATACAGTAAACTTCATGTGAGCAGCATATGCAAGGAATAATCTAATGGCTTCTAGTCTAGCAACAGGAGCATATGTTTCATCATAGTCTATGCCTTCAGCTTGTGAATAGCCTTGGGCGACTAGTCTAGCCTTATTCCTAACGACTAAATCATTCTCATCTTTCTTATTCTTGAAAATCCATCGAGTGCCAACTACATTATGATGTTTCGGCCTATCGACAAGTTCCCAGACGTCGTTTCGAACAAACTGGTTCAACTCGTCTTGCATAGCGATGATCCAATTACTATCAGCCAATGCCTCTTTAACAGTGGTAGGCTCAATAGCAGAGAGGAAACAACACCAGCAAAACATAGTTGGACTCGGCTGTTCTTGCGACTCAAAGAGTTGTCGTCTAGTCTTCACACCAATAGTAGAGTCACCAATGATATTTTCAGTATCATGCGCAGATTTCCATGTTTTCCTATTCTTAACAGGGATACTATCATCATCTATATCATGTACAACATCATGCATGTCAACATCATTTGTATCATCAACAGATTTACCAGGAGTAGTAGAGTCAACTAGAGCAGGCATGTCAACTGGTCTAGAAGACTTACCTTGAGCACTTACTTTCTCCTTGTCATCAGATTCGAGAGCTTTCATGAATGGATTGTAGGCTTGAACGGATTCATATACTTCTGAATCTTTGTCAGATTCGATCGTTAGATCAGTTACCTTCTTACTGATCTTGTCGGCAGACGAGTCCTGTTGAGATTCATCGAAAACTACATGTGGTGTTTCTTCCATACAAAGAGTTGAGTAGTTGAATACCCTAAATGCTTTGCTAGTCGAGGAGTATCCTAAAAATATCCCCTCGTCTGCTTTAGCATCGAAAGCATTCAACTTGCTCTTTCCATTGTTGTGAATGAAACACTTACAACCAAATATATGAAAATATGAAACTCTGGGTTTTCTACCTTTCCAAACCTCATAAGGTGTCTTGCCTAGAGCCTTGTTGATCGCGCTTCTGTTTTGTGAATGGCATGCAGTATTGATAGCTTCGGCCCAAAACTTTTGAGGAGTGTTGAACTCAGCTAACATGGTCCTACAGGCTTCTTTAAGGGTTCGATTCCTCCTTTCTGCTACACCGTTTTGTTGTGGTGTCCTAGCTGCACTAGTAAGATGCTGGATACCACATTTAGTACAGAAATCTTTAATATAACAGTTAATGAACTCAGTTCCCTTGTCACTACGAATCTTGACAATGGACTGGTTCTTCTCAACTTGTAACTTCTTCAACAGTTCAGGCAGAAGTGTTTGCGTATCACTCTTCTTGTGTAGAAAGACTACCCAAGTGAACTTAGAATAGTCGTCTACAACAACAAGTGTGTACCTTCTACCATTCAAGGTTGGAGGAGTTATTGGACCATGAAGATCCATATGTAGAAGTTCTAGGACTCTACTAGTTGAGAGAGTAGGAATTGACTTAAAAGAACCTTTAACCTGTTTACCCTGTTGACAGGCCGTGCATACATGTGACTTGTAGTAAACTTCATTGGGAATACCTTCAACAAGGTAATCTCTGGCTATCTTATTAAGAACCTTAAAGTTTAGATGACAGAGGCGTCTGTGCCAGAGCCACCCAAGCTCTTTAGGATTCTTAGTAAGTAGACAGGTGTCCCTCGGACAACTGTTCCAGTTCACTATGTACACACTTCCTTGTCTTACGCCGACTAGTAGGACTGTATGCGTCCTTTTGTCAATGATTTCGCATTTGCGGCTCTTGAACTGCACCTTGTAACCACGATCACAAAACTGAGAAACAGAGAGTAAATTATATTTCAAACCTTCAACATATGAGACATCTTGGATCTCAACGTCTCCATTCCGGATGTAACCAAATCCTTTAGTGACAGCAGTGGAGCTATCACCAAATATCACTTTTGGTCCTTCTTGCTCATGGTAGCTTGATAAGAGAGCCTTGGCACCAGTCATGTGGTGTGAACAACCACTGTCTATGTACCAGGTTTCTCCTACTGAGCCACCCTTCTTATACAAGTCAAGTCGACCCTGCAATGAAGATATTCAATAATTTAGGTACCCATTTGTTTGTTGGGGTCCTTGGGGGTTAGTCGTGTTCAGAGGAATCCAAATATACATTGGAGTCTTGAACAAGTTCGATCTTTTAAGCTTTCGCCCATATTTGTTACAAAATAAGACCTTGTTGTCCTTAACTGGCCTATCAGTCGAGTTCGGGTCTACTCTTTGGAGATAGCCTTTCGACTTAATCTCTACTTGAGCAGGTACTGGTCTATGATAGTCAGAGTAGGGTTTGTAAGCATTAGGTCCATACGGTTTATAGACGCGTTTGGGTCTTTCCTCACTGATAATATCATATGACAAAGGTGGAGGATATAGGACAGGTTGTGTACGATATTTCAGAGTTACCTGTCTAGGTCTAGACGAGTAGAGCTGAGACTGCCTTATGAAAGGAGGTCTAGGCTCTTGTCGTCTAGTCTGTACCTGTCTAGTACTCGTCTCCTCAGGATACCAGTCCTCGTATCTAACCTGGTTGGGTCGTCCACGATTAGTGGTCCTTTGAAGATTAGTTCTAGGTTGAACAGGCTTGCTGTTACCATTCTTTTTACCTCCTTTGGTAATCGGAATGTTAACTCGAGCTTGTTTAGGTACAGTACCTTTAGAAGGAGTTCCAATATCGTATAACATTGGTCCTTTTCCTTTATCATTTGGCAAAAGTCTTGTTTTAATAGTAGTAGGGTTCTTAATGACTCGAGTAGACGAGCTAGATGACTCAGCACCTATACTTGTCTTGTCACCTGGGTCTCTATACCTATCTGACAATTCAAGGTTAATCTTTGAAGAGTTAACCAGGTCAGTAAGTTTGAGATCAAGTGTGACAACTTCGGTCTCTAAGAACTTATTACGTTCTTCAAGTCTATTGCACTTGCTCTTTAAAACATTAAATTCATTTCTCTCAGTTGCATGTGTCTTAAGTAGGTCTTGATATAACCTGTCTGTCAATGCACACTTTTCTTTGAGTTGTCTTAACTCTTCAGTCAAGCGTTCATTTAGGACTGTTATATTAGGATCTACTTTGGACTGAGCTTCCTTAAGATCAATGATTTCTTGTTTTAATGCAATGTTTTCATCACTGACTTCGATGAATGCTTGATTAGCAAGTAGAAGGTCGTCTTCAATAGCACTAGTTGAGTGCTGAGGACTACTTCCTACTTCACTACTAGCAGTGTCACTCTCATCAGTTTCTGAATCATAACAAGATTGAAAAGATGTAGCAGATGATACCTCTTGGTCAATTTTAGCCATGCAACATAGGCCATCATCTACTATGAATGCTTCGTCGTGATCTTGATCAGTTGAGTGACTAGATACGGACGATGGCAACTTGTCTGAATCCGAATCAGAGTCATCATTGGCCATCATTGCCTTCTTGCCACGGTTGTATCTACTTTCCCTTCGAGCTTTACGTTCTTCTCGATCGTCAGTGCTCAGGTCTGGACATTCATATATGTAGTGACCTGGCTTTTCGCAGTTGTAGCACAAGAGATCATTAGTAGCCTTTTTAATAGGAGATTTATCCCTACGTTTATCACGTCTATCAGAACGCTGAATCTTCCTATCGTCAGACTCTCTATCTCGCCTATTACCTTTCGAGACTTCGTCTCTCCTTTCGGATGAGTTTCGGTCTCGTCTGGTCTCAGACGAGTTCTTAGAAGTAGATGCTCTATGATCCCTATAGAACTTCTTGTATCTTCTGAAACGTTTATTCAGCTTATCAAACTTTCTAACCATGAGGCTCACCTGATCCTTCAGACTAAGATCAGTATCCAACTCATCTTTCGCAGAGGCAGACTTAGTCTTAGACTTAGACCTGTCTACCTTAGAGGACTTAGAGGAGCTAGACTTAAAGGCAACGTTCTTGGATACATCATGTTCTCTATCACTACTGGCTAGTGGTTCATCTTCATCTAAATCAAACTCATGAGCCTTCAGAGTTTGAAACATGGTCTCTGCACTCCAAGCATCTATATCTTGGGTATTCTTAACTATCATCTTTACCATTTTCCATCGAGAATCTAAGCTCTTAAGAATCCTAAGATTGATTTCACGAGGAGTATAAGTTTTACCAAGAACTTCAAGGTCATTCATGATTTTAGTAAAACGAGTATCCAGCTGGTCGATAGTTTCGCCAGCTTTCATCCGAAATGATTCAAATCTTTGGACAGCAGTGGATAATTTGCTCTCCTTGATCAGTGATGTCCCTTCACAAATGATAGCTAATCTGTCCCACATCTCTTTGGCAGTCTTACATTTTAACACTTTTCCTAGATACTCGTTAGGAAGGGTGTGTAAAATATAATTCTTTGCCAAACTATCCAAATTATTTTGACGCATTTCTTCTGAGGTTAGATCAGACCTTGGTTTCTTGACGAGGGTGCCAATTGGTTTGTCTTTGTCAAGGTTTGCAGTATTTGGAACCATTGTCACGATCGGACCCTCGGTCACAACAGAGATCATTAGATCGTGCGTGGAGCTGAAGATAGCCTCCATTCGCAACTTCCAGTAGTCGTAGTCTTGAACCTGAAACTTGGGTAACTTGTTAGCGCTGATCTCAAGAGACATGATTTCAAGAAATAAGTGCTAAGTAGTTTTATGATCAAGAAGCAGATAGATCAGTAACAGGGAACAAGAAACAGATAGAACAAGTATAGATCAAGAACACGTATGCAAGTACAATCACGGACCAAGACTTCACCCTTAGTCTTAAGTCGGTTATCAAGAAACAGCAGTTCGAAAACCACTGCTCTGATACCACTTGTAGGTCCCCAAAGTTGAGTTAATAACGAGTAAGCTAGTGAAAATGTCTAGAGAGGGGTGAATAGACTTTTCAAAAATCTATCGAAATATCAGAATACAATATGCGGAATAACGAAATTAACAATGAGCCCAATCTAAGTTTATACTCAACTTATTAAATTCGAGAACTCTGTTCTATACTCAACTTGTCTTGTTTAGTTATGTGTGTAAACAATTAAACAGTTAAGCAATTAAAACAGTAAACAACACAAACAATTTATAGTGGTTCGACAACTTGTCTACATCCACTCTCACAACCCAGTTGTGATGTTTCCACTAAACTCTTCCAATCGAGTACAAAGTGTATTTTCCTGTGATTTTAAGTCCCAAGAAGAAGACTTAGATCTTCAAAGACTATACCACCAGATACGTCTTATGATCTTACTAGAATTTTAACAAGTATCTAGCACCTTGATAAAACAACAAAAACTAAAAACTTATTCAGTTGTAGTCTTCTGATTCTTCACTTCACTTCTGACTATTCTTCTGAACTTCAATGAACTCTGTGAGTAATCTTCAGTATGTCTTCAGTATGCGTAGTTGTAGTAACAGTAGTCTTCAAATGATAAACACCATGAAGTATTTATAGACTTCAATCTTCAAGAACTTAGGTAGTTGTAACCAACTCTTCTTGAAAACTAACTTTAACTGAATCTTCTTATCAATCCACGCGTTTCTTGTTACGAATTAGTTATTCCCATAACTAACTTCTTCATCTTTATCTTTACACTCGTTGTTGTAACTAACTTCAAGTTTACTTGTCTTGTGTAGTCTAGTAGATGCACTTGTCTTGTAGTCCATCAGTCTTGAGTAGTAGACTTCAACTCTTCTTCTTCAGTCTTCATGTGCAATCTTCAATAGTAGACTATACTAATCCTAACAAGACTATTACATTACTTTAAGCTTTGTAGCTTAGTCAACTTATAAACTATACAATCAATTCTATCTATTACATTCAAAAATCATGAGCTCTATACAACAATTATCACAGCTCAATAACAATCTAACATATACAAATAGCATATATGAAGTACTTATAAATCTGTACTTATCTTTTAATATAAAACATTACTTGTCTTTCATGTGAACTCTACTGGTCTGTTCAAGATGACTTCAACTCAACTAGACTAGATTAGTCAACACTTAGAAAATATTCAAGTCTACTTTTGGCTTATCAAAACTTCATCTTATCTTTTCATCATTTAGGACTTGTCTAGGATTCATATCCCAACAATTTCCATGCACCCATCCTTTCAAAACCTCCCACAAACCCTGACTTTTCCAAACACTCTTAGAAAAAGCACAATTAAAGAAAACATGCATTGAATCCGCAAAAAAACTTCCACAGCAAAGACACGAAGGGAGAATAGGAACATGATGACTAACCAGATTACCCTCAGTCGCAATAGTTCCGTTCAAAAGCTTCCATCCAAAAATCCGAACCTTAGGAGGTACCTTAAGTTTCCATATGGACGTCCAGAGCCTTTCTTGACAGTTTTTCCGGGATGTACTAGAAGCAAACCCAATTATAGTCTCATTATCGATCGAAACTGCAACACTATAACCAGAAGCTACCGAATAACACCCCGAACTCATCCAAGGCCAAAATCTCTGATCCTCCTGAGAATGATCAATACGTGGAACTCTCCTAATAGCATCACATTCAATGGGTAAGAAAGCTTGTGAAAGTAACTCCTCATTCCATTCATTTCGAGGTAGAAGGAAACGATTTACCTTGGAAGCACTAGCAATACGAGAGAATATCCGGCCATTATTGATGCCCTGAACCCATCGATCCTTAAAAATATGCACCGAATTTCCATTTCCAATCCTCAATCGCATTCCGTGATCCAAAATATCCCTACTCCAGACCATTGATCTCCATATGTATGATGGATTAGAACCCAACTCAGCATTCATAACATCCGTGTCCCGAAAATATCGAGTTTTAAACAACTGACCAACCAAAGAGTTAGGTTGTTGGGAAATTCTCCACACTTGCTTGGCCAAAAGAGCTTTGTTAAAAAGAACCATCCTTCGAAAATTCAAGCCCCCTTCATCTTTAGGTTTACACAAAGATGTCCATTTCTTCCAATGTAGACGATGTTTCTCTTCCGTCGAACCCCACCAAAACCTAGCCATAAGCTTCTCAATGTCCATACAAATAGATGTAGGAAGACGGAAACACGACATAGCATAAGTAGGAATAGCTTGAAGAACGGACTTAATGAGCACTTCCTTTCCACCCTCCGAGAACTGTTTATGATTCCATGATCGAATTCTTTGGCTTACACGGTCCACCAAATAACCAAACTGCATTCTTTTCGCTTTAATAGACACCGTAGGAAGCCCTAGATAAATATCATGGCCAAGTGTAGATCGTACGCCCAAAATACCTTGGACCGCATCTCTATTAGCTTGATTGGTTGACGGGCTAAATGTAATAGCCGATTTCTCATAATTAATAAGCTGTCCAGACGCCTCTTCATAGATTCGCAAGCATTTTTTAAGAGCAATACACTCAGACTTGTTGGCCCTAAAAAAGATAAGACTATCGTCTGCAAAAAAGAGATGTGAAATTGTCGGAGCCATCCTTCCAAATCTGATACCAGAGAATTGATGTGCCTCCACTGCATGTAACAAGAGAGAGGATAGAGCTTGAGCACATATAACAAACAGATAGGGTGAGAGTGGATCTCCCTGACGAAGACCTCTAGATGGCCTGAATGTGTCCGAAACCTGAGCATTAATGCACACATTATAAGAGACCGTTGAAACACAATGAAAAATAAGCCTGAGCCATTTATCAGAAAAACCCATCTTACGCAGAGCTTGTACAAGAAATCCCCATTCAATTCTATCGTATGCTTTGCTCATGTCTAATTTAAGAGCAGCATACCCCTCCCTACTCTTAGATTGACGAAGCCAGTGCATGCCCTCAAAAGCAATAAGAATATTGTCCGAAATCAACCGCCCTTGGATAAAGGCACTCTGATGGGGATCAATAATGTCTCCCATGACCAGTTTTAGTCTATTGGCAACACATTTTGCAAGTATACGATAACACACATTACACAAACTGATTGGGCGAAACTGAGCAACTTGAGTAGGATGTTTAACTTTAGGGATCATCACAATAGACGTATGATTCCATGAGTCCAGTGAAGCACCATTATTCAAAACATCCAGAATTTGAGTCGTTATCTCCTTACCAACAATCGACCAATGTTCTTGATAAAACGATGCCGGAAATCCATCAGGTCCCGCAGCTTTCCAAGGATTCAAGTTCTTCATGGCACGAAACACCTCCTGAGCATTAAAGGCTGCATCCAAAATTCCATTCTGATCCGAAGTAAGAATTGCTTGCACATTATCCGTAGCTAATTCCATCGAATAAGCACTAGGGTTTCCAGTAGTAAAGATCCCCTGAAAATACTCAATGAAAGTTGCTTGAATATCACTATTGTTATACACCCAACCACCCGAGGCCGTCTGAATTTTCAAAATGGTGTTCCTGCTTCGTCTCTGATTGGCCCTCATATGAAAAAATTTCGTATTCCTATCACCTTCTTTAAGCCAAGAAACCCTGGATCTTTGCTTCCAATACCATTCCTCCTGTGTATATAACTTTTCCAATTCCTTCTCATAAGTATTTACTTTCTGAAAATCCGGACTAACCGTATCATCAAGACACTCATCCTTAATTAACCCTTGAATGGTAGCAATTTGCATTTTTAATGTTCCCCCTTTCTTTGCTGCCCATGACTGAAACTGTTTACCACATTGAGCAAGTTGAGCATTTAAATTAGCATTCTTATCCTTAACCCTCCACTCCCATTTGACCACATCCCGAAAATCCGGTTCCTTAATCCAATGATTTTCAAACCGAAACTTTGGCCTTTGTTTACAAATATGTCGACACCTTGATCTTTCACAAGACATGAAAATTGGTCTATGGTCAGATCCCATAAAATCCAGAACACTATATTCATACAAAGGAAACAGGTTCGACCATTCTCTTGTAGCAACAAATCTATCCAACTTTTCAGCAATGAACTCCTTCCCACTTCTCTTATTATTCCATGTGAATTTTGGACCAGTAAAGTGCAAGTCATACAATTCATTATGGTTAAGAGCATCTTGAAAATTCATTAGTCGGGATAATTGTTTACGTCTTCCACCCCTTTTATCCCCATGAACAAGAGTCTCATTAAAATCTCCCCCCACCAACCATGCATTAGTATCAAAAGAGATGTAATTCTTAAGCCTCTTAAGTAACTCCCAAGATGCATTTTTGCCATCCAAATATGGGCATCCTTGAAAACCAGTGAATCTCCATTTAAAATCATGAGCCATAATCATACAATCAAAATGAGCTGGGGAGTAAGATAATACCGTAAGATCAATATCCGACCAAAACACCAACAAACCACCACAACTATTCTTTCCATTAGTCAACAAACCATTCTTAAAATCGAGAGTACATTTCAAAACATCGGCACGGGCCGAAGAACACTTAGCTTCTGAAACAAACAAAATAGAAGGACGATAAGAAGAAACAAGCCTACTAAGAAAACGGAATGCTCGATTACTACTAACACCTCGAGCATTCCAACAAAGTACATTCATTCACCACGGCGGGGCTGATTCACTTCAGCCTCCGCCTGATCATCAACCACAATTTCCTGCCCATACATCTCAATCATGCTACGGGCTCTTTTGAAAAAATTATCCGGTTGTCGAACAATATCACCTTCCGACCATCCATTGCCCCCTCCCCAGAATTCCATCATCTCCCCTGAAGGCTCCTTTCTAGCTCTTTTTTTGCAAGGTAAAGCATTGCTCATCATCGAACCCACTTCCCCATCCATCCGTTTGTCCTGAACCACCACCTCCCGCATAACAGCTTCAGTCTTAGTAAGAGCACCCTGTTCATAAGCCGGAGCATATGGAGACTCTCCATCCACAATGATTTCAACATAAGAAATATAGTCCCTAGAACTCAGATCCACTCCCACATAATGAACAACTCGGTAATCTTTTCCATTATCAATCCCACTTAAGGGTTCACAAACATAACAGTGTTGAAATCCATTAGGAACAGTAAAAGAAAGAGGATACAAGGTCTTACCCGTACGGGGATCCACACGTCCTCCATCCTTAATAACCATACCCTTTCTTGGCTCATTAACATTTTTCCCAGAAAATAACTCATCAAAACGATGTACAATCCTCCTATTTTGCAGATCTGACTCTTCAGCATCATCATCCACAGCATCTTCAACCAATATTCCTTTACCTTTATCCAACCGCCGCACCCATGCCTCCTCCAAATTCTGAGCTTGGGCCTGTTCACCTGCTCCCAGTTGCAAGAGCTCAAAAAAAATTTGGAGATCCTCCACCGACGGACTTTTTTTCTTATCCGCCTGGAGCCATGCAGGGAAAAAATGGTGCCTTTTGATCCAGTCCTCCGATTGTCCAAACCCAATGCTGCACTCCTGTTCAGAATGATCCAAGTGCCCACACAAGAAAAAAAATCCAGATAAACGCTCATACCTGAAAACCGCCGTAATAAGATCCTCCTCCACTGTGAGATAAAAGAACCTACATAGAGGGTTTGAGACATCCATAAGAACCCTAATACGCAAACACTCCCCCCAAGCCTCCTCTCCTTCTTTGGCATCAACTTCCAGCACCTCCCCAATAATGCTACCAATCTTCATGCCTAGGATCTTACTCATAGCAAAGAGTTGGAGGCCGTGAACCTGCACCCAGAAAGGAACAAGACAAAGATGGAGTTGTGCTAACTTTTCACCACCATGCAACCTTACCATAGCCAGCAGAGATTTCCTAAGATTCCAAGGTTGTCTCTCCAGAATATCTTTTATCTCAGAATCCGCCCCAAATGTGACAAGAAAAAGCCCCTCCCCAACACCAGCCACTTTGAGGGGAAATCGTACTCGCCAAGTTCGAACCAAAAGATCTTTGAGTTCAAAAGAGTTGATGGGCCTTTTGGCAACAAACCGAAGGACAATCGTGTTCTTAGGAATTGCTAGATCTTCACGACGAGCAACAATGTGGGTCGTTTCTTTGCTAGATATACGAAAACCCTCCATCATAGCGTTGAGTTCGGCCACCATTGAAATTAGCCAAAATTTAGAGAGAGAAGAAGAGAGTGAAAGAGAGAGTGATGAAAAACTGAAGTGGGAGGCAGGCCAATAAATAGCCGACTGATCGCCCCCAATATTCCTAGATAAACCCAAAATCGCAGCGCACTCTCCCCCAAAACCACTCATGCGAAATTGCGTCTGGGGAAAAAACCCCCCGTAGAAAAACCGACCAATCCTCACAAAAGCCATCATCATATCTTGCCCAGGCCTGAAGAACACGAAACTCCTTCCCCAGTCGGTGCGCGAGTGAAACACACGGTCTTCAGCAAACTAATAATTACACAATCTAATGATTAGGATTGTGTGGAAAAGCCAAAAAGCAATGGAAGCTTGTAAAGTTGACTAAGCCAATTACAACTTCCAATGAAGAGAGGATTCAGGAATGGCGGAAGAGGAACCGGCAGTGGAGAATAAAATTTTTGGGAAAACTTTAAGGAGAGCAAAACTCCTCTAGAGAGAAGTTTTGAAGTAAGCTGCCTATGGTGTTAGTAACGATTCCATTCCTTTGATTTTAAAATGACAATTGTTAAATAGGAGGGAGTACACATTAACAATAACTCGAACGCATGTATATGCGTGTTTAATTACACTTATTAATGTGGTTTTCATCAGTCACTCAGACGATACTTTTTTTTTTTTGAAGGATTGGAATTGGCTTTTTATTTATTTAGGAAATAAATGCTTATTTCTTTTGAAAATTTGACTAATTTCAAATATTAACCACTTTCGATTTTCTAATTAAAATAATGGAGTAATTTATAGTGTCTTTTTTTTTTTTAATAATAAAGGGAAAAACCATTGCAAATTGCGTGAGACCGTTTTAATGGATTTTAGGCTCATTTAAAAAAAACTCATTTAATAACTAAATACTTAGGCCTTGTTTGGTTTGCTTGATTAGGTTGGATTAGATTTGATTGATTTTTTATTCCCGACGAATCAAACGTTTGATTTGATTGATTTGTGGTCCGGGTTTAATGCAAGGTCCACTGATTTTCTACTATTTATCATGCATTTGTGGGACTAATAGCCCTAGAGGAGGAATGAGTTAATTTATCTTCTATTCGTCATATTTTGAAAGTATGTTTACTCGGAAGCTCATTTTATAATAAAACAAGAAAAAGTTAAGAAAATATAAAAAAAAATTGCTGGTGGATTATTCAGTTGGGAGGAGGAACGGACAACACGAAAAAATAAAGAAATGTGCAACAACAGTGCACCATAACCAAACATATAAACATATACACCCACAAACGAGTTGTCAATCAGGTTGGGCCAGGCCCATTCATACGCGGGCCTACATATTTCAGGCCCACCCTAGCCTTATGGGCTAAAAGGCAAGGGCGCGGCTAAAGGCAACCGGATTTTCTATGAGTACACCCAGGAGATGAGAACACACACAAAACGGATGAGGACATCCACCTGGAAAACCCAAAATTACCCTCTTATCCATTAAAACCCTAAAACCACATAATTCATTCCCTCCCTCATTTCTCAATTTCAGGAACACCCACCTCCATTCCTTCCACTTTCCTCCGTCAACACGGCGCGGCCACCCACCTTACGTCGGCGCGGCACCGCCCAACTCTCCACCTCGTCGCGGCGTGCACACCCTCTTCCCTCCGTCACCGCGGCGCAGCAGCGCCACCCACCTCTCCGACTCGTCTTGGCGGCCCGCGCCGCCCACTGCGCATCCCTCCCCTCTGCTTCACCGCCCGGCTGCCCATCACCTGCGTCGCCGGTGTCGCTGCCTTTCCCTCCCCTCACACCTGCGTCGCCGGCGACGCGTGAAGACGATTTAAAAAAAAATCACGCCGCCCTCTCATCGTCCGCCACCGCCCCTCCCCTTCGCGGCCGTTGCGGCCGCGAGTTCCTCCCCCCTCGCAGTCGTTCGCGGCCGGCCTCCCTCCGTTCGTGCCTCTCGCCGCTGCCGCGCCGCTTAAGGTAAGTTGAAAATTAGGTTTCTCAAAATTAGGGTTTTGTATGTTGTTCGTGAATTTCTTTCGAACAATTTTTGTGTTTGTTTTGTAGAAATTTTCGAACAACCTATTCATGTAAAATTTTCAATCATTTTGACTTTGTTTTGAACTTTTTTTCGAACAATCTTTGTTTTTCGAACATATTTACTTTGTTTTGGGAAAAAATTACTTGTTCGATTTTTTTTTTCGGACAAATTTAATTTGTTTTGAAATTTTTTTTGAACATATTGAGTTAGTTCGTTAAAAAATTTCGGACATCTCAACAATTTTTGGGTAAAATTTTCGAACATATTAAGATTTTATTTTTGTTGTTGAAATTTTGAGTTTTTATGATTTTTAATGGTGATTTGGGTGAGAACGATGAATCGATGTGAAATGTAGTGGATGGGTGTACTCATCCGTCCATTTTTTATAAAAATTGCAAGAAGGGTACAAATGTCATTTCGCGTACCCCTTTTGTTAAAAAAAAATCCGATGGGTGTACTCATAGGAAATCCGGGTGCCTTTAGCCGCGCCCAAAAGGCAATTTAGCTCAATTTGTTTAATGATCGATGATACGATGTTATTCCAGCCCCATCTATTCTCATAATCATAAAAACTGGACAAGTTTTATGACAAAAACTCGCGTGAGACTGTCTCACGGATCTTTTTCTGTGAGACGCCATATTTCAAAATTTTGTGTAGGATAATTCATATTTTTTTTCCATATTTTAGTTTGTAAAAAAAAGTGATAATGTTTAAGTCAAAAGTGATAATATTTTTAACAAAAGTGACTATCACTTTTTACTTAAACAATATGACTTTTTGCTCAAACATTATCACTTTTTATATATAAACGGATCTCATTCTGTGAGACGGTCTCACCAGGGCCGGTCCTAGGGATATTTGGGCCTGAATCGAACTTTAAAAAAAGACCCCGTCCCTTCATATTTTTTATTCTATACGAACTTATAAAACATAATGTAAAATAATTTTTAAAGGACTAACAATATTTAAAATTTAAAGGAATAACAATATGAATTTTTTTTTTACCCATTTTAGAATTTTTAATTTTTAATTAATAGATTTTTAAGATTTTAAGTTATTTAATTTTAAGAGATTTTTCAGATTTTTAATGTAATTATTATAATTATTTTAAAAATTTAATGAGATTTTTAGAATTTTTTTATTAAGACAATTTTAGATTTTTGGAATTAAATTTTTATTTTTTATTAGAGAAAATTTTCATTTATTGAGATTTTTAGAAATTTTTAATATTATTTTTTTATTTTCAAATTTAAATGATGTAAATTGAACTATTTGTCTGAAATCTCAAATTTTTGACGAAAATGATGTAAATTGAATAAAAAAAGATGTAAATTGAGCACTGTAAGATGTAAATTGAAAAAGTGAAAACTTAAAAATATAAACTGAATTAGACTTTATTGAGACTTTTTTCTCCTAATTTTTCATTCCCTTTAAAATCAAGTCTGAATTCAATAGTACTTTTTTCTCCTAGTTTTTCATTGCACGTAAAATTGAAAAAGTGAAAAAGTTGATAAAAAATTAAACTAATTTTTTTTTTTTACTTTTTTAGCACTTCTCTGACTTATATTGTTATATTAATATTTATATTAAATATATATATATATATATATATATATATAAAAGATATCTTAAAAAATGGGCCCCTAAAAATTGTAATATTCCTGGGCCTGAATCGATCGCCTCGTTGGCCTTACATTAGAACCGGGCCTGGGTCTCACCCAAGACTAGCCCTAAAAACTGTCATAACCATGACAAATCAAGACTTTTATTATGGATACAAATGAAGACATCTAATCTTAATAAGGTTATATTATAATGTGTGTTTCCAATTATTTTTTTTAAAAGCTCAAAAAAAAAAATCGAGTACTATGAAAGTTTTTCAAAGTGGTGGGGCTACTTAATTTGTTAAAATCGTGTTTATGAATTTATGGCTTTGCATGGCCTTCATGGTCGTATCTCTTGCCCAAACACTCTTTAGTAAAATGGTTGTGTTGAAACACTCTTTAGTAAAATCTTCCATCACCAAATGAGGTGATCATCTTACAAATGTAACCTAATTAACAACTAGATTTAAATTGCATGCAGGCAGCACTACCCACAAGTGTAAGTATCTTCTTTCATCAGCACTTTACACGTTTGACTAGTCTAGTCCTTTATCACCAGTTCACCACATTTACCAGCTGCTTAACATAGTTTGTTATGTCTAACAATTTCTCATATATATTATCACAAATTATTTGTACTTCCATTCCATGCCATAATTACAAGTCAACATTTGGTTCCAAATCAGCTATGTACGTAGTGTAGCTATCAAAAGAGAGGTAGCTAGGGTGTCATTCTTTTGATGCAAATATTCATCATGTGCATGGCATGGCACATGAGAGCAGCCGCAAATTCTTGAGACAATCACCAATTGTACTTGCATGATACTAAAGTAAAACACTGCAGTTGGTGTGTTCACTTCTCCCCCAATCAAAATTGCATCCACAAAAAGTTAATTGCCAAGGGAATTAAGGGACCACATATGCACTCTTCTTACCATCAAATCCTAACTAGTATACATATTTCTTAGATTTCCAAATCTACTCTAATTACCTTTTTTTATTTATTAATTAATTCTAATCTCCTTTTGTTTGAGTACAGAAAGAATTATGTACACCTTAATTAAATAATAATATTATTAGTGGCCGGTACACATAATACTAGCTAATCCATCATTTTATCTAATTTAGGAGCATGCATCATGTTACTACATATCTATTCAAATATATCAAAATTAATGATGTTTCATTTCATTTTATATTTACAGATTAATTCATGATGTCATCTATCAGTGTAAAATGACAATATATGGTCTCCATTATAAGTTTATATATAGCTGTTTTAAAATATGAGATTACCTGATCATTACATTTTACAGCAGAGGATATATCAATCGATCTAGTCACGCATGCTTTCCTAAAATCTTAATTTGCATGATTTAGAACAATAATTTGTTTTAAACATATAACACAAGCATATATATTATTATTAATGATGATTTGTGATGTCATTTAATTATTACATATGTACATCATGTAACGCAGTGAAACACAAGATGAAACAGAATTAGGAATTAATGTGGATCAGATTTTGAAGGTAGGGATTAAAGGAAGGAAGCTTCTTATATATAATATGTGCCCTTAAAAAGAGATTAGATTAAAAGCTCGAAACAAGGTTTTCTTGTTAGTGTCACTTCCTCCAAGGTTAGTTGTTAATTACCAGATTAATACTACTAGAATATAAATCCTGTCATCATAATCATCATTCATGGATGGAAACAAATTAATAATAAATTATGCACTGCCGACAAAATAGACCAACTTTACGACTTAATTAATTTTTACTAATCTCGCGAGCATGCCCATTAGTAGTAATTAATTGACACGTTCTTAGATTGGTAAAACTTCTTTTTATGTGTAATTCACTCTCCAGCTGTATGCATTGCTCCAATCAGTACTATATCCGGAATAAATTAATGTTATAAATTTATTATTTAATTGCAGGATTATTAATAAAATGAGCTTCTTAATGTAAAAGTGACAAGGGACCACAACCACACTTCCTACACCAAGAGGCAGTCTTCACGATATTAAGGCTCATGTTGTATATGCTCTAAACTAATTTCTCTGTATTCATTACTTGTACCTAATTGCCACTAAGCTTACTATTCAAATTTAATTAATTTAATACTATATATATATATCCAATTGCATGATACAATTAGACCACAATTTTAACTTGATTCTAATGTGACGGATCAAAATGTATAATTATGGTATCTCAAAAAGAATTTTCTAATCATGCCCCTAAATCATAGAGCACACAGTTAACTCAAATACTTGGATATTAAGATGAGAGATTACTGTTCTTTTTCCAAGTAAGACAAAAACCGTCCTCCTATTTTAGGAACATAAAGAAGAAAAAGAATAGGATTTGGTGTACAATAATTGGCCCTTTCTTAATTGGCAAAGAGCTGTTAAATTTTAATCCATTTTAACGAGTCATAGAACAGATAAAAAAAAAAAGGTACTAGTTCATATAAATAAAAATATTAATTTGTATATGCTCCATTTTTTTTTTCTTAATAGTTGAATTTTTCTGAGACAAAGTTAAACCAAAATTACACCAATTGAACCCACGGTACAATTTGTACGCCGAAGTAGTATTCTTCTTAATCAGCCGGGGAAAAGAAAGTCGAAGTTAAGGCGTAAAGAGGAAAAATTAGGCATTATCCAACTTCGCTCTACCAAATGCTTGAAAACTGAATACAAATTGCCGTAACTTTATGTTTACTAATGTTTAAAGAGTAAAAAAAAAATCCATTCGATCGGAACTTGCATAATATATATATTGAATAGGGATTTACATTTTAAAATTGCAGAAAAGTCCTTCCATGCGCCGATTAGGCTCACCACCTGGCCTAATCCACTTTCTTAATTAAGATTCAAAGAGGAAAGTTTAATTTACGAAAATCCCCTCCATCCAGGTTGTCCAAATTATAAAAAAGCAAACTTTGAATAATTACGTACCAAATACTCTCTAAAAACATTAAAAAAAATGTTAATAAAAATTAATTGATTGATTAAGATCGAAATGCAAAATCACTACACCTACACCTATCGTATATGTTTGGCTATTTGCATTGCTTTGTTATTTTGTGCACTATTTGTCAGTCAAATAATTTATTTAGTATTTTTAGGAGGCATTTGATAATTATTATTTAAATCACGACATACTTTTAGTAATTTGTACAAACCAAACCCTAGTGATATCTTAATTTACTCAAATACTACACAACCTCTCTCAACAAAGTATATTACTAACATGCTTTCACAGCAACAATCTTGCACCAAATCTAGTTGCTTCTTTTGCATCATGGAGGAGCATGATTCATCAAATAGGAGTGTTACACTTAAAAATTACATAAACGGCATACCTTTTCTTGATGATGATGAACAACTCATATTGGTGGTGAGTGAGCTATGGAACGTTGCAATGACCCGACCCGACGACGAGGAGTTGCCGTCCCTTGGCATCTTCGAATGCATGACAAGTTTGATCAACAAAGGTATCCATGATAGAGCTTGGCTTCTCAAGCATCAAAACATTTACATCCCTTATTATGCGGCTCATATTGTGGGCTCATACACCATGAACAAAGCCGATTTCGCTATGAGGGCCGTTGATTCTGGCGTCGTCTCACCGTTGTTGGAGCTCTTGAGAGGCCGGAAGATGAGTTGGGTGGAGCAAAGGGTTGCCGTTAGAGCACTTGGTCATCTAGCTAGCTATGAAAAGACCTTTTTGGCCTTGGAGGGTTGTCAAGATGAAGTGGTGGAACTTGCCATTCACTTGGCTTCATCCTGTGTGGGTGAGGTGTATAGTAAGTTTGTGGGAGTTAAGGATAAGGGGAAGAGGTTGAAGTATCATTGCGATTTGCTTACACGTGGCGTCGAAGGGGCGGAGACGGAGAATCGGAAGGCCGAGGAATGGGCTAGTCAAATGCAATGTTGGAGCATACATCTTTTGAATTGTTTTGCTGTGAAAGAAAGGTGTTTGGACCTCATGTGTGAGGAGAAATTCTTGAATGAATTGTGTGAAATGTGGGGTGGACCGGCCAACCACACGTCGCCAGCTGGCGTCGGGCTGATTCGAATTCTCTGTCATAATAAAGTTGGAAGAGAGTGCATCTCAAGATCTAGAAAGGTTGTTGAGAATCTATGCAACCTTTCTAGATCTTCAGATGATTGGCAGTACATGGGCATCGATTGCCTTGTACTGCTTCTTAAGGATCCAGATACGCGGTACGAGGTGATTCAGGTCGTCACCTCGTACCTCGTCGACCTAATCGAGCTTAGGGTTCTCGGCAACAGAACAAATGTCGGCGAAGAAATCGCTCGAGCGCTTCTCCACAACCACAAAATTCATCAAAGTCGAGCGAAAATCAAGAACGCGAACGTGCAAAGATTGCTGGACGAGATCTGGATTTCGAAGATCGAGAGAAGAAGGAGAGAGAAGTACATGTCAAGTGAGAAGCTTGAAGAGAAAAGGGTGATGGTTAAATTAGTAAAACAACAAGGCAATCATAAGTTTTCAATGGGAAAGATAGAGGAAGCAGTTTTGAAGTACAGTGAGGGTTTACAAATATGCCCTTTAAGGCATAGAAATGAAAGAATTGTGTTGTATAGCAATAGAGCACAGTGTTATCTACAGTTAAGAGATGCAAATGCAGCAATAAGTGACACAACTAGAGCACTTTCCCTTTCTACCCCTCCAAATTCTCATGCTAATAGCCTCTGGACTAGATCACAGGCTTATGACTTGAAAGGGATGGCTAAAGAGAGTTTGATGGATTGCATAATCTTCATCAATGCTTGCATCAAATCCAACGGCTCTGATCGTTTCAAAATTCCGTACTACGCGGTGCGTATGATCAGCAAGCAGATGGATGCCACGTGGCTTTTTAGAGGAGCTCAGATGAAGGCATTGGAGGACTCATGTCTAACTGAAAAGGCCAGAGAATGTAGCAAGAATCATGCATCAAGTAAGTTTATATATACTAAAAAGAAAGTTCACGTAAACCTGATTTATATGAGACTCACTCTTAATTTAAATCTCGTCTCTTTAGCAGGCCTTTCGACGATTTTAGAAGAACCTTTTGATGGAGGAAAAAATGGCAATGGGAGAAAGAAGCAGGAAAGGGGCGCAAATAGAAGAAACAAGACTCTCTAGGCTCAATGTTATTCCCATATGAACTTTTAGGTATGTGATTAACTGATCATCAAGCGTCTTTGCATTAATTTAAATTTGGTTATAAATTTTATCCACTTAATTCTCAAAAGTTAAATCCACTGCTTCTAATTAATTAGTTGATAATTAATCAATTCGCTTTACTATTAATTTTAATTTTTAAATGAAAAGGCTGATTTGTTTAATGCAAATCAGGAACAACTTTTATACCAATCTTCTACCTTAATAAACACTCAGAATCTAGATGATCAAGAATGATATTATTATTTTATGATCATATATCTGTCAATAAATAGTGCATACATAACCAGTGAATTACATCACCATGATAATTGATACGGAGTACTAATTTTTTATTTTTTATATTTGGACCTTTGTGGTAGTGAATTATGAATCACGATCGATCATGGTGAGGACCACGAATCCACATTGAGTTCAAAACATGGTACTGCCAATAAGAAAGTGTACCTTTACATCATAGATCGAATTTTGTGCGCGCGTGTACATATCTATATATTTGTAATTGTATTTAGTTAATTACACTAAAAAATAGTAAGAAGAAGTAATTTAGGAACTAAACATAAGCTTCTCGATCCCACTTACCTATTTTACATGTTCCTTCTCATAAGCTTTACATTTTATTAAATAAAAAAGTTCACTATCTCTCTTTATTTTTTATCATTCTTATTTTTACTTTTTTTTTTTTTTATACCTCAATTATTCACTACACATTTTATACTATATTTTTTAATATTTATATAAAAAGTAAGGAAAAAATTTATGAAGTTACATAGTAGCATATCTTTTTAGAGTAAAATTATATTTTAAGGAGAATATATTAATGATCGTAAAAAAACCATAAGTATTTATTAATTTGATTTAATATATGAATAGAGTGAGTAGATAATGAATTCCACCCTGAATATATAGTTTCAATAGTCAATTAAATCGACTCCAAGTTCCTTCATCCGGCCAGCTCTCCCCTTTTCTCCACTACACATCATTTTTCTGGTGCATAAATCGATGTTGAAAGAATTCCGTCTCATTTAAAAGTTCGAACTTGTACTCCACTACACATCATTTTTCTAGTGCATAAACTGATGCAATAGAGAAAGCGTATAATAAATAAGATAAATAAGAACACAAAAGAAACACACACTATCCGTTGATTCTACGAATACCCGAAAAAGTGGCAAAACTCAGATACGTTGATTCACACAGAATACCGTAAAAGAGATCGTGAGATAAACTCTCATTTTTTTTTATTAATCAAATCACCTCCTCCTCTACAACTTTATTCTCCATCCTTTTATAATAAGGTGGATTAATTCACTAATTAATTTCCTTGCAATCATACTAAAATTAAGATATGTGATTAGTGTGAAAATTGCTTGAAATTCATGTATTTAATTTGCATAATTTTATAGGATTTTGTGCATTATTTACACTAATTTGACTCATTGCTCTTGATTTGGAGAAAGGGTGTTGTTTGCTATTTTTATAGGAAAAAGAGCATTTTTAGAGCAAACACGCCTCAATTATAATTTGGAGTCAATTGAAGGGATAAATCGAGAATGGAGTTGAAACGAGGAAATAACGAAAGTGAAAATTATTTGGGCCAACAATTTAATTGATGGCCCATTTAATTAATTGCTGGAGTATTGAGCGATGGGCCCATTTAATTAATTGGGCTCAAGAATTACATGGCCATTTATCAACCAAGATGCTGAATTGAGACCATCTCCATTTTAAGCAATTTGGGCCGCTGCTGCCATTTTCCACCACCTGGCCCATCATTTTGTTTTAATTAGCTGAAGGCCAATAGGCAAAGAGGAAAAAAACACACACACAGACGCGAATTGGGCGAGAAACAGGGGCAACTCCCATTGGGGAGAAATCTCTTCTCCTCCCCACCACTCCACTCAATAGATTAGTTTAATTTGTTATTTCATTTCATAGATAGATTTCAATTTAGTATTACATTTTATTGTTGGTGAGATTGTAGTATTTGAAGACAATAGAGGTGATTTCTTTCCTTTGTTTCAATATTATTTGGTAATTTCAATTTCATTCATGTTTTGTAGTTTAATTTCTATGAGTTTTATTCTAGTTATTAATTTAGTTATGAGCTAGACTTTTATTGCTTTGGGTGTTTGAATTATGAGGCTAATTAGTGGGTTTATGAATTAATTGCTTAATTAAGCTATGTCTTGATTTTAATTGTTTCTAGTATTGTGTTTTGCATGATTCAATTGATTAATTCACCCTATTAGCTAGCATTGTTGATTTTGTCGACTTCAACGACCGTATTGGGTTGCATGATTAAGAATGTGTGTGTGAGCTTGAATTAATCGATTAGAATTAACATAGTAATTAGCTACACCGACCGGGGGTTGATTGCTTAGATCGACAACACTAGACACTAATTGAATAGAGGTCGTCTAGGAGATTGGTGAGAGGGCGTCTCATAAGCATTAGTAACCGTGTTGAACGTGTTTATGAGACACTATCTTAGGAGCTTATGGTATTGATTAGATCCTATAATTGCTAATTAATGCACGTGTTCACCTAAGCCTCACAAGGGACTGGTCTACACATATATGTGATAGCCTTTAGCATAATTCAAGACATTAGGCTTAATTATTGTGATTAGTTCGTTAATTCATTAGTGATCCCACATAAGGAAGACACCCGAAACAATTCTTCCACTTGCACTTTCATCTTTGAGAGTTAGTTTAGTTGTTTGTTTCTTTTTCTTATTTGATATTTGCTTTATCCACACGTTTAGCTTCTATAACACCATTTTGACTTATATTTTTGGGGCTCCACGCTCTCCTAATTAGGTCCTTGGAACGAATATCTACTTGGTATACTTATCATACTACTATCGAACCCATACGCTTGTGGGGATCGTATAGTTGTTTAAAAAGTGCAAAAATACGAACTAAGTTAATATGCATAATTGATAGGATTTAGAGCAGAAAGGAAATAACAATTAATTTTTCAATCAGTCGATTTCTTGCCACAATCTCTTCTTGATTTCGTCAAACTTGTCGGAAAAAGGCCAAAGGGGACGAGTCTCCATCATTCTCTCCCTCTTCGAAAAGATTCGTCCTCGAATCTGCATGAATCTTATCTCTAGCAGTATAAAAAAAAAACCAATACGGGATCATCTTCAGAGAAAGAAAAATTAATTAACACCTCAGAAAATTTGACGTAAAAAACATCTGCAGTTCGTACGTTGCCCAAGGTCTTGAGACTATAAGCAAACGTTGGCTTAAGAGAAGTGCCAAAATAACTATCATTAGTAATAGAAAAATAATTATTACTATTGGGATGTGTTGTCTGATGGTGGTGGCTATTGTCGATGAAAGTCGTTGACTGAATCCGTTGGTTGTGTAGAGATGTGAAACTGGTGGAATGAGTTTCTGGAACAGGGGGCGTCACTGTGGCAGCGGCAACAAGGGCTGCCAAAACTGGAGATGGTGGTGGCGCTGGCGTTTCCAATGCGGCAAGTTCGTCTCGTTGGCTGTAGCTGTCGAAAATTCCATCGACGGTGGCGGTCAATTGAGACCAGAGAAAATCAAATTTCTCCTCCATATCGTAATTTTGCTTCATCGTTGATAAACGATAAACCCCACGGAATCGTTATGGCTCTGATACCAACTGATGCAGCGGAGGAAGCGTATAATAAATAAGATAAATAAGAACACAAAAGAAACACACACTATCCGTTGATTCTACGAATACCCGAAAAAGTGGCAAAACTCAGATACGTTGATTCACACAGAATACCGTAAAAGAGATCGTGAGATAAACTCTTTTTTTTTTTTATTAATCAAATCACCTCCTCCTCTACAACTTTATTCTCCATCCTTTTATAATAAGGTGGATTAATTCACTAATTAATTTCCTTGCAATCATACTAAAATTAAGATATGCATAATTGATAGGATTTAGAGCAGAAAGGAAATAACAATTAATTTTTCAATCAGTCGATTTCTTGCCACAATCTCTTCTTGATTTCGTCAAACTTGTCGGAAAAAGGCCAAAGGGGACGAATCTCCATCACCGATGTTGAAAGAATTCCGTCTTATCTAAAATTTCCGAACTTGTACTCCATTACACATCATTTTTCTGGTGCATAAACCGATGTTGAAATTAAAAGTTAAATGGGTAGAGTGCTTTCAACTAAAAGTTAAATGGGTGGAGTGCTTTCAACAGGAATCGAACCCAGGTCGTTTTTGCCTGGTTTGCTCTGATACCATGAAAGAATTATGTCTCATCTAAAAGTCCGAACTTGTAGTGAGGTTGAGAATTAATTCTTGTATATTAATTCCTAACAGATGTGTTTTCTGTCAATCGAAACGATCAAATCTAGAAGTTTATTGTTTTGGTTTTAGTGGGATCAACGGGTCTTCCCTCCCTGATGGCGCTACGGTGGCCAATCGGGTGAGCGATCCGTTGATCCCGTTTATTTTTCTGTTATTCTAGTTTATTACATTTATTTTCTGCATTCTTAATTTAGATTGTTTAGGAGGGTGTATTCATTTGAGATTCTATTGGATTTTTTTAGACTTTAAAAAGTATGTGGATTTATAAAATCCATAGAGTCCATGCAGAGTTTGAGTGACTTTTTTAATTGATTTATATGGATTTTCATAGATTTAACAGGATTGTGGAATATATATTTTTTTATTGATTTACATAATTTTTCATAAACTCCGATATTGATGCAAATAGTTAAAGAGTTAATTTTAATATTTTTTTAAGGGGCAATAACACTATAGATCATTTCACCTTGTGTTTTAACAAAAAAAAAATTATTTATTCTAGTTACAAAAAAGATCAATTATAGATACAAAAGTACATTTCTAACCTCATAATTTAATTAATGTCAATAATACAATAGTCAACTACAATTGTGTGCAATTTTTTAAATTTATCACAATCACCATGAATCTCGCTATAATTGGTAAAAACATATCATCTTTCACACATTTCCATTCTTGAAGTTACTAAAACACCAATAGAAGTAAATTCGAGCCACTTTCTTTTCCAATCTGCATTCTGCTGTGAGTTTTTTTTCGCCGGCGACGATATTCCGTACTCAATCGATCAGTTTTTCTCTGCAATAAAGGTATGTGTTGCACATATAGTTCTATTCGAGTGCAGAAGATTCTTTATTTTATTTTATTTTATTTTATTTTATTTTATTTTATTTTATTGGTGAAGCCCTAAAATCCTATATCAGTTTCATCTATTTTGTATCTAATGTTTAGATACTTGGAAGTTCTAGGGAGGTTATTTCTGAACTAGTTTATTACTTAATATATAGGTATATTTTATTATGTATATTGATTTGTTCGGATTTCGAGTTGCATGATACAAGATTTGGTGATTTGTTTGGTTTTTTATCTGTTATGTTGTTTTCCGATGCCTAGTGTGTTTGGATAAGAGAGGAGGAAAGTATAAAGGTTTGCTATGTTTTGTATTAAGGTTTGTATTGCTCGTGATAGGGTTTTAAATTCTACTTAATCTTAAATTATATGCAGAGAAATGAGTTATGGGATACGTTGTTGTGCCGTCTGATTCAGGTAATTTTTTTAGAAGATCATGTACTTGTAATTAAATATGGAACATACATCTGATATGTTTTAATTTACAAATTTTGAAAGTGATCTCGAAACAAGTAAAAGAAGCATTAGTTATTCAACATCTCAGAGTGAAGGTAGATGTGCATTTAAATTTAATAAAATTACTGCATACATCACTGGTTTTTCCTCATACTGCTTTATTTACATGAAATGTGACTTCAATATCTGTTAAATGTTCTATACATCAAATGATAGTGAAGAATATGAAAGAGAAAGAAGGGTTATGAAGCATAAACGTCTAAAAGCGAAGAACAAATTTGATATATGTCGTTGTTTAAATTATACAACATTCATACGTTGTTTAAATTTTCAGTATGTAACCATTATTAATAAAAAATATATGAATTAATGTGTTTGTTGTCTAAAAGCGAAGGAGTGCACATTGACACCAGAGCTATTACAGATCTAACGTTCGTACTACATTTAAGGAGTTAAGGCTTCTTAGGTTTACGAATATGCATTATAAGGAGTTGAGGAAAACGTCATTCTGGCTGCTGCTCAGTTCAATTCTATGTAATGGTAATGACCATATGATACAGAACTGCATAAAAATGGAGGATGATATAAGAGACATTGTAAGATTGTTTGATGAGGAGTCTGAAAGCTTCATTGTGGGATCTAAAGAAATACCAATTAGGAGAGAAGATGCAGTGGAAGGAATATTATCCCTGGACTGTTAAATAAATTAAACGAAGAGCGTACAGAGATAAGTGAACCGGAAGAAAAACTGGAGTGTTTTCGTTAGACGAGTATACAACTCGAGAAAGAAAATATGTCGTTTAAAGAAGACAATTTGAAGAATGGTGCATAAGATAAAGTTCAAATTATAATTACGCATATTCTGAAATTGGCAATAGTATTGGTTATTAGTTGGATAGTATTGGTTATTAGTTGGTATTTGTAGTCATTTCTGCACATGTGACGTATGTAGTACATATAGTGGACTATACAACATTAGATACAAGTGTAATTAAAATAATGCAGCAAGATAAGCATATGATCAATTGGTATGCAGTTGACAGTGCATTATGCATTAGTAATTGCATTAAGGTCTATACGTAAGATAACAACATGGATCGATTTATATATTTGATTTACATGTGGATTGCAAAATTATAGATAATAACAATCATTTGATGGTATATGTACCAAAAAGTATGTTACAAAATATATTACTACTATATATTACGTACTATCTATTTTTGGGAATGGAGAAACTAGACTAGGCAAAATGTTGTACGTACGGTCGACATCTGAGGCTTCATCCAACCAATTCAAGTCATGAAATTCTCTTTTTGGGATGTCAAAAGAGCAAAATTTTCCACTTGACTCCTCCTTAAACATGATATTCGTCTTCAAGCAGTTCAAAAAGTAAACCGGGTAGATACTGAATATAAACGGTAATCCTTCCTCTTTGAATATTGTGAGGCTTGACCAGGTACTCCCATCACTGTGATAAATTAATATGTGCATCTGAAGAAAATACTTACTAACTCCATTTACTTCGGGACTAAGTTTGCTAGAATAAACAACAATAATACCTACTACGAATATAAAATTTCACACGATTTTGGTCGTATGGTGCTTTTCAAAGTGTAGTGAATTTGTACTCTAGGAATTCAAACACTTGAATTTCACTACATCAATTTCCATGCAAACACCCGCCATCATGCAATGCACATTTCGTTGGCGGGATTTTTCATTGGAAGATTTATGAAGGTTATGAGGTTTATGCAATTCCAACTTTCGACTATAGTGATAAGAGTTATGGGTTGATAAAATTATCTGCATATGAATGTGAAGTATGGTCGTTAGTTGTCGAGGCGTTAGATGACAATAATCTAGTCGTATATGGAGATCGAAACAGAGTTGCTAATTGTTGTACGAGAAAATATTATTTTGAAATGCAGGTACTCTCATATTCAATTACGAGATTAACTTGGAAGAAGTTTACTATTTCGAAAGTGGAAATTCTACCCATTAATTATAAACTCGTGCATATACACTTCATTAACAATACTCGGAAAAAGATTATGTTCAGGAATGATCCATCCGGTTTGTTCTACTCATACGATTTGTATTGATCATGCATATAAATATAAGTGAATTCAGTGATTTGTATTGATCATACATATGAAATGTAATCTGCATTGCTGCAGATTTGACATCATATTGTGCTACTCATACCTATAAGTATATTCAAAGCATTTTATCTCCAGTGGTAACTTTACGCACCTGATTGTTTATTATTGAACTTGTGTCTTAAATACACAATGGTTTCTTACTGAAATGATGAATTTAATAGATGAATGGATAAATTTTTTGTAAGATTCTTACTGAATATTGGTTAAATTACGGTTTAATATAATATCTAATGAACATTGACATTCTACTCTAATAATACTATATGCCGAACAAAAAAATATACTACACGTAATTTATAAGCATTTATGTGTTTGTATATGATTTTTTTGTGATTATTAGTGTATAAATAAATAGTGTATTCAGAAAAATATACAAATTTATCCTTAATTAATGTATGATTAAATTATAGTGCATTGTCAGGGATATTTAATAAAATTTATTAAAACTTTATTGATGGATTTATTAAATTTATGGTAACTGATTGTAAAAGGAATGTCAAACATTTCCATTCGCAATTACTAAAATTGATGGATTTATGGAGCTATTGAATTAATTCTATTTTTCTATACGGAAAGGGCATTATAGGGTATCCAAATCAAATAGTGACCTTAATGTTTTAAGAATAAATTGTGTCTTAAATTGTATTTATTCCTTTTTTTAAAATTAATATTATACTCCCTCCGTCCACGAAAAGTAGTCTCATTTGCCCTATATTCTTTGTCCACAAAATGTAGTCTCATACCTTTTATAAAAACTATTACCCTTCAACCATCACTTAATTACTCAAATTGCCATCAACTTTATTCACAAACAATCACTTTATTCACAATGGACCCCACAATACCCTACAATACCATTACTTTATCTACTTTATCTACTTTTTTCTTAAAACATGTGCCCCACTACCATGGGACTACATTTCATGGATGGAGGGAGTATAAAATATTTTACCAATAAAATATATATATATAAAAAATTTATTTTACCAATAATATATATATAAAAAGTATTTTACCAATAATATATATATATATATATATATAAAGTTTATATATTAATTCGGGGCGGGTCGGGCATAAGACCCAAACCCAACTCATACTCAATATGGGGTGAATTTGACCTGATCCAAAGCTCGCGGGTGGGGTGGGTACTCGCGGGTCGGGTCAATATTATCATTCCTACTTCTGATCTTTAGTCTTCAGAGTTCTCTGAAAGAATCCGTTGAAATCTCTTGTTTTTAGAAGAGATTTTGGATAGTGCAATTTATTTATATTTTTGGAGGAGAATCCAACAAAATCCATAGAGTATTAAAATCCATAGACTGTTGAATACCTAAAGATTTTTAAAGACTTTTTAAAATCCGTATTGAATACCTCAAAATTTTTAAAGACTTTTTAAAATCCGAATTGAATACCCCCAAACTTTGAAAGTCCAAAAAAATCCTACAAAATCCACCCCCTTAGTTTCTGTTTTTTTTTTTTTCGTTGCTTTACTTTCTGTTTTTTCTTCTGTTGTTCTGGATGCATTATGCGTTTCTCCTGTCCCTTTGTGAGCCTATTGTCCCTTTGTGGAGCCCGTCCCTTTGTAGAGTTTGCTTTTGTTCCTTTGGGAGCTTTTTGTCCCTTTGTGGAGTTTGCTTTTGTCCCTGCTGTGGTGTTGGATTTCTGTGGTTACTTGAAAGTTTTGGATTTTTATGCTTGGTGACTTTTGTCATTTTGTTTTCCTATTTCTCAAAATATTAGATTACCTTAGTGTGGGATTTGTCTCGTTGTTTAAATAGAGGACTGTGCATTTCTTGTGGGCAAAGAGTACACTCGCGTCCCCACCTCTTACGATTGGAGTGGATAGCGACACCGATTGAATTCGTATTGGTTGAAGATCTAGTGATTTGTAAAGTATTTTTTTATTTGATTTAATCTGATCTTGTAAATCTTTAAAAAAAAAAAAATCAAATTAAATCATCACTTATAAAAAAATGGTCATATTTATGCGAAATATAAAAAAAAATGGCATTTTTATTTATAATTTTTTTAAAGAATTTTTTTTTAATACATTCTCACGAGATATATCAGTTATAAAACTTTAAACAACCGTGAAAACACTACTTTTCACTTCAAACAAGTGGATGATTAAAGGCTCGTTGAATAGGGCCAGTCTTTTTTGAAATATTTTATACACGCATTTTATGCTAATTTGATCAAGTCAAAACCTTAACAAAAGTTAAATTAAGATAATTTAAAAAAAATTGCAGGTCATAAGCATGGATCCGGGTTACCCAAAAAATTTGCGGGTCGCAAATAGGTGATTTACTACATGACCAAAATATTGTTACTACAAGGTTAAAAAATTACCACTACAAGGCCAAAAATTTAATACGTCAAAACATTCTGTAAATTCACCCAAAAAATTAATTGTCCAGAATATTTTTGGACATGTAGTAATACACTTTTGACCTTGTAGTGATAAAATTTTGGTCTTGTAGTAATATTGTTTTAGTCATGTCGTAGTCGAATAATTTAGAATTATTTTAGTAATTTTACTAAAAAAAAATAAGTGTCCAGAATATTTTTTGACTTGCAGTAATAAACTTTTGGTCTTGTAGTGACAAAATTTATGTCATGTACTAACATAGTTTTTTGACCCGCGTTGACGCGCGTTTGACCCACGAATTTTAACTTAATTGGTCAATATTGCATATATATTTTTGCCCGTTAAAAATCTTACTTGGTAAAAGAAAAAAGAGTACATAAGGAACATCTGAAACTCAAATGGAAAATGGGTATGACAATTTACACCTCCATTTACGATTTGTCGATAAAAGTGTATATGGTCGACACTGGTTGATCGAAATTTATATAAAAAAAAATCGACTATTTATTGTCGACTAAATTGTTGTCGACGAGGGTGTATTTGGTTGACAATAAATAGTCAAAAATATAAAAAAATGGAAAAATTAAACCTGTGATGGAGGCGGTCGGCCGTCTTGGATCGGATTTGGGCGGGCAGCGTCTTGCGTGGGTTTGCTGTCGGTGGCGAGTGGGTTGGTGGGGGGCGACGGAAAAAACCGCAAAAAAAAAAAAGAAAAGAAAAGGAAAAGAGGGGAGGGAGGAAAAAGAGAAGAGAGAGAGGGGCCGACGGCCAATGGGCAGGGGCGGGTTTTCTTTTTTCTTTTTTACAGAGAAAGAGGGGATAGGAAGCAGCGACGGCGCCGGTGAAGAGAGGGAGAGGGCGGTTGCCGGCGAGGAGTGGGTTATATGGAAGAGAGATGAGGGTTATAAATTAGGGTTTGGGGATGGTGTTGGTAGTAAATGAGTATTTTATAGAGAAAATGAAGAATATGGTATTTAACTATTTATAACAATTAAGGGGTGTGCATCTATCTTTGACTGATTTTAAGTGGTGGCATCAATGGAGGTGTGCATCCCTTCAAAATGGAGGTGTAAATAGTCAAACCCATGAAAAAAGGGCTCGGAATACAAAGTCCAAGAAGAGAGGTCCGGAATATAAGATGGGTTTGACTATATGCACCTCCATTTCGGAGAGATGCACCCCCCCCAAAATTTGTCTAAAAAAATGCACCCTCCCTTCGAATTGTCCAAAATACCCTTCTTTCATAAAATTCCTATTACTACCCCACACCCCCAAACCCTAATTTCTAATACATCTTCTTCTTCCTCCCCAAATCACTCCACCACCCGCCGCCGCCGGCACCCTCCCTCGCTGCCGCTGTCGCCGCGTCTGCCCTCGCCCCTCCGCCACCCTCTCCCTCTCTTCTCTCCCCTCCATTTCCTCCCCCACCCCGATCTGTAAAAAAAAAAAAATATTGCAGCGGCCGCCCTCTCCCTCTCTTCTCCCCCCTCCATTTCCCCCCACCCTCTGCCATGGCGCCCTCGCCCCACCACCCGTAAAAAAAAAAAAAAGGTTCTACAGCGGCCGCCCCTTCCCTCTCTCCCGATTCGTCGTCGACGGCCCCAGCCCACACCCCAGGTTTGTCCGCCCCTTTTGGGCGTTTGTTAGGGATTTCTGCTTTTGCAGAAATCCTTCTTTTTTATTTTTTTTTATTTTCGACACTGTAATGTCTACCATATGTCCTCCCGTCGACAACATTTTGTCGACGGGAGGACATATGGTCGGCACTGGTTTGACGATTATTTTTTAAAAATTTAGTTTTTTTTAGGCCGAAAAGAAGAGGTTTGATAACTAAACATTTCAACTTGCTTGTTAATGTATTTGATAATGGTGTTTTATGGATGAATATGGTTGATTTGTTGAAATTTTTGAATTTTTTTTATTTCTTGCTACCGAAAAAAATGGTGACGGCAGCCGTGTTGTGCAATAACTTGCACGGTCAGATTGTATATCTCGTGGATTAAATATCCGGGATTTCGCTCTAGTATGAATGATCCTCGAATGTAATGTCTTCTTGGAATTAGCCTCTCGAGAACCTGCAAAAAATACGCCGGAGGGGAGTCCGGCGCGGACACTCCGATGCTTAAGTCAGTAAGCGTATTTTCGTATCAGGTAAGGACTAGAGATTCCTTTGATCGTCAAAGAGATCCTCAAGAGGTATATGAGTATCAAGTAAAAGACTCAGTGTGTAAAAATGATGTTAAGAGATCGTAAAATATGAATGTACCTAAGCTTACCTATTTATAGAGGAATTCTACCTGAGGGGAAGTTAGGTTTTCCCCTTATCTCGGACCTGCACCTCTTACTATCTTTGAATTAGTCTAGCCACCTTTGACAGGGTCTCCCGATCTCTCAGTCCCTGAAAAAACGCAACCATTCCCTATTGTGGACTTCAACCGCTGAGAAGAGGAAGAATGAGTCTTCCTCTATCCAATCTTATCCCGTTTTATATGGAACCTCTCCTACACTTTCGGCCAACTAATTCCCCCAGGACCGGGTCTCCTCGGTGTTCCTCCCCCGAGGTCCTTGGGTAGAGCTCCCTCCGGAGGGTCATCCGGGCGGACTCCTGCATTCTGAGGAGTCCTCTCCAATCCGTATTCTCCCGTTAATCCCATCATCTATATACGTGTCGACTTCTTACGGGATGACGATTTTAGGCCGCATCAAGCCGGAAGTTTGGTTTAGAGATAAGGTGAAAGAAATGATAGTAGAGGGGGTGCGTTCAGTAAGGGGGGTGCATCTAGTATGTTGTATTTTAATGAAGGGTATTTTTAATTTTTTCCTATTATTTAATTAATAAATTAAAAGGGGGAGTGCATCTCTCCGAAATGGAGGTGCATATAGTCAAACCCATATAAGATAAAAAAAAAAAAAAGTAGTAAAACAAGGCCGTTAAGACTACATTTATCGGTGACACCCAAATGGGTGTCACCACCAGATTGCACAAAATGACAAAAAATTATAATAATAAAATGGTGACACTCAAGCTTTGACACGGTGGGTGGAGCAACCGCATGTCATGCTTATGACTTCCTTTAATATTGTGACACTTGGCACCTTATTATTGGCTATCCAAAATTTTTTTGTATTAGGTAAATTATTGAAGATAATGTTTTAAAAAAAAAAAAAAAAATTTATCAAAATTCATAAAAAAAAAAAATCATCTACAAAGAATCCAATCTTGATGCATTTTGGAAAACAAATCAATTATCACTCTTTCTCTCTTTCTCTCATATTTGTATCATTTTCTACTATGGATCCAAATAATCCCAACATTTTCTCAAACTCTCAAAATTATCCATACACCCAAGATTATCCAAATTTTGGATCTTATCTTAACTCTTCCTTTTCAAATTCTGGAGATTTTTCGAGCTTCCAAAATTATCAAAATTCTCAGTTTTCCCCGGATCTTAATCAGGCTCCTATCTCAGAACAAATCCAAACATCACAAAATATCTCCCGAAATTTGTTCCCAGAAACTACGTCAACCGGAAAAAAACGGAAGGGGCCAAAAAGCGAGAAGTGGGAAACGAGAGAAGATGTAATTCTAATGTCATCTTGGTGTTATGTAAGTACAGATAGTGTACGTGGGAAAAATCAAAAGGGTGGCTCTTTGTGGAAACGAGTGCATGCTTTGTATATTGAAGCTCGACAAGAAAATCCGAAAGAGATAAAAGAAAGTAACGTGGAGTCAATGAAAGGTCGTTGGAAACGACTTAGTGAAAATGCAGGCAGATGGGTTGCTTCCTACAAGGAAGCATATGCTCTGAGAACGAGCGGAATGAGTCAGAGTAATATTGAGACTCAAGCTCATGAAATTTATGAAGCGGGTGGCAGCAAGTTTAATGACTTGATTGTATTTAATGAAGTTATGTGCAAATATCCCAAATGGAAAATTAATCTAGATCATCATTCAAATGAACAAGAAAATGGTGGCAGCGCAAAGAGATCAAGAACGAGTGAAGATGGAGAGTATTCCATCCCCTCACATCCAGAAGCTGGAGAGTATTCCATCCCGTCACATCCAATGGTCTTGTCTTTTCTTACTCAAGCATCAAACAACATACTATGTAAAAGTAAGATAAAGTGAGAGGAATGGTGTAAAGTATGGCTTATCACATGCCATAGTCTTGTTTGGTAGTTCTTTATTGTGTCAGATAGAACATGCAATTGGCTAGTCTAGTCTAATTTACTGTACCATATCACATGTTATTGTCTAGGTTAGTCCAATTTTGAGTATCAGATATCACATGCTAATGTCTAGTGTTGTGTCCACTTTATTGTATCAGGTATCACATGCTAATGTCTAGTGTTGTGTCCACTTTCTTAAACAACCATGCCTTATTTGGGATAAGTCTTTGATTGGAAAGATTATGATGGCTTGTATCATCATGCACAATATGATAGTAGAGGATGAGCGAGACACATATCAAAATTACCAGGAACCCACAGAATTTATAATGGATAATCCCACAGATGACGAACATCGTTATCGATACTCTACTGAACGCATTTCGAGTTTGTCCACTTATATGATTAATCGGGAACAACTCCGCAATAGAGAAGCTCATAACGCTCTTCAGAAGGACTTGATTGAGCATATATGGCAAAAATTCGGCCCGTCGAGTTAAATATGTAACTTGCATTTTCTGTATTTGTAATTTAGTATTTAATGCATCTATTTGTATTTTTCTTTTTATTTCATTTCAGTTTCCTATTGGTTATCTTGTAATTTTAATTTTGATTGAGTTTGTAATTTTATTTTAAGAATATGTATTTTTTTTCCAATTTATAATTGCGGTTTTAGAATATCAAATCATAGTTATATACTATTTCACACCTAAAAATAAAATAGAAAAATTAATTATAGATAACATATTTTGGAAAATAATAAAGAAATAATAAATATTTTAGGTTGGGTTGGTGTCATTGATAAAGTGAAAAAAAATTGGAATTGGATTGGAGTGTAGATTGTGTATGTGGATGAGAGAGAAATGAATATTATATTGGAAGGTTGGGTTGGGTGGGGTTGTGGATAAAAATAGTCTAACAAGCCCAATATATAAAATAATAAAAAATAGGGAAGAAAATAAAAATCCGTCAAGTGGTGCAAGCAGCTTAATTGAGTTTGAAACCCAGCTAATTTGCAATGGAAATTTATGTTAGTTAATTTATCGACAGCCAGAGGCGGAGGGAGAATGGGACATGGGGGTACAGCTGTACCCCCAAATTGATTTTTTATTTTTATTATTTAAGGTAAAAAAAAAAAAATTGCAAAAGGCTACGAATGCATCACCACATTTTTAGGTCAATACAAACTTAAGTTGAGTGGGTCAAAAGAAAGCCAACTCTAAAATGCAATTAATTTGTACAACTACCATATTAGTAATATTACTTAATTTACTTCTCTTTCCCCATTAATTAGGCATTAATTCTGTAGATTTATATTTTATTAAATATATTTATTTATACTTATTATTTGTTTTTAGTTATTATGTTTAATTTACAAATAAATTTATTTGAATCTATTACTTATAAGTTATAAATTAAGAGTTTATATAATAATTACTAATTTACTATCTACTCCAATTAGGAATAAGTTATAAATTAAGGTTTGTATTATAATTGTTAATTTACTACATTATGCTAAATTAATTTAGTTTAAAATTTGAAATAGACAATGATTTGAACTGTTTTTTTTTAATTGTAGATTTATTGTGAAATTATATTTGCTAATTGGTTAAATTATACTCCTATCTAATTTTCTCATGGAAATAGTATTTTACGGAATAACTTATGGAAAAAAAAGTTGCAAAATAATATGGGTGATCAATTATTAAATGATAATTTGACTACTTTTGTTGAGAATGATTTGTTTTACAAATTTTCGATAATAATATAATAGACTGTTTTCAAAACATGCGTATTCGTCGATCTCAATTGTAATTTGATTTGAAGTTTTGTAATGTTTTTTTTTTAAGTTTCAACAAATCGTATGACTTTTATTATTAAATAATACGAGTAGTATTTTACTTAATATTTTTCGTACCCCCGAATTTGAAATCCTGGATCCGCCACTGTCGACAGCTCGATCATAAAATCATTTTAACAATCCTAAATTTGTTGATTAGATACCGATGGTGGTAAATCCATTGTTCTATTGATTACAACAAAGTAAGGTTACAAGACTCATAATTTTAAGAATATTTCTCCAATACTTTACAAGTTTCCTATGGATAATCTTCCATTTCCCGCTTACATATTCTCCATATCCAAGCATTCATTTGTTCGTGCATATGCACCTCGTGCGTGAGAAATATTTTATACCCTGTCCGTCTCTTTAAAAATTGTCCATTTATTTTTTACACATTGATTAAAAAATATAATATTATATGTGTAGTGGATTGATTTTTTTTGAATTACAGCTATCCAACTTCGTCATGTGTAGTGGATTGATGATATAAAAAAAAAAAACGTAAAAAGGGATAGAAAACATAAAATGTTAGGGAGAAATATAAAAAAAAAAAGTAGAAAATAATACTCCGTATTGGATTTTATCAAAAAAGCAATTACCAACTTCGTTAGGATCGGATACCAAAATGACAAACACTATTTAACTTTCCAAAGAACAGAGGAAGTATATAATGTTAAATGTAAATCCTGGACAAAATCAACAGCTAGCTAACGAGAGTACTCTTAGTCCACTCAACTTGCCTCATACTATAATTCATATATTCCGCACCTGAAAATTTACCTATTTTAATGTAATTAATTCATTCATATTTAAATATTTTCAAGTGGAAACTTAAGAGGATAATGCTAAATAATAATGCCAGTCAAGCTATAAATATCATTCCGATCGAGTCCGTTGCAAATTTATTTACTTCAAATTAAAATATTAACAGGCCCGGTTCTAATGTAAGGCCAACGAGACGATCGATTCAGGCCCAGGAATATTACAATTTTTAGGGGCCCATTTTTTAAGATATCTTTTATATATATATATATATATATATATATATTTAATATAAATATTAATATAACAATATAAGTCAGAGAAGTGCTAAAAAAGTAAAAAAAAAAAATTAGTTTAATTTTTTATCAACTTTTTCACTTTTTCAATTTTACGTGCAATGAAAAACTAGGAGAAAAAAGTACTATTGAATTCAGACTTGATTTTAAAGGGAATGAAAAATTAGGAGAAAAAAGTCTCAATAAAGGTCTAATTCAGTTTATATTTTTAAGTTTTCACTTTTTCAATTTACATCTTACAGTGCTCAATTTACATCTTTTTTTGTTCAATTTACATCATTTTCGTCAAAAATTTGAGATTTCAGACAAATAGTTCAATTTACATCATTTAAATTTGAAAATAAAAAAATAATATTAAAAATTTCTAAAAATCTCAATAAATGAAAATTTTCTCTAATAAAAAATAAAAATTTAATTCCAAAAATCTAAAATTGTCTTAATAAAAAAATTCTAAAAATCTCATTAAATTTTTAAAATAATTATAATAATTACATTAAAAATCTGAAAAATCTCTTAAAATTAAATAACTTAAAATCTTAAAAATCTATTAATTAAAAATTAAAAATTCTAAAATGGGTAAAAAAAAAATTCATATTGTTATTCCTTTAAATTTTAAATATTGTTAGTCCTTTAAAAATTATTTTACATTATGTTTTATAAGTTCGTATAGAATAAAAAATATGAAGGGACGGGGTCTTTTTTTAAAGTTCGATTCAGGCCCAAATATCCCTAGGACCGGCCCTGAATATTAATAGACACACAAACATACAAACCAACCCAATTTGATTTAAAATATTTGAACCTGTAATGTATATAGCCAATACAAACATCAAAGTTCCAACTTATTTGAAAACGTACAACACATGCAAATTATGGAATAAACCTATAATCTCTCATCTTCTTAACACAATTAACAAACGACTTAGTCGTATCCCTGAACCCCAAGAACCCAAACTCCTTATTCTTGTTCATGCTGCACAACGTCTCCTTGTTCCTAAACACCACATCCACAAGCCAAAAGGCCGCGATGTCCCTCAATTTCGTCGCAGCCAAATCGTGTTTCTTCACAATCTCATCCCACACCGTATCCTTATCCTTCATCAAATCCTCCAACAAAACAGGCTCTTTCCCAGCTTCATACCCCACACTCTGAATCCCAAACTCCTCCCCCAACACTTTCCACATATGCTTCCACTTAAAAACGTCCCCGTTATTAACATTAAACGCCTCCTTATTCGCCTTCGGGTCAGTACCCGCCCATATAAAATGATCCGCAAGTAGATCCGAATCCACAGCATCCCACAAACACGTCCATGAAACCTCAGTCCCCGTGTACACTAACGGTTTGCCTTCGTGCTTACAAATCGCCGCGTACACGCACAACGTGCTGACCGTGTTCATCATGCTACATGGGGAAAATCCGAATATTAAAGCGGGTCGATGTACGGACCAGGTTAAGTTGTTGTTACGTAACCCAGCGTCGTAGACTAAATCTTCTAGATTGTAGTAGAAGTTTTCTTGTTTCAATCGTGGAAGATTTTCGTAGAATGGACAATCGTGTGGTTGATTTGTGCTGTCCATTTCAGCCATGTTTCCCCAATAGTATTTGATTCCTGCACCACTTTCAAAGTTAATTAATTGGATGTTAAATTAATTTTGTGATTTTAGGCTTAAAATTACTTGTTAGTAAATGGTAACTTAATAGGGGACGGGGGAGTACTACTATATATTAATTGTCTAATATATATACCTGTCTGGAGGCCGATGTGTTTGAGATTTGGGGCGTTGGGGATTACAGAGTCTAGAATGTTCCGGAACATGAGTGTGTTTAGTGCAACATCCTCTGAGCCGGTCCATGACACGTAGAAAATGTGGGTGATGTCTTTAAGAAGAGAGAGTTTGGAGTAGGTTTCTTCGGATTTTGCAATGTCACATTGGATGTAGTCCACGTGGAGGGTGGTTAGCCATTCAGGGCAAGGGCGACGGGCCACGCCGTAGACCTTCCAGGGTCCTCCGGGAGTGTCGGATAATGACAGCGTTTCTGCCAAGCCGCTTCCGGCGATCCCCGTAACGCCGACTATGAGTGCTACGCTCTCGTAACTTGGGGCATGACCGTTTGGTTGGAGTATTTTCTGTATCATCAAATCCGGGAAAATCACAAAATGTTGGACCACAATTTATATGGTTCAATGAAACAACTAATAATATATTTGAGTTACTAATAGTATTATATAAAATTGTTAAATTGTGATCCATTATATATAAAAATGTCAAATTGATTCTATATATTTGAGTTATCAATATGTACCTTTTGCAATACAAGTATTTGCCTATATATGAAAGGTTGAAAATCATCAGATTGATGAAGGAAAAAAATTTGTGATCCATTCTACAATATTCTATAATAAAAAATGGATTTAGAAATTACTATTCTGTTCTAATAAAAAAATGGATGTAGCTAGATACCTGCTCAATTTCACCAATGGACCTTTTGTACCACCAGCTCATAGTATCGGTGTACATAATGAATTCAAAAGAAATCGCGATTTGGGATTTTAATTTGGAGGGTGGAGTAGTCTGGTACAACAAGTATATATATAGACAAAACTTGATTAAAAAGCGAGAATGTTAATATTTGAGTTACTAGTAATTTTTACATTCCATTAAAATGAAAGCTATAATTCAGCACACTCAATTCATTATTCATACAATTTGTTTTATTTTCATTTATGGTAACATGCACAGAATGAATTCATTTATATTAATTTCTTATTTTTTTTTTCTTGTGGCTTGAATTATCAACTCTTATCTTTTGGGAAAAAGACCCATTGAGTGGACAACTTTTTTATGCTATAATATTCGATTCAAAGACCAACTAATTTAAGGGGACTGATCTCACAGTTCACTTGTGGGAGCCATCGAGTGGACAACATAACATAATAGATGAAATTGCTTTCAATAGAGATTGAACCCAGATCGTTTGTCTGGAGACTATGATACAATGAAAGAATTAAGCCGAATTATCAAGTCTTACTCTTTGGAAAAGATGCCCTTCGAGTCAATGACGGACCTACAGGGGGCCAGCGTGGACAGGGGGCCCCACTAATTTTTTTTTTAATATATTTTTTGTTCCGTACTTATTTATGTATTTTTTTATTGAGACTTTTTAAAATTACTTGTATATTCCTAATACAATAATAATTCACAAAATAAATACCCTAATCACTACATTATTTTATTTTTAAAATTGCTACTCATTTTTTACCCACATTTTCCTTTACACCTCATTAAATTCTATTTTACACTGACTAAATCATCCAAAATACTCCTAATTTATTTGACCTCACACCCCCCACTAAGCTCTACATTTTTCTTAAAAGTGAGCCGGTGAAGCAAGACATCACAAGACGGGGGAGTATAATTTAAGCTCTATATTTATCTGATACTAGTAACTAATGTCTGTGTAGGGTTGCAAGTTAAATTTGAACACCGTTTCGCTTAGTACGAGGCGAAACAATCAAAATTAATTCCCTTCAAAATATAATAAAAGTCGTTAAATTTAAATTTAATGAAATGAGATATATTGAAAATTTTATACTGCGTAATAAAATAATTTTGTAGGTATAATATTATTTTGTAAATCGGGTCCCCAATTTTGAATTTCTGGGTACGTCACTGCTTCGAGTGGACAACTTAATGAGTGGAGTTGCTTTCAATAGGGATTGAACTCAGATCGTTTGCCTGTAAACTCTGATACAATGAGGGCATGTTTGTTTTGGGATTATATAGGATGGGAGAGATGGGGATGGGGAAATCCTGGATGGAGAAATTCTGATGAATAGTGATTGTGTATGTTTGTTTTGGGATGTTGAGTAGGATGAGATGTAACTTTATGTCAAATCAATTGTGTAAGAGTGTGTGATGTTGTATTATTTTATATAACTTTATGTCCAATCAATTAGTAAGAGTGGTGATGTCGTATTATTATAATAGTAAAATATATATATATTTTTAGGGTTGGATGTTGAAATCCGGATGTTAAATCCGGAACTAGAACAAGACGAGGGACGTTACGTCCCACATCCGGACGTGTGAGTCCCAAAACAAACATGCCCTGAAAGAATTTTGTCTCGGACGTGTGAGCGTGAGCCTTGAGGCTCTGATACTATAAAAAAATTACATCTCATCTAAAAGTTTGAACTTGTAGAGATGTGGATAATTAATTGATTTATATTAATTTCCTAATACAGTTTTATTATTTTTCAGTTATTTATTTATTTATTTTTTGTTACAAAAGTTACTAGGAATAGATTGGGGAATTAATATTTATTTATTAATAGACGCATGGGTCGCATGCACCATATATAAATTGCAATATAAGACAAAGAAGGCATGACTCGCATGCGCCATTGTACGGAAGAAACAAAATAAACTTGATACTATGTTAATTTCCGCTAGATTAATTTTTAAAATATTTTAATTTCTTGTTAAATTGAATTAGATTAGTTTTTTTTTCTTAGTTAGATAGAAAATATTATTTTTACATTAAGTCTTTCATGTATAATCGATTCATATTTATCACTAGACGATAGACATCGTGCATTTGCTGTTGACTAATTTTAGTGTTGAAAAAAACACGAATAATCTGCTAGTCTATATATATTTCATTCTCAAATCTGCTAGTCTATATTTCATAATCCATAATTGATAAGAATATATGACAATGGGTAGCAACTAGTGAATATTTCATTAGAGTGATATAAATTGAGCTCTTTCAAATGGGGCGTGGGTATTCAGAAACTTGTTTGTCCTTTGTCCTGATATTTAATGTTTTTACTGAATTAATTTTAGAGTGTATCTAGATTTTCAGTTAAAAATGTTAATTGAAGATCTTGTTTCAATTGTTATAATTATGGGACAAGATTGATAAACAAAACTTGTTGTTTATTGAAGAGCATTAATTCTAGAGTAAGGTAGAGTAGAACGTTACATTTAATTTGTAGGGTTATGATAGAAGGATAATTGGAATTTATTAGGAGTATGGAGTATTACTTTCTGTAGTAAAGTTTTCTTGTTTCGATCCTGTGAGGTGCAAACAATTTTTATGGGGTCATTTCCATACAGAGCGCAAAACTCGGGCTTTAAACGGGTCCCTCGTAAGTGTGCGGTGAGATTGATCCCCCGAAATTAGTCGTTAATAGAATTAGATACCCGAGACTTTAAAAAAAATGTAATTTTGTGTGCAAAACGGCAGTGCACGTGCAGCTCGTGCGTCCGAACTACTATATTTTATGTTTTTTTTTTCCATACTCCTATTAGTTTAGTTATCCTTTTATGGTTGGTGCAATGACGAATTCTATCTCTCTTTTTTTTTTTTCATTAATTAGTACTTTCCCTTGTTTTGTTCATCCGCAATTTCTACCTAATTTTTGTTTTTTCTTCACCAATTCTTATTTTCTAGATCGGAACAATATATAGTATTAATATTTGCTAATATTCATTTATTTGGCTTTAATTTGTACTTCAAAACAGCTGCCATTGCAAGCAAACATCCCGATTTCATCCTATTGCATTCTTATAATCTGTTATTTGGAATTCAAATATATAAGTCTGGTTAATACTTGTTTGTACCAATTACAGTTACATATCTGATACTACTTGATTTAATTTTTTAAATCGATGCATATGATAAATACTAAATAATTTAAATATTAAATAAAAATAAGTTACTTATATGTAACTAATACACAAAAGTGGCAACATACAAGTCTGGTCTAGTTTGAAATACGTACAAGAATTTTTAAGCGTACTAAATATTGTTGGCATAAACAAATTTGAAACGAAATAAAATGAGTATACTAATATTTAATAATTACCAACTTAAACAATTTACGGTGTTTATCAATTACAACATATCCTTTTTTTTCTTTGCAATTTAATACACCACCTTTTTAAGTTTTGCAATTCGATGCATGTGTTTATTTTTTGGCAACACAATTGATGTATATACACTATACACTGAAACCGCATTAAAGTTCTACACAAATGTCCACGTAAATGTCATGGCTGATCAATAAAATGTATTTTTTTTTATTTTAAAAACTTTTTTAAATAAAAATAATATACAAAATTTTACATTATTTTTTTTGGACTGTGATTTGGAGGACGCGATTTTATTCTTTTTAGTTTTTGGAGAAATGATACTAATAATTAAATTGATTTATGGTTTTTTTTAAAACAATTTTTTTTTTAGTATTGTTTTTACTTAATTTTTTTTTTAGTATTGTTTTTAGTTTAAAATTACTTTTTTAGTATTCTTTTTAATTAAAAACGTTTTGAAAATTAAAAAAATAAATTATTCATCATTCGTGACATTTATGTGGCACCTCGACAAACAATCACATCATAATTTTAATTGTTGTCAGAAAATTGACAGATGTATTGAATTGCAAAACTTAAAAAGGTGGTGTATCAAATTGCAAAGAAAAAAAAGATATGTTGTAATTGATAAAAACTGTAAAGGACGTGATTTTTTTTGCAATTAACCCATAAAACAATATACCTCAAAAAATTAAATTAGAAAGAAAAAAACTTTAATTTTCAAAAAATAAATAAAAAAGAAAACAAATGGTATACTTGAAATTACTACAATATTTAAAATTGAATCCACCAATCCAAATATATACACAAATTCAAAAGATTATAATTCAAACAGTGCAATTCCACTAAATCTTGTTTTAATATATCATTAATCATGTCTAGCAAATCTATGATAACAAATATCCCAATTTAAAATTGCTTCCTCTATACACTTTAAGTTGATTCAATTATTAATAAAATTATATAACACACAAACATAGAATTAATTAATCTAGTACTCTGGATTAGCATATTTGAACATACGACACATGCAACGCAACAAACTGATATTGATGATGATCGATCATGGAAGAAACCTATAATCTCTCATCTTTTGAACACAATTAACAAACGACTTAGTTGTGTCCCTAAACCCAAAGAACCCAAACTCCTTATTCTTGTTCATGCTGCTCAACATCTCCTCCGTACTGCTAATAAACGCGATATCTACAAACCAAAACGCCGCAATGTCCCTCAATTTCGTCGCAACCAAATCGTGTTTTATCACAATCTCATCCCACACCTTATCCTTATCCTTCATCAAATCCTCCAACGAAACAGCCTCTTTCCCAGCTTCATACCCCACGCTTTGAATCCCGAACTCCTCCCCCAACACTTTCCACATATGCTTCCACTTAAAAACGTCCCCGTTACTAACGTTAAACGCCTCCTTTTTCGCCTTCGGGTCAGTACCCGCCCATATAAAATGATCCGCCAGAAGATCCGAATCCACAGCATCCCACAAACACGTCCACGAAACCTCAGTCCCCGTGTACACCAACGGCTTGCCTTCGTGCTTACAAATCGCTGCGTAGACGCACACCGTGCTCACCAAGTTCATCATGCTACATGGCGAAAACCCGAATATCAAAGCGGGTCGATGTACGGACCAGGTTAAGTTGTTGTAACGTAACCCAGCGTCGTAGACTAAATCTTCTAGATTGTAGTAGAAGTTTTCTTGTTTCAATCGTGGAAGATTCTCGTAGAATGGGCAATCGTGGGGTTGCTTTTTTGTGATGTCCGCCATTTCAGCCATGCTTCCACAATAGTATTTGATTCCTGCAACACTTCGTTAAAGTTAATTAATTTACTCTAAGATGTTAATTAATTATATACTCCCACCATCCCTTTATTTGCACACTTTCGTCCAACATTATTTGCACACTTTCTCACAACTTAACTCAATTTATAACTTTAGTCAAATCTCTATCCACTTTAGTCAATGAATTACCAATAATACCCCTCTTTTCTTCTACCATACACATCACTATATTCTACTCCCTCCGTCCGAAGATTTTATGCACACTTTCCTTAACGGGCGTCCCAAACATTTTTTTGCACACTCCAAAAAAGGAAACAATAATACCAATAATGTCCCTCCTTTATTTTACCTTTAATCAAATCTCTTTCACTTTAATCAATGAATTACCAATAATACTCCTCCTTTGTTTACCTTACACATCACTTTATTTCATTTTTTTAATCTCCGTGCCGATCAAAGTGTGCATAAAATCATGGGACGGATGGAGTATTTTCTTAATTTCCGTGCCCGTCAAACCATACATAAAATAAAATCTTGGGACGGAGGGAGTAATTAATTACCTGTTTGGAGGCCAACATGTTTGAGATTTGGGGCGTTGGGGATTACAGAATCTAGAATGTTCCGGAACATGAGTGTGTTTAGTGCAACATCCTCTGACCCGGCCCACGACACATAGAAAATGTGGGTGATGTCTTTAAGAGGAGAGAGTTTGGAGTAGGTTTCTTCGGATTTTGCAATGTCGCATTGGATGTAGTCCACGTGGAGGGTGGTTAGCCACTCTGGGCAAGGGCGACGGGCCACGCCGTAGACCTTCCAGGGTCCTCCGGGAGTGTCGGATAATGATAGCGTTTCTGCCAAGGCGCATCCGGCGATGCCCGTAACGCCGACTATGAGCGCCACGCTTTCGTAAATTGGGGCATGTCCCCCGGTTGGTTGTAGTTTTTTCTATGTCATCATCAAATTATATTAACATTCCACAATTTAATTATATTGTTAATGAAAATAACTAATCTCTTTGTCCCAAATCACTATTCAAATTTAACTTTTTTATTTAACGCATGTATTAAATGTTGAAAAACAATATCTGATTATTGAACAAGGATATATAAAGTGTGTCTAAAAATTGGATCAATGTAGAAATTAGTAGGTACCTGCTCATGAATTTCACCAATGGACCTTTTGTACCACCAGTTCATACTCATGGTATCGGCGGTGTACTTGTTGAAGTAATTCAAAAGGAGAGGAAAGAAATCGATCGTGATTAAAACGCAATTGGGGTGTTTAACTTAAATGGAGTATATATACACACAAACTATTATTATGAAGCGAATAAAGGAAATTATATTTATTATTGAAGATTTGGTTGAACAAATTAAAGATTGGCATAATGGTGTTACATAATGGTGTTACACACAATATCATTTTCCTGTTACATAATGGTGTTGTTATACCTAGTCAAAGGAGTCAATCTTTGACAAGTCAATCCTAGTCACCAGCTTACGTGGCGAGGACCAGTCAACAAAGTCGTGCGACGACTAGTCAACAGGACCAAGAAAATGTAATAGAGTAGATGTATTTAATATGTTTAAGTGCTCGCTCAAAGATGTTGACGAGCACCTGTTTTAGTTAGCTGCTCGCCCGAATGTGTGGCGAGCACGTGTCTTTCTTAGCTAGAATAGTCTAAGTATTGAAGCCTTGGGAGACAGCACGGAGCGTGGCGATCACACTCCTCGACATGGTCCTCCGGCGACCACCGTGGCTCAGCTCCTCGGCATCTCGGCGAGGACGAGCACCAGAGGCGGTTTAGCATTAAATGCGCCATCAAATCACCTTTTCGGGCAGAAGATGGGTCCAATAAGGGCGTGCCACGTGTAAAGGGCGGGCAGCCCCTAGAAACCACTATATAATGCCTAAAAGAGGCTCATTTGTACACAAGTTACACATTCCACCAAATCACCCAACCCAAAGCAATAAACTCTCCCAAAGCTCTTAAGCTTTTAGCTTCTCCAAGAAGCTACTTCTTGTGTTCTTGCTTGTTCTTCTTTAGATCATCAAGATCATCACATAAATACTCCCTAAACACGTAATAAACCCCCGATCATTATACATGTTTGTCTCGTGCTAACAAATAGTCCACATCCGAATCAACCATCAAAAGCACGCGCAACATTTGGCGCTAGAAGGAGGGGTCCTTTTACGTGTTCTTCATCTCAGTTTCATCCGATCATCGAGCGATCGGTTAGCAAACTCCGTTTTCAGGTTTTTAATCGGTAGTTCCACCTTTTAAAGCTTTGTTTACGTATTTCCGTGTTCTTCGTGTTCTTGAATATTAGCGATATTCGAAACTTATTTTGGAGTTTGATCTCCGTGTAACTTGTTTTTAAGCTTTAAGTTGTTGTTACTTACTTCTAAGTAGTTGTAATAGCACGTTCTTCTGCGTAAGAACTCTAATCTTTCGTTTTTAAGCGTCGAAAGCTTAAGAACAGTCATATCTTTGTAATAATCCCCAGAGACACTCTTTAAACGATGTCTCACCATACTCCACATGACGGAATCTTACCGTCCGGAGGGAACGAACTCCTTCCGACGCCGGTAAATCCGTTTGCAAACTTGAACGTAGGGGACATTTTGAAAGATCCTCAACACTTGAAAGACTTTTCTGACTTCCTCATAGAGAAGAGGAGGCAGAATGAGAAGGAAGAGCTTGAGAAGGCCAAGGATCAGGCCTTCGACAGAGCTCGCAAAGCCAAGGGGAATGAGGAGGACGACCGCTCCTATCACTCACACCCCGTTCGCCAAGACAAAGGCAAAAGCAAAGTTGCCGAGCACTCCCACAATAGCCACACGGGAGACTCGCGACACAGAAATTCGGTTTTCAACCGGATGGATGACAAAGATAGAAGGGCTCCTCGCCGAGTGCCCTTCAATATGGATGGCCGACCAGACAGAGCCGACCACCACCGAGATCACGCTGATAAGAGAGATCAGGGTGACAGAGTCTCAGCTCTTGATCGAGTGGGACCAGGGAAGGGTTCGCGAGCTCCGGCGAAGAGTTATCGCAGCCATCATTCTGACAGGCACTCTCCCAGGCGATCACGTCATGATGATCGCCCAGCCGCATCCCAAGGGAGTCGACGCGACGAGGACGTCGTCCCCAAGCCACAGACCGCCGAGGAGGGGCAAATCGCCCAGTTCCTCGCAACTCAGAAATTGATGAAGCAGGAGATGGACGCTCTGCGAGCAGAGGTGGTCGCCTCGAAGCAAGGGACCACACCACCAATCACTCTGCCCGCACCTCCACTAAGTGTTGCAATTCTTACCGCCCCCATTCAAAGAAAGATTCAAATGCCCTCCATGGCGGCATACGATGGCGCATCCGACCCCAGAGTACACTTGTCCAAGTACTCCAACTACATGGCCTCAATCGGGGCAACGGACGCCACCCAATGCAGAAACTTCTCCCTAACTTTGGGAGACCGGGCTCATCCATGGTACACAACTTTGAGTCCCGGATCGGTCAGCTCATTCCTTGAGCTGGGACAACTCTTTCTGACCTACTACGGGTCTATTGCTGCTCGCCCAGCCTCAAAGCAACGTTTGGCAAACGTTCGCCAATCTATAAATGAGTCAGGCAAGGACTTCATCGAGCGCTTCGATAGGCTGGTGATCGATGGGGAGGCCGTGAACGATGAGACGAAGCTGATTTCAGCCGTTTCCGGTCTAAGGATAGGTACCAAGCTTTGGGAATCTATCCATCTTACTTTTTCCAGTTCTTATGCGGACTTCCGCACGAGGGCTGGGAACTTCATCCAAATGGAGGAAATCATGGACGCCGCCAAGGCTAACGAGCAGCCTGAGGCGTCCAAGAGGGTCTGGCCCAAAAAGAATGCAAACACTGGGGAGTCGTCCCAGCCCAAGAAGGCGACCACTCAAGCTGGCAGTGCTCGCCCAGCGAACTTCAGGCCTTTCGAGGAGTCTCCTGAGATCATCCAGTTCAGAGAATCTCTCTCTCTGGATCTCAGGGGCATTTTCAATGCAGTTAGGGGAAAGAATCTGCTCCCCCAGGCCAAGCCAATGCATACAAGTGATGAAAACCTAGATGGTAGCAAATTCTGCGACTACCACAACTCCATCGGCCACCACACCAATGGGTGCCGAGACTCGGTGAGAAACCTTTTTAAGCTGTACAATGAGGGCAAGCTCGCCCAGTTCATCAAGCCTCTAGGAAATGGCGACAACAGGGGGAAGAAACGTCGCGACGACAGCAGCGACCTGCGCCAACAATTGAATCGTCCCAAGCTGACTCCTCCCATGCCACAGAATCCTGGCAACGACATTGATAACGTGGGAGCCTGTCTAGTTATAGAAGGCCCATTGGGAGGAACCCAATCTGGGAAGGAGCTATCTGTTCGCCGGGCTCAGAGCGAGCAGCGAGCACTGAACAATGTCCATCAGGTGTGCGTCGCTCCGACTGCCGAGAAGCCTCCATCTCACAAATCCTTTTCTCGGACGACGACCTGAACGGCGTGGTGCACCCAAACAATGATGCTTTGGTCATCACGGGGAAGATCATGGGAACAAACTTCCATCGCATGATGGTCGACACTAGGGCATACACCAACATCCTCTTCAAGCATACTCTGGATGCTCTCGGTGATTATGCAGCGTACATCGAGCCTTGCGATGATATAATCGTAGCTTTTGGGGATACGCGCAACCTTCCCATTGGGAAAATCAGACTATCCCTGGAGTTGGCATCATCGAAAGAGCTTGAAATGCACCATGCTAGGCAGCTCGACTTCCTGATCATCGACATGCCATCGTCCTACAATGTATTCCTCGGCCGACCTTTCTTCAACGAGTTCAAGGCGGTCGTTTCTACTTATTACTACTGTGTAAAATTTCCAACCCCGGCGGGAGTTATAACCGTCAAGGGCGATCAGACGCGGGCGAGGGAGTGTCTCGTCCGTTTTGCAAAACGTCATTCTAAGGAAGGTGCTATGGTTGGAAAGTATATTGAGTGTCAAACACAAAATCAACAAATGAACTACTTGGAGGGTCTTCCTAACAAGTACAGAAAGATTGAAGTTGGGGAGTGCAGTCGTAGTTCCGGCGACCACCAAGTGGAGGCGAACGAGCACGCCTCCATGGAAGTGGACGACCACACCCCAATGGAGATCGACGAGCAGACAATCTCGGGCGACCAGCTCCCCGGCGACCAGTTTCCAGAAAACTTTCCAGATCTGGAGCCTAGGTTAGGCTTTGAGCCAGAGTTCGGAATCGAGGATCCTCGTTGGAAGGAGCCTAAAGAACGGGCAACTTCAGCGGAGGACCTTGAAACCATCCATTTAAACGAAGCTCATCCAGAACTCGAGGTATTCATCGGTTCGAATTTACCAAAACATTTGCGATCAGACATGGTCGCATTTTTGAAAGAAAACATCGGTGCATTCGCCTGGTCGCACGAGGATATGGTGGGCATTCCCACGGATCATGCCTGCCACAGATTGAATATTGATCCAGCGAGGAGACCTATCACCCAAAAACGAAGGAAATTTGGGCCTGATAAATATGCGGCTTTGGCGGTCGAAGTCAAGAAATTGATCGACAATAAATTAATCGAGAAAACTGGAACTGATCCCGAGTGGCTGGCCAATCCAGTGCTCGTCAAAAAAACGACCGGGTCGTGGAGATTGTGTATAGACTTCACAGATCTAAACGACGCCTGTCCGAAAGATCACTTTCCGATGCCCCACATTGATCACCTAGTAGACAATACAGCGGGGCACGAGATGTTAACTTTCATGGATGCTTTCGCGGGCTACCATCAGATCGCGATGCATCCCGACGACCAGCGGCATATGGCCTTCATGACGGCCGCCGAAATGTACAGCTGGAAGAGAATGCCTTTCGGTTTGAAAAACGCGGGGGCAACATACCAAAGACTGGTAAATAAGATGTTTGAGAAACACATCGGCGAGATGGTGGAGGTCTATATCGACGACATCGTTGTCAAAAGCTTGCGGAAAGAGGATCACCTACACCACCTCGCCATGACATTCGATATATTGAAGGAGTACAACATGAAGTTAAATCCGAAAAAATGCAGTTTCGGTGTTAGCTCAGGAAAATTTTTGGGGCACTTGGTTAGCCAGCGGGGCATCGAGGCGAATCCGAGTAAAATTCAAGCAGTCATTAACATGCAAAGCCCAAGGAACGTGAAAGAAGTACAGAGGTTGACAGGATGCCTTGCATCGGTGAACAGATTTATTGCACGAACGGGCGATCGTTGCAAACCTTTTTTCGATGCTCTGAAAAAAGGGAGGTTCGAATGGACCGATGAATGTGAAAAAGTTTTCGAAAAGCTAAAGGAATACCTATCGGATCCGAAGGTCCTATCCAAGCCAGTCCCCGGCGAAATTTTGTATCTATACTTGGCGGCCACTGACTGTGCGATCAGTTCAGTGCTCGTCCGAGCTGAGGGGAGCACACATCTACCTATCTACTACGTAAGTCAAACACTAAGAGATGCGGAGTTGAGATACACTCCAATGGAAAAATTGGCGTACGCACTGGTCATGAGTGTCAGAAAACTAAGGCAGTGCCTGTTCGACCACGAGGTGGTCGTCCTCACCACCTTTCCACTCCGACGAGCACTGCATCGTCCGGATACCACTGGAAGACTTTTGAAATGGTCGGTGGAAATAGGGCAATTTGGGCTCACCTACGCACCTAGAACGGCAATCAAGGGACAAGTATTAGCTGAATTCATTGTAGAGCTCACTTTCCCGGAGAAAGTGGACGAGGGAATCGAGCTTCCTTGGACACTGTTCGTCGATGGCTCGTCGACGAGCACCAAAGCAGGGGCAGGAGTCGTCCTCACCAGCCCAACCAGACAGACGTTTGCTTCGGCGATCGAGTTCGGGTATCGGGCGACCAACAACGAAGCAGAGTACGAGGCTCTGGTTGCAGGAATCAAGATGGCTATGGCCGTGGGCGCCAGAAAACTGAAATTTTTTTCTGACTCTCAGCTGGTTGTATGTCAAATTACGGGCGACTACGAGGCTCGCGGCGATCAAATGATAAAGTATCAAGAGCTAGTGAAAGGATTACTCGAGCAATTTGATCAATTCCACATCGAGCAAATCCCTAGGGAGGACAATACGCAAGCAGATGCGTTAGCTCGACTGGCCACTTCAGAGGGGGAGGCAATATTTTCAAAAGCGACCATCACTAAAATTTATTCCCCATCGGTGAACAGAGGTCAGATTTTGCAGGTTGAAGCGACCAGCGACGAGGACTGGAGATCGCCGATCATCAAGTACATCAAGACCGGTGAGCTCCCGGGGGACAAAGTGAAAGCAACCAGACTGCAGCTCAGGTCCGCAAGGTACACTGTTATTGGCGACCAGCTGTACAAACGGGGTTTTTCAATGCCTTTATTGAAATGTCTCGGGTAAGACGAAGCGAAGATCGTCATGTACGAAATCCACGATGGATCATGTGAAAATCATACAGGGGGGCAAGCGCTCGCGTTAAAAATCATGAGGCAAGGTTATTTTTGGCCAACACTGAAGAAGGATGCAATTCATTACGCCCAGGCGTGCAAGAGATGTCAAGCTTTTGCACCCGCTATTCACTCACCTCCAGACGAGCTCATCTCCGTCTACAGTTCTTGGCCCTTCGCAAAGTGGGGCATCGACATCATTGGACCTTTCCCGCCTGGCGTCGGGGGGGTAACTTTCGTAGTCGTAGCAGTCGATTACTTCACCAAGTGGACCGAAGCGAAGGCATTGAAGACCATCACAACGGCCCAGATGACAAGTTTCATATGGAAAAACATAATTTGCAGGTTCGGCCTACCACGAGCGATAGTGACGGACAACGGACGTCAATTCACAAGTCAAGACATGCTGGATTTCTGCTCAGAGTGGAACATCAAGAAAAAATTTTCAACACCCTATCATCCACAATCGAATGGTCAAGTAGAGGCAATCAACAAAATCATCAAGCACACCTTGAAAGCTAAGCTAGATGGATTGAAGGGCAAATGGGCGGACGAGCTGCACATGGTTCTGTGGGCATATCGGACGACCACGAGGAATTCTACTGGTGAAACTCCGTTCGCGCTCGCGTTCGGAACCGAAGCTGTCATACCAGCAGAGGGGCAGGTCCCAACTTTTCGAGTAGCAAATTATGACGAGCAGTTGAATAACGATGCACAGCTCTCCGACTTGGACTTCCTAGAAGAGCGAAGGCTAACAGCGGACGAGAAGAACGTGGTCTACAAGCAAAGGTCAGAGCGCTATTATAACACCAAAGTACGTGCTCGCCAATTCACTATCGGCCAGCTCGTACTTCGGAGGGCGACGGAGCAGTCCATCGGCATACTTGGCCCGACTTGGGAGGGTCCGTACCGAATAACGTGCACACTCTTGAACGGATCGTACGAGCTAGAAGATCTGGAGGGCAAGCCGAGCAAGTACCCATGGAACGCGGTCAAGCTGAAGAAGTATTACCAGTAAGTTTTTAATTTTTTCATATTTGTATAGTTTGTATCTAATCATCATTTCAATACAAGTACAAGTTTTAAATTTCCATCAAGTGTTAGATAAGTTTTAATTTTTAGACAAGGCTCTGCGTAGCCTTCTAGGAAACAAAAGACGAGCACTCTTTCTTAACGATGCTCACAAGGTAGTGGCGACGACGACCACTACCTGTCAAACAAAAAAGAGTTCAAACCGACGAATGGTTAACTCTAAAAGACAAGCACTCTTTCTTAACGATGCTCGCAAAACAAAGACGAGCACTCTTTCTTAACGATGCTCGCAAGGTAGTGGCGACGACGATCACTACCTCCCAAACAAAAAAGAGTTCAACCGACGAATGGTTAACTCTAAAAGACGAGCACTCTTTCTTAAAGATGCTCGCAAAGACAAAAGACGAGCACTCTTTCTTAAAGATGTTCACAAGGCAAAGACGAGCACTCTTCCGCAAAGATGCTCGCAATAAAAGGAGTTTCCAAAAAGACAAGTACTTATCAAAAAATGCTTGCAAAAATTAATCACAACATAAGTTGAAAAGCAGTAACGAGAACGATCACTCAATATTTAACAAAGTAAACGAACACATCATAAGCAAAAAGTTCCATTCATTAAAAAGCCTAAAAGGCTGAAATTACAAAAAGGCCTTAATGGCCGAGCAGTCCTAAAAAACAGAAATAAAATACAAGTAAACTAAGCTACCGGAGCGTTCTCCTCGGCAGGAGCATCCTGCTCGCCGGCAACTTCCTCCTCGATCGCATCCTGTTCGCCCTGTTGAGGTGGGGAGTCCTCGGGAGGATCCGCGAACAGCACCGGAACTCCCAAAAGTCGAGGGAACTGGAGTCCCATTCGCATCAGTGGAAGCAGGGGGAGTTCGGTTTCCGGTTGAGGATTTTCTTTCATAAGAAGGTCATCCAAAAACCCACCGAGCGGAATCACGTCCACTTCCGGATGAACGTCCAGCAATCGATGAATGAGCCCGTGGGCAGTAAGCGCCACCGATAGCATGGCAACGCCCCCAGCGAGCTCATTTGTCTCATCTCGCTCATTGGTCATATCGACCAGCTCTTGCCGGAGAGTAGCCAACTCTTCTTCATCAGCTGCAGACTTATTTTGGAAAGAGTTTACCTCGGCGCATTTCATTTTCAGCTCATCCTCGGCAGCCTGGAGGCGAGCACGGAGACGTTCGATCTCTTGAAGATCTTCTTGATCTTTCTTTCGAACCATCTCAAGTTGGGCCTCAGAATCGGCCAACTTTGCCTCGAGGTCAACCACCTTCCTCTCAACAACAGCTTTAGCTTTAGCCATTTGGACAAGCCTCGCGCTCCTCTCCTCGCTGACCTTGCAACTCTCGGCGATCTGGAGCGCAAGCCTCTCGAGGGTGTATGTGGCACGGGTCATATCGATGGCGGCCAGGCGCGCGTTCTCCAGAGAGCTCTGGTTGTTCACCTCGTCGAGTAGCGTGGTCGTCAGCGACCGGGGTACATTCCTCATGACCCTTGCGACGACCGGGTCCAGAGATTCTTGAGGGGCCGCATCCCGCGACCGGAAGAAGCCGAGGAGGTTGTCGTTGTAAGGCTCAACGACCGAGTTCTCGGCAACCCTAAAAAAAAAAAAGAGAAAAGTTAGAAAAAAGTACTTGAAAGTACTTGAAAAAAATCTAAGGCTTTATTGATTATAAGCTTACCTGGCAACCCTTGCGGCATCTCAGCCGAGTAATGTGTTGTCTCCCTGAGCTCTCTCCCCAGCCGACGAGCTCGTTGCAGTCTCTCGCGACCGAGTGCTTCGGGGAGGAGGGGATACGACCTGAGTAGGGGGAGGCGAGCTACCCCTCGGCGGAGGAGATCTCCTCGGCGAGATCCTCTTCTCGGCAGCAGGCGGGCGAGAAGAACCCCCTCGAGTCGTTTTAGCAACTCTTTTAGGTGGAGCCCCCGAGGTCTCCGCCCCCTTCCTTTTCTTTCCGGTTCCGTCAACTACCTTGCGCTCGCGCAGCATCCTCGCTTGTTGCATCATCCTGCTAGATGTTATGCGATCAACTTCGACGGATGGAGGAAGGTAAGTAACAACTCTCTCCGGAACCACTACTAACAAAGAAAGACGAGAAGTTAATATTTTACGAGGAGTAATTTCACAAAAAACTTAGAAATATGTTGATACCTGGAGGGAACTCTCGGGTGAAGTGATGAGGAGGTACTCTGAGACCTGCTCGCTCACGCATACACTCCCTGTTCAAGAAGCGACAAGACCTCTCCAGGTAGCGACGGTTGAGAACGCAGCAAATGTGGTATTGGAAGAGGGGTGTAAGACGGTGTTCGGCAGTTTTCTTGCGAGCAGTTTCACCTACAAAAACGAGGAGTTAGTCAGTATAGAAAGAGCGAGCAGAAATAAAAATAACTTACCACGAATTCTTTGATACTCAGTATCAAGGGGAATGCGATCAGAGGAGCCATCCGGCTTCACTGGACTTTTCCAGTCCCCGGCTACCCACCACCAGTTGGTTTTCCAATCCCTAATCTTGTTGGGAACCCCCTCAACCAATTTGAAATTATCTCGGCCCCTCACGTAGTAGTATCCATGGCCCACTTTCTCTCCGGCCTCGGCCGCCTGAAGAAGATAGTTAATCTCCTTAGGACTGAGCCATGTGTTGCGACATTCGTTCTCGACCGCCACCAGGCCGAACAGTGTAAGGATTCCGATCAGGTTCGACCAACCGTTCGGCAAAATTTGAGAAGGGGCCACCCCTAAGAAATGTAAAAAGTTTGAAATACTGGGGTGCAGGGGGAACCTTAGCCCTGCCTCCATCATACCGATGTTGACGGCGACCATCCCTTCTGGCGGCTGGTCGGCCCTCTCATCTTGGCAAGGAACGAAGAAGCAGACGTCGGCCGGCAATTGATACTTTTTTCGTGAATTTTCTAGCTGGGCCGAGGAGACGGTGCTCGCATACTTGCTTGCTTCATATCTTGATTGGAAAGCTTCTCGGCGCGGGCGAGGAACCTCTCGAGGAGGGTATTCGCAGAAATATTTATAATAGGCCTCCCTCGAGACCTCGTCGCCATCCAAATTCTCCCTACCACTCAAAATGTCCTTTATGCTCTCTGCATACTGAACAACTTCCTCGAAGTCCTCGCGGAGACTCCTCGTCAAGGTCTCCTCGACTTGGGCAGTTTCTATCTGTTCGCCCACCCCTCGATTCAAATCCGGATCACGCAGATCTGAATCAGTCTCCTCGACATCCCCCTCCTCGGCATCGTTGCCGGTATCATCCCTGTCAGATTCATCGAGCTCGTCGACGTCGACGACCACTGCCTTTCCTAGGTTTCGAACTCCAACGTTTATGGGTTCAGGGGAGTGGATCCTAGAGTCCGAGGAGGATGCCCTCTCCATCAAAGCCAAGGCCAAACGGTCTCCGCCGTCGGAATTCTCAGAACCGCCCACCAACGGCGGCGGACCACCGTCGGAACCACCACCGGAGCCACCACCAACCTCCATTTTTTCTTAGAAATGGGGGAAGAAGAAGTTTTAAAAGAAGAAAATGAGAGTTAAATACCTTTATATCGATCAAAAACCACCCAAACACGCCGAAAAAGCTTGAAGTAGAAAGCTCGAAAGGATTTCAAAAGTTGCAGAATTGTGAAAGTGTTTTTATGAGGAAGAAAGGCCTATTTATAGGCAAATTTGTGCAGGGACCTATGTGCAAAAAACGGGGTCAAAAAAGCAATTTCCCCAAAAATTTGGGTTCATTTCCGAATTTGAGTTCGGCGAGTGGACCCCACGCGCGACCTTTGAGGTCGGCACGCGCCCCACGCGCCAAATTCAAATTCCTTGCGCCGCCCACGCGTCTGACACATGTCAGGTCCGTCATTATGAAAAGTTGCTTCGATAATCGTGCTCGGCGCTGGAGACGAGGCGACCGCCTCCATCACACGTCACCAAGATCTCAAAATTGATTGTGTTGTCGAGAACAATTTTCACCATCCAAGGAGACGACCATACTGCTCGCCTTACCATTCTACGAATACGAAGAAAGGCGACCAGGGGGAAAATGTTATACCTAGTCAAAGGAGTCAATCTTTGACAAGTCAATCCTAGTCACCAGCTTACGTGGCGAGGACCAGTCAACAAAGTCGTGCGACGACTAGTCAACAGGACCAAGAAAATGTAATAGAGTAGATGTATTTAATATGTTTAAGTGCTCGCTCAAAGATGTTGACGAGCACCTGTTTTAGTTAGCTGCTCGCCCGAATGTGTGGCGAGCACGTGTCTTTCTTAGCTAGAATAGTCTAAGTATTGAAGCCTTGGGAGACAGCACGGAGCGTGGCGATCACACTCCTCGACATGGTCCTCCGGCGACCACCGTGGCTCAGCTCCTCGGCATCTCGGCGAGGACGAGCACCAGAGGCGGTTTAGCATTAAATGCGCCATCAAATCACCTTTTCGGGCAGAAGATGGGTCCAATAAGGGCGTGCCACGTGTAAAGGGCGGGCAGCCCCTAGAAACCACTATATAATGCCTAAAAGAGGCTCATTTGTACACAAGTTACACATTCCACCAAATCACCCAACCCAAAGCAATAAACTCTTCCAAAGCTCTTAAGCTTTTAGCTTCTCCAAGAAGCTACTTCTTGTGTTCTTGCTTGTTCTTCTTTAGATCATCAAGATCATCACATAAATACTCCCTAAACACGTAATAAACCCCCGATCATTATACATGTTTGTCTCGTGCTAACAAATAGTCCACTTTCGAATCAACCATCAAAAGCACGCGCAACAGGTGTTACATCTCCTGTTACACTACTCGGATGAAGGACACGTGTCATGAGAGAGAATATGAGGATGGAGAAAACTAACACCGTTAATTTCTGTGAAAAAAAGAAAGAATGGTATTTTTGGCAATTGCCTAACTGCAAATTTCCTCCAATTCTAATATGGCAATCTCAATCGTGAAAATGAATCATCTCAACGGAAACAAGGAATCGCAAATCTCCCTATTTTCATTGGCAGATTATTCTCTCTTCAACCAAAATTCTGAAGATATCTTGAATAAGAACTCTGAACATAATTCTTATGATGCTAAAGCAGACTTGTGCAGTCAAATTGGGGAAACTTTTGAGTATAAAGTCACACTTTTTGGACAGTATTATCAACGCACAGTAACTTTTATCTTGCCCGAGAAAAAAGTTTCATGTAGTTGTAAAAAATTTGAGTTTTCGGGGATCTTGTGCTCACATGTGCTTAAGGTGTTCTCTTTGAACAATATTACGGAGATTCTTGAGTTGTATATTAAAAAGAGATGGACTAAGAAAGCCAAAAAAAGTATAGTTGAAGGTCAGCTGAATGAAGTTTGTGAAGAACCTTCCACGTCTATAAATGAAGATGAGGAAAAGAAGTTGATTGGAGTTCACTACAGAGAGTTGTGTAGTTTGTATAATCATTTGACAACACGGGGTGCTCTAACTACAAAGGCATTTGAAATTGCAAAAAAATATTTTCTCAAAGGGATTGAAGAAGTTGATGCTTGTTTGGAAAATGCTTTGACTGTGACACTAACTCATGGAACCAAATCAGTTGAGCAAAAAAGCAAATTATCCAGAGTGGTGGAAAATAAATCTGTGTCTGAACGGTTAGATGAAGATGAACAAGCATCTGATGCAATAATAATTAAAGGATGGAAAAAGAAAGAAAAGAAGCCTGCAAAATCTGGAAAAAGAGAAAAGAGAGGTTTGGAAAAGCCTGGACGTAGAAAGAAGGTTAGAGATGCAATTACTCCCATTGAAGATAATGAACAGGTATGATTTATGTATTACTTATTTAGTTTTTAATATTTGTATAGCTATAAGTTATTTTTGTTGTCTGATTTTTTTTAATTATATATAAAAATGTGTGCAACAAAATAGGAGCAATATTTCAAGCATGGGTACTTCTTCTCAACGGAACTCTTTACCTTTTTCATCGCAACTCTCACAGGTTTTCTACTGTATATGCATTATTGATATAGTTAATTTAATTGATTTTATGGGGTTTAAAAATTTTAGATTCGTCTTTTTCTCTTATTATGTACAGAATATTGACTCGTTAATATCAAACTAGTAGCAGTTTTTATGAATCTAACTAAATGATTTTTTTCATGTCATCCTTGACAAAATTTCAATTTATTTGTGTCCTTTATAAATAATTATGTTGTGGATTATTTTGTTGTAGGTTTTCAGTCCAATTGTTCATCCAATACTCAACTTCCCTCATTATACAAATCAAGACCGACATGAAACGAGTTTAACAGAACTACTACTACAGGTAGCAGTACATACTATAACATCTATTTTATTTTTTTATACACACAAAATTATTTATCACAATACATTATCTCAACAGCAACAATTTGCAAGGACACAAGCACATGGTGAAGGCTAAAAGAAGGATGTCAACGATGAAGTGGAGATATATTTGAGGATTGGTAGAATTTGTGAAGTGGAGATATATATATGAGGATCAATATAATTTATAACTTTTTTGTTTGAGTATTATCTTTCATAGAAATTCTTGATGAAGTGCTTCATTTTTTTATTTGTTAAATGGTTAAAAGAGAATATGCGTATGGTATGGTTAATTGTTTAGGCTTTGTCAATTCCACTTTAATTAAAAATATATGAGAGCACTGAGTCACCGAGCACTCTGTTGTAAATTATTTTTTTGGAATTACAAGCTACTTTGAGGAATTATGTATATACGAGCTCATACTATAAAAAAGAAAAGAACACCATCTTAAAAATTTAAGCACTTATCTGCAAAATATGTACAACTTAAAAACTTTAAACATAAACCAATTAAGAATCTTGAAATGTGAGCATATATAAATCTTGAGGTGTGAGCATATATAAAAGTTTTTGTACTATGAATTTTTCCTCCACCAAACCAAACTAATCCTAATGACAAAGTATGTCTTAATTCATGCTCAAGAGTAAATGGAGATATAGTATGGTACAATATTAGAGAAATAAAGCACAAATTTATTTCTAAGAAGCTAGCTAATGCTAATCCACGCTGAGCACTTGAATCTCAAAAACCAGATCTGAGTTGGACTGGATACCACATGCCGGAAAACCATTCAGCCCGTACGTATAGTCCGGAGTGCACTGCACACATTCATCAATTAATCACCACCAATGAATTTGTTGTAATTGGTCAAATATTCATATTTCCAACACAACCTTTGAGGATTGTAGAAAAGAAAAGCAATGAAGCTTGTGAATAAAAGAAAGAGAGGGTCAATGAGTCTAGATACAAAATTAGCAAGTACTAGCTCAAAGGAAAGACATATATGCACATTACTCACAATCGAGCAACTTCTCCAATAGTCCACATTAACAACAAATTATCATAAAGTAAAGCAACACCAAGAATATACATAACATTACTATGAAATCAATACAACTCATGCCTTACAAAACGTGACAAGTTAAAGTAGGTTGTACAATAGAAATACGTGAAAAGAGTGTTCCTTAAAACAAACTGCAAAGATTCATGTACATTAACCCAAACAAACTCCTAGTAAGCCAGGAATATGTAGTACAGTATTTTTCTAACTTTAATTTACATGCATATACAGGCAATCAATTAAATTTAATATACATATGCATATATGATTATTAAAATTTATACTACATATCATTTTGCAAAATATTTAACTAAACGAGGAGAAGATAAATTTGGGGCTGGACATGAGCACAATAACTTAAAAAATCAGGCAATTGATTATTAAGGCATTTTATCAAACACATGGTGTGTTAGTTTAAATTATACATAATCTCAATTTTCATCACATATTTGAATTCAATAATTTGAGAGAGGTCCATATTAACTCGAAAACGAAAAGAGGGGAAGAAGAACTTACCAAATCTCCGTTGGCGCTTCAACAAAGAAGTATGTTCAGAGTTCTTATTCAAGATATCTTCAGAATTTTGGTTGAAGAGAGAATAATCTGCCAATGAAAATAGGGAGATTTGTGATTCCTTGTTTCCGTTGAGATGATTCATTTTCACGATTGAGATTGCCATATTAGAATTGAAGGAAATTTGCAGTTAGGCAATTGCCAAAAATACCATTCTTTCCTTTTCTCACAGAAATTAACGGTGTTAGTTTTCTCCATCCTCATATTCTCTCTCATGACACGTGTCCTTCATCCGAGTAGTGTAACAGGAGATGTAACACCATTATGTAACAGGAGATCCCGTGCCTTACTGTACAGTTAGTTAATTTTATCATTATTAGGGGATGAATTAATTAATTCCTTATGACGGGCGCCTAATCCGTCACATGTTGCGCCTAATATTCGAGTGACTTAGGGGGTGTTTTGAAACACTACAAACTGCTTTTAGAATCACTTTTTTTAAAGCTGTCCTCTCACAACTTTTACTTTTGAGAAGTGTTTTTAAGCTGTTTATAGAATTTGCAAACACCCCCTTATACGGTTATACCCAACCCAACTCAACTCATTTCCTCCCCGCCTATGACACCCAGGCTTTGAATTTGACCATGAATTCCTTATCTATAGTTGTCAAGTCCATCTGTTTTTTCATTAAATTGCCTTTTTTCCATTTTGGACAATCTTTATTAAAGGTGGGACTATTAACACCCTTCTACAATGTTATACACAGGTAACACATCACATAATTTTAAAAATAAAAATAAATATATATAAAATAATTAATTAAACCTTACATAAATAGTGTGTAAAGTAATTTAAAAAATCTGAAAAATATTTTACAAAATCAACTAAATATTTAAAATAATAAAAAATTAATTAAATTTTTTGAAAAAAAAAAAACTGAGAAGATTTAATAAAATCTGAAAAAATTCAAAAATAAATAAATTCAAATAATCAAATAAAAAATTCAAAAATTAATTAAAGATAAATAAAATCGTAAAAATATCTAATAAATTAGTAAAAATTATTTAAAATAAAAAAGTAAAAATTCAAATTAATCTAAAAAATATAAATAATTTAAAAATTAATTAAAGCTAACAAATCAATTAATTAAATTATTTTTGAAGATTTAGTTGATTTTTAATATTTTTAAATTTTATTTAGTTATACTTTATTTTTGAAGATTTTTAGTATTTTATTTAATTTTTTAAAGATTGAGTTGATTTTTCTTTCTCTTTTTTATTTAGTTTTTCGAAATTTTGAATTCTTAAATTGATGTTTTGAATTTAATTATTTTTAAATTTTATTTGATTTTTTTTAGATTTAATTAAAAAAATTAATTATTTTAAAATTTTAGTTGATTTAAATAATGCTTTATATTTTTTAATTAATTATTCCATTCAATTTTTTAAAATATTTTTTAATTAATTTTTTTTCTTCCAATTATTGAATATATTTTTTGTTAATTTATTTTTAAAATTTATATACTGTTTTTTTAAAGATTGAGTTGATTTTTATAATGTTGTTTTAGGTTTTATTCAATTTGTATTTTATTTTAAGTGTTGGACAAATGGAAAAGAATTGGGGTGTGTTTAATCATAAAAAATATTTTTTAAATTATAGTAGGGAGTGTTTAACATTTGAGATATATATAACATTGTATAGAGTATTGATAGTCTCATAGTCCAACCCTTTATTAAATTGTCTATTTTTAAAATAAAAATTAAGTTACTTTATTCATTTTAACCATTCCCTCTAGACATCTCAAAATTCAACCCAAAAAACATCATCTTTTTAGAAGATCTTTAGTGCAAATCATTTACTCCATTCAAAACATAAATATTAATAAATTGCGGGCCAGTATTTATTTTACTTGTCAGCCCATTTTTTTCGTGGGTGAGATCGATAGAGATAATTAAATTATTCTTAATTGTTGTTGTGCCCAGGTGGTTTAGCTCATGTTTGTTAACCGAAGGTCTATGTTTGGGTAGAGAGAAAGAAGTGTCCTGATAAGGGAGAAAGAAAGAAAAAGAAAAAAAAGTAGGAAAAAAAAAGGGATGGGGGACCGAATGTGGTTCAAGTCAAAGTAGATGCATTTTCCGCCTTTATTTTTATCCATACTTTTTTTTTTTTTTTTAAATTTGCTTTTTCTTTATTTACCTTACTCCTTATTTTCTCTCTCTTTTTTTCTTAAAAAAATATTTTGTTTTTTTACTAATTTAAGCATTAATTCACACACTTCACTTAATTCTTTACACTTCTTCCTTGTGGATTAACTCGTACATATCAATGATATATAGTTATTTACTTTAATTAATGTTAAAAAAAAACGAACAAATAGAAGAGAGAAATCAAATTGTCGAAGGAATTTTTGAATTGACCACAGTCTTAATGAAATTAAAGACATAATCACCATCCAAGTTTAATCAATTAAGGAACAACTTTATGAGTTTTCATCTTGTCAACGACGGAAATGACTGATTTTTCCGTGTTCCTAAATCCAAAAAACCCATGCTCTTTGCTCTTGTTCATACTATCCAACATACACTCTCCTCCAAACATCAAATCCACAAACCAAAAAGTAGCAACCTCCTCCAACTTAGTAACCACCAAATCATTCTTCTTCACAATCTCATCCCACACACTCTCCTTACCCTTCATCCTCTCCACCAAGCTCACATACTCCTCCTCCTCATCAAATTCCTCGTACTCCAAATCGAACTCCTCCGCCAACACCTTCCACAGCCGTTTCCACTTAAAAACATCGCCGTTGCTGCAATTAAAAGCTTCATTCTTCCCATTCGGATCCACACAACACCATATCTGCTGCTCCGCGATCAATTCAGCATCCGAAGCGCAGCTGTAGCAATTCCACGCCGCCTTCGTACCAGGAAACTTAAACGCTGCGTTTTCGTGTTTGCAGATGGCGGCGTACACGCACAAGCTACCGAGTATATTCATCACGCTGTACGGAGAGAACCCGAATATGACTGCGGGCCGGTGGACCGACCACGTCAGGCCCGGTTTTTTTACGGCGGCTTCAGCGGCTATGTCCTCGAGCGTGTAGTAGAAGTTAACGGTTTCTAACCGCGTAACGTCTTCAACGAAGGGCGTGTCGTGCGGTTTAATTTTGCCGAAGGATTCGAAGGGCCCGATGTAGTGCTTGTGCCCTGTTTGGATGCAGAGGTGGGAGAAGCTGGGAGCGTTAGGGATAACGGCGTTGAGGACGTTGGTTAGCATGGCGCCGTTAACGTGGCAGCACTCGGTTTCGGTTGGGCGGTTGGCCCATGTCACGTAGAAAACGTGTGTGATGTCAGTGAGGGGTGAGAGTTTGGTTTCTGTGACTTGAGCGTCGGAGACATCGCACTGGATGTATTGTACCGGGTGGTCGGCATTCCAGGAGGGGCGGGAGCGGCGGGCAACGCCGTAGACCTTCCAGGGGCCGCCGGGGGTGTCCGAGAGGGGGAGGATTTCGGCTAAGGCGTTGCCCACGATGCCTGTTACGCCGATGATTAGAGCTACATTCTGAGGGCTGCTGTGGACTCCGTTTTCTTCTTCTGGTTTTACCTGCATTTAATTAATTTCTTTAGAAAAAATAAAATAAAAATTAATTAAAGATTATGAGAGATATACCAGGGAAGATCCAAGGGCGCCTTTCCACCACCAGCTCATTATCCAGGGAGATGTTGAATAATTGTGAGAGCAGAAACTGAATGTGTGGAGTGGAGTGTTAAATAATGGAATTTGAGAGATTTTTTTTTTTTTCTTTTTTAGAATTTAATTTAATTTGGTCGTTGAGGCGAGGGTCGCATGCGTCGCGTCCTTATTAAATTAATTTATTTACTATTGTGCATCCCTACAAGAGTATGGATAACACACGAAAATAGATGCGTCTCACATGTTCACTTTATAACATTGTGGGATAGTCTCACGGAATTGAAGAGAAAAAAATTATTTACATCCTCTAATTTTTTGTTTCAAAATAGTTAAAATTTTAATTTATATTTCATAATTTTTTCAATTACTTAATTTACGTTTAATTTTCATTGTAATTATAAAAATTCATTGAAATTTCCCAAATTTAATAATCATGTGACACTCATGATGAAAACGACGTCGTTTAATTAATTTTTAATTTAAAAAATAAATTATTGTTAATATTAATTATTAAATCTTCTATTTTATTCTATTCATATTTATTTATTAACTATTTTTATTTATAATTTAACTTCTACAATTAAATATTACAATAAATATTAATTATAAAATTTAAGTTAATAAAATCAAATAGTCATAATATATTTTTTTTACAAAATATTATTAAAATAACACCCAAAGAGTCAAAGAGTACAAGATAAAAAATTTAAGTTGTAATTTGCAAATGCAAATTAAAATACAATTAAAAATAATAATTAAATATATTAGAATGAAATAAATGAAAAGAAAGCAAAACAAAACACAAGTTAATAAAAAGTAAATAAATAAGAAACTAAAATGAAAAAAAAAATAAAAAATTGAAGACCACTTGAAATGGGTAGAAGTTCTTCTTCTATCTACCCCATTTCTCCTCTCCCCTCCACATAAGCAATCTCACAATGGCTCCTATCCTTAATTTGAGTGAGAGGTAGGAATCCACATGTAACTTCTACTCCCCATTGTGGATGCTAGAATGGAAGGGAGAGGGGTCGATAGGTTAGGTTAGGGTAGAGTGGGGTGGTGGAGTGAAGAAGAAGAAGTTGAGAAGAATGATAAGAAATTAGGATTTTATGGGATATATTTATTCAAATAAATTTTAGAAAGGAAAGGACATAATAGATAATTAGTGAAAAGTGCATCTAACATATGTCACTTAAGGGATACATGTAGGGGTTAACAAAGTTGGAGGGGTGTATAACCCACGCCAAACTATAATTTAAAGCCCATCGAAGAATTTTTAAGTGGGCCCAAAAATAAAGCCCGATAGTCTATTACTGACGATGTGGTTCTGAGCCCGTTACCCAACTACTCTTCTCCCCAGCCCAGATTTTATCAGAGCTGCAATGGAACAATCAATGAATTAATTTTACAGTCGCACTTGTTAGAATTAAGAAAACAACGGACGATGGTGCTAACAAATTTTAATGGAGCTGGTGTGGGTTTTGGTGAGTCCTCGATTAATTCTTAATCGAATTTATTGCATTTTGGCCATGCTTTTGTTAATTGGATTCTGAATTTGGTTCAGGTTTCGGAGTTGGCTGTGGTTTTGGAATTGGATGGGGATTCGGAGGTTAGTAACTATAATTCCGACTTAGTTGTCTCAATTTGTTGTTGGAATGTGTATGTTTTTATTTTTGTTCCAAATTTCTTGCAGAGTTAATGACTTTTGATTTGTTCTAGATTAGGTTAAAAAACATGTCCGCTTGTTATTCGTATTTATCCTCTATGGTTATGTAGCACACATGAGTTTTGTGATGTTCTCTGGTTGAGTTCTTGTTGGAAAATGCATTTATGATCGATGCTTTTTCTGGATCTCTCGCCAATTTTAAAATTTGGTTCATTTCGGTATATGGGAACATAGTTAAACTTGAGTCAGCTCCTTGTTGTAAATAAGACTTAGATTAGTAGATGCCAGTTTTTTATGTACTTCTGGTGAAGGTAATATTGATGAACTCAAAGTATTTTGTGCATTTAAACTAAAAAAGAAAGTATAGCTACATTTACTAGTTATGTAAATCTCATTTCATGACTGTTAAAATTTATCCTTTATGCTGTGCTTCTGAGTTTGTCATGGTGATAAAATCTCATTTGCCAACGTACTTGGAATTGATACTTGTTTTCTAGACAAAGGATTAGGATAACCTTCTTTATATATTGTACTTTGGAGGCAACGGTTAGATTGATCTATATCTAAATAGAATCATTTGATCCATCCGTGTGTTGAGATAATTGTATGCAAGGAAGGACACATTATTCACTTATCTCTCCATCTTTATTGAAACCTGTTTATGTTAAGCTCATTGCATCTGTATTTATAATCTAGTAGGTGGATAGTTTCACACATGTAGAAAGTTTTAAAACATAACTCATATGATAAATCAACCAATCGCAGTTTTGAATAGCTATAGGAATATTTACAATATAGTGCTCAGATTACGTAATGAGTGGATCAAAAAGCAGAGTGTCCCTCCTTTATGAATATAAAACACAGAGAAGCACATCTAAAAGAAAAAAACAAAGATGCACTATCCTATATGCGTAAACACAAAAGTCTATTTCCTTGTCCGGGTGGAAAATTTTGTAGTGTTTCTTATTCTTAGGCAATTTCCCATTTATTTGACTTTTCAGATAAGACTTTGCTTCTTTCTAAGATGATATAGTATGTGTTTCCAGCTCTTCCAAGTCATAACATTGATTGCCACCATCATAGTTTTTTTTATTATTTGACATGATTCCTAAGTTTTTGTTGTAACAATGATATATTAGGTAGAAAATGAGATGCCCTTCTGTAGTGTGTTTATGCTTTATGTGCGTGTGTGTGTGTTCAAAGATGCGCACTTGTGTGTATCTTCTAGTAGATATATAGTTTCTGTGTGGTTTTTCGGATTTTACTAAAACTCCCTCAGTTCACCATACAAACAGTTAAACGTTCTCTATGCCATTTTATTCCCAATTTTGCACAATTTTTATTTTTTATTTTTTTGCTAATATATGGATGCTCATTATTACCAGGTGTACCCTTGAACTTCTTTGGACTCGGTGCAGGTAAATATTGCGAGAAAATAGACTACCATACACCCGATTCCTGTATTTGATCTCCTGTTACACAATGACGTAACATCTTCTATTAGCCAAATAAATAAATGACACATATGCAATACAATTAATCAAATTTACCATCTCACGGTTCTTCTTTAATAACAATGTCATTAGTCTAGGTGGTGTAACAACATTGTGTAGCAGGAGATCCCGTGTGCTCGTTTCCTACAATATCTACATTAATTTGTGTTTTTCTTTCTTCATCTTAAGGTGGTGGTTGCGGTGTTGGGTTAGGGCTTGGATGGGGATTCGGCTCAGCATACGGTAGTCGGTACCACAGTTCTGTAGTAACATTCCAAGGTGTGGACTTTGTGAGTAACCCTAATGAAGGAAAAGATTCCAAAAACTTGTTAAAGAAAAACTAGAAAATGTTCCAATGCTTCTAACTGAATTCTCTGTTTATCTTTTTCAACTGTTGTCAACATTTGTTCAATGTACAGCATTAACATTTGCATCTCAAAGAAAAGAAAAGAAAAAAAAAAAAAAACACAAACTAGCAGAATACTGGATACATCCCCGACCTACATGTAGTTATTAATCTTATAGTTCGGCCTATGATTGTAGCTTTAGAACATTCTGGCCATTAGTTTAATTTCTTGGCTACCTGCTTAGTTGGAAACCAACAAATCATATGGACATCATTTTCTATGTTTTCCATCTTTTTCCAGAGAAATTAATCTCCTTCATCTTTATTCTATGTCACCATCGCCATGTCTCTTTCACAGTTCACACTAAAAATTTGTTGATTTTTTCACACTGAAATTCTATCATGTCGTCATCGTTGTCTTCCTTTCCGTCTTACCAAAGATCAAGTCAGTCTAGTCTCCTGGGTATAGAGGTCCAACATTCGACTATGAAGAAGATGATAAGGTCTGCAACTGTCTGATCCCTATGAAAAGCTCCTCAATGGGTTTCTTGGACACAAATTCTGGTGAAGTTTTTCAATTTGTAAATACTGTACTGATTTAATATGAGTGCTTGTTTATTGAATAAATATTTCTTTTGGAAAGTCAATATGAATTTTATTTCTTCGAGTGCAACTTGTGCTCAAAAAACTTATTACACCCATTGTTGGTCCTGTTATAGATTATAACGAGCCTAAAAGAGTCTAGAGGGGGTGAATAAATTTTTAAAACTTTTCTAAAATATCAGAGTTATAATGTGGAAATAGTGTTCTTATACAGTACTCTTATGATATCAGATCAGCTTAGTACAAATCTTAATGTGAGCCTTCAACAAGTTTATACTCAATTCTTATGATTATGAATTTTACTTAGTGTATAGTATTGTTCTCAGTATCAAGTAATTCGTCTACTCAACAAGATTTTTCAATCAAGTTGTTTATACGAATTCTTTAAGAACTTGTAAGAATATAAAACAGTAAGTAAATGAACACATAATTTATAGTGGTTCGACAACTTGTTTACATCCACTCTCACAAACTCAGTTGTGAAGTTTTTATTAACTCTCCATTCTTGTGGCTTTAAGTCCCAAGATATAAGATTTTGATTTTGCCGATTATACAATCAGGTATATCTTCGATCTACTAGTAATTCACACAAATTACTAGCACACTTGTTTACAAAACAAAATCACAAACTAACGATAAAACTTCTCTGTGTAGCCTTGTGAATATGTTTCTTGAAAACTTGACTTCTTGTAATCTTATCTTCTTGAACTCTGTGAGTTTTTTGATTGCTTCTAAGACTTGAATTGCTCTTTCAATGCTCTTACTTTCAGTAGTCTTTTCTAGCAGAAGATCATACGGTATTTATAGACTTTAGTAATGCAGTTAGCCGTTTGTGAAAACTAAGTCATAACTAACTCTTAACCGTTTCTCTAACTTCTCTTTTTTGTAACTGATTCTTGTAACTTCCAAATAACTAACTTCCTAACTCCTTAATTCAATCTTCATAACTCCAATCAGTTATTCAGTTTCTTCCTCCAATTAAGTTTTTCAAACTTATCTTCAGCATAGTAAAATACTCTTCTCAAGTTTTTACTCTTCTCATGTACTCTTCTCATGTGTAAAATACTCTTCTCATGTACTCTGCTCAAGTACTCTTCTTATGTCATGTACTTAGCTTCTTCAGAGTATGATTTCAGAATACTTCTTAGCTTGTAGTCTTCTGCTTCTGAGTAGTCTTCTAATCTTGACTAGTCTTCTGATATCTAACATTTTTGTTTACATTACAATACACACTTACAAATATAAAACCTATCAATACTTCAACTGAACTATATACAGTAGAGTATTTCTAAGCCTATACTATAAGTTGTCTATACAATTCATTACTCAGCTTAGTTCCTAACAGTTAAAATATTATATGATATCAGATCAGTAAAACTTAATTTTTATGACTTCTCAAGATGACTTAGTTAAGATGACTTCTTCTACATATCTTATTAACTTTAAGTTGTTTTTTGACCATTAAAACTTATGATCATCAACTAGGACTTTGTTTCTAGGATTCATATTCTAACACCCATCAAGTGATATTATGAATATTTACTGATATTCTAAGATACAAAACAGGAGCAATACCATTCCAGGAAACGATGTCATCCCGAGAAACTATCTGGAATACATATCATTTGGATTGTTATTCCAGTCTGCCATTGTGCAGCAAAAAGATCTCGATAAAAATGTCTAACCATTTCCATGAACATAATTGAACAGCATAATAGAGGTTTTCGTTTGAAGAAATATCTCATCGTTTCTCAATTTCCAAAACCTTCCAAATCACATACAATGAAAGATGGATAGGATCATAGGACTCTGGAATATACATGTTGGTAATATTCTTGGTGAGCCTAAGGGGATGTTTGTTTTTGGATTACGTAGGATGGAGGAAATCCTGGATGGGGAAATCCTGATAAATAGTAGTAATTATGTGTTTTTGTTTTGAAATTTTGAATAGAATGAGATATAACTTTATGTCAAATCAAATTGTATAAGAGTAGTTGAATGGAATGTAATAGTAGAATGTAATAATAGGATGTATTGGTATTTTTAGGGGTGAATGTAATTGAATGGGAAAATTCGAATGTGAAATCTCGAAGTAGAATGGGGGTGAGTTTCAAAACAAACATGCCCTAAAGGTAAAGGTAAGGAGATGGAAACTCCACTATCAATTGTACATGACAAAAACTAATGCGCGAATGGTCCCAATTTTAAAATATTTTAATAATGGTGCGCAAATATTAATATTTTTTATTAGTTCAAATAAAAAAAAATCAATTTGTATACTAAACAGTAGTGCAATAAGAGTAGTATACCTCACTTAATTGTTGATATCAGTATATAGATAGTCTTATGAAAACCAGTTGCAGACTGGTCCAACCCATATATTCGGGTTGCTAGAAACTAGAAAGTCACTAGATTTTATTCTTCTTCTTTATAAAAGTTCAGTACAAGATATCTATCAACTTTTTCTACTTTGAATCACTTCAACGAGACAGTACAAGTTCTAGATTGCACTACCCATTCCTGATTCCTCAAAATATATTATTATTACTACTATTAAAAAAAAAAAGCTGAGAAAGAGTGGAAAATAGAAACTTTCCAATCATCAGTTTCATTTCTCTGAACTCTCAGAAAGTAGGGGTTCTGTTCTATGTTGTCCATGATACAGGATCGTGAGAAAATACCTTACCATCGATGAGATGAGATACAGCTATCTGCAGCTCCAAAAAAACAATTGTAACCCACTGCTGCACTTGTTAAATGAAAACACCTGTTTATAACTTTAGCCTCCAGTTGCAAAGCCTACACCATGCAAACAAGTTTATTAAATACTCAGAATCACAAAATTGAAACTGTGATGCATTTTGTAAGAGAATCAAGGGCTTACTCTAGCTGATCAAACACATACAGATATCGAGCTACCCAGTACTGTAAACCGAAGTGCTAATTTCATTATATGTTACAAAAGCAATTAATAAAAGAAGCGACAATTAGAATGAGTTTCTAGACTGGAAAAGGCTTTCAATACAATATGGTACAACAGCAGATGAAAAAAATACAACAGTACAAGCTGTAAGGGCTACCAGTAAACCCAGGAAAAATAAAACTGGGCAGTAGAAACTTCTGGTGATTTTACCATAGCAGTTACGGTACAATCCTGAATACTAAGTTACACTTTCGATCAAAATGGTTCTACAAAGGCAGCAGCATAGCATCTATCTAGAAACATATACATCAATCCGTCAAACTCTAATTCTTATCATAGATGAATACAGAACCAGAATGACGAAGGCAATCTCCTCCTCAGATTGCTCGAAAAGCCAATAACACTGCAGATAGAACACATTATTAAGATATCAGTAACTGTAGGAGCTTCACCGTATGTTTTATATAACATACCAGTTTCTAACCAATAGAACAAATGATTATTTAACAACAGATTTTCAACATCTGTCCACTTAAAGGAGAATTTTTATGTGCAAAAAAAGGGTAATTTGATCTGTCAGGTTCCAAACATCAGTGATATAAAAGTATTCCAGCCCCTCCAAACTGCGTGTGTACCAAATAAATAACAGGACAAAGCAATTCTCACAGTATAGAATGGAGATTTACAATGAATTGCAAAATTACAACAGCAGTGGAAATTTAAAAGCCCAGTTCCACATATTGGTGGTATCAAGTCTTCAAAGTGTTTACTCCAAAATCCAAGTAAATCTACTAGAAAAATTCAACTAATAAATGTGAGTGTTAAAAGTAGAACCAAATAACAAGGAGTTGGAGTTTTGCCTTATAATTTTGTAATATGGGTTGATTGAATTGTGTAAGGGATCTCTCATCCTTTGTACTTTTTCCTTTCAGCAATAAAATTCTGTTTCTTATATATATAAAAAAAAAATGTAGTACCAGATAAAAATTCCATTGAATTTAAGTTAATTTTGAATCTTCTGTTGCAATTTTTGGTTGAGTATGTTTTTAATACTGCATACATGATGCAGCCTGTCTATGTACATGGCTAAATTAATAGTCTAATAGAAGCCCAAAACGCACAAGTTTTGGAATCAGAAGTCATTATGCGGTTGTGACAATCTCTAATTATAGAGCTCCTGCTATATAACATGGCCCAGATGACTCAAAATTATGCTTATAGCAAACTTTTATATATATCAAAATGGGGTTAGATGAGAATGTTATGCAGACTTGCAACTAACAATGAAGGATAAACAAAGTTTTGTATATCTGAGATGGATAAGATGACAAGATGATGTAATAGAACAAAATGTGAGTCCAATAACCAATTCAGGCATACTCACGAAAGGTGCTGTGTGTATGGAGGTAGAGGAGTAGAAAAGCCATGAAATCTTATCTCAATAAGTATGGATAAAGCTTTCATTTGCTGATATAGAAGTGCTAATTTTGGAATCTTGGATTACTATAAGAAAAACAGAGCATTAATTTCACAATTTCTTGGTAATTATCTAGACATCTTCATAAAAAAATGTATTTCCTAGGAGCAAAAATGGGAGTTTTGCCCGTACATGGAAGAAAATTTTAGGCATAGTGCATCTTTAGGTCCCTAAACAATTAACTTTTGTTTCGAAATGTTCTTAAAACTATTTTTTTTGTTTTAAAAGGTCCTTAAAGTATTGAATTCATATTTCGCGCAGTCCCTCAAGATAGAAATTGACAAAATTTGTCGAGTCATCTAAATGGATTTGTAAAGTAAAATACACGTCGATTTATTTTATTAATATTCAAATATGATATTTACTAGCCTTAAGTCTCAAACTCCCGATTTCCATTTCAAACCGTAAGTCACTATTCAAAATTTCCAACTCTCCATTTCAAACTCAAAGTCTCAAATGATCCAAGAATATGCTACTTCAAGTAATGTAAGTGCCGCAAATGTATTTGATGGCAATATTGATGACCAAAATTTGACGGACGGTTAAAAAAAGGATTTCATGAAATAAGAATTCAATACTTTAAGGATTTTTTAAAACAAATGAATAGCATAAGGACTGTTTGAAACAAAATTTAATAGTTTAGGGACCTAAAGATGCATTATGCCAAAATTTTAATTGGTAAATCTGGATGGTTAACACTAGCAACTTTTATTAGTCATGTGAAAAATGCAGACAACTTTTCCCAGTGATGAAAAAATACCCACAAAACATCTTCATAAATAACTAGAGCATTTTCACGAAGAATGTGATGTGAATAACATAAAATAGCAACTCAGCACATCAACATGCATAAATTTTGCCTTGTGTAGAGTAAAATGGAGTTTTTTGCATGCCTGCTACTGCAGTTTATACCAGAGATTCTTATCCATCAATCTGAAATTATAAATATCTAACTTGAAGAGGATTATTGACAGAGCTATCTCAAACATAGAGTTATTTTTGAAGAATGAAGAATCTAATATACACCTAACTAAGGAAAAAGGAGATAAAAATTAGAAACAGCCATTAAGTAGGCTCACCAAGTAAGCAAAGCAGGAGCATAATGGAGAAAACGATTTGAACAGGACGACTATATTGCATATGATATTGGGATCTCTGCAACTGTCTCTGGATTGTTCCATACCAACCATATAAATGTTTGTCATAATTATCACAGCCTTCAAGACAACTCTTACTCTTCTCGTAGCACAAGTTGAGGCCCTTCATAGTCAATGAAAATTAAATCATAATTAACATGAATAGGTATAATAAGTATGAGAAGATAATTGTGGATATAATAAAGAAAAATCGATTACTGACTCTAGTCAAATTCTGAGGTCTAGGCAATATAGAACCAGCTTCTTGAGGCCTATCTGTAAGCTTTAATTTCTTGTAACCATTTTTTGGCCATTTCAACTGAGACATGGACGATTCCATAGTATTTAAAATTCCTGAAAAACTTGGTATCTTTCGCGGGGGTGGATCGGGTTTTATGCCACACGAATCCTGTGGCAAATCATCATCAACCATAACGATTTTCCAGGAGCCCATGTCAGCATTTGCACTAGCTGTTCGACGATGCCCTTTGTCCTCCTTACTCTCCGCTTGGGCTAAGTCAACCAAATTAGATGAACTCCCTGAAAGAAACAACTGAAGCTCGTGTCTTTCTCCTTCATCTAATCGTACCCAAGGCAATGGTGGCTTGCCTCGGGATGTGGTTGATTCATTTAAAGAGCTTTCAACTCTTCTTATCTGATCTTCAATTGCAGTTATGAAATCCTGATGCCTGTCTTTCGCATCGTCGGCTGAACTACTAGTAGGATAACTCAATTTCACAGCACGCCCAAATTCTTCCAACTGCATTAATCACACCTATCATAAATAAGCAATAAAAACAAACTACCAAAGAAAGAAAGACAGTAGTTTCAAATTTCCAAATGCAACATCTAAAATGTATGCATAATCTTATTAGAGAAGAGTACTATACAAGCAAGCAACCTGCCACTTGGTTGTGCCAAGAGTTGTTTGGAGATCTCTGCGTAGTTCCTCCAAATTCCAAGAACCGGCTGTATCCTTCGTTGCATGAATCCATGTTCTATACGTCGATTCCATCCTTCACCATAAATTAGATAACATTCATCAATAATGTGAACATGAAGATTATTCAATTAACAAAATTGCCCACTAGGAAAGAAAATTAATCAATCAATCGAATTTTCAATTACTCTACCAGAAAAAATGATGACAATATGCATTTCTGAAACAACGATTCAAAAAAACCTATAGGAAAAAATGGTAATTCTTCAAAGCACCTGTCCGCAGATTCCTGAACTTCCTCTGCAGCAGAGAAATACGGGTCTTTGTCCCATCTATCAAATGATGATGTCATTTTCTCGCCAATAAACGCAGCCCTTTAAATTTAATTTAGCTAAAAATCAGAATGGCGACCGAAAAATGCAGAGAAAAAGAAAATCAAAACCCTAGCTAGCGCTTGAATTTATGTCGATATAAATAATTGGATCGAAACATCCCAAAAACTGAAATAATTGGAAAGAAAATTGTATTGGGGGAGAAAAAAACGGTTGTTGATTTGCTTTTTTCTGGATTTGGTAGATTTATTGTAGTAGTATCTCGTACAGCAGCATATGCGGGAAAAGAAAACACTTTATATCTTAAGACAACGGTGTCGTTTTCGATTATTGTTGGCTGGCTAAGATTAAGGTAAGTGGTCAAAATAAGTGTGTGCATTTTATTCAGCAAAAATCATTACTACAGGTTTTTTTGTGAATTACTTGTCCGTGCGACTCATAAACATTAAAAAAAAAAAAAAAGAGTACGACTTAAGATATAATTTTACTAAAAACACAAATTGAGTATTTTATTACATGTATATTTATTTAATTAATAAATCGGGGAGTGCATCTAACATTGTTGGAGGGGCAAATAACCCACGGTGGGCCAGTGGCCTAAGCCTATGATATGCCCATTGGGCTTAGCAGTAACAAACCAGAAAGAGCCCTGGCCCAGGCCTGAAGCAACCACTGGTTGACGACGTATTCTATACCTTAAAAAAAAGAAAAAGAAAAGCCGAACATCGAATCCAACTGTCAAAACCCTCCGCAGGTGGGTTTAAGCGCCTATACAGCTATGGAGGAGAACAAGGAAGAATCGCTCTGCCAGGCTGCTCGAAACGGCGACGTTGAGAGAGTTAATTCTCTGATATCTTTGGGAGCTGATGTCACCTACTTCGACGCCGATGGCCTTACGCCTCTGATGCACGCCGCAAAAAATGGCTGCGCCGACGCGGTTAAAGCACTCCTCGACAGCGGCGCTCCCTGGAACGCTCTCTCCCCTTCCAATGTCTCTGCCGGAGACTTTGCCATGGAAAATGGCCATCAATCCGCCTTCGACTTCCTCCTTAATGCAGGTCTGTCTTTTAAATTTGTTAGTGTTAATTTTATTGTCTTTGTAGAATCCTTTTGGATTTGCTAATGCAGGAATTGGTAGTAGTGTGATCTCTTAGATGCTAACATAGAATATAATAAATCTGCTATCTTTTTTTAAGTCCCGGAATATATCATGGACCAAGGTTAAGGTGTGAACATTTTTCTAGCAGGACAAGTTATCCCATATCATAACAATTAACTTTCAAGATCTGTGCCTTGAATTGAAGAGCTGATTTCTCCAGCCAAACAATCAATGCACACCATTAAAGTCTTACCTCGTCTGCGATTGAATTTTCTGACGATTTTATACAATTTACTATCCGTTGCCTTTTCCTGTAATTTTGTTTAATTGATGGTCCCTTATAGGCATTCAAGCTGAATTGGTTCTTGGGACTATAGCAAGGAAGGACAATGCAAAGGGTAATTCTAACGGGGAATACTTGGACGACAGGGTTGCATTTAGTGAGGATAAGGTTATGGATGCAGAAAGCAAGGCTGTTATGATGTCTTGGGAGAAGCCATTAATGGAAGCTCATGCTAAAGCAATTTGCTCAAACGGTGGACACATATTGAATATTGGATTTGGCATGGGTCTTGTGGATACTGCCATACAACAATACTCACCAACTTCACACACTATTGTTGAAGCTCACCCTGAAGTCTATAATCGTATGCTTCAGACGGGATGGGGTGAAAAAGAGAATGTGAAGATTATCTTTGGTCGCTGGCAGGATGTCCTATCTCAACTGGACTCATATGACGGTAATATTCACACATTGAAGTCGAATTTCTAGATTGTTCCATAATAAGAAAAGTTAGGTAGCCTTGCTTGTCATTTGAAGCCCTAAATCACCCTTATAATTATAAGTTTTTATATTTGGATGTCATATTTTCCAAGTAAAAAATTTGAATCTTCTAATATTGGTTTTTGGATTCTAAAGTAAAGGTTCTAGGATTTGACAACTTTTTGACTATGCAAACTATCCTTATTCTGCTGGAGGTTACATTTCTTATTGATGTTCTATAAATAATAAATTGACCAAACTGTCCTTGATATTTGAACATTTGTATGATTTACAAATTTTGTTTTTAAAAAACTGTTTGGCAAGATTGAGCTTTAAGGATCTACTTTGTCTAGCTTGTGTACATTTTAATATGATTTTAGAGTTAAACTGAGCTCTAGCTTTGTGCATATACCCTTAGTTTTAATTGCTTCAATGGGTTGCTGTCTGATAAACAGCATAAATTCTACTCTGAACTATCCTGTGAAAGAAAATTGAACGCCTGTAACAGAATCTGCGTGAAAACATTTTGGCCTCTGAATATATCCTTAGTTACAAGGAGCATTAGTCATTTTGTTGTGAAGTAATTAGGTGCTTTTTAACTCTGTGCATCTATCCTCAAAATCTTTTTTATTTTAAAAGAATATTAACAAAGTAAAACACCCCTTATGTTAGCATATTGCAATCTAAAAAGCTTGCATCTATGTTCACATGCACATTTGGTAGTTAAAAACAGATCAATTTTTCCTTGACTGTTTACAGGGTAGTCACTTCAAACTTCCATCATCCTTTATTTTCTATGGTTGGTTGATATGCACATTTTCCAATTGAATATCTTGCTCATGCTTATTCAAGTAACTTCTCAACTGTTCCATTTTTTTCAGGGATATTCTTTGACACCTATGGGGAATATTATGAAGATTTGAGAGAGTTTCATCAACATCTTCCACAATTATTGAAGCCTGGTGGAATATATTCATTCTTCAACGGTCTTTGTGGGGGTAATCCCTTTTTTCATGTTGTTTATTGTCAGTTAGTCTCTCTGGAACTTGAGAATTTGGGTTACTCCACACAGTTGATACCCTTACCTGTGAAGGATTGTTTAGGAGAAGAAATCTGGGAGGGTGTGAAACACAAATACTGGCAGTTGGATACTTATTACCTTCCGGTTTGTCAGTCTATAGATGATTCTGATTAATAATCTTCTTATGTTCCTTTTATACCTTATGTATTATGAACACATTAGCATATGATGACTATGAAATTTATGCCAGTTAATTTGTCTCTCATTTTCTCTGGTGTACGATGTTTTGACAGATTATGTTTGTAATATGTATGCTTCATTGGCTTCCATTTTACTTAATAGTATATGATATTGTGATCATAGTCTCTGAGACTGCAGACCTTCGTTTGTGGCGCATTACATGAGCAATACATTTAGGTTATTATCTTCTCAAGATATCAATTGCGCACATAATCTATCATTAAAAGGTGGGGGCATGGCATGCTTGTATATGGATGTTGAATTCTGTATAATAGTTTATATTTCCAGCATATATGAAAGTACTATGAATCAATAAATGGTGGAGGAATGCAGTTAATTTAAGTATCTAAGAGACATAGTTAGGAAATTTTAACTTTATATAGATCCAGTTGCGATGAGGGATAATATATGCATTTGGGAGTTAAGGGTGCATTTCGTAGAGCTATCATGAACACTACTATGTCCAACTAAATACTATTGGGCTACCAACAATGTGTTTTCCATCCGACCATTCCAAATGAGCAAAGCTTGTTGTGCCTGAGGGCAGAGAATTTGCGGTGAATGTCACTGTGTAAGTTTTCTTCTCATTTGAAGTGCTAAAATCGAGCACTGTCGGCTGAACCAGAATCTTGACTGAGTTTGTCTCCTGAGAGATCGAGACTTTATAGGTTCCTGGATTGCCCACATTTGTTACTGTCCTTGTATATTTGACTGCTGTTGGTGCACTACTACCCCCATTTGGACCCGAGGCTGTCTGAAATGGAACAGCAAAAGATGGGTAGTTAAGATCTCCCACACTGGACTCCTTGCATTTATGATCTTGCTTTGTGACAATCTTGATCAGACTTGAACTGTATCCTATGGCACAAAGAAAGTCTATGTAGTCCTCTGCCATAGCATCGTACACGAGCCCAGGATCTAGGGCTGATAAAGGGTCCACATATCCAGCACCATGATCGAATGGTGTTGATGGCTTTCCAGTTGCTATATCTTGAATCTTTTCTCCATTCTTGTATCTACTATAAGCTGTTGTCATCAATGCTGATCTTATAGCTGCAGGGCTCCATTCTGGATGAGCACCCTTGATTAGCGCAGCTAATCCGCTCACGTGTGGGCAGGACATAGATGTTCCGGAAATTATGTTGAAGTCCACTTTTCGTGTGTCTTCAGGCAACCCTGTGGGGCCCACTTTTCCCGTCCATCCAGCAATGATATTAACTCCTGGTGCAATTAAATCAGGCTTTAGTACGCCTGGGGATATCAGATTTGGACCTCGGGAACTGAATGCTGCTACGACAGGTGACGGTTGGACTCCGAGCTGGGTCCCACCAGATGCAATCGTAGCTGTTGGATTCGGGTCTGAAAATATGTACTTCTTTATCTTGTTGCCAGCTGTGTCACCCACGGCTGCTGTAGGTATGAAATGGGCATCAGCTACAAGCTCTTCTCCGAACGTATCAGTGTTTGATAGAATCATTCCGACCCCACCCGCGTCTCTTACTGCCAGTCCCTTTTGGGCCCTTGGGCTCAGCCCTCGGTCACAAATGACGATTTTGCCCTTGGCCTTTTCTGGGATTAGGCTTCCTTTAAGGCATAAATTACCATTGGATGTGCTACTGATGTTACCGCCATACACCAGAGGGGTCCCAGAGGTAGGTAAGGGTTTCCCATTGTAGAGCGACACCCCGGTTAGTTTATTCCCATTCCCAAGTACGATATTCGATGGGAATTGACGATCTATCGTACCAGCTCCAACCGTCGTTATCCATGGTGCAACATTGGACAAGCTTCCCGGGCTTGGCCCTCCGTTTCCAGCTGAGCAAGAAACGAGAATTCCTTTAGATGTTGCTGCAAATGCTCCGATTGCCACCGTGTCTCTGAAGTAATCAGAGGTGGACCCGCCCAGAGAGAGTGATAGAATGTTGACTCCATCATCGATCGCCTTCTCCATCGCTGCTAGTATGTCACTACTGAGGCATCCGCCTAGCCAGCATACTTTGTATGCTGCCACTCGGGCATGTCTCGCCATCCCACGTGCTGTACCTGCTGCATAACCGAAAAGGCTCGCTCCAACCACAGTCGACCCGCCAGCTGTCGTTGATGTGTGCGTTCCATGGCCGTCATCGTCTCTCGGGGACCTCGATTCTACTGATTCATCGACGGGCCCAAATGCTGATTCATAGCCTTGCGAGAAAAACCTTGCCCCAATGAGTTTTCGGTTGCAGCTCGATGAGCTGAACGTTTTACTTACTTCACACTCGCCCTTCCAGCTGCTAGGAACCGGGGGGAGTTCTTTATCATCGTAACTGCTTGATTCGGGCCAAACCCCAGTATCCAAAACACCGATGATTACATCACTAGGTGTGCTGGAATCGGGCAAGGAGACATCAGAGTTGAGGATTCCAAGAAACTCGGGTGATCTGGTGGTGTGTAGGTCGTATTTTATATCTTCTTGGACCAATAGAATTCCTGGTTGCTTTTCAAGCATCCGGGCTTCATCAGGTGTTAGTTGAACAGAGTAACCATGGATAACGTTGTTGTAGGTGTAGAGCATGCTGGCGGGGATGGATACCGACTTCAAAGACGAGTCATACCACTGTACGTGATCATCGAAACTTGCTGGCATGTTTAATTTATCCATGTGAATTATGAATGTCTTCTTTGCAGGCTGGTGGTTTGCATCAACAAATGCATGGCAGAGAAACAGAAACGTCACCAGAGGACGAAATTTGCATATGTGCATCATATTTTCTGTGCACTTTTGGAGTTGAAGAACCAGGTATGTTCTTTCTTTTGAACGAATAGAGATATCTGTGTTTGGGAGGGAGTTAAATTGATGTGCCCATATTGGTGTTCTCTTTTGTTCAGAGCTCCTAAGTTGTGTGATATATAATAGTCTGGCTGGCTCAAGGCCTCAAAGATTAATCTGGGCCCACATTAAGTTGGAAGTTATTGAAAGTTTCTTGGATTCAATTATTCATCTCCAATCAAGTAAAGTTGGATTGTGAAAGAATCTTTCTGCATCACTATTAGAAAGTTGCTTTGGTCTCAATAATTGCAGATTAACTGTTTCTATACCCTTCTTTTGTTGATCTTTAGCTTGGTTTCCATGGTGATTTACCTGCTTAGGTTTGTCTTTTATTTTGTTACTTGAGGTGTTTTGCTGATAGGTTTTTTTTACGACAACCATGGCTATCAGACTGTGTGGCTGATTGAGATGAAAAGGTTGAGTGGCCTGAATGGTCGATTTTGGAATCGATGCACTTTGATTGTGTATCTGAGATTGCTGCAATTTACTAGTGAACATAGGGCTCATTAAAATATAAAGATGGAATGTTTATTAAAAAATGCGTAGTAAAGCACAGTACAGTCTATGATTAGTGTTGTGTGTGGTGGGCTTGATCAAGGAAACGTACACGGCTGATGTTTCCATCTTTGGGAGTTGTTACATGCTGGGAAATTATTTTGGCTTTTCAACTTGTATATAGCCTATAACAAGGAGACATTGCCCCATTGCGCCCAACCAACTTTCTACTTTCTCACAAGGCTCCATTCCATCACTGGAATTTCAAGATATGTTGTCGAAATTTCTGCATTAAATGCACTACAAATTAGTACTCCCTCCGTTTCATAAAGTTTGTCGCATTTGGTCTTTATTTTTGTTTCAAAAAGTTTGTCGCTTTTTCTATTTTTACCACAAATTTTTCTGAAATGCCCTTTTGTAACTCCTACAATATCACTTTTAATTGAAAATATATTAATTATTCATTTTCTCTCACTTTCTTTCAAAAGGTAAAAGTGTGATAGAAAGGAAATGTCAATGGAAAGAGAGAAAAATTAATGAGGGATAAATGTGTCAAAAAAATATGTTCCTTAATTCTATACAAAATGCCAAATGTGACAATCTTTTTGAAACGAAGGGAGTAAGTAAATTTGTGCACTTGCCATTCAATAATTCAATTGCCCGCTGTTGTTTATTCCCCCTTTTTTAAATAGAAAAGAGTTGGTCTCCTGTGCACAGTGTGCACGTGCACACTAATGCACAGGTCAATCATATATCTATTTATAAAGGCAAATAAATATAATTAAGTAATGAATGTTCCAGTGGTTATAGATACACTCATAAACATGAGGTCACAGGTTCAAATCCTTCAAAAAAATTTTTTTTTTTTCTTTCTTTTTTCCCCTTTTTTTTCCAAACTTATTTTTTTTTCTTTTTTTTTTTTCGTTTTTTTTTCCAAACTTATTTTATTTTTCTTTTCTTTTTTCCTTTTTTTTTCTACTTTTCATTAATAAAATTTCCACTTTTCACTAATAATTTTTTTTTCTCTTTTGTTTTTTTTTTCGTTTTTTTTTCTTTTTTGTTTTTTTTTTTTCACGTTTTTTTTTTCTTTGTTTCTATTTTTCATTAATAATTTTTTTTTTTCGTTTCTACTTTTCATTAATAAAATTTCCATTCACTAATAATAGCTACCACTTTTCATTAACAAATTTTCCACTTTTCAATAATAATAGTTACCACTTTTCAGTAATAAAATTTTCACTTTTCAATAATAAGAATTACACTTTTCAGTTAAAATATCTACCACTTTTCAATAATAAAAATTATATTTTTCAGTTAAAATATCTACCACTTTTCAGTAACAAAATTTTCACTTTTCAATAATAAGAATTACACTTTTCAGTTAAAATATCTACCACTTTTCAATAATAAGAATTTCACTTTTCAGTTAAAATATCTACCACTTTTCAATAATAAGAATTACATTTTTCAGTTCAAATATCTACCACTTTTCAATAATAAAAACTATATTTTTCATTTAAAATATATACCACTTTTCAATAATAATAATTACATTTTTCAATAACAAAATCTACCACTTTTCATTACTTAATTAATTAATTAATTTACCATTATTAATTAATTACAGTTCTCATTTTTATCGATCAATATTTACAATTATTAATTAACTTACAATTCTCATCACTTAATTAATTAATTTACAATTATTAATTAATCTATAATTTTCATTTTTATTTTGCTTATTGTTATCATTGTTAACTTAATTAATTAAAACGAGTATATTTAATTATAAATTGTACCGTTAATATTATTATTAAAATTGAAAAAATGTTATTCTTATTATTGAGAAGTGGTAGATTTTATTATTGAAAAATGTAATTATTATTATTGAAAAGTGATAGATATTTTAACTGAAAAATGTAGTTTTTATTATTGAAAGTGGTAGATAGTTGAACTGAAAAGTGTAATTCTTATTATTGAAAAGTGGTAGATATTTAAACTGAAAAGTGTAATTCTTATTATTGAAAAGTGGTAGATATTTTAACTTAAAAATGTAATTTTTATTATTGAAAAGTGATAGATATTTTAACTGAAAAGTGTAATTCTTATTATTGAAAAGTGGTAGATATTTTAACTGAAAAGTGTAATTCTTATTATTGAAAAGTGGAAATTTTGTTACTGAAAAGTGGTAGATATTTTAACTTAAAAATGTAATTTTTATTATTGAAAAGTGGTAGATATTTGAACTGAAAAATGTAATTCTTATTATTGAAAAGTGGTACATATTTTAACTGAAAAGTTTAATTCTTATTATTAAAAAGTGGTAGATATTTTAACTGAAAAGTGTAATTTTTATTATTGAAAAGTGAAAATTTTGTTACTGAAAAGTGGTAGATATTTTAACTGAAAAATGTAATTTTTATTATTGAAAAGTGGTAGATATTTTAACTGAAAAGTGTAATTTTTATTATTGAAAAGTGGAAATTTTGTTACTGAAAAGTGGTAGCTATTATTAGTGAAAAGTGGTAATTATTATTAGTGAAAAGTGGAAATTTTGTTACTGAATAGTGGTAACTGTTATTAGTGAAAAGTGGAAATTTTATTAATGAAAAGTAGGGATTATTATTATTGAAAAGTGAGTAATTATTGAAAAGTGGAAGTGAGTAACGAAAAAAAAAAAAAACAAGTTTGAAAAGATTTGAACACCGCTTATGAGAATTGTAAATTACTTAATTAAGTGATGAGAATTGTAAATTAATTAATAATTATAAATATTGGTCGATAAAAATGAGAACAGTAATTAATTAATAATGGTAAATTAATTAATTAATAAAGTAATTGATTATAAATTAATTAATTAATAAATAAATAAATGGAATTATAACCATAAGTATAGAAAAATGGATAATAAATTAGGGTGGGAGGATAAGGACAAAAGCATGTGCACAAACCTGTTTTGGTGCCCATGGTGCATTTGAGAATTTCCCAATAGAAAAATATTGCATGGGTTAGAACAAAATTAATTTCTCTCATTTATTAGATGATAGTGAATTCAGAGTTGCCATATTTTTCGTCTAATTTCTTAATTCGAACTAAATCTTTAGTTTGAATTAATTAAAAAAAAATTCTAACGTTTTTAAAGTTGGATCCAAACAAAAAATTACAAATTCTTTAACAATCTAATTCCGAGTCATTATCTTCCTAAATACCAATCAAGTTTAAGATTAATTAGTTGGTCATATTGCATATCAAGATTAGCCAATTGCCTGCCTACCTTAAGCGGTTGAGATATCTTATCGTTTTAAATGCGGGAAAAAGAATTAGGAAAATCCTCAAAACAAAAATAAAAAAAAGAGAGAAATAGTCTATATGTACTAATTATTTTTTTTCATAAGTTTTCTCTTTACTTTTTACACGAAAATTAAAAAATATAGTATAAAATGTATAATGGATAATATATGTGTTGCCACGAGAATTATGTCAATTTGAATTAAGCTCGTCTATCATTCTTTTTATGATCAAATTGCGAATGTAATTTCACCCAAAATGGTAGTAATATTTGAATTAATCTTGAATATTAATGTCAATCAGACAACTATTATTATTGTGATACTTTAACCACCAAGGTAAGACACCAATAATCTTTTGCTCGTATATAATACCCACTCGTGATTAATGGACAGAGCACTAACGTTTGGAATATAATACTCCATATGGGATGTGATTGATTAATTCTCCTTTATTCTGAACCACTAATTTCCACATATATTTTCTGATAAAGTGAAAACTATTTTGAATACTATTCTTTATTTAAATGGCTGGATCTTAGAAGAAAGTCATGCTTCTGCTTTTATCATGATATTGATTGAAATGCATACGACTTAATAATCCCATGTTCACTCTTTCAACTATTAATCGACTGCAATGCACACATTTATAAATTTTGTTTTATTCACACGTACAATATCTCATCAAAAATGCACATAATATATGTATGGTCTAACAAAAAAAGGAAAATAGTAAGGTTTTTTTTTATTATTATTATTATTATTTTATAACTATCTTTAATAATTATATGGTCTAATAAGTTTGATATCTTCTTAACTACTTCTACACAGCGGATTTATTAACTTAGCTCAACTCGTTAATAAATTGAGTATTTTTCAAAATTATAAAATACTCAATTTATGAGTTGACTCAAGTCTTGACTCGTTATACTCTATAGTTAATAATTTTTTTGTATTGTTATATAAGAATGTTATAAATGACTATCAATATTGTAATATATATGCTCGACTACTTAGGCTTGTTTGTGTCTAGTTGAAAAAACTTGTTTATGTAATCAAGCAAGCTTGAGCTTGGCTCAACAAATGCTCGATTCGAGTTTGAATTTTAAGTACTCGGCTCGTCATTCTTCCGTTGGACCCTTTTCCATTTTAAATATTTTAATTTCCTGAAGTGGTTCAATTTTTTATGAGTAATCTATGATGTTATATTTATTGATAATTGATTTAGACGAATTTATTACCATCGAAGGTTTACCAATTACCATCAATTTAAGTTCTTTTTTTTTTTTTTTTTCCTAATTGCCTGTCTTCGTAACTAGCTTTTGTATGGGGAGTAATATTTAAATCATATTTTACTTTTAATATATGATTTAAATCATATTTACTTTTATTAATATTTAAATTAGTTGGATTTTTGTTTTTGTCAAAATCAACCAACCAAAAAAAAAAAAAGGGTCTTGCTCAAATAACTACAAAAAAAAAAAAAAAAAATCTTCAACAAAAAGCAAAGGCGTTCGGAATTCATTAATAAATTTATTTCAGTTTCTTATTAGAGCCCGACCTATCTCATTACCAAGATATTATGCTTAAAAAAACACGGGATAAAATGATACATATAAGAATTAAATTAATTACAAAAATTTCATTAAAAAAAATACAAATAAATAATTAATACAATGGAATTGAGGGTATTCAAATTAAGTTGAACGTGGGGTCAAAAGAGTGTGAAATAATAATTTGGAAATTATTAGAATAATACCTAGAAATAATACTCCATTGTAGAGGGCCTCTCAAAAAAAAAAAAAACTCCATTGTAGAGGGGAGGGGGGGGGGGGGGGGTCTTATCTTCTGTCAAATAGCTGGAATGGCCCTACCCACTACCTCTTGTTATAGTAATACAAATATTATTATGAAAACGATGACATATTATTCTAATATATAATACAATATATTTTTTATTATTAATATGCTTGCCAAAAATATTTTGGATGTGCTGACGTGGAAAATTTTGTAGGCTTATGGATCAGATATTACATGCACTATGAACTTTAATTTCTACACTAATGTAATGTTTAATTCTATGTAATTTAAAGTGTGCACGTATTTGGCTCCGATCACAAATCATTGTCCACTCACTTATTGTGATCACAAAATCTATCCATATTTAAATACTCAAATCAATAGTGGTTTATGGAGTAAATTATAACTTGTATTAGAAATTAATTAATATACAAGAATTAATTTTCAATCTCTCTACAAGTTTGGATTTTTTTATGAGACGAAATTCTTTCATGATATCAGAGCTATAAGGCTCACGCCCACACGTCCTGTGTTCGATTCCTGCTGAAAGTAACTTCATTCATTTAAATTGTCTACTCGATGGGCTTTCTCCCCAAAGGGTAAGAGGCTAGGTGTTAATCCGACCCACAAGTGATATATAAAAATTAATTCACAACCTCTCTACAAGTTCTGACTTATATATTGACGGAATTCTTTCAACTTGCAAAAAAGTTAGTATTTTTCTAGGAAAATGTCAGATATTCAAAAATACCACCTTATGCACAATCATGACTAGTCTTTTTTTTTTCCTAAAAATTAAGAGAAAGTTGTATTTTGTAACATTAGAGAAGCTTGAGTGACATTTTTTAATGTTACGTGTCAACTAATTGATTGCCCAACAATATATACTTTCAATTCAATAATATTTTCTACAATTGCTTAAACATATATGTATAGTAAAATACTATGATTACACATATGTGTATATATATACATTGAAAATGAAACACGATAAAAAGTAGAGATCATCACAGCACATAGGAATAAGTTTTATTATATCATTTTCCTTTCATGACAACATAATTACGTAACGATCGACTTAGCTATCTTTCCGCTCAATTGATTAATAAATTAATTTTGGGAGGTTATGATGGGAATCAAATGTGTACGTTATCATGTCCAATCTACTTTAATAATTTTATTTTAATTTATATTATAATTTAAACTTTTTTTATTAGGCAATTAGTTGGATTGTAACCCGGACGGGGAGGTACATAGCTTCCTTTTATTTTCAGATGCTATTTATCAAATCATCGAATCATTACACACAAAAATGTATATTCCCTCCGATTCAAAGTTTTGCATTTGTCATTTTGTATAAGATTAAGGAACATATTTTTTTGACACATTTATCCCTTATTAATTTGTCCCTCTCCGCATTGACCTTTCCTTTCTATCACACTCTTACCTTTTTAAAGAAAGGAAGAAAAAATGAATCATTAATGTATTTTCAATTAAAAGTGATATTGTAGAAGTTACAAAAGGGCATTTTAGAAAAATTCTTGGTAAAAATAGGAAAAACGACAAATTTTTTGAAACAAAAATAAAGACCAAATGCGACAAACTTTATGAAACGGAAAGAGTATTAATAACAACGCGGTCCTTTATTTTTATTTTTTGAAAATTGAGGTGATGATGTCATATATATAACGCTCCCACACAAAAAATAATAATCAAATTTACTATTTATATATCATGATTTTCACTATTTTAAAAAAAAAAAAAATCAAAAGTCAAAATTTCCAACAATCCCTACATTTACATATTATGATATGTGGTATCACTTAAAAAATGAATATTGGTGGAAATTGAAAACTTGGCAATCAATCGATAGCACACAATGGTCGTCCATTGTCCAAATTATGTCGACTAAAATTAAGAACGTCACTTTCTAATTAATTTTCATTTGATTAATTAATTACCTGGCTAACTCTTTGAAAGATCATTGAAATTAATTTGACTAGATGTCACTTTTCATCGTGTAAATAGGTAAAGTCTAGTATGCACTCGAGTGCATGTTGTGCACCCTAATCTAAAGAAAAGTGTAAGTTATTAAACTGAAAAGTACAACACAATATTACTAAAAAGTATAAATCACTATAACTAAAAATATTATTATACAGTTTAATAATTGAAAAGTGCAACACCATTTACCAAAAAGTGTAAGTCAGTAAAACTGAAAAGTGCAACATGGACTAGGGTGCACAACATGCACTCGAGTCCATAGCAGACCAACCCATTCGTTAATTAAATTGGAGTTGAAATATCACAGCTGGCACCAACTCAAGCTTAATCTTTTTTTTTTTCTAATAAAATTGGCGGAATGTGCGCATACAATTTAATGTGTTTACATATTAATGCCTCACTTTCAAATTAATTTTCACACTGGTTTGACTATAAAAATATGATAAAATAATACTAATATTTTAGTATTTCGACTTTACTAAAATGAAAAGATAATGGTACTGTATAAAAAAAAAATAATGACATACAAAGAAAATAAGTGAAAAATTTAAAGTTAAAAATCGTAAAAAACTTTATTTTTTTAAAGTGTAAACATTAATGTGAAACGATAAAGAAGAAAAATATAAAAACTAATTTGGAACACATCTGATTTTTTTTTCGGGTAATGGATGTGTTTTCATTTAAAAAGAAAAACAAAAAATAGAACGTGATAGCTTAAAAGATCAATACACATATCAAATGATGAATTCTGATCAATCATGGGTATTTATTCGATTTAATTAATTGTCAAAATCTTAATTACTTCATTCACTGGTTAACGTCCGAACTAGTCTTTTATTGACATATTTATAAATATAAATTACAATGTAATGCGTTAAAATTCAGATGCAGCATGAGCTCATCAAACTGCATAAAGTAAACAAAAAGATTATAGTATGAACAAAAAAAAAAAAAGGACCATGTATGCCTCAATCTCATAATAAACACAACGGATCCCTGTGAAATTTCATAACAAGAAGAAATTTAATATAAAATATATTGAGAGAATTACTTTGAATAGAGAACTACATTAAATTGAATATAAGAGATTTATAATTACATGATTAAAGTTATTATCATCTCTCCTCTATATAAGAGTGAGATTTACAAGATAAAAGTTACAATTACTAAAATAGAAGTTATAACTAAAACAACTTCTCTAACTAATACTATCATTTGTTGTATTTGTTGTTATTCTTCACAGTCTTGTTTAAAGTCTGAGTTTTGTGCTCTGTATGGACAAGTTCGAATCTGAGACGATGTAGAGAGAAGCACACTTTAAGTTCCAAACCTACACCACTAAATCAACTCTTAAAGGTTAAGATTCACCTATTTACTTATTTTATGGAGTAGTATTGTTTGCAAATTAATGAATGATTTGTCTAGCTCTAGCTATATGGATAGGACAATGACTGAAGTAATTTTCAAACAATATAGACTAGTAGTAGTCGTATTATTGAAGAAAAGGGAGCAATAATAGAGGCACTGTTTGCGTAGCTTATTTCAACACGAATGGTCATCAAGATTCCCCGGCCATGCAGCATGTTCAATATTTCTGTTAAACATCCTTTTCCAATTAATTCAACCATCTTCAATTTTAATTAAGTCCTAAGACAAATAGTTATATATATGGAGTATATATTAGTCGGCAAACCAATAAATAATAATGCATATATGGGACCAACTCATTTGTAATTGGCATTTCATTTCATTTATTAACTACCCACTCGATTAGACGTCTCTAATCCATCCAAGCATGATAATCAGATTCACAAACAATTCAATAAAGAATGTCAATTCACAAATATAAGAACGAGAACAGAAAAACAGAGCACACAAGAATTTAATTGGTTCGATTAACTTGATCTAGATCTAATGGACACACGACTTCAATCTTGATTGATAAAAGAATGTTTACAACACTCAAGTAATGGGGTATTTATAGATGTCAAGGGTGATTGTAGTGTGCACTAATTGTGTGATCATTGCCAGCGTGGATTATATTGAAACCTTTTAACAAACTCACACTTACAGCGTGACCCAATCTGAATTGACCTCATTGCCCTTCACTTGTTCTCGCAAACAGATGACACGATCAGAAGACCTCCCTCTTCTGATATCTCAACACTTAGTCAAAAGACTGGATCGGATCTAAGTTAGTTTGTCTGACTCCACCTACACCTAACAACAGAGTCTACCAGAAGACTTCTATCAACTAAGTACACCATTCGATTCTCCCAACAGCTGAGTACTTCAGCAGACTAGAAATTTATCTGAATTCAACATCAAACGAGTAGAACTCATCTGATTCTAGAGATTATGTGATAAACCTCACAACTTGAATGTGACGACGGTCTAATTCATGCATGAAACGGGTTCTCATCGTGTATAATTTCATGACTCATATATGAACTTATAATTCTATTTGAACCATGTTCTTAAACAAATTAGTAAATAGTAGAACTCCATCTAATATATATAGAGGACTGTCTCATACAATACAAGACTTTCTCAAAAAAAAATATATATATATAAGCAAATGTTTTAATATTTAAACCAGGATTAGCCTAGCTAGCTATAAGATATTATATATGAGGAATGGTTTTATTTTTTTATATTTTTTAAAGTGATCATGATTATACACGAAGTGTGTGACCTCTATAAATTAATAATCTTGGGACCATGAAATTTTATTAATTTAGAGAGGTATTAATTTATCGATAAATTAATATTTTATTAATTAAAAGAGAGACTTTTTTAATTCAATAAATTCATTGGAATTACTTAAATATACATGTTTACATTAATTCGTTGCACTTAAATCACTATTATAGTCAATTAAATATATTCATGCATGATGAATGAAACATATATAGTATATAAATCTCAATATGAAAATAAAATAATTCATAACACTCAGTCATGTCTTCTCATCTAAAAGAGATCGAAAAATCATCAATGAATAATTAAATGCGTAAAGTATTATGTGAGTATAAGAGATCGAGACCATCCCACATGCACTCAAAAAAATTTACAAGAGTGGGTTGATGAAAAATATTTATAAGAGAGACCATGCCATAATATTTATAATTGTACTAATATTTATAAATTATTAATTTAGAGTTTTAATGGACCTAATATTTATAAAGGGATTTTTTGAAACATTATTATCTTATTGAATTTGATGATTTTTTACAAAGGTCCAAGTTGAGACCGGAAGATTTTATTATTTTAAACAGTTTATTAATTTATAAAGTATTAATTTATAGAGGTTTTACTGTGCATATGGATCTTTTGTATTAAGTCGAATATCATCATATATAATTTACTTATACATTAATCACAGTATGATATAAGTAGTTTATATATATTATACTGATATTTAAGTTCAATTCCTTTCATCACTGAACTTCATATAAAAAACGTTTTTGTGCACATATATATTATATAGCACATGGATAAAATACTAATATAATTAAGGAAGAGGGTGATTGTAACGACCAAATATTACAATCTTCAATAATTCAATTCCGGCCACAAACTCTTGCACGAGGACGTCAATAAAAAAAAAAAACGTTGAGTCCTAATTATATTAAATCGGTAGGAAGTAATTGTCTGGATATATATATGTTTTCTTTAATTTCTACGGGATTCTAACACAAATTTATGAACGCTATTGCTTACATCCAAAATCGATTAGTTTAAAAGATATATGGCTTTACTTAAAATAATTAATAATAATAATTTATTTATTTTAATGAAACCATATTGTTAATTATTACTTAACAATACACAGAAGGTAAATCAATTAATTGTACGATAAAATTGATCTATATAAACGTTTGAGCTTGTTTAATGGTAAAACATGCAATTAGTCAGAGATCAATTCGATAACTTGATTTGATGGATAACAAAATGTGTAGGCACAATCTAATTTAAAAAAAACATAACTGAACTTTTTTTTTTCAAAAAAAAAAAAAAAAAAAAAACATAACCGAACTTTGATCTTAATTATATTAGTTGTTCAACTCTACTCACTTCTAATTCATTTCTCAAATTTTGTAATGAAGGGGGAGTGTATTAAACAAAGCTGGAGGGGTATATACCCCAACCCTTAGATGCATTTGTATAATTGTACCCATATTTGAAAAGGGCGCGGCTAAAGGCACCCGGCGTTCCTATGAGTACACCCACTAGATGAGGACACACACCATTTGGATGAGGACACCCACATGGAAAATCCAAAAATGCCCTTAAGCATTTTCGCACTCCCTCCCTTCTCTCCCTCACTTCTCTCGATTGGGTACACCCACTCTCCATCTTCCCCAAACCTTTACTCTCCCACCTCATTTTCGCACTCCCTCCCACCTCTCCCACTCCCACTCCATTTTCGCACCACTCTTCTACTCTCTCACTCCCTCTCTACCTGCGACGAAGAAGAGAAAGAAAAAAGAGAGCACCGTTCTGTACAAGCGTTTTTTTTCGAAGAACTGTACAAGCGTTTTTTTTTTCATTTTTCAAAAATGGGTAAAGGTTAGTTTTTCTTGCTTATATTTGAGAAGAAGAGTAGGACGCATGTTTAATTTCGATTTTTGTTGGTTGAAACATTGATTTTATTGTTGTAGGGTTTAGGTTTTGTTTTTTGAATTTGGGGTTAATTCATGCATGTGTTGATTAAGGTTGATTTTTTGTGTTATAATCATGTTTATGTGTAGAATGTATAAATTTTTGATGCGTTAGGATGAAAATAAACAAATGGGCATCTAATTGGCATGGTTTAGCACGAATTGACTGGTTTTTCGAACATTAGATGGTTGTGTGGAACAAATTTTCGGACAAGTATGGTTTGTTTTGGATTGGGTTTCGAACATTAGTTATTTGTTTGGGTTTTAGTTTCGAACATGGCTTGGTTGTTTTGGGTTTAATTTCGAACATTTCTTGTTTGTTTTGGGTTTAGTTTCGAACATGTAGTAAATTTCGAACATTGGTTGATTGTTTTGGTTTAGGTTTCGAACATGGCTTGGTTGTTTTGGGTTTAATTTCGAACATGGCTTGTTTGTTTTGGTTTTAGTTTCAAACATGTAGTAATTTTCGAACATGGGTTGTTTGTTTTGGTTTAGGTTTCGAACATGGCTTGTTTGTTTTGGTTTTAATTTCGAACATGGCTTGTTTGTGTTGGTTTTTGTAGAGGGTGTTAGTAGGGCTCGACCGACTGCTTCCAACAGGAAAAGGAAGCAACATATTAGCGATGAGGCCGCTCCTCAAGAGCCCAATTCACAAGAGGCCAACCCTCAAGAGGCCAATCCACAAGATGCCAACCCTCAAGAGCCCACTCCACAAGAACCGGTGTCCACTCTACAAGAACCGGAAGTAGATGAGGAAAACGATGACGAGGAAGAGGAAGAGGCGGAGGGGGATGATGAGTGAGAGAAAGAAAGAAGAGTTGTGATTGTTGATCGGCCATTGGTAACCGCACCTCCACTTCTCAAAAGCTTCCAAGACCATGTAGCCAAATTCATATGGTTGGGTGAGGAGCGAGATGTGTTGAAGTGTCACTGTCATGTGACCAAACTATTGAATTGGGAGTTCGACAATGAAAAGAATTGGCGTCATTGGCGGAGGTTTTTGAGAGGATCTAAATTGATACATATTAGACGTGCAGCTTACAAGTATTCAAACAAGAACCTTATCACAGCCTTCGTTGAGAGATGGCACGAAGAGACCAACTCATTCCACTTGCCCTTCGGGGAAATGACAATCACTCTTGATGATGTCTACTGTATCACGCGTTTGAAAGTTAATGGTCTCCCGGTGCAGTCTACTTCCGAAGAAGATATTTTGGCTTCAGATTATTTGATGAAATATTTGGGTTTAACCTTAGATGAGGCCAAGGAAGCATTAAGTGGGCAACGAGGGGGTTCTGTGAAGCTAGCGTGGCTAAGGGAGACTTTTGTGCCCATGATGTCCTCGGATAACGAGGACGAGGTGTTGTATTCAGCACGAGCGTTTGTGTTGTACACGTTTGGGACCACTTTGTTCCCGGACAAAAGTGGTACTCGTGTTCACGTACAGTGGTTGCAGTATATGGACGACATGGCACAATTTCGTAACTATGCTTGGGGTACCGCAGCACTTGCCTATTTGTATAGACAATTGGGGATGGCGTCAAAGTTCAAGTGTAGGCAGATTGGTGGTTACCTTACGTTATTGGAGGTATTAAGTATTTTAAATAAGTTTGTTAATATTTCATGTTTTTCATTTGATATTGACCTAATAATATTGTACTTGTAGGCTTGGATTTATGAGCACTTCCCTACTTTGATATTGCCGCCTCATAATCCAGACTTTGTCCTTACGGATCCACTGTCGATGCGTTATGCACCCGAAGCTCATACAGGCCCTTGCGTCGACCGAGTAAGAGACTTTAGAGAGCGATTAGACACCCTCCTAGCAAGCGAGGTACGTTACTAACCAAATTATCTATATTTGTCTGTTGTTTGTTTGTTTTTAAGATAAATACACATTTTTTATTTAATTTGGTGTTGTAGGTTAACTGGAATCCATATCGCCCCGTACGAGAAAACTTTCCATTGGATGAGGTATCTTACTTTCATGGGTGCATTGTGTGCGGAGATATTGTTGAGCCGTACATGCCGGATAGAGTGCTCAGACAGTTAGGGTACGTGCAAACCGTTCCTGAGAAGCCGCTTGCTGCCCGTGTTAAGAGAACCGGTTCCACATCCAAGAAAACAAAGCTAGTGTGGGATGCTATGGCGGAGTACTTTTCTACGTGGGACGCACACATGCTTACGGAGGATAGACTTGGTGAGCGTTGTACTGTCGATTCGGATTGCAGTGATGGTTATATTGATTGGTACCTCGCCAACGGTCGTCCTTTCGTTTCAAATCCTTCTAACAGGAGACTTCCTCCTCGTGAGCCTCCACGTAGGGCCGAGCCATGGCACTTGGTAGATTTTGCAAAGGTTGAGCTGAACATGTTGTTGCACAAGTGGAGGAACGACGAGCCATTAACAATGGATGGGGTAATGCAAAAGGTTGAAGAAGTTGTGAGGCAGCTTGGTGGACAAACTTTGGATGACGTAGGAGAAGAGGCACCGTCATCATCAAGTGCACGTCGTGGATGTGGAAGAGGTCGGGGACGTGGAAGGGCTAGGCGTTCTTGAGGCGTTACTTGTTTTATATCATTTTGAACAAAAACTTGACAAATGTTGTTTTTTATTAATCGTAGTTTGATTGATCAGAATGATACTTTAGTGTTTTAACATGTATTGTAACATGTATGTTAACTTTAAAGTTATAGTTTGTTTTACTAATTAAAAGTAGTTTGGATGAGAACACCCACACGATTAATGTTTTGGATGAGGACACCCACCTTTGTACGAGACCTTTTTTCGAACAAATGATATATGTACGATATTTATTGCCGAACACGAACTTTTTTTCGAACAAATATTATTTGCGCGGAAGTAATTTTCGAACATTGGCCATTTGTTGGGTACTTTTTTTCGAACATAGACCATATGTTCGAAAAAAAGTCCGTAACAGAGACTTTGGGGTTAAAAAATTGACCAAGTAAAACACGTGGAAGTAATTTTCGAAAATTGGCCATTTGTTGGGTACTTTTTTTCGAACATGGACCATATGTTCGAAAAAAAGTCCGTAACAGAGACTTTGGGGTTAAAAAATTGACCAAGTAAAACACGCGGAAGTAATTTTCGAACATTGGCCATTTGTTGGGTACTTTTTTTCGAACATGGACCATATGTTCGAAAAAAAGTCCGTAACAGAGACTTTGGGGTTAAAAAATTGACCAAGTAAAACACGCGGAAGTAATTTTCGAACATTGGCCATTTGTTGGGTACTTTTTTTCGAACATGGACCATATGTTCGAAAAAAAGTCCGTAACAGAGACTTTGGGGTTAAAAAATTGACCAAGTAAAACACGCGGAAGTAATTTTCGAACATTGGCCATTTGTTGGGTACTTTTTTTCGAACATGGCCTAATTGTTGGGAACATTTTTTCGAACATGGCCCTAATGTTCGAAAAAAAGTTTGTTACAGAAACTTTTGGGTTTAAAATTCGACCAAGTAAAACGCGCGGAATAAAATTTCGAACATGGCCTTATTGTTGGGAACTTATTTTCGAACATGGACCAATTGTTGGGAACTTATTTTCGAACAAAAGTCAATTTTTTGAAAAAAATGATCCAAACTATAGGTTTTATACACCATATTATACTTTTAACACAATTGTAGTGGCTCATTCAAGCACGATAAACCATTCAAAAAATAGAGCAATTAAATTACACAAGTCATCCATTGTAACGTTGAAACCGTATACATGTTCAAAAAATATTACACATCAAGAATTTGTACACAAATTATCTATAAATGTTGTTTGTTGACAATTTGTACACAAATTACACCAAAAAGACAAAAGTATTCCAAAGTTTCTAACCACAAAAGTATTCCAAACTTTCTAACCAAAAAGTTTCTAACCACTATCATCTAATTAATTCCTCCGGACGCATATGCATTTTTCCATCCGTCCGAAATGTGTTGACCCTCGTGCTTCCACGAATTAATGACCGGGGGTAAAGTGCGCCCAGCACCCATCATAACCTACACGCATTCGAGATTTATGTGTTATATATAAAATATGCAACATATACGTGTAAATAAATTCATTAAAGCAATGCAATCAAATACCTGGATGAAATGGTTCTCATTAATTAATCCCAACCAAATACTCCTCGGTTCTTGAGGAGGGTACTTGTTGAACGGCAGATACGTAAGGCATAGACGGGTATCAAGAACCACCACCGCCACATTATAGTGTGACGCCACTAGATATCCCATGTACGGCAAGGAGAACCAATGTTTTTTGTGTGCAAACTCCGTAAAGCAATTCAATTTGCCAAGCACAACATGGACGTAATCCTTCAACAAGAACACGTTGTTGTACAACGTTAGATTGCGGGACAGTTCGCTCATCAAGTCCATCCGAACCCTAGCCCACTCATCAACACCGAATCCCAATAGTCCAGCCACTGCTCGAAAACCGCAGTGTCCGTCACCGTTAACGTTCTAGATGTCGATAACGTACGGTTGATGCTCGATGGGTAAATATCCGATGAAGTCCATTCCTTGGGAGGCTCGGGTACGCCGACGGGGTACCTACGCATATTACAACCAAAATCACCAAAAATATTACACATCGACAACCAAATCACCAAAATATTACCCATCGACAACCAAATCACCAAAATATTACCCATCTACAACCAAAACACCAAAAATATTGCACATCTACAACCAAATCACCAAAAAATATTACACATCTACAACAAAATCACCAAAAATATTACACATCTACAACCAAAAATCACCAAAAATATTACCCATCGACAACCAAATCACCAAAATATTACCCATCTACAACCAAAACACCAAAAATATTGCACATCTACAACCAAATCACCAAAAAATATTACACATCTACAACAAAATCACCAAAAATATTACACATCTACAACCAAAAATCACCAAAAATATTACACATCACCAAAACACAAAAATAAACATGCAAGGGCTGAGAATTACCGGTTGTTTTTTTGGAATCCCTTTCTTTTGGAAGGACGGGGATGAGAGCGAGTTATCTACATTGATGACCGTCTGCTCCTTTTGTACCACCGAGCAACTTGCAACTTGACTCTCTACAAGCTCAAATAGGCTAGGCTCACGTTTGGTGGACGCATCGGCCTTCTTCTTCTTCTTTCCTTTTTTAGGTCGACCACGAGTGTCTTCCTTAGGAGGTGGCTCAATAAGAGTCGTAGTCTCGGGGTTTGCAAGCTCCCTCATACGCTTTAAGAAGATGAGTTGCTCCTCCTGAGAGAAGCTCTTATAAACCTCAGCCATGTCGTCTACGGCATCTTCAAAGCGATTTTTGTTGTGGGTGGGAACGGGGTCAACCGATGTGGTGGTTGGGGCAGGCTCCATATCCAATTTCCTCCAAAAGGGATCAATGGCATTCACGGGTATCGGTTTGTCACAGTAAACATACTCTTCGATCTCATGACCACATGGCAAACCGTATACCTTCCTCAAGATGTGTTGGCACTCTTTAGGATCGAATCCGGGTCGTTTGATCACCTTGATTTCATCAAATATCTTTTCTAGAGCCACAAACGACACCGCCCCTCGTAAGTAATTGAAAACGTTTGAGGAGAACCTATGTTGAGATACGTTCAAACTCTTTTCGAAGGAGGCTTTAATTGAAACATGGCATGCCTCGAATAGAGTGTGACATTTCTCCCAACATGTCTCAAAATTTCCTAATGAATTGCCCAGCATTCTTTTCAACGCGGCGTGATGGTTTTCGACCCTGATCAGAGAAAATTTAAAACGTTAGGCAACTTATAAATTAAAGTAATAATTTACGTGTAAAGACTAAAGTATGAACATACCTGTTGGTTGTGGTGTTGCCAAAGTGCATAAATTCATTCGTCCAAGCCCTTACAAACCTTTCTTTATAAGGGTTAATCCAACTATTCAACACGAAATTCACTGGCTTCTTGGGAAATTTGGACTTGAACTTAGCAAGAGCTTCTTCAAAGTCGGACTGGGTATCGGACCTCCACACATAGTTGAAATGAGATAAAAATACCTCCCATTTTTTGACATCTTTAAGCAGTTGGCTAGTACATTCCGGTCAATGTGGAATGTACAAAGAAAATGACGGGCTTCAGGAAATTTCTTGGCCACAGCATTCATCAATGCAAGCTCACGGTCCGTGATAATAACATCGGGAAGTGAAGATGAGCCCAACACATCTCGAAGCACCTCCAATGCCCATTGATAATTTTCTTCTTTCTCATCCATTAGGTACACCGACGCAACACAAAATGTGATCCCAGTCGATGTAACCCCCACAATCTCCAAATAAGGTAGCCGGTACCTATTCGTCTTGTATGTGCAATCTATCATGAGTACCTTCGAAAAAGCACGCACTAGTTGGAGTGAGACGGGATGTGCAAAAAACAACTCGTTAAGAGTGTTTGTCTTCTCACATCTTCGTGTGGCGTGGAAGTAATTTTGCTCGACAAGTTGACTCATCAAATATTGCAACTGACTACGTCCATTGTATTGATGGATTTTGTGCTTCAACCTTACATTGTAGATCGTTCGAAGAGTCGAGTGATTGTTCTCATTGTTCCTCTTCAACTTCATCAATACAGATTTAGGAGGAGCGTGTAATTTGGACATTTCGACAACGAAGTCCTCTTCCTCGGTAGCTAGGCGGCCGGCATAAGAATGTCCCTCAAGGTAACGGGATATTGGATGGTTATGTGTACCGCATTTCACCTCTAATCTCCACTGCATCTCACCTTCTTCTGTACCCTTCAACATAAACGGACACCCACATTTCTTGGTGCCCGTAACCTTTCCACTCTTTTCTTGTACCACCTCGTTCTTCTTAGCCTTCTTCTTCATAGGAGTTGTAGGCTTCTTCTTTTCACGGTACACACCGCCACGCTCACACGTCAAGAATATACGACCTTTTTTAGTACCTTCGCCGTTATCCGACCGCTTCACAACAATAATTATGTTGTGTTGTTTCCCCATACTACGCACCCAAGACAAGAGTGCGTCACGAGACTCAAACAAAGCCATATTCGTGAAGACGTCCGTGTAGTCCATAATAATTTCATGACCCTGGACATCATCATTCTCCGGTTCAACAACAGAGTCATTCGCCCACTCATCATCATAATTGTACTCCTCATACTCCTCTTCAAGACAATATTCGTCCACCCAAACATCGTCCTTCTCATCACCCGAATTCTGAAATTCAAAAAAATAAAAATTAAGTAATGTTCGAAACTTTCTTCAAAACAAAAGCTTCATGTTCGAAAAAAAGTTCAAAACAACAGCTGCATGTTCGAAAAAAAGTTCAAAACAACAGCTTCATGTTCGAAAATTTCTTCAAAACAAAAGAGCTATGTTCGAAAATAAGTTCAAAACAAAAGATATTTGTTTTGAACTTTTTTTCGGACAACACGACCATGTCCGAAAAAAAAACACGAACATGGTCGTCTTCTTCGCAGAACCAGTCGCGAAAAGGGCTTTTTTTGAAAAACGAAAAATGCACTACATAATGTCAAAATGTATGTCCTAAATGCATATTATTTCAACTACATACCACTATAAAGTCATAAGATGCAAAAAAAACAAGCATAAACACCAACACAAACACTAAAAAACCCTAAACATAAAAACTCTTTCACTTTCGAAAAAAAAACTTTCAAAACATGATAAATAACTTACAAATGAGTCATTGGCACCACCACTCGTAATTATTACATCATAATCGACCATTTTCGACCCCATGTTAGCTCTAGAAATGGAAATTGCAGAAATGGAAAGTTTGGAATGGAGAGTTGTGAGACTCTCTGAATTCTCCCGCGATTTAGAGTGAGGTGGGTGTACTCATCCGTGGATTTTTTTTAAAATATACAAGAGGGGTACAAAAGTAATTTCGCACCACCCTTTTCACCAAATTTTTTTTACCTGGGTGTACTCATAGGAACGCCGGGTGCCTTTAGCCGCGCCCATTTGAAAATGAACTGGATCAGAGTCCAAAGCCCAATTCACTCTAGTCTTTTTAAGCTTAAGCCCATATGAGCACACTAGCAAGCTTCAAATACTTAATAGGGTTGGGGTATATACCCCTCCAGCTTTGTTTAATACACTCCCCCTCCATTTTTTTTAATTCAAATACCAATTTTGCTCATTTACTAAATTATGTTAGATACATACACTCCCCCTACAATTTAAAACACAACCCTAACCCTAACCCTAGAATTAGACAGCCGCCGTCGACGCCACCACAGCCGCCGCTGCCACCACCACCACAACATAAAATTTAAAAAAAATATATCACACTCCGGTCGACACTGGTTTGTCGACCAAAAATAATCCGGTCGACACTGGTTTATCGACCAAAAATAATCCGGTCGACACCAGTTTGCCGACCAAATTTTGAAAGAATTTTTTTAAAAAAAATTGAAAATTTCGACCATTATTGATCGCCCAAAAATACTCTCGTCGACAATCTATTATCGACGAGAGCTTTTTTGAGCGATCAATAATGGTCGAAAGAAAAAAAAAAAAACAAACCTGGGGTGGGCCGCGACGGTCCGAGCGCTGGAGTATTTTTGATAAGACCGCGACGGTCGAGGGATAGACGGAGCGGCGGCATCAAGGGGAGCAAAAGAGAAGAATAAAAAAAAAATGAGAAAAAAGATGGGCGGCGGCGGAGGCAACGGGGGTGGAAGGGGGGTGCGACGTCGAGGGGGGAGTGAGAGTAGGAAGTGCGACGGCAAGGGGGTGAAGGGGGAGAGCGACAACGAGGGGTGGAGGGGGAGAGCGACGGCGATGGGATGAAGGGGGAGATCGACGGCGAGAGGGAGGGAGGGGGCAGTGCGACGGCGAGAGGGAGTGTAGAAAAGAAAAAAAAATGGGGAGGGGAGGGGAGGGGAAGAAAGAGGCGGCAGAGAAAAGAAGTTGGGAAAGAAGATGAAAGTAGGGTTAGGGTTATAGGGGTGTATGTATCTATAAGATTTATAAGGGGGTAAATATGGTATTTCATATATATATTGAATTAATAAATAATAGGGGGAGTGTATTAAACAAATATGGAGGGGTATATACCCCAACCCTACTTAATAATTTCAGTTTTAATTGGGGGTATTTTACAAAACCAGTACTCGGACAATGAAAGTGCAACACCAAAATAATGTCTGACAAAATTATACTCCAGAAAATAATATTGGGCGCGGCTAAAGGCACCCTGCGATCCTATGAGTACACCCACGCGATGAGGACACCCACAAAACGGATGAGGACACACACCTGGAAAACTCAAAAATACCATTCTCCCATTAAAACCCTAATCCATCTACTCATTTGGTACACCCACCATATTTTCGCCTCCCTCACCTTCCCTCCCACGTCTCGTCGCCGTCAGCGTCCAAAAATTTCGCCACCGCCGTCCCCGTTTCGCAGCCGCAGCTCCGCCAGCCCTCCCCACGCGGCCAGCAGCTCCGCCTCCCCTCTTCTCCTCCCTCGTCCGCAGCGGCCGCCGTCGCCCTTCTCCTAGAGACGCGGCCAGCAGCTCCGCCTCCCCTCTTCTCCTCCCTCGTCCGCAGCGGCCGCCATCGCCCTTCTCCTAGAGACGCGGCCGCTCGCACCCCTCCTCCCTCCGCCACCGCCGCCCGTTCCAGGTAGGATTTTTTATTTTTTTTTGGAATTTTAGAAAACTTAGGGTTTTTAGAGGTTCGTGATTTATTTTCGAACATATTGAGTTTGTATTGTAAATTTTTTCGAACAATCTGGGTTTGTTTTGGGAAAAATTTCGAACATTTTGTTCGATCTTTTTTTTTCGGACAAATTTGAGTTGTTTTGGAATTTTTTTCTAACAACCTGTGTTTGTTTTGGAAATTTTTTCGAACAATCTATGTTTGTATTGAAAAAAAATTCTAACATTTTGTTCGGTTTTTTTTTTCGAACAAATTTAAGTTGTTTTGAAATTTTTTTCGAACATATTGAGTTTGTTTGTGTAAAAATTTCGAACATATTGGGTTTGTTTTGAGAAAAATTTCGAACATGTTGTTTTGGGAATTTTTTCGAACATTTGGTGTTTGTTCTGGAAAAAATTTCGAACATCTTGTTATTTTTGAACATGTTTGTTCTGGAAATTTTCTTGAACATGTTTATTTTTGTTGAAATTTTGGAGTTTTTTTTTTTTTATGGAAGTTAAATACCCATCCCTTTTTCCCCTCCCCATGACTCGAACTCAGGACCTAAGGCCTAGGTAGTGGTGCTCTAACCACTTGAGCTATCCCACTTTGTCGGAGTTTTTTTTGTTGAAGAATGGTGTTTGTTTGGGTGTTGATGGAGATAATTATGTGGAATAGAAGGGGTGGGTGCACTCATCTTCATTTTTTTCATAAATTTTACTCTAGGGGTATATAAGACATTTCACATGTTCTGAAAGTTTAAAAAAATATTTGGTGGGTGTACTCATAGGAAATCCGGGTGCATTTAGCAGCGCCCAATAATATTACATGAAGTTCTTAGTGGCCCATACTTAGCGAATCCCAAAAAGATCATTTTGGTTTTACTTTGTTTTTTTCCCCTCCCCATGACTCGAACCCAGGACCTAAGGCCTAGGTAGTGGTGCTCTAACCACTTGAGCTATCCCACTTTGTCTTTGGTTTTACTTTGTTGATTTCGAATTGATCATGCTTCTACAATTAAGAAATTAAAGATTAATCTAGACTAATTTGTAAATTAATTAAGTGCTATAGGCTTTAAAGTTTTCTAAATTAATTATTTTTTTGGAAAATATCAATTTTGGTCACCCAGTTTTATCTCTTTTCATATTTGGTCACCCACATTTAGTCACTATCAAAATTGGTCACCCAATTATTATATTCTATCAAAATTGATCACTCTCTGTTAGTCATGTTATTCACTAACGGAGAAAGAGTTTTGAGCCGTGAAATTTCTCAAAACTTAAGGTTAAAAATTTCTCATGCATCTTCCAGAACTAATGAAACAAGGGGAAATTATTGTTAAGGTCATTTCACTCATAGTTTTATCTAATAGGGAATAGGTTTTTTTTTTAAATCTATTAGAGTCAAAATGGCACAGACATAGTTGCCCTTTATCAATTTAAATAATTTGAAATTAATAAAAATTAATTGGATTTACATCAAATCTTTTGAATTAATGCAGTTCCTGGTTATATGCATATTCCTAAAATTAAGCAATTCGAATTAATTGTTAATTATTCAAACAAATAAAGTTAAAAAATTTGCAGACATCGTCGGAGAGATTTCAAGGAAAGAAAACCCATTGTTTCCGGCAAAAAGTTCATTCAAGAAAATCACTGTGAGAAAAGGAAAGAAAACCCATTGTTTGAATATGCATACATATATGAAGATAGATTATGAAGTTTAATATGCACTGAAAACGGGGTACATGCATTTTATATATGTGCATATGTGAAATGCACTATACGATATGCATATATACATGCATACGGTAATGTGCATATCTATAGTTACAGGGAAATATGCACATCAAAACATTTCCAAAAGCTACATAAAAAAGGACGATCAGCAAACCATACCACTGGAGTTGGAAAGAGCTCTGCAATTTGGAATGGAGTGAAGAAAGTTTTTGTACAAATATTCTCATGACCACATGCTCTCTCTCAAGTCCTTCAAACTCAAATCATAAATTTTCCTCGAGGTGTGGATTTGATGTAGAAAATGCAAGCTCTGGATAACGATCAAGAACCCTATCGGTCATATCTAAATATGCTTGCTCAGTCTTTTCAAGCGCTCTGGACATTGCACGTAAAACTAACTCATGATCAACTAACCCTATCCTTCTCCTCCTACCAGTTATATTAGTTCTCTGCTCCTCGACCTCCCCATCATCTGCTATATTATCCTCCTTCATTACCTCCATTCCTTTTTGTTTCCCCTCCAACCAAAACCTCCAAGGAAATAATCTCTTACTACCCTCTTTATCCCTATGCCTATTCAACAACCCATTTTTCAATTTTGACAACAACAAAGACCTCTTACTCACTGCTGAACCTGCATTGTTCACACTAAATGCATCATCAACCGAGAATGCAAATCTTTCAGAACCCGATAGATCAAGCCCATATTCGTGATCATCCTCAACCAAGTATTCCCATAATCTCCTCCTTCTAACTTCAATTTCTTCCCCTCCAAACATCACTTTTTTAACCAATTTAGATCCCACTCCACCTTCTTTGATTTCTTTTACCTCAGGGCCATCATCTCTATTAACATCCGATGGACAAGAATTCCCCACAACATCTGCATACTCCGGAGCTACAGCTGCAGCATCTTCTGTGTCCCAAAACAAACCCTCTAATTCATTATACATTGCTTTGTATAAATGGCTCATCAGAAACTCAGGGGCATCAGGTCCATTAAACCCATCGTAAATCCCAACAAACAACCAACCTAACTCCTCCGATACAACCACGGTGCATCTGCAGATTCTGGTCCCGTTGGAACCCCTGGTTGCAGATCTCGCACACGTACCGATCCGACTCCAGAAGCGTAGAAATTAATCGCGAACAGGCCAAACAGAATGAGATCCAATCCCAGAATCCAACGCCTAAATGTCCAGAAATTCCAGAATTATGCCTCGATTTCATTGATGTTAATGAATCTCTAAACACCGAAAGTAGGATCAACAACGCTGAGAACGCCGGTCTCAGCCCAGAAACCGATGATGGAGATGAATTAAATGGTAATCGCGTTTTCTGGAAGAATTTAAGAAGGTCAAGATTTTTTTTTAATATGCGCTATAATTGGGGAATTGATGTTTGAATTTAAATTTCAAATTAAGGTGTAAAATCTATTAATTAAGAGGTTATATTAATATAAAGGGCAAATACGATTTTTTGACACAAAAATGACCTTATTAGAAAATTTAAAAGTTGTATGTTTTAGTTGTTTAATAGTCTATAAAAGTGACCTTATTAGGTAATATTCTCATGAAACAAACACAGAAGAAGAATGAAACATGTGCAAAAATTACCAATATTCTGATTAATCTTCTAGAAGCCGTGATTCAAGGAAATGAGAAACTCAGGAGATAGAAATTTATATCAATTAATTTCAAATGCCCAATTGTTTGACTAACATTTCAAGAAATCTGCAATAATGATCTTAATAGAAAAATATTTAGAATGAAAAATAAGTTTATGAAATTTTCTTGAATGGATAATTTTAGAAAATTCTTTACAATTAATCTTCACCACAAATTATGCTCCAATAATTATAAATAGGGAAATGAATTGAAATAAGTTTATATCTCCCATTATTATACAAATTCAATATGAAACCAAGAATTGGAAAACAGAGTACAATTGTTAAAAAAAAACCTGAGTACAAAGTTTCATTCTATCTCTTGAGTTTCTCATTTCCTATAAAATAAAATGTAAACCAACAAAAATGAATTCATAATTGAGTTAAATAATTATTAAAAACTTATTGATTTATTTTTATTATCCAAGTTGATTGAATCAGGTGAATGAGAAAGAATTCTCATTATGTATAAAATAAAAAGTAAACCAACAACATGGTTGATTGAATCACGTTCTAGAAGATGTATTAGAATTCCTTCTGACCTATTATAAATATAATGTAAATATTGGTAATTTTTGCACATGTTTCATTCTTGCTTCTGCGTTTGTTTCATTAGTTTTGGAAGATGCATGAGAAATTTCACGGCTCAAAACTCTTTCTCCGTTAGATTGACTAAAGAGTGATCGATTTTGATAGAATATAATAACTGGGTGACCAATTTTGATAGTGACTAAATGTGAGTGACCAAATATAAAAAGAGGTAAAATTGGGTGACCAAAATTGATATTTTCCCTTATTTTTTTATGAAACGATTATATTTTGAATCGAGTGAAATTCCCGCGAGAAAAGATTTTCTTTTATAGCTAGCCAGTATAATATTTTTTTTTTTTTTTTTCAGTTGTGCTATCAAAATAACGAAAAGTGGAATAATTCAAATAGTTAAAATGACACTGAGTCTAGATTGTGAATAACGAAAAGTGGAATAACTCAAATAGTTAAAATGAGACTGAGTCTAGATTGTGAGGGACTTGGAGTTATGAGCAGGGGCGGGTAAATTCAAGAATATATATATCAACAATCACCAATAAATTAATACTAGTACTACATTTCGATCATCAAAATTAGTTGATCTATTTAAATTAATATATTGTGGAGTATAATTAATTTTGGTTACCAGTAAAAAAAGTAGTCATGCAGGCAGCCTGCATCACCGAATCATGGAGCACACGCTTCATGCCCTCCACTCCATAGCCATGGCATGAATTAACCCTAAAACTTAATTAGCTAGCAACGTACAATCACCATTATATACATGGCTCTCTTCTACTTAATTAATTCATGTGTTCAAATTGATTAATTAATTCGTGTATTTCTTCATTCATATATATCTCTTTGTTGATCTTGCATCTGTCATGGAAAGGCTTTGTTGGAGCGTTGTTTTGTTGGTTGTGATTCTGTCATTGTGTGTTTATGTTAATGAGGCTGCTTCTAGGGAAGAAATCAGGGTGAATATGCTCGATAAGAAGTATGCGGGAGAAATGGCTGGTCATAATCATGAGGTGTTAAAAGCTGGTGGATCATATGGTAGAGGTGGTGGAGGAGGTGCCGGAGGAGGTTTTGGTGGGGGAAATGGTGGTGGCGGAGGAGGCTTTGGTGGTGGTAGTGGAGGCGGTTTTGGTGGCGGTTTTGGAGGTGGAAATGGTGGTAGTGGAGGCGGATTTGGAGGTGGAAATGGTGGCGGTGGTAGTGGTAGTGGAGGCGGTTTTGGAGGAGGAAATGGTGGCACGGGTAGTGGAGGCGGTTTTGGTGGCGGAAATGGGGGTGGGGGAGGATATGGTGGTGGTTATGGAGGAGGTAATGGCGGCGGTGGAGGATATGGTATGGGGCGAGGTGGTGGCGGTGGCAACGGGGGATACGGTGGTGGGGGTGGATATGGCGGTGGAGGAGGAGGATATGGGCAAGGGTCTTTTACTACTCCTAGCAACTAACTCTTGAACTAATATAATATCGGCATATATATTATTGGAACTTAATTAAGTGAGCAAAATCTAGTATATAGTTCAACGGTATTATATATGCCAATTATTAGTAGTATATCATTAGTTGGTAGAGCTAAATAATACTCCATTGTTATGTTTCTGATAACTTTGAAAATTTGTAACACTCATGGATATTAATATTCACAATTAACATTCAAATACACATCTAGATGTTTTAATTTTACGTTTTGCACTTTGCAACTTTGTTGGAGTGCTACATTTTGAAAGAATAACATTAATTATAATAAAATTAGCAGTGTGAAGGGCATGAAACAAATTCAATCCCATCAAAATGGAGATAGTAAGTGCATCATATATTTAAATAAATAAAAAAGGTTAAGGTGGTGTTTATGGCCATGGGTGTCAATTGTCAAATGTCAATTCATTATTTCACTTTCTCATACTCCCCTCCTCTTGTTTCTAGTTGTGAGATTTTCTTTGTATATAATTTGACTATTTATGAGTTTATGTTCTAGCATTTCTAAGATGATTTTCTCATCTGAAAATAATAAATCATGATCTCCTCATCATTTCTCGTTGGATGAAAAAAAAAAAAAAAAAAAAGGAGATGTTGATCAGTAAACAGTCACGAGTAGTAAATTTATGGTGATTCTAATGGAGTTATTAAATATTGATGATATTCATAGATTGATGTTTGTTAATTGTTTCGTCCAGTTTTCACGTCACCAAAGATGATTAGATAGTAGATTGGTTGGTCATTTTTAGGAGAATGTACAATGGAGAAATAAAAAAGTACAAAGAGATAATGAAGTATTAATAAAATAGAAATGAATAATTTAACAAGAAACATAAAAAATATAAAATAAGTAACTTAATAAAAGATACACAGGAATACTATTTAAATTGTTTAGCAAACAAAATAATATTTCTGTTTATATGACCTGAAATGAAATACTAGACATTTTGTGCTTTTTAGAATTTATCACATGACCTGTAATACTAATAAATTAAAATTGTAGGGGTATCAATTTGTCCAATTGACACACGTTTACATTGATTTAAATTGAGAAGTCAGAATGTCATAATGATCTAATTTGACCAAGTACACCTATTGTGAGAAGAAAATAATTTGAGGCTCAATATAGATTTAGGGAGTGGTTTTTAAATTTACAATTTAAATTTACCCCAATAGTTTGGATATATAGTTAAAAAATTATATCATTTAAAATTCATTTATTTTCATTTAAAATGTTTTTTCAAATCAAATTTCCTCGCCCAAAGACAAACGTAAGGGAATTAACTGTGAGTCTGTGAATTCATGTGAATGTATTTAATTTATACTCCATATCTACTACCAAACTCATGAATCGGCAACTCCCAACCCTCCACATTAAAGCAACTACAGTACTAAATAATTTATTTTTTCTTCTGGATTTTATGGGTGATGTTGCAGATGAACTGTATATCAAATTTCAGTTCGATCATTTACTATGAATAAAATATATATATATATATATATATTTATAATAAGGTTTATTTTATTGTCGGTAATATATATCCTGCATGTAATGATATGATATATAGGAGTAATATTTAATAATAAAAATTTTGTATGAATTTTGTTCACGGTGAATACTGTCCAACACATTTATTATTTTTTGTGGGGGAATTCTTGAAATTTAGGCCACAAATTTAAGGTATGATGAGGCCAGCTGTATGTGGGTGCGTACGAAGCTTTATAGTTTGATATACTTTTTGGCCATTTGGAGTAGGAATATTCTTGGCCATTGGATATATAATGGGTAACACTCACAAATATTAGGTATAGATTTATAGTTTTGTTTTCTCTCACAAGAAAATTACACTGATGAAGGATAAAGAGTGGCAGATTCAAGTTAATTTGGATCATGTGATATTTAGATACAAAATTATATGAATCTGCCTAACAAATTTGAGGTTCGTAAATTATAGTGATCCTACCCAATAACCCTAAATTGGAAAGGAGCAACAATTTTGGATTTGATGTGACCAAATTTTGCTCCGCTGACGACTGAAAACAGACCTCGAACATGGTGATATATCTTGGACGGGCTGACCTGCACAAAATTTGGGTCGAAGAGGGCTTCGACGACGGCCCTCCAACATTCAAATCAGTTGAGTTCTTATAAAAAATAGAGAGATAATATGAAGAGTAGGGAGTAAGAAATAAAAGATGTCTTGAGTAAATGTGAATTACTTTCTTATAACGAATAGGGAAGAGGTTTTATACCTTTATTTAGGTAGGATATGAATTATTTTTCTCTTCTAAGATTTGTGGCTGAATATGCCACGACATGGTATGATATTAACACATTCAATTTATGCTTCATACAGTTCTCAAATTTTGAAAATGATATTCATGTCACTTTATGATTGTGTGTGGTCCCTTCTAAGTTTTAACTAATCAAAAGATACAACAATGCTCTCGAGTGAATATGTGAATTCATAGATCAGCCATCTCCCCTTTAACACATTAAAGGGGAGATGAAAAATCCCTCTTAAAAAAATGGTGACTTCAGGTCAAGTTAGAGGAGATCACAAGAATATCTCCTCTAATCTTAGAAATCTTATATTCATTTCTGTTCTGAGTGATTAATGTGAAATGGGAAGGATTTCTTATTGTGTAGAGTGTTTTTACATCTATGAATAGAAGTAAACTCGTAATATAAGACCTTCTCTGATGTATGACATCATTATGTCGTATCAGGATTAAATCCCTAAAGTTTGTTCAGTGATGTTTGAAGATTTCCGATATTTATAACAAACTTCTTTTTAAAAAAATCTAAAAAGGGTGGAATGCCAACAGACGTCTATTATTGAATTGACCTGACCCGATAGTACCCCTTTTGGGCACGTCCAGTGCCAAAGTCACTGAATGGATAAGTCGTCAATCCCTGGACTACGTAATGTACTTTATCCGATAGGTGACGGACGGACATTTTACCAGAAGTTTCTAATCTACCCTTATGTGATTCTTGTTGAATAATATACTTTGGGGCGGGTGCAGGTCGGTATATCAATACCGATTCGATCCGAGCTCTCTTATTGAATTGCTTATTCAATGAGCATTCTCAATATAATGCCTTGAAGAGGACTCGAACCTCCACGCTCTTTAGCACGAGATCTTGAGTCTCGTGTGTCTACCATTTCACCACCAAGGCATCTTGAAAGTGCATCATATTCCATGAATATGATATCTATCTAGTGTGATGTATGGAATATATGACAAGGGTGTAGTATTTCTATTGATCAGTCATATAGGCCCGAGTTGAACATCCAATTGCTTCAATTTGAATTATCCGGAGAATGCCTTATGTATATATATATAAAAAAGATGGTCAATCAAACCTATTTAATTTCTCGATTCAATAGAAGCTCAAAGAGGTGAATAAGGTCAAAAAAGAATGAGAAATATGGGGAAAAAACAGGTGTGATTACGCCTATTCCTAATCCTAAATGGAACGGCGTAGGGACCCATATGTAAACATAGTATCTATTTAGATACGCTCGAATGACCCCTTGAGAATGTATATAACCCTATTCTGGCCCGGTCCGGTATGGAATGAACTTATAATCATGGAATCGACTCGATCATCAGATTATAAGTTCATAACCCCAGCCCATTCCCGTTTTGGTCGGAACAAATCTACTAATTCTTTAATTCCAGTTAGTAAGAGGGATCTTGAACTAAGAAATAGGCCCTAGAAGCTAAAAAAGGGTATCCTGAGCAATTGCAATAATCGGGTTCATTGATATTCCTGGTATAGTAGATGCTATCACACATACAATCATACTCAATTTGATGGAATTGTTTGATCTTAAAGGAGATCTTCTATAATTTCGCACGTGAGGGGTGATTTCTTGGTTTCGTCCAGTCATTAATAACTTGATTATATTTAGATAATACTCCCTCCGTCCCGTGATTACTTGCACACTTTCCTTATTGGGACGTCCCAAAATTACTTGCACACTCTTTATATGGAAATACCCCACAAAATTAATAACCTCACAATATCATTTTATTTTCAAATTTGTCACTCCTTTTTTCTATCAAATCCACTTTACACATCATCAAATTCACTTTACACATCATCAAATTACCTAAAATACCACTCCTTTATCTTACATCATCAACCACTAAATTCATTTTTCTTAAACAACGTGCCGGTCAAACCGTGCAAGTAATCTTGGGACGGAGGGAGTAGTAGATAGAAACAACGCTTGTAAGGAGTCCTATTAAAACCAAGGAATATAGGTCTGCCTGCCATCCACACCAGAATAAATAGAGTTTTCCGAAAAAATCTGCTAGTGGAGGAAGACCTCCTAGGGATAACAGACATAGGGCTAAAAAAAATTTTTTTTGCATAATCTCGAATGTTATCAGTTCCGGTACATAAAAAAAATAGGACTTACACATAATTAGGAAAAAGATGGGAGTATAAGATTCATCTCCATCTTCTTCCTTTTTAAGCTAGATTTCATCATTTGAGACCAACGATATTCAAACAAATTTGTGAGTATTAGAAAATTTTGTGTTGACACGTGTCCTGAAACTTATATAAATTAATTGTATTCTTATCTCTTATCCATTTTATTCATTGAATGTTATTTATAAAAAATGCACGATCTTATAACATTATTTAAATTATTGCAACTCGATATTGATTTTTTATGCAAATAAGGGTTAATTGCAAAAAAAATCACGACCTTTACAGTTTTTATCAATTACAACATATCTTTTTTTTCTTTGCAATTTAATACACCACCTTTTTAATTTTTGCAATTCAATGCATATGTGAATTTTCTAGCAACAATTAAATCATAATTTAATTGTCAGAGTTGTCGAGGTGCCACATAGATGTCACGAATGATGAATAATGTTTTTTTTTAATTTTTAAAACGTTTTTAACTAAAAAGAATAATAAAAAATCGTTTTAAAACTAAAAACAATATTAAATATTTTTAAAAATAAATCATAAACCAATTTAATTATTATCATTTCCCCCTCCCAAAACTCAAAAGTATAAGATCGCGTCCTCCAAATCATAGTCCACAAAAATAATGTGATGTTTTTCATATTGTTTTTATTTTAAAACGTTTTTAAAATACAAAAAATAAAATATAGTATAAAAAATATTTTATTGATCAATCAAGACATTTACGTTGTCATTTGTGTAGAACCTTAATGCGGCTTCAGTATATATATCATTCATGTGTTGCCGAAAAATAAACACATGCATCAAATTGCAAAACTTAAAAAGGTGGTGTATCGAATTGCAAAGAAAAAAAGAATATGTTGTAATTGATAAATACTATAAAGGTCGTGTTTTTTTTTTGCAATTAACCCTGCAAATAAATGAGGGCATGTTTGTTTTGGGATTATGGAGGATGGAGGAGATGGGAATGGGAAAATTCTGAATGGAGAAATCTTGATAAATAGTGATTGTGTGTGTTAGTTTTGGAATGTTGAGTAGGATAGAATGTAACTTTGTGTCAAATCAATTGTGTAAGAGTGTGTGATGTTGTATTATACTCCCTCCGTCCCCGGTATAAGTTTCCCCTTTCTCTTAGGTTGTTTTGATTAAGAAATATGATTAAATAATAGATGTAGTACAAGTGATGTGATGGTGAGAGAGAAAATAATAGATGAGTGTGAAATGAAGTATGATAAAATAATAGATAAAGTGTAAATGATGTGATTGGAAGAGAAAATCATATGCCAAAAATGGAAAAATATGAAATGGGAAACTTATTGTGGGACATTCATAAAAGGAAAGTGGGAAACTTATAGGGGGACGGAGGGAGTATAATATAACTTTATGTCAAATCAATTAATAAGAGTGAGTGATGTTGTATTATTATAATACTGTAGTAGAATATATAGATATTTTTAGGGATGAATGGAAATGGATGTTGAAATCCGAATGTGAAATCTCGAACTAGAACAAGATGGGAGACGTTACGTCCCACGTTCGGACGTGTGAGTCCTAAAATAAACATGCCCTGAGAATCTCAGGATATTGTGCACCCTAGTCTAAATATTTTTATATTTTATATTGTGCACAACATACCCTCGAGCTCCGATCCATAGCAGACCAACCCTTTAGCGAAATGATTATAGGTGCTCTAATGCTTATCTTTTTTGACAAGTGCTCTAATGCGTATCTTAGATTTATATTATTTTTTTCAAAAGCAAGAAAATTGAAGTGCCTATATTAAAAAAAATACAAGTGCCAAATTTATTTTAGATATAGTGGCGCCTTTTTTATTTTCACGGAATTTAAGATAACCAAATTGATTTATATTGGCCATACAATTTATATAGGGGTATAAGAATTTAAAACACGAGATAATTTCAAATATTATTTTATTTAGACATAAATTTATATGAGACTATCGCATTAAAGTGAAGTTGTATGTCTCATAAAATACCACCTCTTTTTATATTATGGGTTGCCAAATTAAATACTTTTTCCATAAACAAAAAAGTAGTATATAGTTTCTATAATTTTATTTGTCAAAAGCTTCTACCCGCCAATTTTCAAAAAAAAAAAAAAAACACTTCGTAATTAAAATATTATAATGAGGAATTGCACTCCGATGACATACAGGTAACTTGTTCATATTTAATATTTTAGGATTAGTGTGCTCGCAAGGTACCCTTCTATTTTTTTTATAAAATATAAAAAAAATGAAATTTGATTGATTTTTTTTAGTTTAAAATAAATTAAAATTACATTATTGGAACTATATATGCAAAAAAAAAAAAAACACATTAAAATGACATTATTAATTCGATACGTTCAAAATAAAGGGAAAAAAAATTGTGTGCCCAAGCATTGCGTTCTTTTAGATATAAGAATAACATTAATTTATTCTTCTTATTTCCTTTCAAAAAAGAAAATAACAGTTATTCTGAGAAATGCGTTCTGACTAGAACTTAGTTTTCGAGTTATTATCATTTGTTTGACTTTACTTTTTTTTTTTTTTTTTTTTATTACAAGTTAAATACCCATCCCTTTTCCCCTCCCCATGACTCGAACCCAGGACCTATTCCCCTAGGTAGTGGTGCTCTAACCACTTGAGCTGTCCCACTTTGTCTTTGACTTTACTTTCTAAATTTTCCAAAAAACTCTGATCATTAAAGCTACAAACTCTTTCTTATATTAGGCTATTGGGGAGATTCTCAGAACAATCCTATAATCATAAACATATATACATCCAAAAAAAAAATTGTTTTGCTCCATTTCATAATAGATGACTTTTTAACGATTTAAAAAATAAAAAAAAAAAAATTTAGATAATCTTACATTAATTCCTCATTTATCTCCTCTTATTTCTTCTCCCCTTCATTTCCTTGCAGTTTAATACGAGTATTTCTTATTAAAAAAAAAATTAAAATGTTTTTTGAGTGAGAGTAAATTAATAAGAAAGAGGTTCAAATAGTTAAAAAAAACATGTAATTTCGAATAATATTTAGAATATAAAAGAATATTATATTGCAGAGGGAGTATATAACTGTTGGTAGGTCATAAGACTACATTACTGGAGTATCATTTTGAAGCTCAATGTCGAATTGATGTAGTATATTGATAAATATTCCTTCCATTCCACAATTATTTTTACACTTTTTTTTTTCAAAACGTTTTACAATAATTTTTACACTCTTACGGCATCTTTGATATGATGGAATGGAATGAACTCATGAATAGAATGAAGGTAAAAAAAGAATGAAAATGAAATGTCAATTCTTATGATTAGTATGAATAAGGAATGAACATAAATATTGTATAAAATTACCTAAATTATTATTATTATTATTAATTTTTGTTGTTGATAGTATTTATTAGTACTATTTATTGTTAAAATTATTATTATTAAATATTACTCCTACAATATTATATATTAATATATAATTATTATTATTATTGAATATTTAATTATTTTTATCTTTAATAAATATTTTCATAATTATTACTATTTTTTACTATGTGTATAATTAATTTTGTATTATATATTTTATATATATATATATATATATATCATTGATTTTTAAAACTTATTATTTTTATGATATATTATTATTTATTTAGTAATCATAAATTAATTCTTAAATTTTTTTAATTATTAATTTTAATATTGTGAAAAAATAATAATGACATTTTGTATAATAATAATATTAATAATAATAAAAAAGTTCATTCTTAATCAAATGGAATACATAAAACATGAGATATGGAAAGAATGGTCATTCCTTTAATTTTGGGAATTAACATTCCATTTGTAATGATCATTCCTAATATAATAACATACCAATCATAGTATTTGGAATTAAGGAAATAATTATCATTCTATTCCTAATTGATTCTGCATATCAATCACGTCGTTAGAGTGAAAAACTCCTTATAAACTACATCCTCACAATATTTTCATTTTTATACAAATGTTATTATTATTTTTCCACATATACATAAAAGTCAACTTATTTCTTTACTTTATACATAAAGTTTACAAAATTATCCCTTAATATTTTTACTAAATTCACTTTTTTTATTTTATTGTGTCACTTTACACTTGAAAAAAATAATGGGACGGATTAGTAATGATTTAAAGTAAATCATTTAAATTTTTATTTTCTCTTTTAACGATTACACATAAAATATTATATTTTTTAATTAATATATAAAAAATAAATAAATAATTTTTAAAGGGAGTTTTTTTTTCCTAGTGCAATTTAATGCAAAATAGTTAGTCTTGAGAGCATGTATCTAATACGCGTTTTCAAGTGGGGTTGTGGTTGCTTAGTCAAGATTTTTTTTAATGGGTTAGACCAAAATTGGTGAAATCTTAAATATTTTTCCTATAATGCTCGTTATTATTTGTAAATAAACATACTACGATTTTTATTTAATTTTTTAAAGCGAGTAATTTAATTTTTTGTGTAATACTACTTCGTATGGCATATTTTTTCCATACTCTTACAAATTCCTCTCTCTTTCCTAGATCTGTCCCACTCCAAATAAATGCCCCTAAATCCTCTCCATATTACAAAAAGTTACTACTAGTATTTTTTATTTACTAGTAATATATTTTCCAATATATATACACCCCATTCTTGCCCTCACTCTCTTCCATTCAAGGCCAGGAAAATAATCAAATAAAGGGCTCAAAACCCCCCAAAAAACTAAATTCCTGCAAGAAGCTATGGGCGGCGGAAACGCGCAGAAAGCAAAGATGGCTCGTGAGAGGAACCTGGAAAAGCTCAAAGGCGCAAAGGGTATTTGAATTTTTTTTTTTTTTTTCTCTTTTCGTGATTTTGATGTTTTGACGGTTTATGTTGGGATCAAGAAGTTTATTTTATTTTGGGGGCTTGTGTATGTTGGATTAGATCGGAATTGAACTAATCAAAAGGTATGTTTGTTTTTTTTGTGCAGGAAGTCAGCTTGAAGCCAACAAGAAGGCTATGAACATTCAGGTTTTATTTTCTGTTTTTTTGTAAATCTAATTTTCTGTATGTTTTGATTGCTGATTTTACACCTGGTCGCGTGGTTTTTTTTTTTTTTTTCTTCCCCTCTTTTATATACTCCGTATGTTTTATAAATCTTCTTTCCCTTTACTTGTCTAATTTCTTTTGCCTTGTTGGCCTGAATGATGTTTAAATTTATTTTGAAGAATGAGTGGTATTTAAGTTTAATAATTAAATGACATGATTTTCATTCTGAAGTTTAGTCAAGTCCAATTAACTGTTCTATTACTGCAATGGAGAATAGAGCAAGCAAGATTTGATAGAGTGCAAATTAACATTAGAAAGGATTGGTGATGTTTCTTCTGTTTTTCTTTGAATTGTTTCATAGAAGGGTTGAGTGTGTATACAAGTGCAGTCGTGCTGCATTTGGGTCCACATTTGATGTTGGATGGCAATGCTAAATGAGTATGATTGTCTTCTAATTGTCGATCACTCGATTGTTGTGCCTAAGCAAGTCATACCCTTATTCTATGTTGATTTTTAGGTGCCCGAATACACACCTCTGATTGAATGTTAGTAACCTATTTGAAAGGCCTGAATATTGGCAGAAACTCCTACCCAAACAAACCTAAATGAATTCTATTTACAAGTTTTTGTTAGACCCATTTTGTAAATGGTTAAAGAATGAGATGGAGTTCACTTGAACCAAGTTCACACTAGTGTTACTCCTAGAGATTCAACAAGTTTAAGAGGAAAGAGAGAAACACTACAGTTAACCATGCAATTCAAACATTTTACTCATCTTGTTATATTATGCTAAACTTGAGAACTGACTAGTGTTCTCTTTTTTTTTTTTTTACACTTAATTGCAGTGCAAAGTTTGTATGCAAACTTTTATTTGCACTACTTCGGAGGTGAAATGCAAGGAACATGCTGAAGCAAAGCATCCAAAGGCCGATCTGTTCACCTGCTTCCCCCACCTGAAGCAGTGATAAACGATCAAACTGGGTTTCCAACTATCTGATATCTCTATTCTGTCAATGTTTAGTTTGAAGTTGTTTCTCAGTATGAATTGCATACTTGAGATGATGTCCTAAACTTTTGATGGTCAAATGTATTAAAATTTTATGGGATGTGTTGAGATCATGCTTATTCTCTATTTTGTTGATGTTTAATTGTTCGTGACGAACCTGGTACGAATGACAAAAACTTGTATGAACATGGTTCACATATATAAGATCTTGTGAATTCCAGTAACCCTACCCGATAAATTCTAAATGGTTCACATATACAAGTTTTTGTTAGACTCATTTTGTAACTTAAAAAATGAATGGAGTTCATGTGAACCAAGTTCATTCAAGTGGTATTAAGTATGAATTGAATCAGAAATTCAATATTGATGAACAATAGGTCCTTATTGTTACTTTAATAATCTGACTACTTGGATGCAATATAGATTAAGTGTAGGTGTGAGAATTGGATGAATAGCGACTCGGATTTGCTTCAGAATTTGCGTTAATCTGTGGGTTTTTAAAGTAAAATTGCATTTGGACGGAAGGATATACATGCCAGTATTTGAAGCTCATAATAGCAAATCTATTTATAGTTGTCCAGTTTGATTATCTTTTCTTCACACTATATGCTTTAGGGTTAATTTACAATTTACTATAATATGCGTGGGTTTAAAACCCTTTAGAGATTCATCTGCTGTGTACCTGAAATTTGAACGTCAGGAAAGAAAAATGAAGGAGCTGTCCTGTGTTTCACAAAACTTTGAAAAGCAATTGAAATAATATCAATGCAGTTCACCAGGTTTTGTAGAAGTTTTTGTCTAATATTTAAAGTGGAAAAATATGAAGAAGAAAATATGCAGATAGATGAAAGAGTATCAAACAACACTTCACTTTACCAACGCTGCACTTGGAAAAACTGCTCAACAAGACTAAAGAAAAATCCAAAAGTAGCATTACAAGGTACAATTGAGGCACGTCTGAGTAGAGATATGTGAGATACAATCTTTTAATAATGAAAAGTTGGAAGAATGTTAGATGGATTACACAAGTCCCATTTTTTTCCATCAAGAATCTGTGCTGCAGGTTGACAAATGCTTTCCTTCAGTGGGGGTAAAATGTCGAGCTACTGCATCCGCATCCTGCTATTTTCTGCAGCCCTCACTTGGTTAAAGTATGGATGGGCCTGAAACACAAATTAAACAATTTAGAATAATGCTAGTGTGTGTCTGTGAGAGAGACAGAGAGAGATGAAAAAGCACAAAAGAGAAGAAGCAATGATATTACCATTGCTTCTTTGGCAGTAAGCCTGTCTTGATGATCGTAACGCAGAAGCTTATCAAGAAAATCAATGGTCTGCTCATCAGACAATGAATAAAGCAAAAGAAATCAATGGTCATGTTCAAATGAATAATTTGCAAGGGAAACTAAAAGAAATTGTGAAAGAATAAATGACCTCGGGTGCTACAAGATGCTGATTCTCTGAATTAACAAATCTTGACCATGGTTTCCTACTGTGCCTGGGCAAACGTAAAAACAATAAATCATCACCCACATTCCTTTTTATCAAATTCCAGAAAGCATAAATTAATATACAAGCCAAGGAAGATAATTGCATTCACTGAGATCAACATGTTAAATTCAGAGAACGAAGCATATTTTTTGAACTACCTTCCAACAAGAGCATCAAGTTGAGGATCCAGCTCCAGGCGGTACTTACTTAAATACGCGTTCAGCTCATCTGTACCAAGGACCTGTGACGTCAAAGTCATACAACTGTACTTTTATTTCCAAAAGAAAAAATGCATCTCATCTGAAAATTCATGCATTCTCATTTTTCTTGTCTAGAAACAGTATATAGCGAGGAAATTCCATATATACGTGACAAAATCTAGAAAATTAATCTAATTAGAAGTAAATCACCAATTTATGTTCAGTAGCATGCTATGCCATTTGTTTCACAAGGAAAAAAACGGTGAGAAATGCATATTCAGGTAATTCAGCATATATACTTCTTTCAAAAACGCACAAAGAGAACCTAATTTAGTTACCCCTTCGAAACTTAAAAGTAATGGCCACCTAGAAAACTAAAGTCATACTCTGCTTGGTTCAAATACTGAGCATTGACACATGCCTAAATTTAATAACCACCTATCACAGAAAATTACAGACAAAGTCGAGCAAGTAGTCTTAAGACCAACATCCAGAGAGATTCTAAAAGCTATTATAACCAAGCACATGGCTGCTTCAGTTATGAGTAACAGTGCTAGGCAGCCTAGGCTATTATTACCATAGTTACGGAATGAAAGAGAAGATACAAAGAACATAGAAGAAGAGATAACAAAAGAAAAAAGAGAGAGAGACTGTATAAAACAAAGTTTGACAACTAAGAAAATAGGAAGGGAATAGGGGTGGCAACCAGAAGAACTGCAAGGTGAGGGTAAAGGGAAAAGAAGTAGGGTTTTATTATTATTTTGTTTTAATATTTTTGAGAAGGGGGGGGGGGGGGTGTAAAGGTTAACAAAACTGATGAAAATGATAAATTGCTCATGTATCAGAAAAGTAAATTAGTAACAACGTTTTTAAATTTTCTAATCACATGGCAACATAATGATCTGATGAAAATCAAAGCAGCAATGAAAAATGACAGGCAGAAGGAAGTTCAAACAAGTAATCTCAGATTCTCAGAACTAATTATCGGTCCTTCTACATGATCTCTAGAAGAATAGAAAGTCAATTATGCGTTTAAAATTATATCAAGCATATAGTGAAATAGAGTAGGTGAAACCCCAAATTTATGCAAACAAGTCAAGATAACATTGCAGCAGGGTGACAGTTTGTTGAAAACTACATAGAAGTATTAAAACCAACCAAATTCATGGCTTCCATGAGTTGCAACAAAGTGCTCAAAATAAAAAAAAAATATCTATAAACACCAAACTCTGAGTGTCAATTTCATTTAGGAAATTATGTTGTCAAGAAAATGGAAACTTTGGCTGCATATGTAGATATAGGTCACATATAAATTCATGTACTCATTAATGAGACAATTTGGCAAAAAAGGACAATATCTTAGTAGCTGGGAAATGTAAGGTCCCTTAAGAAGATGATTTCAAATGCTTTGTATGACTACACTTATAATAGAAATCTAGAGGACTCAAATTTGTCTGAACCAACAATAGTATATCTGCATTTCAATCTTTCAATTATATACTGAATGCGACACGAGTAATAACATTTAAAAGAGCTTTCAGAGCAATCGATTATCATGTAATTTACATTAGTAGGAAGTTTGAATACATTTTCCAATTAAGATAGCTAGTTCTATAAAGTAGAAGTACCTTCGCTATTTTGACAAGCTGATCCTGATTATCATGACCATAGAAGAATGGTTCTTTACGAAAAATCTGAAAGTTAAAAGAAAATGATTACCCAACTTAACTATGATGAAGTTGGAAGAATATGATAAACCCAAGTATCATTAAGAAAAAGAAATTATGACTGATGTCAAAGGAACTGATTCTCACCATTCCTGCAAACATACAGCCAAGACTCCACATGTCCAGAGAATAGTCATAATCTTGCAAGTCCACAAGTAGTTCAGGCCCCTTAAAGTATCTGTATAATAATTATAAAGACAGGCCACAGATTACTAAGACAATTTTACACACTTTTGTTGAACTGTACAAAGGATGGCAAGGGCAGTATGGGAATAATAGATAATCATTCCTTAGAACCCGTCAAACCCCACACAATACACTTGGGGTAATAAAGTTAAAGCTTAAATAGCCCAAAGATATATAAAATATATATATATATATATATATATTAGAGACCTTGAAGCCACTCTGACATTGTATTCTTTTCCAGGGTGATAAAATTCAGCAAGCCCCCAATCAATCAGCCGAAGTTTTCGCAACTCATGATCAATCATAACATTGTGCGGCTTCACATCTCTATGCATTATCCCTTGTGAATGGCAATAATCTAATGCCTGCAATTTTAATAATTGAATGATATATTAAACCAGGAAAGAAGTCAACAAGGAAAATTTAACAACTTCTGCAAAAATAAACTCCGAGTCTCTGATACATCACTATCACCCAGAATATGTGCAGTGTCATGCTCATGCCAACCAAAACAATTTAGAACTACTTTAATATTAACAAAATTAAAAGGTAACTATCTAAGCTTAATACAAATCACCATCAAATTCCTGTCCTACAGCAAAGATGCTACGATAAATATACCGGAATTAGAATTCAAGTCACAATTTAGAGCAAGAAATTAGTGCTTATAGTATTGTATCCTGAAAGTAGACTCTGCAACCATTGCTCAAACACGACAAGCTAGATGCCAAAGCTTCCAAAACAAGCATATCTTCAAAAGTTGAAAGAAGAGCTAAGACACTGGAACGATACACTCTATAAATATCCTAGCTGTTTTACAACACAATTCGTTATACCTGTGTGGACACAATATGTTGATGCTCTAACTAAGTAGATCCAACACCCTGGAATTCCATCATTTCATGCAAAACACTGGAATCAATTTTCTATGAATATAATGTGCAAAACTCAAATACAAGCAAACAGATGTATCTGGCACATATCTAGCAAAGCACAGTTTCTAGTTTCTACATTTTTCATCCAATAATCATAAATTCAGGGTTTTTCATACTTGTAGGATGCTTAAAAGGTCGAATACCCTTACCATACTCACTGAAGTGTTATAAAATTTTAAAATAAATAAATAGAGAAACTAATAAAATGAGGGAGAGATCAGAATTTTCTCCAGAGGGAATAACTAAATGAAGTTCCTAACTTTCTAACGGAGAAGGTTCATTAATGTGAAGCAACCGACAAGAGGCATGAACTGATGGATGTTAATTACAGGAACACAAACAGAAACCTAAAAAAAGAAGAAACACAAAAGAATATAGAAAATTACAACAAACGTGAAGGATATTACTAAAAACATGGTAACTAGACCTTCAGAAGCTCGTATATATAGTAACGTATATCATAATCAGTCAACGTTGGGTACAAAACTTTAAAATCAGTGCTGTTCACATATTCAAACACCAAGCTAGGGGTCTTTGAATGCTGATCTCTGACTATGTCTAGCAGCTTCACAATATTTGGACCTCCACAAAGATTTTGAAGTATCTTTATCTCCCTCTTTATCTGCTCAAAAAGAAAAAATCACTAAGTGGTTTATGAAACAAATATTCTGATAGAAAGGTTGTGATGCTGCATGTGCTCATCACCCAGAGATCTGGGAGAAGCATTATTTAAATCCTTGATATAAAAAATCAATATTTGAATAAGTTTTACCTGAAGAGAAGCCAACAAGTACAGAAGAGTATAAGCATATTCAAGGAACTACTATGTCACACAAAGGTATAAAATGCATTTACAACTAGTTCGAGATCCACAATAAATTGAATGATATTTCAAAGTCCTTTGTAATAAACATGTTGTACATAGAACGAATACAAATTACTTTACTTCCAGGAGAACCAAAAAATCACGTAGAATGATCATTAATTCCTAGCTCATTAATCCTTAATTAGGGAGCGTTCATATAATTTTAATAAACCCTTCAAGGGATATTAGAAATAAAATGAAATAGACCCTTCAAGTGTAGGCATATAATATACTGATGCTCCTACTTACAAAATTTGGAACATACTTACATGCGACCTCATAAGAGCCTCTACGTAGTTGAATTTAGTTATTAGATATAATATAGATGCCTGACCAGTCCATTGGCCATTTCAAACCCCGAGGAATTGTGAGCATTACCTTCTTCTTCTTGACTGGTTTGAGAATTTTGATGACGCATCTCTCGTTGTTTGTTACATTAACACCTTCAAAGACCTCACTATATTTTCCCCTTCCCACCTTCCGAACAACTTCATAATCATCTTGATCACTGAATAGAGGAAACACTGTCATGTTACGGAACCAACAAAACCATTTTACAGGTACATAAGCAAACAACGTTTAAACTCTAGAAGATTTGGAAGAAACAGTCAAAATGGCTAGCATATTAGTTATTTTATGGTATTTGAATTCATTAATGACCCAAATGCCAAAATCACCTAGAATTAGAAATCAAAACTTAACTACACTTGAGAACCTTGCATCAAAAACCTTTAATTTTTCTTTCTTAGGATTATCCAACTAAAGCCTTAAAACCGTAGATATGACGAATATGATTCACTTCACTCAATTTGTCAGCTTGCAGCACAGGAACAACTACTGATAATAATGTAACACGAGGTGCATTTGGTGACTCTACGGAAATGGAATAAGATATTCATTCGATGAGCCGACTGATAAAGCCCAACTAAATCAAAGCAAATTCTGAAACACCCAAAAGTATTAATGTCATTCTTTTACCTAGTGAATAAAGTATTGTTACTGGAACTATTACATTGTTCCCGTGATTCTAACTGTTTGGCTAAGGCCCCGCTATATACATATAAAAATAATAATAAAAATTATCCTCAATCTTCAATCAACCTAATAGCATGTTCAACCAGCCAGCTCATGGAAATTCAAGCGCCAAAGAGAACAAAAAAAAAAAAAATGAAATCAACCCCATTTGTTACTAAATAGGAATATTTCATTTCAAAAACGATAAACCATACTCATGCAACTTTTACGATGTCCAGCAATTTTTTCATCAGCTTTACTAGGCTAAACCACAGTATAATTAATAAATAAAAATCATGCCAACTTACCCAGAAAGCTTAATTATATGCTCAATCAATTATACTAACAGTTATCAAAAGAATGCAAAATGAAGTACATAATTATATAATCCATAATAAACATCTATAGAGGTTACTCTGTATTCAACTTAAAAAAATAAGAAATATGCATAGAAAATTCAGCAACGATGGTAAAGAAAAAATAAAAACAAAGAAGGAAAATTGGGCATTGAAAGATGTGTATACCCCCATTGAACGGTGAGAGACTCGTAGTCCCAGTATTCACGGGGGCGATGATCGTTGACGTCTGCGTAAACTCGAGCTTGCGACATCACAAGCTTCGATTTTCCCTCTCGTGAAGAATTTTTTGGGGAGGGATTTGGTTTTCTCGACTGGTTTTTTGTTTTGTTTTGTTTTGGGTGAATTTTTGTGCAAGGTGATTGTATTTTGTACGAAATGCAGCTGTAAAATTAGATTAACAGGCTTTTGATTCCGGCTGCCTGCCTCACACATTGTTTGGGCCTTAGCCTCTCATGGCCCATTTATGTGTTGTCCTTCCTTAAATAATATCCATAGTTTGAGATGGAGTATAATTTAAATTAAATTAAATTTATTTTGTCAATCTAATCTTGTTAATATTTTTTTTTTAATATATAAATTGGATGAGATATATATGTGTATCTCACAATTATTAAGCTAATTCTGTAGTTTTAGTGGTACATTTAACTCATCACAAATATTGAAATATATAAATGATACTTCCTCTAACAGTTTAACCTACTTAGAACGGAGGGAGGGAGAGTATTAAATTTAATTTAAAAAAAAAAAATTCAACTCATATCAAAATTAGTTAAAAATATATTCAAAAGCAATAAATTCAAATTATTTAAATTTTCAAAAAATTTGAGTAAACCAAAGTTTGTTACGTCTTAGTTCAAAGAACTCCTATAATATCTTCCTACTTGATTTGCAATTAGTTTCCAGTTATTTTGCTATGAGGGACAAAGTTATTTTGCTATGAGGGACAAGTAAGAATGAAATATATCTATATCGCAATAAATATCACAACCTTAATTATCACAACCTTAATTTTACAATATATAGCTGAATATATTGATATAGCATGATATCGCAAAAAAATTGAAAAAATAACGAAAATTTTAATAAAATCTTGGAAATTTAAATGAAATTTTAGGGATTATTATAACATATTATTATGCATGTATTTCATTAAAAACCCAATAAAATTATATGTTTAAAACAAAAAAACTCATATAAATATTGACTGGCGAAAATTAATTGACAACATAGTACAATACAAAATGATTAAATATATAAATTAAAATACAATTAATATCAAAATGATGACATACGAAGGTTCAAATATAGTAGGTGAAATGACAACATTGATTAAATACTGGCACACGGAAATTAATTGACAACACACTACAATACAAAATGATTAAATATACATGATAAAATACAAATAATATTAAAATGATAAGCTATAGAGGTTTCAAATATAGTAGGTGAAATGACATATTTGTCCAAACTTGATAGTTTGATACTAACTCATTACATTATAGTAATTTAAGATATAATTATGCACATTATCATTTACTCTGTATATATTTAAAAAAATTATTAAATATATAAGATGAATTGAGAATATATTTTCTTGAACTATTAAAAATAAAATAAAAGCATAATTTCATATATATAAAAATAAAATTTTAAATAAGTTTGCAATTTTTTTAGATTTTGCGATATCGTGCGATACATCTGCGATATTTTTCGATTTCCGTCCAATTTTACACTACTGTTGAACGAAATCGACATCGATATTTAGCAATATATCCGCGATACCCGGAAAAAATACATTAGACCCCAATATCCATATCGGAATATCCAAATTTTGGTTACAAGTAAAATCCCTACATCAGATACTACAAAGTAGTAGGCAAATTACCCAATTTACCCCCAATGTCCCCCCTCTTTGTTGCTGCCATTCTGCCGCAATCAATTTGACTAGACTCCCTATACTATACAATACTGTCAGTCTGTTTTAATAAGATGGAGTAATATTTACACCTACGGTACACATTCACTTGATAAAGTCAAGTGCAATGTTAAAAAAAGGATGCTAATATTTCAGGACCTGATCAAGAATTCATTTTTTTTTAAATGGTATAGTTTTTTTAATTCTGGTTTTACTATTTAGTATGCAAACACCCCTTCACTAATAATATCTATGTTCAGTAGCAAAGTCTCGCACATATCAATTTAGGACAAAATAACGACCCCCTCACATAAATAAAACAGCTAGGAAGAACCATTAAGACATTTGGAACTCCAAGCTTGCACTACTACAATGAACGAATCGAGGATTTTACCACAGGGAAAACGAGAAGAGGCGAGGGAGCATCAAAGTGCAGATAACAAAAAGCTTCAAGTTAATGAATTCTACTACTGAATAGCATCTACTACTCATTTTACAAATATCCACATGGTAAAAGCCCACCAAGCATTTCTAGGTCAAAAAGGGCTTCTCGAGTAAACACACATGATACGTCAATTATAGTAAGACGATCAGCTGGAGAAAATATTCGACTAGCTAGTCAAACACGTTTTGGTGGAACATAAGGCACATGCTCTTCTTCACATATATTCTGCAAAATTGTAAAATTAATATAAGAACCAATTTGGAATACATATAGCAAATGAAAAGACATTCAAAAAATAAAATCAAATAAGCATGGAATGAATTGATCCACTTATCTACCTGCAAATCCTGTGGGAGTGCTTCAGAGACTGCAAGAGTATAACAACCGGGAACAAATTTTCCTAGAAATTTTAGAAGTAATGCAGATATTATGACCAGGATTCAAGATTTTATCATAACAAACATAAGGATACTGTGAAGACAAAGATATGTATCACCAAGAAAAAAAGAATAAGAAAAGGTAACAGAATGTTGTCCATTTAGAATTTGATACCATGCTCGAAATTTATAACCAGTATAACGACAAGAGGAAACTTCTGCATATAAATTCTGGAAACTTCAACTGGTTTAAGTAACAAAAAATCCTTAACATTTCCATAAGCTAATAAACAAACCAATATTACTCTTCACCATGGAGTCGCTTCCAGCTCTTATGGCATTCTACAACTTATCAATGTGATCTTTGTCTTTACCTTGATATAAGGAGCTTGCATATCAAAGGTTCAGATGTAACACTATAGAAAACAAAAAGAAACCATGGATATTTTATGATTATTACATATCCTTAACTTCGGTTTTGTGTTAATTTTTGGAATAATTTGTGGATTTAGAATTCATATAATATAGGACAAATAGGAATCCTTCCATCCGAACTGAACACTAAACATTTTGCACATGGATGATTTGCAGGAAAAGATGATTACAGACTAGACATCTGAACCTTTACCACAGCAGAATTCAAATATAAGGGCATAATAAGAATAGTTATGGGCATTGATTTGTACAGTTTTATCAGGGCTTCATCATCAAGAATTTGTTTAATGGCTTGCAAGATTAAATCAATCTTCAAACCATTATATAATATGGAGTTAAAAAGACGGGTTCTCTAGAGAAAATTCAAAGTACTAGAAAAATCCAAATAGTGAGCAACTATTGGAAGCTTTAGCATGAAACTAGAAGCCCTACAGTAGGAGAAATAGATTGAACACCGGCTTGATTAGGCATGGCCATAAATGTCTAGAAACGCTTAAGAATGTGTGAAGCAGCTAATTACGCTATCATAATTCATAAGAAAGCACTTTGTCCTCCAAGCATACTTTTCCAACATGTTCCACACGGAATATATTCATAATATCAATAACATTCCTAGTCAAAATATTCATTCAGCATAATCACATTAAAGAGAATTGTTTTTACAGAGAACATATAAATTTTCAGTATTATACTTTTTGATGTAGATGAAATTACATAACGGCATTGAAAGAAACTACAAGTAAAGTAGCTGAGTAAAATGCATACCAATGCGGAGCCAACGAGCAGCCCAACTTCTAGAGGGGTCCATGACTGAGATCAACCTGTTAACAACTTTCCAGTAAGAATTCAACATACAGTATAGTGAAAACATTTTATGTAACAATTATCAGAATATAATTTATTTCCTTTCACATCATGCATTTCTTAATTCAGGAAAGAGGAGCAGTCAGGGAGAGAAACAAAACCCAGTGAAATTGGGGGTTGTGCTGTCGACAACACGTTCGTGATCGTCCTCCATCTGAAAGAAGGGGCAGTTCTCACATCCTGATTCCCGAAACTGCAATATCCGTATGAATAGTAACAGTATGTTCAATCGTTTTCTCGTCTGGTTAATCAATTCAAGTGAGAGAGTTATATGTGTGTATAAATTAACCGAACCTGGTCGTACGTCTTGACGAGACGGCAGCGAAGGCAGGCCCTAAGCTCATGCCCAAAGCTTGTTGGGATTTGCGCCACCACCGCGCCGCCACCTCCTCCGCCATGATTCGCCATTGTATTTCTTCAGGTACACTGCTACACCAAGTATCAAATCTGTGATCAATTCAAGGAAAGAGACCCTAAAAACCCTTGTTCTTGCCAAACAAAAAAAACCGTGTTTGGACTATGGAGTAACCCGAGAATGGTTTTGGGTATGAGAATTCTAGAATTGGAAATTTGTGATATATACCCCCTTTAAATTATAAATTTGGATTTTGCCCCGCCTCATATATTTATTGTGGAAAAGTCCCATTTTCTTGATTATTTTATGTTTCAAGCTGCTAGACAATTGTACAATGTAATTAATGCAATTAAGATATATTTTTGGCTTAATTTTTATTTGGTGGGTGAAAAAATTATTTATATAATTAAAAATATATTTAAATTACTTAAATTTTAATGATATGTACTACCTTCCTGAAAAGTTTGCATACTCATATACACATGTTTACCTTCATACAACATTTTTTGAAGTCCACTATAATTTATATAAAAATATTTACAAAATTACCCTCAAAATTTTAATTATTACACATTTTTTCTAAACTCCGTTCTATCGAATGAAAGCTTTTTAGATACGGTGGGCGGGAGTATACAATAATTTGACTTCTTTTATTATACATAGTAATCTGAGTATGATAACAAATTAAAATAATTGTTTTCTCTCGCGATCATTTGTAAATATCTTCATGCTACATTCAAATCATAAAACGATCATCTACAATTGATTCATATGTTGTGAATAAGGTCACGACTCACGACTACCTGCGGTCTCATACTATTTTTATTTCATTAAGGGTAAAAGAGTAGAAGGTACTAAACTTTTTGTTTTCACGTTAAAAACATGATAGGGGGCAAAATCTATATTTTCCAACCATGAAAAAGGCATAATAGCCAATTTCTCTTCCACAATTCTCTTTTCGCCAGGGCTATTAAAAGAAATAATGAGTTAACTCAAACTCTATCCATTGTACTCAGTATTTTAAAAAAAATCTTGTAATTCTATTAAGTTCGCTAGACTCGACTCGTTATATTTATTAGACTCATTTGTGAATCGAGATAACCTTACTTTTCCGTTTATTAATATAATCGAGCTTGTTCGATACATGCTCGGGTTGAGTTACAGTTCAGTTCGACAAATACTAAAATCTCCGTCTTCTTTATGTGTAAATAGTTGTTTGGAACCTCTCAAATGAGCCAATTCCATTGCATGATGGGAAAGGGTTTGGCTATTTACACCTCAATTTACGATGGATGCACACCCCCTAAAACCGGTTCAAGATAGATGCACCCTTCCCCCTTAATTGTCATAAATGTCCTTCTCTTTATAAATTTCCTGTCACTACCCACCAAAACCTAATTTCCCACACAAAACCCTAATTTCCCTTTAATCTCTCATTTCATTTCCCCCAACACAACTCACACTAGCCGCTGTCACGGCCCGTCCCTCTCCCCCATTTTTTTTCTGTATTTTGTCCCTCGTCGTCGTCTAACCACTACTCCCGATCATCCTCGTTGTCGCCTCCTTGTCCAAGATGCCGGCCACCCACCCCAGGTTTGTGCATCCGGTCTCCATCTCCCTCCCTCGATTTCGCCACGTTTTTTTGTTAGGGTTTTCTGTAGAATTTTTTTGTAGAAGCCTTTTTTAAAAAAAATATTTTCGACAGTTTAATGTAGACCGAATACACCATCGTCGACAACAATTTGTCGACGAGGGTGTATTTGGTCGACATTAAGTTGTCTATTTATTTTTATTTTTTTTCCGACCAATCAGTGTCGACCATATATACACTTTCGTTGGCAAATCGTTGTCTACGGGAGTGTATATGATCGACACCGGTTGGTAGAGATTTATAAAAAAAAAATCGTGATTTTTCTAAGTATTTTTTGAAATTTTTTAATTTTGTTTGGTTTGGTTGTCATAGAAAATGATGTCGTCGGCGGTCGGAAGTGGTGGTTTAGAGGAAATGTGAAATGAATGACAATAGAAAGTGCGTTCAGTAAAGAGGTACATCTAGTATGATGCATTTTAGTGAAAGATATTTTTTATATAATTATTATATTATTAAATTGATTGAAAGGCTTTAGGGCATGTTTGTTTTGGGACTCACCCGTAACGTCCCACGTCTTGTTCTAGTTCGGAATTTAACATCCGGATTTCACCATCCAACCACATCCATCCTTAAAAATATCTATATATCTTACTGATTCGGGTGGAATTTACGCGTTTTAGGGGCACATGTGAAGTGTATTTTGATGTGGATTTCATTGAATTATGCATGGAATATGATTGTTTAAGCCGAAATGAGAGAAAGGTTGTGTTTTGTTGATTTTGTAGGTAAAACGATGGAATTTGGAGCAAAACACATACCACGAGTGATCGCACCGGAAAGAGGAGTGCACGGTTGGATTCGTCTCGAAAAACGGAGTGGATTAGCCAAAGGAATCGAGTCAATCCGACACCCGAGGCGAAAGTTATGCATGAAACGAGAAGAGGAGGCAACTCGGCCGAGTGAGGTTACTCGGCCGAATCTGCAACTTTGGCCTCTACTGCGCACTCGGCCGAGTAAGGTGGAATGCGTAGCCCCTGAATTGGACATTACTCGGCCGAGTAACCTTACTCGGCCGAATCTGCGACCTTCGCATTTTCTGCACACTCGGCCGAGTAAGCCCAACTCGGCCGAGTCTCGGCTAAACAAAGTCGTGGCACGCTTTTTAAGTGTTCCACTCGGCCGAGTGACCCCAACTCGGCCGAGTCATCCCATTTTCGGTGCCAAACTTGTATTTTCTCCATTTTTGAGGGATCAACTTGCAAATATGCCATCCAAACCCTTCCTCAACACTATATAAGCCCCCTTTCTTGAAATCCAAGACACTTTCCCCCAATCCACACATAGTTACACATATTTGGAGGTGTTTTGGCCATAACTTCTTCATCTCTTCATCAAATCAAGGAAGAAAGGATGCAATAGCTCCCAAATTCCATTCCCTACCACATTCTAGACTAAGCTTTCTCTTTCTTTTCCTTTTTATTTAGTTATTTCATTTGGATTTTGTAATTTGATTATGTATTTGATTAGCTAAACACTTTGTGGTTCTAAGGCATTGTAGATACTTGGATTGAAGTTTATGATTAATTTCTTGCTTTAATTGGTGTTTGTCTCTTATTTGTGTGCTTAATTACTTATTGCAAAGCATGTTGTTATTGGCCATGATGATTTGCTTAATTCATTGTTAATTGGGGTAAGATCGAGAGATTTACTCCGTTTAATCGTATGAAAGCATGCAACCCGGTATTATTATGATCTCGAAAGAGGATTAATTATCGGAGAGGGACTTGAATGATCCTAGGAGCTATTTTAGGCGGTATAACATTTGTGAGGTAGAAATACGAGCCTATGTTACATTGCGTCTTTGGTTAATTAGATCGAGAGATTAATTAATTCTTCTTATGTGATCACCCTATATGAGATAACCTTAATGGCCATTTAAACGAGATCATAAACGGATATCTATGTATTACAATTGCCTTGGAACCCACCCTCCTTCTTTGAGTTTTCATCCGTTTTACTTTCGTTTTCTTACTTCGCATGATTAGTTGATCGATTTTATATTTACTCTCTCGTTGTCTATTTGTGACACATAGTTAGGCAATCTTAGAGTAATTCACACCACTCAATTTATCGATCACGTCTATTTAGAATTCGACTAGCAAACTACCCTTTTATGCTTTAACCTTCTCGTGGGATCGACCTCGTGCTTATCACGCTACAATAGACGCCGTACACTTGCGGTTGTTTATTTAGTGTTGCATAACGCGTGTATCAAGTTTATGTTACATTGCGTCTTTGGTTAATTAGATCGAGAGATTAATTAATTCTTCTTATGTGATCACCCTATATGAGATAACCTTAATGGCCATTTAAACGAGATCATAAACGGATATCTATGTATTACAATTGCCTTGGAACCCACCCTCCTTCTTTGAGTTTTCATCCGTTTTACTTTCGTTTTCTTACTTCGCATGATTAGTTGATCGATTTTATATTTACTCTCTCGTTGTCTATTTGTGACACATAGTTAGGCAATCTTAGAGTAATTCACACCACTCAATTTATCGATCACGTCTATTTAGAATTCGACTAGCAAACTACCCTTTTATGCTTTAACCTTCTCGTGGGATCGACCTCGTGCTTATCACGCTACAATAGACGCCGTACACTTGCGGTTGTTTATTTAGTGTTGCATAACGCGTGTATCAAGTTTATGGCGCCGCTGCCGGGGAGGTTTTTATAAGCTCTAGAGTGTAGGCTAGGAGAGTTTTAGTTTAGACAATTTATTTGCTTTCATTATTTTGCAAAAAATCCAAAAATATTTGTGTTTGTTACTTTGAGCTTATTTGTATATCTCACTCTCGTTTGTTCTTGTGATAGACATGGTTTATGATCACACGATCTAGGAGGAACCACCAAGAAGTGCTACCTTTAGATCCGGAGATTGAGGCCAATTGTCGAAGAAGGAACGCCGAAAGGAGAAGACTAGAGTTGGAAAGAATGAACCGAAGGGAGAATCCGGTTGAAGAAGAGGAGGAACTTGAGAATCACGGGGTCGAATGAGTCGAGGAACCCAACGGAAATGGAGGTAACCGGCCTCAAGGAGTTCTAAGGGACAATTTTCGTCGGAGAGTTGAAGAGAACATTGGGATAGAAAGAAATGTAGAGCAACGGGAGGAAAACGGGAATCAACGAGTTTTGAGAGACCATTTCCGCCCTATCCCAAGGCCCTATGGAGGAGCGGGTAGGGAACCCGTTGATGCTCATAACTTTGAGCTCAAACCGGCACTAATCATGATGGTTCAAAACAACCAATTCGGAGGGTTGTCAAAGGAGGATCCTAACCTCCATTTATCTCAATTCTTAGAGATAAGTGGAACGGTTAAGATCAATCGTGTCCCTCAAGATTACATCCGCCTCCAATTGTTCCCATTCTCCCTCCGAGATCGTGCAAAGCAATGGTACATGTCTCTTGATTTAAGGACAATCGAAAATTGGGCCGATCTTGTAGATGCTTTTCTCATGAAGTATTTTCCTCCAAGCAAGACCATCAAGATAAGAGGAGAAATTTCTTCCTTCATGCAAGACGATGATGAGTCTTTAGCCGAGGCTTGGGAGCGCTTCAAGGATTTGATAAGAAGTTGTCCTCAACATGGGTTCTCAAGAGACCAATTGATTTGTTACTTCTACAATGGGATGGACCATCGTACGAGAGGGATGGTAGATGCCTCGGCCGGTGGAGGTTCTTTGCTAGGAAAAACGACGGATGAGGGTTATGTGCTCCTAGAGGAGATGGCAAAGAACGGAAACCAATGGCCATCCGAGAGAAGGCAAGCCCGGAAAGTTGCTTCAACCCAAGACTTGGATGAGAATGCTAAACTCTCCAACAAGGTGGATAAATTGATATCCCTTATGACGGCTAAAGCTTTAGTGGGGCCACGTGACGAGCAATATGAAGAAGCCCACTACATGAACAATCAAATGGATAGGCAATTTAGAGAGAGAGGTTGGAACGATAGGCAAGCCTATGAAAGTCCCTCCAATCCCAACCAATATCATCCGAATTTGAGGCACCATGAGAACTTTTCTTATGCCAACACAAGGAATGCCATCATCCCACCTCCAAATTTCAATGTGAGAGATGGAGCTATTGTGAAGTCTTCATCAAAGCCATCAATGGAGGATATGTTTGGTGCTTTTATGGGGGAAACCACGAAATTCATGAGAGAAACTAGGGAGATGCAAACAAGACTTGGCAAAGAATTGATGAGCATGGTGAGATGATCAAAAATGTGGCAAATAATGTGAAAGCCATAGAGAAGCAAGTGAGCCAACTCGCTAATGCCATTGGAAAGCAACACGTTCCGGGGCAATTCCCTTCTAACACGGAGCTAAATCCTAAGGAGCAATGCAAAGCTATAAGGCTAAGGAGTGGCACAAGCTATGAAAGCCCTATGATGCCAAAGGAAGATGGTGAAGAGGAACAACAAGGAAGGAAAGTTGAAGAGAAAGATGTTGAGAAGGAGAAAACAAGTGAGAAAGAAAATGATGCACATAAGCCTCCATCTCCACACAAGCCTCCAATCCCATACCCTCAACGACTCAAGAAGACGAGTTTGGATGCAAAGTTCATCAAATTCTTGGAGATGTTCAAAAAGATACACATCAACATCCCATTTGCGGAGGCCCTTGAGCAAATGCCTCATTATGCCAAGTTTTTGAAGGAGATTATGTCCAACAAGAGAAGGATGGTAGAATTTGAAACCGTGAACCTCACCGAAGAGTGTAGTGCCATCATCCAAGCTAAGCTACCTCCAAAGCTTAGAGATCCCGGTTCATTTACATTGCCTTGTGTGATTGGCAAAGAGGGAACCTATCGTGCTTTGTGTGATCTTGGAGCGAGCATAAACCTCATGCCATTATCACTTTTCAAATCACTTGGCTTGGGAAAATTGACGCCTACTACCATGAATCTTCAATTGGCGGATCGCTCTATAGTTTATCCCTTGGGAACGGTTGAGGATGTGCTTGTCAAAGTTGGGAAATTCATATTTCCGGTTGATTTTGTGGTACTTGATATGGAGGAAGATAGGGCAATCCCCTTGATCTTAGGAAGACCGTTTCTAGCAACGGGTGGAGCCGTCATCAACGTACGAAACGGAGAGCTTGAACTACATGTTGGTGAGGATAGAGTCTCATTCAACATCTACAAGGCCGTTAGATTTCGTGATGATGAGGATGAGGAGGAAGAGTATGTGTACTCCAAGAGAGATCCTTATTCAAAGCTCATGGAAGATAAGGTGAAAGAAGAGCCCGAAATAAATATTGTGGAGGAGAACCCCAAGGTGGAAGACAATGATTTGAAGATGGGCAAGAAGGCCAAGTTTGGGGGAGTTTTCTTCAAACCCCCCCCCCCCCCCCCAAAATCAAGAAAAGCCACTTATGCAAACTTGGGGATGAATGAGGCATCAACATCCTATGGCATGATTGAAGAGCCGGATGGAGTGGCTAGTGGATGTTTTGATGGACTTAAGAAAGTTGTATGGGCAAGGAAAGTCAAGAACAAGGGTGACAAGGGGGTGATGTGATATTCCCCTCAAGGAGAACCGTCCGGCATAGGACGTTAAAAATAGCGCTTCTTGGGAGGCAACCCAAGGTTTTATTGCTTTCATGCTTTTATTGCTTTAGTAGTTTTGATAGCTTGGTTTATTTTGTAGGTATGGATGAAGAGTACTATGGATAGCACATTTTGAAGAATAAATGGAGAAGAAATCAAAACCAACTTTGGAGAGAGGAAGCAAGTGTTGCAATGGTGATCTTTGAAGAAGCATTGGATGTGCAAGGAGGGAGGTAACAACTTGTAGCCCCAAACTTAGAATTTATACATAGTAAAATTCTAAGTTTGGGGGAGTTATTTTTCTTTTATTTTTCTACTAGTTGTTACCCTTGCACCGGTTCGTCATTCTACTTGTGTCACATTTTGCACCGGCGCACACTTGGCTTTCACATGCTTATATTGTTTAGGTTGGTTTTGATCATTTGTTGGGTAGTGGATATTTGGTGAAATGTGAGCATGAATAGTCATTGGAATCCATTGTTGAGTGGTTGTGGTGATGTCTATTTGCTTTAAATGTATGCATGATTGGTGTTGGAATATAGTATCATGTTGTGTTCATAATTATGATCTTTGATAGCATGGATGCATGATGTGTTGTTGCTTGGGGACATTTGATGAATGTGAGAGTCCTATTGAATAAATCGGTGAGAATTGAGCCTTAAATCGAACATGTAATCCGGTTTAATTCATTTGAGAGTGGACTATGTTATTGCTAGTAATCCTAGAACTTGCCTAAATTCTTGTTTGAAAGCATGATTGTGTGAAACTTTGTGATGTGATATAGGCCATCTTGTTCTAAAAGAGTCACTTAGCCAAAATTTCCCAAAACCGAAGTGATTTTCCGTAGTTAATCCCTTGAGCCTAAATCCTTATTTTCTTGGCAAACTACAATGTTAACCACTTAGCTTTTTGAGCCTTTGATACCTATATCTAGTGGGGGATAAAAGACAAAGTGGAAAACATGTGCTTGAATGAATATCTTTGGTAAAAGGAGAAATTGGAGAAGTTGAAAGAAAAAAAAAGAGAAAGATGAAAAGAAAATCAAGGAAAAGAAAAGAGGGACAAAGAGCCCCAAAAGCTTGAAAAGAAAAAAAAAATGGTTCAAAAGATGAGGTGATGAATGTTTGAGAAAGAATGGAAAAAGAAAAGTGAGGATGAAGTTTGTAAGCTTTGAAAGTGAAAGCAAACATTGTAAAACAACAAGCTTTGTCCTCCACTAGAAGAGTCACAATTCCCAAATTCATCCTACCTTGTCCAAAGAGCCAATGTTACATCCTTGATTAAGTCCTATTGATCACATTGTTGAGCATTTGAGTGTGTGTAGAAAGTAGAAGTTGGGCAAGCATATGGTGATTGCATAGCATGACTTGGTTGATGAGTGCATTAATATCCTTAATTTGTTTGTGTGTTTGAGAGAAACACCCCATCATGTGAGTAGAGGACTTGAGCATTTGGATTATGTTTCCCATTCACAATGTGTTGTGTGTTTATGCATTCTTTGATCCATGAGTGTGAATTGCAATAGTGGGCCTATGACCTTCATTGAGAAATGCACTTTGAGAAAGAGATATCATTACATCCTACTTTGCATGTGTGAATTACATTGAATATTCCATTGTGATCATTCCACCCTCATTGCTTTAAGTGCTTAGTTGTTTGAGGACAAACAACATTTTAAGTTTGGGGGAGTTTGATTCGGGTGGAATTTACGCGTTTTAGGGGCACATGTGAAGTGTATTTTGATGTGGATTTCATTGAATTATGCATGGAATATGATTGTTTAAGCCGAAATGAGAGAAAGGTTGTGTTTTGTTGATTTTGTAGGTAAAACGATGGAATTTGGAGCAAAACACATACCACGAGTGATCGCACCGGAAAGAGGAGTGCACGGTTGGATTCGTCTCGAAAAACGGAGTGGATTAGCCAAAGGAATCGAGTCAATCCGACACCCGAGGCGAAAGTTATGCATGAAACGAGAAGAGGAGGCAACTCGGCCGAGTGAGGTTACTCGGCCGAATCTGCAACTTTGGCCTCTACTGCGCACTCGGCCGAGTAAGGTGGAATGCGTAGCCCCTGAATTGGACATTACTCGGCCGAGTAACCTTACTCGGCCGAATCTGCGACCTTCGCATTTTCTGCACACTCGGCCGAGTAAGCCCAACTCGGCCGAGTCTCGGCTAAACAAAGTCGTGGCACACTTTTTAAGTGTTCCACTCGGCCGAGTGACCCCAACTCGGCCGAGTCATCCCATTTTCGGTGCCAAACTTGTATTTTCTCCATTTTTTAGGGATCAACTTGCAAATATGCCATCCAAACCCTTCCTCAACACTATATAAGCCCCCTTTCTTGAAATCCAAGACACTTTCCCCCAATCCACACATAGTTACACATATTTGGAGGTGTTTTGGCCATAACTTCTTCATCTCTTCATCAAATCAAGGAAGAAAGGATGCAATAGCTCCCAAATTCCATTCCCTACCACATTCTAGACTAAGCTTTCTCTTTCTTTTCCTTTTTATTTAGTTATTTCATTTGGATTTTGTAATTTGATTATGTATTTGATTAGCTAAACACTTTGTGGTTCTAAGGCATTGTAGATACTTGGATTGAAGTTTATGATTAATTTCTTGCTTTAATTGGTGTTTGTCTCTTATTTGTGTGCTTAATTACTTATTGCAAAGCATGTTGTTATTGGCCATGATGATTTGCTTAATTCATTGTTAATTGGGGTAAGATCGAGAGATTTACTCCGTTTAATCGTATGAAAGCATGCAACCCGGTATTATTATGATCTCGAAAGAGGATTAATTATCGGAGAGGGACTTGAATGATCCTAGGAGCTATTTTAGGCGGTATAACATTTGTGAGGTAGAAATACGAGCCTATGTTACATTGCGTCTTTGGTTAATTAGATCGAGAGATTAATTAATTCTTCTTATGTGATCACCCTATATGAGATAACCTTAATGGCCATTTAAACGAGATCATAAACGGATATCTATGTATTACAATTGCCTTGGAACCCACCCTCCTTCTTTGAGTTTTCATCCGTTTTACTTTCGTTTTCTTACTTCGCATGATTAGTTGATCGATTTTATATTTACTCTCTCGTTGTCTATTTGTGACACATAGTTAGGCAATCTTAGAGTAATTCACACCACTCAATTTATCGATCACGTCTATTTAGAATTCGACTAGCAAACTACCCTTTTATGCTTTAACCTTCTCGTGGGATCGACCTCGTGCTTATCACGCTACAATAGACGCCGTACACTTGCGGTTGTTTATTTAGTGTTGCATAACGCGTGTATCACTTACTAATACATTTTATCAATATATTACTTTTTTGAAAATCACACCTAACATCATTTTTTATTTTTCTCTTACCTCATAATAAAATTCAAACTCGCACTCAACCGAATAAATTTTAAACTCGACTCGATCGAGCCTAAAATTTCATGATTGAGCTCGACTCGATAAACTCGAGCTCGGTTAGACTCGATACCTATATAATATTCAAAATTAATAATAAAACATATACTCCATTTTTTTAAAATTAAACTCGGGCTCGATTATCTGTATATAAATATAAATTATATATTAATGGAAAAATAGTAAATATTGTTCAAGCTCGATTAGGTTCGCGAGCCTTTCGAGCCGAGTATTTATGAGCTCGAACTCGAATTCGATAGCTACTCGAGTAGTTCGAAACTCGACTTGACTCGATTAACTTCGAGTCGATTTTGATCTTTTTCCGAGTCGAGCACGAGTAGCTCGCGAGTTGACTCGACTCACTTACACCCCTACTTATGATTGGATGAATAAAAGTTATTGAGTTGTATAATTCACACTTTTATAATCCAATTACACACTTTTGTATATATACGAAGTCCAAAATTAATTATATGTTTAATGTAAATTTATTTATATTATTTTATTTGCACCCTCATATAATTTTAAATCATTTTATAATAATTTTACCATCTACAGTAATAATTACTCAAATCATTCAATTATTACTATACTTCTCAAATAATTAATATAATAATATAACATCACTCATTTTTACATAATTGATTTGACATAAAGTTACATCCTATCCTACTCAACATCTCAAAATAAACACACACAATCACTATTCATCAGGATTTCACCATCCAGAATTTCCCCATCCCCATCTCCCCCATCTTACATAATCCCAAAACAAACATGCCCTTATATTTTCCCGTAAAAAAATAATAAAAAATTGAAAGGCTGAGTTGAATTTATAGTAAATGGAGGTGTAAATAGTCGGACCCGATGGGAAAAGGGACTTTTTTAAGTAATTGGGCCGTTATTATATCCCCTCAATATGGAGGCCCAAAATGAGGCCTGCTTTGTCGTAAAAAATAAAACAACTCTGTGCGATTATATTATATGATCCAGATTATAGCCAAATTTAGCTCTTGGATGATCATATTTCAAACCGATTTACTCACATCCCATCAATGAATGTGTAATCACATTGGAGTGTGCTTTGTATATGAACGTCCAGGTCACTCTCGTTTAATTTGCAATGGAATTAACGATAAGTTTTAAGGGTTAGCCACAATTGTAGTGCTCCTATTAATTTATACTCCATATAACTTTGATTAGTTGCTACAAGATCGTGAACTTCTTCTTCTTGTTCTCTCTCTCTCTTTTTTTATAATAGCTTTGCTTATAATAAGTCATATCTCAAATTTTATATTAATATTCGACTTTTACTTTTTATTTTCTTTTTCGAATTCATCAGTGACAAAAAGAAAAGGAACTTAAAACAACTGTGTTCTTAGACTTGACATTTAATTATCCTAAAAAAAAAAAAAAAAGACTTGACATTTAATTGATTCAATTAATCAGGCGATAGATTGCAAAAAATAATAATTAAATGTGAATTTAAGTTTTGAATTAACTGATAAAGAAAACCGGCTTTTGATAATGTTAATTAAACTTTCATTTGCCTATTTCACTAATAAAGTTAAAGTACTACTCATTTTGTATGTCATTCTGTTTTTCTTCTAAATATATTTTAATTGACGTTTTAGAGATTTATAATACCATGAATTTCCTTATATACTCTCTTCTTTCATTAATCACGTCTACCTGATTTTTCTCTCATACTGCCTTTTTCTCAACAGCTCCATCAAACTTCTTAGAAAGTCCGAAGAAGATCATAGAAGATTGGAGTATGACTCCGTTCAAAATATTAAGTATTATTGATTTTGTTTATTAATAAAATATATGAGTAAAGTAAAAAATGAAAAATGTATCAAAAGAATTAATTTTTTTATTTATATAAGTGTGCATATTAAGTTTCAAATGAACAAAAAGAAAACACAAAAATTTATATGAAATATAGACAATTAAGGTGAATTTGTGGTCAAACCCGAATCAACGCGGATAAAACTTAATTAAAATATACTCCATATTTTTTTACTTTTAAGTATTGTTTTACTACATTACCAAAATTATGTTACTATATGATTAAAATATTGTCACTGAGGTTAAAAGTGCACTTTGACTCGTAAATTTTTATAAAATGTCCAAATTAAACATATTGAAAAAAATTAGAGTTATTAAATTATGATGCACTTACTTAGGATTCTATTTGAATTCGTGTCTAAAGTTTCGGTCAAATGGGACAACGAAAAAGAGTGTTTTTTTTTTTCTTTTATGTAAAAGTGACGTGTATATGTGTTCCTCACATGATCTCAGTCGATGTAGGAAGACGCGGGCCAGATTTGAATAAAATAAGTTTTCTGTTTCTTTCACTTTGTTAGGATATACTCCTATGTCAACGAGTTTAATAACGTGTACATCTTATATATTTAATAAAATATGCACAAAATTTCATCGCGTTTTATTAATTGTATAATTTTTTTATACTCCTATGTATGATAAAATATGTACAATATTTTCACTGATCATTTTCATTTAAAGAACACTAACGTCATTAAATTGATGCCTGAACTTTTTTTTTCCGAACACAAATTGATGCTTGAACTCATATAATTATCCTTTGTATAAATAAAAAAACACACACATAACATTCAAAGAAAACATAGACACAAAATTTGTACTCCCTCCGTCCTGAGATAATTTACATAATTTGATCGTCACGTTGTTTAAGAAAAGTGGATTTAATGGTTGATGATGTAAAATAAAGAAGGGGTATTTTAGGTAATTTAATGATGTGTAAAGTGGATTTGATGATGTATAAAGTGAAATGTATGAAAAAAAAAAAGAGGGGTAAATTTGAAAATAAAATAATATTGTGAGATTATTAATTTTGTGGGGTATTTTCATATTAAAAGTGTGCAAGTAATTTTAGGACATTCCAATAAAAAAAGTGGGTAAATAATCACGGAATAGAGGATGGAGTACATATTAAATAAGTGGACGGTGAAATTTTTGAGCATAATACAGATTTTATGCATTTGATGAAACATAGGGAGAGGGGTGAGGATTCTGTGTATATTTTTATCAAACACACAATTTTTTATGCATTTAATGAAATATTATAAAAATTTGTATATATTTTTATCAAACATAATGCTTATTTTATGTCTTTAATACTCCCTCCGTCCCGGTATAAGTTTCCCACTTCTTTTGGGTGTTTTGATTAAGAAATATGATAAAATAATAGAAGTAGTACAGGTGATGTGATGTGATAGTGAGAGAGAAAATAATAGATTAGTATGAGATGAAGTATGATAAAATAATAGATAAAGTATAATTGATGTGATGACGGAGCCACATAGGGCCCAGCGGGGGCAGTGGGCCCCCCACCAATTTTTTTTTTTATGTATATTTCTTCTGTTTTATAATTATTTGTATACTTTTTTTTTATTTGAGATGTTTCAAAATTATTTGTACACTCATAATATGTAAATAATCTACAAAATTAATATTCTCACTACATCATTTTATTTTTAAAATTGTCACTCATTTTAATCTACATTCTTCCCTACATTTCACTAATTTTTTTTTAACACCTCATTAAATTTCTTTTATACCTCACTAAATCACCAAAAATACACCTCACTAAATTCACATTTCTTAAAAAGTGAACTTATCAACGTATTCAAGTCATTACGGGATGGAGGGAATATATTTTAAGTTATACATTTGTCTAATAATTTTAACACCGTTTCACCTATTATGAGTTGGAACAATCAAAATTTATAATGAATTAAATATAATATTATTTTGTCTTTATAGTAATGTAAATCGGGCCCCCCAATCTAAAATTCCTGGCTCCGTCACTGGATGTGATTGAGAGAGAGAAAATAATTTACCAAAAATGGAATAGGAAACTTATAGTGGGATGTCAAAAAAAGGAAAGTGGGAAACTTATAGTGGGACGGAGGGAGTACTAAAATACAAGGGGGGTTTTTTTGCGAATTTTATCAAATAGTACATGAGTTTTTACATGTTTTTCCATACTATTTTTTTTAATATTTATATATTTTTAGGTTACTCCCTCCTCCGTCAAATGATTATTTGCACACTTTTTTTTATTAAAATGTCCCAAAATTATTTGTACACTCTTAATATGGAAATACCTCACAAAATTATTACCCTCTCAACATCATTTTATTTTCAAAATCGTCATTCATTTTTTATATACATTTTACTTTACACATCACCAAATTTACTTACATTTCACTAAATCACCTAAAATATCCCTCATTTATTTTACATTATCAACTATTAAATCTCATTTTCTAAAAAATTGTGTCGATCAAGTTATGCAAATAATTTCGGGACGGATGGAGTATTTGTTTTATTAATTTCTTTTTGAAGTTATCTAAGGTTTATTGACATTCAATCTCGCAAGAAATTAGAAGAATATCTATGAATTATTAACTAAATCAATATTATACGAAGGAATTAGAAGAAGTTCTCTCAAAAAAAGTCAATTAAATTAAAAAAATATATATATATTTAAAAATTGAAGTAAATTATGAAAATCAAAATTCAAACTTGTATGGGCTCGCGGGCGGCCTACAATGAAGGAAGGTAAACGGATCCTATCCAACAACCAGCGAGAAGCCTCCACGTGGACACTGATGCTGAAATATCTGTTAGCATCTAAATTTAATGCGTGCACCCACTCGTGCCTCGACACGCGTTACCGACTGTAACAAACTAAAATAAATTAATCAACATTTCATTCACTCAGATTTCTCTCTGCCTGGCCTGTTTACACACATAATCCTCCTTCCTCATCTAGAGGACTGAGAGATATTTTTCAAACCACCATAAAATTCAGATTCGCTTTCGATCGACCTGAATTCTGGCCTATCAGGTCATAAACACACCAACAGGTATTTGAATCTGTCGTTATTTTATCTTATCTTTGAATTTTCTTCCTTAATCTATTTCTCCTAACATTGTTAATTATTGAATCGAGGTAAGATAGAAGATGGAGATGAGTTGGTGGAACAGTGTGCGGAAAGTTTGGGTCAGAGTCTCTAGAAGGATGCGCTTTCGCAACAACGGTTAGTTTTTTCCATTCAAAGAATTATTGTTTCTATTGTTGGTTTCAAGTGCAATTTTGATTTAAAGAGGATGTGATTTTATATCATATGTAAATTACAATGAAATATGTGAATATGCTCTATAATTCTGTAAATATTTACATGAACTCCTACACTGAGTCATTGTGTGTCCATTTACGACGTCATACATGATTATGTGTATATGGGTGTAAAGAATAGGAGAATGCTTTTTTAATTACATATTTCAGTAATTGACTAGGATAATTAGCAAGGAATCTAGATTAATTGAATTTCCTATTAAGGTTACTACTGCTTTCTATGACCTGATGAATTAGAAAATGGTAAAAATAGACTAAATAGTCCTTTACGGTTTTTCCATTTAGGGCAATTGTGTAGTTCAAATGAATTTGGGGTGTGTTGATCCTTTCATTTAGTTCTCAGGTTGTGTTGTGCTTTGGTTTGGTTTTTTACAGTAAACACTCATCAGGCATGCTCCGTCTGTGTCCTATTTATGTTTTCATATCCAATTAACGGGTGTGTTTTTCTATAGCGTCACTCCCAAGCACGCTTGAGGAGCTGCCTTTTTTAATCGAACATAACTGAATCTAGTAAATGCACCATTAATAAGGAATACCAGTTGTGATTGTTTAAAGCATATGATGACTGCTTCTTACTTCTTATCTTAGTTCACATGAAATCTCCTATGTGAATAGGTGTTTTATCTCATATTTCCATAAATTGAGTTTAATACAAAGGTTGCTCGATAAAAACCTTCTAACAATTGGAATTCATTATTGAGGATGAACAGAGAACTCTTTTAAGTTTTAACTGTAGATCACATTGAGTTTTAGAAGGTGGCTCCATAATGATAAAGCATTCATAGAAGATACGCTTCTTATATATAGGTACCTAACATATTCTTATATATAGTAAAGAGAGACTTGGCTTGTTTGATTTGTTATTTGAATAAACTTCACTAAATGAGTTTAAACAAGTTTAGTATTAATGTCAGGAGCTCTGAATAGCTAAAGAGAGACTTGGCTTATTTATAGCTCTTAAGTTCCTTTTCTGTATGCTAAATAATTCATGAGTTTTTTAAAAAATTTCAGGGCTTGTTAAACTCCGTGAAGATGTGAGAACATGTGAATACGAGGATGTCCACATATTATGGGACATGCTGAAAAGAAACGAGATAGACCTCGCTAGAACTAGAAAGGGGCAGTCATGGTTTCAGTGGGAGAAGTGCTCGCCTCTGCTTTGCAACCATTTCTGATTTGTTGAACAAGCTATGCAGATATCAAGTGCTGTCTGTTGATGCAACGAACATCCTCTTTTTTAATCGAAGCGATGTGGCTACTACGTTTGTTTCAGTACTCAGCATGACACTCTTTCAGCGTATTTGACATGTATGAAACCCAGACCCGTTACAAGGCATTTCATTCTCTTCTATGTAAAGTTATTCCTTAGTTGGGAACTAAATGTTATGTCCCCTGTTCCTTTTTCATCATACAACTCACCGTACTCACTTTCCTTCAATCTTTTCTCTCATGTGTTGTAAATTGCAATCAAGTTAATAACACATACACCGTATAAAAAAAGGCAAAAAGAAAAGGAAATAAAAGAGAGGAGAGGAAGACTGAATTCTTTTAGAATAATGATGTTCTTGAGCAAGAAAAAGGAGTAGTTAAATTTTCATGAAGAGGGATAGCACGTGAAATCATTTTCAACTTGGGTGTTACACATTGTGGATGGTTGACATGCGTTGTTTTGTTAATGATATGATAGAATGAAATACGAAAAGTGAAACAAATGAATCGAAAACTGCAGAATATGAGTATCGGGATGTATACACTCAATTAGGAAAATTTGTCGGGAGGATTTTTTTTAGGACTATTATGAAACATTGGGTAACGTGGCATGCTGCGGTTCATTGATGCAGTGAACGGTTGAGATAATCCTAAATTTAATAATTTTTGCAATATTTGATAGGGGGATTTATTTCTTGAAAGTTGACTCCTTTTTTACCCTTGTATGGAAGGAGAGCTACTTTGAGAGGTTGAGAATATTATTTGAAAATATAAAGCCTAATAATATTATGGGTTTCTCTCGTGATAGGTTTTGGACCGGATGGTATCTGGTGGAAAATTTAATACGGAGTTCGGTGAAATTGGCATGGCATTTATTATTATATTTTAATATTTCATCTTGATTTAATTATTTTTAATTCATCAGGTAGGTATAGTATGTATATTAAGGGAGCAATTTATTCAAAAATCTTTAATAGAATAGCACTGGAAGGGAGAATAACAATTTGTCTATCCCACTCAACGAAACTCAAATTAAGATAATCATTACTACCTATTTTCTAATTACCACATCTTCTATTTAAAAAAAAAAAATTCTATCAGTTCAATAAATTTAATCATGATTTTTGAAATTATTATAAAAAAAATCAAATATTTCATGTTGTTACAATTTGATACACGTTTTTTTCTTTTAACGTGAAAAATATATATGAGCTCGGAAAAGTCATTTCACCGATTGTCAACCTTAAATTTTTTTAAACCGTGTATCAAATAGCAACAACATGAAAGGTTGAAGTTTCTTATAATTTATGAAAATTGTAATTAAATTGATATAAGACTAATAGTCTAGAATTTATTTTGAATTAATCCAAAATAAAATAAAATTCACATTAGTTTTATTTTACTCTCAGAACACTCCACTAATTAAATTTATTTTACTCTCAGAACACTCCACTAATTAAATTTATTGACACATTTGAAAGTTAGCACGACAAAATAAAATAAAATTGGAGTATATATATATATATGTTAACTCAAAATTAAATGGTATCTACTTGTGCCTAAAAAGTTAAAATTTAAAAAATTAATAATACGAAATTCTATTGAAAAGTGAAGTGTACCCGAAAAAAAAAAACCAATAATTAAAATGTTAGCCTTAGCTAGCTCGTATTTATTGCAGTAGCTGAATAGAGTATTAATTTTCCCAACGAACATGGATATGTTTTATGACACTTATTCGGTGCCAAAAAATTATCCTACGTCTCAATAATTCTAATACTTATATAGCTTGGAGTGTGTAGTATGCAATAATACCAAAAGTGGACAAAATATAATCTCACAAATTTTAGATATATATTATTGCATTAAACATGAAAAGAAAAAAAAAATATATATATATATATATTTTTTTTTTTTATCTCACAAATTTTAGATATTGCATTATAGATGAAAAAAAAATAATGATCAAATGAGAGTCTAGAAGAAAGTGATTTGTGAAAATGAAAATAATTCCCTCACATTACACTAATATTTATTTTTTATATCATTATTTTGATTCATAATACATTCAATTCAATTAATTTTACATTCAATAATTGGAGTACTTTTTTTTTTTTAAAACTGATTTTTGCGGGAAGTATTGTTTCATTGCATACTATCAAATGAAAAAAAGTTTTTTTTTTTTTTTTTTGTCTTTCTCAAATGCCAACTGGAAGCCTGCAGCCCAGAAGGCGCGCATTTCACTGTTCCCTCAGAATTCATACACTCATTAATTCCTCTACACTTTGTGCAATTTTAATTTAATTTTGTTTTTTTCTCTTTTAATCTCATTAAATTCCCAGAAGCAACAGCAATGGCCATGTCTAAGAAACCCACATGCTCATTCATAATGACTCATCACACAGCAAACATATTTTAAAATATTTGTTTTTGGTTGTTATATATTGCGCATGGGCAGAGCCCGTTTTGTCTCCTTATCTCTTCAGACTGAGACTTAATCTAGAGAAGAAAGAAGAATTTCAAAATGATTTGAGTTTGTTATTTCAGGGTTGCTTGCTTGTTTGTTTTTCTTTGAAATTTCTGCTGATTTTTCTCTCCTTTATTTAGTTAGGGTTTGGTTTGAAGTAGAATTGGGATTTTTGTAGGGAAAACAGAATTCTATTTTGGGGGGGCTAAAAAGATACTTTTTGTTGTTTTTCAATATATAATGAAGGCTTTTGGATTCTTGTGTTTGTTGGTGTTAATTGGGACAGCTATGTACCTTAGTTACTCTACCAGAGGAAGCATCACCACAAATCCAGGTAAATTCTTGCTCAGTTTTCACCTTTTCACTTGTGCTTTCTTAAGAACAAGGGCTTCTTATTTCTAATTTGTTGCATACTAAAAACTTTTACTGCTGTAATTAACAAATTTACAAATCACTGCATGGAGAAATTTGCAGATTAGTTATGTAAAATTAGAGAGATACTTGTGATTGCTGTATTAAATAGAGTTCTTGATTGTTTTTTTTTAACTAAATCTCTTAGCAATTTTTATTTTTTTGTAAAAGGAAAAATATTAGTAAATCCCAGGAATTGACACTTTTTCTTAAGTGACTTACTAGCAGGTAGTATATTTGATCAGCAGGGGATCATGATATGATGGAGTATATCTTTTGTTCCCTTGGCAATGCTAATCATAACAGAATAAATTTTGGATGAAATTGCACTGCCTTCCATAATGGTTTGTAAAAATAATGGGTCAAGCTGAAAATATTATTTTAAATTTAACCATGAATTTTCAGGGAAACTGCTATTTCAACTATACTTTTCTCAGTAATTACATCCGATCAAGCTGAAAAAACTAAGGAAATCAGTTTTACCAGTACTTGCTTGTGTTGCTGGATTGGCATTCATACCTTGTTGATTAACAACAATTTCGTTATTCTTCGAGTTGATAATGATATCCTTTATTTGGGGAATTTGTACTTCTTCAGTTCATTTCCAAATTCCTCCATGTTATTTCATTTTTTTACTCATTTATAAAATGGGTCTAGCTAAACCTTGTATATAAGATCCATTTAATGTTTGTTGGGTAGGAATAGGATCAATCAATTCATGGATCTCAGATCTTTGAACGGTTCATATAAGATTTTGTCTTCCTTCTGCACTTTATTTATTCGTTACCAAGTCGAGATTTCAGTGTGTGGGATGGTACATCAGTTATCAGTATATGAAGTTGATCAAGTATTGGAGACGATGTTTTCACTTGTTAAGAGTTATGTGTTTGTCCTTCTATGTTTCATGTTGAAAATTGAATTAACACATATTCTATGAATATATCCTTAAATCGTTTCCTAACCTGTTTATCAATAGTTAAAGGCGTGGTTCCCATTGGAAGCAATACTTTGATCGTGAAAAGCAGGAAGCTTAAGGTACACTTCTGCAACTATGGTTCTTTTATTTTTATATTTCTTTTGCCAAACGGGCTCTAAAACTTTCTGTACACGTTGCTCCAAAGATAGCATAACAATGAACTACGTATAAGTAGCCCTGAGACACTAAACTAATTTTATTCATTTCTCCGTGTATTATGAATTCTTGGCTTTGTCAATCTGCAGGATAATACGAACCCTCCAACACGAGATCAAGAAAATGTAGGGCATGTGAATTTGGAAGATTATCGGCCTATTGATCCCGCTCCAAGCTCAAAGGCTAAAATACCACATGGGCCTGTCCAGCATGGTACTCCCCTCATGCCTTTTATTCCAAAGCCTGCTCCTCCTCCTAGTATACCAAAGCGCGGTGGTTAATGTTTTAGCTTATGATAACACGCGCCTTATAATGATGTAATAAATATGAGAATATTTCCACGCTATGTTATTGTGTGTATAGGATGATGATGCACTTTAATGTGGAATGCTAGTAACTTTGTATGATTATTTTTTCTAAGTTAAGGAATGTTGTATTAAGTATTATTTTTGGGTTCTTAATATCTAGACATTTTGTTACGACTTTAATCTTGTAATTTAGTTGTACCAACTCTGCTTGAAGTTCTTCTACTCTGCTGAGTGTAGAAGATATTTGTTTGTTTATTACAATGCCCGTCTTATCCTCTTCTGAAATTATTATAAGAATTTATACCTTCAACTACCATATATATATATATAAAAAAACTTAACTCTTAAATGTCTTGCTTGCTCACAAAAATACAGCTATCTAGAGTAGACAATATTGGTACCCATTGAATTCATGGAAACACATTGATAACTTAATGACCCCTACCCCCACCCCCACAAAAAAAAAGTGTAGGGTTATATTTTTAACTCCACAACACCATATTGTGCTGCATAGGATCCAAATTCATAATATAACCAGTGTGGTTATATTGTATAGGACAATGATGTACATCATGGAGAATCCAAATAGAAACGAGTTATTCTTGCAAGTTTCTAATTTATTTATTTAATTGTGATTTGCACAGTACAAATTTATACAAAAGACTTGCTCTTAATGAAATATCTATGGGTATATAAAAAAATCAAGATATTTTAAACCTTATCGTGATGTGGTTGGAATATTATGTTTCTATTTTTCCCCCTACAATACTCTCTATCTATCTTTGAGAAAATAGAATGATTTCTTTAGAAAAGAGAAGGGGACCATTAATTCCAATAAACATTTTTCACCCTTCCTATCATATGTTTCCATGCTTGAGGTTGAAGGACACCTCCTCCCCCTCCCATATGATCAAATTATTGCAACTTTATCTTTTGTTAATAATTCATGAAGTGATTCTCAAGGAATTATAATTCGAAACTGGGGTCACTGCTAACACCCCATAAAATGTTAATCACATCCCCTTTTTTTTTTTTTTTTAAGACTATAGATATATGTATATATATTCACTCAGTTGCCCTTTTTAAATCCTCCCTCCACCATTTTTACAGTGTAGCTGGTTATGACCGTTTAATTTGGCTGTACTCATGGCCGAATACTTTAAGGTCCGTTCGATCGAACATATTAGTTGACACTTTTCACACTGTGTGGCCGTTTGGACCGTGTACAATAAGAACTGTGCGGCCGCAAAATTGGCCAGACTATTATACTTTCTACCACTTTTTTCTATAATTTACAAAAAAAATATTAGAACAGTACAGTTTGATTGATATTATCTTTTTTTGTCAAAATTGATCAGTATTACTCTATAATAATATTTCACGTACGTACGTCATCATCATTTTGGTCAAAAATAACTTTTGTTTTAATTTCCTCATTTATGTCCTGTAAAGAAGCCATCGATCGACAGCGAAATGAGCATATTGTATACAAAACGTGTATTGGATAACTGATGAAAACATTAACTATACATGATCAATGCATGCATGCATCTCTTCAACTTGGAAGTTGGGATGATAGCAACATACATGAGGTAATTAACCTAGCTAGCTAATTAATTAATTAATTCAAGAGAAGGATATATGGATACATCATATATACATATAAATACTTATGCATGACTTGCTACATATATAGTATAGGTCATAGGGGGAGGCCCGGTGCAAGGACTCCGACTCTCAAATGAGTTTTGACCTCATTTTGTAATCACTTTCATAATATAAAAATGTAAAAGAGAGGTAGGTAGAGAAGATGAACTGTTTTTTTTTTTTTTTTACTCTGAAAGTAGATGGTGATTAATTTGCTTTGAATTAAATTTGGCTACACTTAGTTGTTCGTACTTTAAATATGAATTTGGCTAGGCCTAATAGTCTCTTCTGACTTGACTTACATCACCACCTATGGCTATATATAATCAATGTATAGTTTAATTGGATCAATATATATCTCAAGACTTAAATATACATAAAATGAACTTATTAAATCAACATTGAGAGATACTCCACAACCACTGTAATGATAGTGCGTGGTCTATGAATGGAGAATTGTGGGACCTACACCAGTTAGACCACAAAACAAAAGCTATATATGGCCGGAGGAACGAGGAAATTAAAGATAACAAGCTGTAGTAGTAGAAAGCATAAATAAATAGTGATAGGGCATATAGAGCACACTATCTATCTTACTTTTAATACTTAGCTTGCAAATGATGGTTGTGTGCATGTGACCTAATTTCTCTTTTTGCTGGAAAGTCTGATTCAGTTTAATTGGTAGTAATGTGAACACTTCTTTTAATTGCCCTTTCAATTTTTAGATCTTAATATTTTTCTTTCTTTGCTGGCCTCCTAAGTCTCATAACAATTACTAATATTCTTTCCTTTTCAAATATATATATATATATAATAGAGTTAATACGATGGATGAATCAATTGAGTTGCATAGGTCGATAAATATAATAGACTCTCAATAAGAAAGAGAGATTCGATCTCTTGTATGACAGAGAGGGTCGATCAAAATGAATGGATTAACTAAAAAGAAAAAAAAATGAAAATTAATTGAGTTAGTAAGTAAATTAAAAATTAATTAACAAGTTTGAATTTGCCCCACAACCTTACACCATCTCACACAAGAATTTGTCTTACTAGAATTTATATAAAAGAAATCGTATCATATATTGGTAATTAAGGTTACATACTTATTGTTCTCTTTAAAATGGAAGAATCCATCATTTATTGTGCTATATTCTAATTAAATAATATGCATCTCGGTCAGCAGGGAGGCCGGGTATTCTAATTTATTTATATTCAATTTTGTAGCTGCAGGATGTTGAAGTGATAAAGGAACATTATGCTTCCTACACTATATATCACTAAAAAATTAAATTCAGATCATGATCAAAGTGAATATTGCAATAAGTTCATTATTGGCAAGTAAGAATAAGTAGATGAAATATTAACTAGGAGTACTAGCTATACGTTTTTATTTTATTGTTGTTATATACTCCTTTCATTTTTTAATAAGTGTCACTTTAACATTTTTCAACAAATTAAGATATTAAATTGTGGTTCATATTACCTGGCCTTCATTAATGATAAATAATTTAATTTTGATATTAAATTTTTGTTTAGTAGTAAAGAATGTAGGTGGTATTCATATATACTGTACAATATTTATGGTACGTTTTTCCATGATTTATGCTACTATATTAATTGAAATTGGAGGCAAAAAAATTTATAAGGGTGAAAATGTTAAAATTAAAAAAAAATATATAGAATGACACTTATTTTAAAAATATTTAAAAAGACAAAATGACACTTATTAAAAGATAGAGGGAGTATATATTAATGGTGCTTATTGTTCTTCATATTACTATTTTTTGGGTACAAAATTGAACTCCAATTCCGAAATTCCAAGCTACCAGTATTCCACCCTCCTGCTTGCAATAAGTTTATTTCGATGGAATTTAGTACGATTAAGCCAGCCCAAATTCCAATTTTTTTTTAAAAACAAAATCAGTTCTTAACAAAAAATTCTTGTGACAAGAGGAGAGTCATATGATCTCACAGGTGTGTATATTTATGTGTGATCCAACGATTTCTCTGCACACGAGGATAAGCCTCTTCCTTAGTTATTCATAGAAATGCTATATTTTTTTTAGGGGATAAAAGAATATAATATTGAAACACACATGCACTTGCAAAAGTTTTTGGATAATGGGAAATGGAAAAAAGCTAACTGTGCTCTGAAAACTTATTCGTTATTTAGATTATTACTCCCTTCGTCCAATCGTCCCAATGAAAGCTACTCAATTTTCCTTTTTCGTCTGTCACAAACTCACAATCAATGAAAGCTATCATTTCTTTTTTGATAACTATTTCCTCTCACATTTCATTATATTCTTTTCTCTCTCTCAATCACATCACCTCTGATACATCTACTTATTATATTAGTATTTCTTAACCTCCGTGCCCGGAGCTCATGGGAAGCTTTCCCCGAGACGGAGGGAGTATAATAATTATTACTAGTATTATATTTTTACTATCGCACGAGATTGCAGGGATAAGTTAATTAAATTGTTGAACGAGTTGCTTGCAGAGTTGGTATGTTTAATCGGTTACAAGAGTTGGTTGGTTTAGTACTCAATAATTATAACTTTTTTTAGGAGATTAATAATAATAACTTAATAGTTAATACTAACATAAAGAGTTTAGAGTTATTAAAACTCAACGTTGGGTCACCTTACCTTTTTCCCCTTTAATTTCTTTCACAATAAAATTGTTTAAAGAATGGCCGTGCCCTTTTACCAATTGATAACTTGATGCTTTTTTTTTTCCCTTTAGTTAAGGTTTAAGCTAATGGCCTTGCTCTATCATTAAATTAAGTGTACTATTGGGTCCTATCATGATTATTAATTGGTTACTTAGTTATAATTTAAAGTAAAGAGAATGATTTTCCTTGGAATTAAAATTAGTTAGGCTTCAAATTATTAATAGGTAACGAAGAGTGTAAAGTTTGAGTAATCATTTCATTTGTAGCCCTCATCATGACATTTTCGTTGTACAATCCCTCCAAATTAACTGAACAAAAAAAAAGGCATAGTTTATTAATTTATAGGGTCAAAAAATATAAAAATATGGTAAGTAACTAATTAAATCTATCAATTTATTTTTATCACTGCAAGAATAGTATGTAAGCATTTAGATTTAGCTATAGTAGATTATATACCAAGTCCATGATGATTACGTATACGCGAATCTTCTTCTACTTTTTTTTTTAATGTATATGTCAATGTAAAAAATGGCACAATAAACAAAATTTATATACAATTTTATTAGATTATAAATTGTCTTATTTTTGTGGCTACACATTAACTCACAAAAGTCAATAATATAAAAAGGTGCGTGGCATGTACTTAGATTGAAAAACAGATTATAAATTGTCTTATTTTTGTGGCTAGACACACATTAACGCACAGAGAACACATTTTGGCAAAGTAAAACCAAACACAGCTTACATAAAAATATTCAATTAAAAAATTAATGTTTTTTTATAGGAAAATAAAATTGATATATGCCTGCTATGGTAGGTTGACTAATGACATGTGTTAGTTAAGGTGATCGAGTACTTAATACTCTGTTCCACATTAATTTGCTTTTCATTTTTTACCCAAATTAAAAACATTATTTATATATTAGTAATGATTATTTGAATAAGATACTCCTTGTACAAGTTATTATGATCATAATAGTCCTTTTACATATTATTAATGAAAAGGCAAAGTTGAAAAAAATATTTAATATCTCTTTTTATAAAAGCCAAAAATATTTAATCTCTCTTAAATAATTAAAAAAAAAAATGAAACAAAGTTTTTTCGAGTGAGAATGACGTGGGTGAAAATATAATAAAAATGTAAATTTTCATTGATTTTGAGAATACTCAAAATATGCACACATGGACAAAAACACAAATTTATTGATTCTTACAAAAAATCGAATATTATACATAAAACATGATAATTCAATGATTCGAAAGAAATATCGGAATAACACAAATAAAGGAGAGAAAATAAACCCAAAGTTTTGTTAATTCATTCCACAGTGGTACACGAGTGATGGCTGTTTATTATTGATGTGATAATTAATTATTAATCCTTTAATATAACGAACTCTAATTGCAACACTGTCCCTTACTTTATTTAATTAGTTCAAGTGTTATATTCATCATTCAATAAGTTAATTAATTAGTGTAAATTAAGAAAAGTCTTCTTATTTGTGGTTGAAACTTGAAATGATGGATGTTAAAGCAACCCAACCCAATTGAACTAACAAATTTATTTAACTTTAAATGTACCTTGTCAATTTTTTTATGGGATTTGATGATACAATTTTTTTTTTTAATTTGGTACTCCATATTTTACAATTAAAAAAATAGTACCAAAGTTTGTAGGGCCCACTTGTTTCTAGCTCAAAGGATGGGATGATAATATAGTAATTGTAGTCAAAATATTAAGGTTGTCTACCTTTAAATTCATTCGATCCGTATCAACAAAGGATTTTTTTTATTTTTTTAAGGACAACAAAGTTTAAATTTTTGACAAGTATATAACATAGACGGCACAACACTATATCAAGCTCAACTTCTTTAAAAAGTCAAAAGGTAAAATAAAAATAAAAAATAAGGTAGAAGTTTGTTATATATACTCGAACAAAAGAATACAAACCATTCATGAATTTAGCTTCGTTTTTAAAGCAGATAATTTGAATTCAATCATTCACATTCCCGCATTAAAAAGAACAAAATGAAAATTTATTGCCAAGATTGAATATAAGTTCAATTTTAAAATTTGAAATTCTGCGTTTGCTGTAGAATTTTAAATGTGTTTACATTTATTTCCCAAATAATTTATTTTCCTGCCTGCAAAACGACATAAACGGACCCTAAGGCCTATTCTTCCCAAGTCAATGCACAATTATGCAACCGATTATTTGATGTCATTTCTAAATCTTGATTCTCTCCGTCTATTCCTTTTAAAAGGTCAAATCAAAATTTTATTCATAAGTACTAAAAAAAAAAAAATACTATAAACAGAAAGAGTTACAAACTAAATAGAGACTATTTAAGTCTAGAAGGAAACTGTTTGTTTTGAAATTATGTAGGATAGGAGAAATTCTGATGAGTAGTAATTGTGTGTGTTTGTTTAGGGATTTTGAGTAGGATGAGATGTAACTTTAAGTCATATCAAATTGTGTAAGAGTAGTTGAATGAGATGTAAATATGTAATAGTAGGATATATAAGTATTTTTAGGGACGGATATAGTTAGAGCACCACTGTTTTAGAATAGGGACGTGGGACGTATACGTGCAGACGGGTGAGTCCCAAAACAAACATGCCCTAATAGAATCCAAAACTATTTAAGGAACTGTTGATTCGAATGCGAAAAAAAGGACGTATAACTGTCATTGTTATCCAATGCAACTCATCTCTTTAGTAAATTATTTCAGGTTGCTATTCTATCTTAAATTACATTTTATATCTTCCTTTTTTTTTTTCTCTCCATGACTCGATCTAAGACCTAAATAGTGGTGCTCTAACCACTTAAGTCTTCTAATATAAGCCTCAATCTTGTATGCACTCGATGCACCATGTAACTCAAATGTATTTTAAAACAGAATCAGTAATTTTTAGTAAATATTTGTAATTGTTTTTCACTTAATAATATAAGTTTATCAACTGTAATTGTAATAAAACATTTAATACTGTTTAAAATGCAAGAAAATTGTACAATGGTGAAAAATCTAATACTACTATTTAACTTAAATATTAAAATTGTACCCGGTGCAACTAAGGTACAAAATACATACTCTTACTCTTAGTATAATAGTAATTAGTATTATTTAAAAATACAATTAAATTACACTGCAACTTATGTATACTAACATTTTTTTTGTCTCTGTATATATTTAATAAATAAATATATTTTCCATCTCACACGCTCACATAGAACACGACAGTTATGCTCCAAAATCTCGCACCCACTCCCCCACCCCCGCGTATATATATATATATGTATCAGCCGGATTTTGTAACGGTCATATGATCAGTCTCTCTCTAAAACCACTCATTAACACCACTTGTTGTCTCTCTCTCTCTAATTAGCTCACTCCTAATTACTTCCACTATATCGCACCCAATCACCTTCAAAATTAGGGATCATAGACATGTGAAGAAATGGTAACTGCTGTTGCATCAACGCCGAAGCAGCGCCCCACGCCCATTCTCAAGCGGCCACCGTTGCTCCCCTCCGATTCAGACAATGCGCCTCCGCGCCGCCCCAAAGCTCGTGAGGTTACCTCTCGGTATTTGTCTCTCTCGACCTCCTCCTCCTCCTCTTCCAATTCTTCTTCATCGACCAACACCACCTCATCTTCCATCACCTCCGCATCATCGAATTCCTTGAGAAAATTCCAATCTCCGATGCTGAACAGCACCAGAACGGTAATTACCACTCCGAAGATTCAACAGAGGGCGGTGTCTGCAGAGAGACGTCGACCGGCGGCAGCGACGCCCTCTAACGCCGATAGAATGTTGGTGAAATCTGTAAGGAGTTTATCGGTATCTTTTCAGGGGGAATCCTATTCATTTCCGGTGAGTAAGGTGAAGGCGCCTCCGGCGAGCGTGGGGACTCCGGGACTGGCGAGGAAAGGTACGCCGGAGAGGAGGAAAGCGGGAGTGACTCCTGTGAGAGATCGGAGGGAAAAGGATAGGGAAAATTCGAAGCCGATTGATCAGCAACAACATCGTTGGCCGGGAAGATTACGTAGCGAGAATTCGAGTTTATTGTCTCGGAGCTTGGATTACGGTACGGATAGAGTGAATTGGACTGGATCTGGGTCTGCACTCAAGGAATTGAGAAAATCTATGGTTGATGAAAATAGCAGGAAGAATGTAGGTAATGAATTGAAGCTTGAGAATAACGAAACTGGAATGGGATTAAGGGGTTCATTGGATTCAGATGTTGAGAGTGTATCATCTGAGAGCACTGCGAATCAATTGAGAGGAGGGCCACGTGGGGTTGTTGTGCCGGCAAGAATTTGGCAAGATGCGAGCCACAGGGTACAGAAAGTACCAGATCCTTCTTCACCTTTATCACACAATGCTTCAAATAGAAATATTGGCCCGTCGAAATTAAGTTTTGGAAGGAAATTTCAAAATGATAGCCCTGTCTTATCTCCTCGGGAGACTTATCCGAGTAGGGGGTTATCACCACTTCGAGGGGGTGCAAGGGCGGCTTCACCATGTAAGGCCTCACCTGGTGGTCTGGTAAGGGGCATGAGTAGTCCATCAAGAGCTAGAATTGGTAATTCAACAAGTGACAATAGCACGTGTAGCACACCGTTAATAGCAGGCTTTCCAATAGATTTAAGGAGAGGAAAGTTGGGGGATAATCGATTTGCTGATGCACATGACTTGAGAATACAATATAATCGGCTGTTGCAGTGGCGGTTAGCAAATGCAAAGGCAGAACATACCCTGTTGGTACAAAAACGAGTAGCGGAGGTACTAAAATCCCCCATTATATTGTGTTTAAATGATGTAGAAGTTGAATTAATTTCAGCTTCAATTGTTTAATGGAATCCAGGCTATTCCATATGGTGTGCTTGGTACTGAGTTAGCTTAGTCTTTCTGATATCTCAAAATATCATACTCCAATTAAGAGTTGAATGTAGTGAAAATAAACATAAGAAACACGAGCAAATTAGATGCTACTATAGGCTTTAAAGTTCAATTCATTCTGGCCTTCAAGGCCTAAGCTGAGCTGAGAGGGGCTAGCCTTTAGGTAAGTTCAAGGAACTCTATTACTAAAGTAAGTGAATCAAACTATCACCAGTCGATATATTGATCTTCATAACAATTTCTGCATGAAAGCTCACGTTTGAAGTTGATTTACATTGAGTAAAGTGTTTTTTTTTCCGTTTAAATTTTTTATGTTATTGCGCGCGAAGATTACTGCTTGTGGATTTGATTACCGATTGTCTTTATGCAGTCTGGTACTAGAGTCATAATCTTCACATGAGGTTTTGATTCTAAATGCCGAGGTGGCAAGAAGTCTATTAAAAAAATATTCACTTTGATTAGCTTATGCTGTGTATCTGCAAATATGCATCTTAAGATGTGCCATGTAGTTGCTTTAATATATGAAACAGTCTTGTGGGATCAGGGGCATACCTTGTCCAACAATTCTCTTATGATGGAAGAATGGGGCAAGCTGGTGATTTTTTTAGAGGGGTATTATAGACTTTGATTTGGATTCTGGAATTAGTCGTGTTGCTGCAAAATGCATAGTTCTGTTGAGGGACTCTAGTGTGGAACTACACATGAATGTTCTTTTGATGAGAAGCAGATTTATTATGCAAATAAGTATATATTTTAATACATTGATTATGAAAGAGTAGCCTGGTTATGTATCATTTGTGATTTCTAGGAGTTTTTAAATTTAGCATATTCCTTATTTCTGAAATATTATGAAGTGATAACAAAAAAAAATTCTTCTCAGGTTTAAAACAGGTCTTTAATTTTAATGAAAATTTAGTAGTAGTTTTTTTTTCCAGTCTCAAAAGTTATATTTTGGTGCTAGCACTCTAATTATAGTTAATTATTGTATCTTCGATTCAAGTCTGTTGTCAAGTTGATATAAATTTCCTTTGTGTGAAATATGCTTGCTGAGGGCCAAAGTTGTGCATTGGTTAGCATTTGCATTTCAACTTAAATATATGATTGCTTTTCACTTGATGACCTAAATATATCATACTTTTGTTTCTTTACTATACTAGTATTTCAGTAAAAAGTGTTTTCATCTACCCTTTCTTTTTCACTTAACCAGAGAAGCCTCTATAATGCTTGGGTGAGTACCGCAAAGCTTCGGCATTCGGTTAGGTCCAAGGGAATTGAACTACAATTGTTGAGACATAATCTGAAGCTTTATTCTATACTGAAGGAGCAAGTAAGACTCTTTTCCCCTCTAGTGAACCTCTGTGGTTTTGTTTCAATGACTTGGTTTCCAGTAAATAATGCTTTCAGATCCTTCGTTTCTTGTTTTATGCTGGAAGCTTGTTGTACTCTATGGAAAATTTTCTACATTGTTACTTGTGAAAGTGCTAAAATGACCTTCTTCGTGTTAAATGCAGGAACCACATTTGGAAAGCTGGGATCTATTAGACAGAGATCACTGCAATTCGGTTTCTGGTGCTATAAAAGCATTAGAAGCTAGCACTATCCGTCTTCCTATCGTTGGTGGTGCACGGGTATGATGGTTATTCTCCTAATGAACTGAACATTGTAAATTGCAAAACTGGTTCCGTATCTATTGGGTGTTAGGCGATTTTAGTCTCACACAAATCAATTTTCTCAATTAAGTCTCATAGATTTTAAAATGATGCAATTTTAGTCCAATATTGACAAGCTTGCAGGATATTTGCACGTGTTGTTTAAGGGGGCTATCAGACAAACATTACTTACATGGCATAATGATACCAAAATATACTTTTAATTAATAAAAAATTTGTAAAAGGTCGCAAGTTAATTATCATCCTAAAACAAAAAAGTGTCAATATAGGACTAAATTGAGAAACATAATTCGTATGAGATTAAAATCGCCAACATCCAATACGTATGAGACCAATTTCGCAATTTACTCAAACTGAACAAAACGTTATTTATATTGGCACCAGAATTGTTATCATTCGTAGTACTAAACCTAGTGTCTACTTCATTCTTAACATTTTCAGGCTGATGTTCATGACGTGCAAGAAGCAATATGTTCAGCTGTTGATGTGATGCAAGCAATGGCATCTTCAATTTGCTCTTCGCTACTGAAGGTTTTACATCTTTACTCAATTGAAAATCCAGTTCTAACCTTATTTTGCCATGCGGGGTGCAAACTCTGAGTATCTCCCAGAAAATTATTAACCGCTTATTTTCATGTTTTTTTTCTTCTGGCTTTTGGGTTGGTGTCATATTCTTGCTCAATAATTAGAATTTTAACAAGTCATCCAAGTATTATCATTTGCAGCATCTTAAATACTGTATTGTTAATTCACCTGCTGCTATAAAGTCCATGCAACTTCTGATCCTCGAATCATTAATCAGTGATTTACTTCTGCATTTTACATTAAAGCATTACATGCAATGCCACCAAACCAAACTCAAAACTGTGCTTTCCTTGTTTTGTGTAAATATTTTCATCTTTTTTCATTGAAGAAGTATGAAGATTCTTATCTCGTTGCCAAAGCAGCTGATAACTTTGCGGTTGCTGTGGAGATTTTTCTTAATTTCCTATTAAGGAATTAACTGAAGTGTAATACTTAAAAATGAACTTATAACATTAAAGCTTATCTGGTTGCAAATGTTTACACTGAAGCTACATTTCAGAGTGTAAGACTACTTATAGAAAGATCAGAGTGTAGAGCTGAAATTTTATAATACATGGTACTTAAATAACGTACTTGGAACTTGAGGAGAAAGGAATTCCCTCCACCAATATTACATTATTTCAGTATTTGAAAAATTGTCTAAAATTAGAGTGTTGAAAGTTCTATCAAAAAGGTTAAAATTATTTCTAGTATTTTCAGTTTTCCTATATTTGCCTTGAATTTAAACTCATAGGCATTTACTATTTTGCATCATCAAACAGGTGGAGCAGATGAGCTCAGTGGTGTCAGAACTCTCTAACCTAAGTGCAAGAGAGCATCATTTGCTGGATCAATGCAAAGATTTTTTGTTGACAACATTCATACCCTTACAGGTTAGATGATAAATGATCAGTTTTCACAAAGTTCATCTTAAAAAAAAAATGATATTAAAAATAATTCTCCAAAATTTTATTATACCAGGTGACGCATTGTAGCTTGAGGACCCACGTAATGCAAGTGCAACGTTCAACAACGAGATTGCGTGATCTTGTTTAATGGCTAACACCAGAAACTATCTTCCTCAATTAGGACATTAATGGAATAACAGAAGATAGATCAAATAGTATCTTACTTAGTTGTTTTGTAGGCGTTGTCTGAGAGTAGAGTGCCTGGTTTTAGATTGGTAGAAGCAGCTCCAAAATTGTAAGTTTGTGTGCACAGATATATATATAAATATAATATGTATGGTAGGAGTTTTTTTTTTTCCTTTTCCCTGCTGGTTGGTTGGTTGTATACATCTAAATATCTAATCCTATTAATTTTCTAGCTATATATGTAAATATGCCTACTAGAGCATCATCCCACATGGAGCATTTTTTATGCCATTTGGACTTAAATCTGTTTTAATTTGATGTTTTGGCTTTTACAACGTATAAAAATTAATGTAAAATATGTTAGGATTATTCTAAACAAAAAAATAAGTGTGTATTGGCATCTCTAATGTGAGTAAATGTCGAAGGCTGTTGTATGTATGTAGGTTCTGTTTTGTTGCTTCAATATAAGGTGGGTACTGGTTGTACCTGGAATAAATCTCATATTGACTTAAAAAATTAAAAAAGTTGTGAGTTACTTGCACAACAAATATTAAATTCATGAAATGTGTTTGTATTCATAAATGAATTTAAATTTAAATTGACAGCTTATTTGATTTGATATGGATTTGAAACTAATCACTTATGATTACTTTGATAAAAGTTCCTCAAAGTTTTAAAGAATAATGATATTTTTATGTATAAAATTAATGTGTAAAGTAAAAGAATAAATCAGTACCTTCCAAAATCATTAAATTTATGAAAATTGAGATCAAAGGAATATTTTTATTTATGAAAGTGTCTATTAAGTTTGAACGGATAAAAATGAAAATTTAATTTATTAAGTTTGTACAAAAATAATACGGAGTAGAAATTATGATGAATTTGAGAAGAAGCCAATATTCCTTTGATCTCAATTTAATTAACACGTACCTTCCAAAATCATTGAATTTTCTCCTACAACCTTAAATATTTTAGCAGGTCCATTTTTTTTTTTTTACAAGATGATCAATACCTATGGGAAGTTAATAATTATTCTGATGGAAATCAAACAGTTTTTTTTAGTATTAACTTTCCATTTAACCTATACCTAACACCTAAGAATCTTCTTATGATTTAGTTACCATAAACACTTAATTTTTTTTTTTTCATAAGGGAATTGCGGTTCCATAGTTGATTTGCTATCCATAAAATCTCAAATCTAAATTGTAACCAGTCTTTGGGTAGAGTTCATATTTTAGTTATAGTAATTTATAGCCATCTCTATTTCTAATTAAATATTTTGCAATAGAGTTTCTTGTTAACTTTTAATTATGTATTGTGTTTAATACTCTCTCCATTCTTTAATAAAATGATGTTTAGATTTTTTTTTTTAATTAAGAAAGAAGGTGTATTGATATATAGTATTTTTTAATTAATTAATAATTTTAGTTAGAAATTATAAATATTTTTTAAGTTTATTGTAGAATGGATGATATATTAGAGTTAATTACGTAACGAATGACATGAAGATGAGTCAGCTGTGTATGTCGGAGTAAGAAAAAAAGTGAGCCACCAAGATAAACATTCGATCCCCTGTTACTTTGTCTGCACACCAATGCTACTTAATTGGGTTTTGCCGACTCAAATAATTACTGGAGTATTTAAAACTAAAACATCTGCCACATCAACTGAAATTTTATTACCTTAAATAATACTCATATTTATCATCTTTTATTTTCGTGTTATCAACGAAATAATTAAATTCACATAAAATATCAGAATATTTTACATTAAAAGTAATGCAATTGAAAAAAGAAAAATAATACTCCAATTGAATGGAAATTTCAATCATGAAAAAGTGAAAAAGTTACAGCATTATTATGACAGGCAGAAATTAACATTTAACAGCTTATTAACATCAGGCCATGTAAGTAAGTAACCGTCAACCAACACTTCTCTGCAATTTGCATCCAACAATCATTCATTAATCAAATATAGTAAAATTTTGTCATTCATAAATGGATCAATCAATTAAACAATAGTCACATGATGATTCCCCCAATTCTATTCTATTTACCCAATTAATCAATCAAAAAATCAAATTCTAGAATTTCTAATATCCTGTCTGCCTGCACTAAGATCGATCGATGATTCTTCAATGGAGGACCAATTTCGTCGCCGCCGCCGAAAGGCGTGATTTCTTGGCCGGATGTGGGCTTTCCACTTCTTCTTCCATGCCGAAGCCAAATCCCGCCCAAGAATCAGGGAACGCCGGCAAGTTCAGATCAAAGTCCCGGTGAGTTACGGTGGACCCCACTCCCTCGGAAGAAGCAGCGGCGCGGCTGTTGCTGCTATGGGCGGCGCCGCCGTCGTAGTGGCAGCGCTTGTGGCCTCCCAAGGCCTGCCCTGTGGGAAAGCACTTGTGGCAGATGGAGCACTCGTGGGTCTTTCCCCCGCCGCCGCTGGTTGTGGTGACGGCGGAGGTGGTGGAGTGGTCGGAGCTGGGGGCGGACTTGCGGTGGCTGGCCTTGTGGCCCCCCAAAGCTTGGTAGGAGCCGAAAGCCTTGTCGCAAACAGAGCACTTGTATACTGATGATGATTTAGAAGGAGTAGTTTGAGTCTTGGGTGGCGGTGGTGCGCCGCGAGCGAGCATGACGAGGCAGAGGGCGAGGTTCTCGTCGTCGTCGTTTTGGTCAAGGGCGCGGGGGCGCTTGGAGCGCTTGCCCTTAGTCCATTGATCGCAGAAGCGGAGGGTGGCGGCGGCGTTGTCGAAGTGAGGGGTGGTGGGAGAGTTGAAAGCTTGGAGTGCCATTGACAAGAAATCAAGAAAAGGATGTTGTAAGAGTTGAATGTGGGTGAAGTGTATTATATAGGGGGGAGGGATTACTTGAGGGGGTGGGTGTGTGGAAGTTGCGTAACAAGTGTTATAAGGAAGGTTACCATATATAATTATAAAATGCAAAATATCAATTTTGATAACTCAAGTTTACCTCTTTCATATTTTAGTTACTATTATATTCTACTCCATCCGTCCCATACTTGAAAGACACATTTTACCATTTTTGACATTCCATACTTGCTTGAAGGCACATTATCTAAAATAGTAAAAATACTTTTAAACAATCTCATTAAAACATCACAATATTACAACAAATGCCACTACTTTATTACACTAAAAATTAACTTTATTACTATTTATAAAGTTGAAAAGTCTTTATTACCCCCACTTTATCTTACACAATATTAATAAACAATTCATTCATTAAAACTCGTGCCCAATTCATTTGTGCCTTCAAGTGTGAGACAGGGTAGTATCAAAATTGATCACTCTGTTCATTGACTTACTGAGAAAGAGTTTTGAGACGTGAAATTTCTCAAAACCTAGATTAAAAAATTTCCATGCAACTTTTCAGAACTAATAAAACAAACACAAAAGCACCTAATGGAGGTCCGTGAAGAAATACCCACCGAAGCTAATAGAGGTCCCTGAAGAAATACCCATTGAAGAATCTCAGTCACAAAAATTTCGTACATTTACATTATATTTATCTGTAATAGATGCATCTTCTAGAACAATCAACCCTGTTTACCTTTTATTTTACAGATAATAGGGAAATGAGAAACTATTTCAAATGGCCAATTGATTGACTAACATTTTAAGAAATCTCCAATAATGATTTTAAAAGAAAAATATTTAGAATGAAAATAAGTTTATGAAATTTTCTTGAATGGATAATTTTAGAAATTTTTTACAATTAATCTTCACCACACAAATTATGCTCCAATAATTATAAATAGGGAAATGAATTGAAATAAGTTTCTATTTCCGATTATTATACAAATTCAATATGAAACCAAAAATTAAAAAATAAAGTACAATTGTTAAAAAAAAAAAATAGAGTATAAAGTTTTATTCTATCTCTTGAGTTTCTCATTTCGTGTAAAATAAAAAGTAAATCGGTGACTAAATATGAAAAGAGGTAAACGGGTGATCAAAAGTGATATTATCCCATTATAAAATATGGAATAAGGAAATGTGGAAAAGGGGCGTGTTGGAATAGAAGAATAACACGCGGTTTGTTTACTTGAGGAAGTAGGGTAGTAGGTGATCAACAGAGGAGTAGTTTTGGTGGAAAGGCGGTGAACTAATGGAAAGTCAAAAGACTGACTTATTCTTAGTCAAAACTCCTACGCCTGGCCTCCTCCTTTATTTAACATCTACCACTTTCCTAATCTATTCATTTTTATGTCATTACGCTTGCCATGCTTAATAATATACTTCATTTTTCTTTAAAATTTTGTTCACTTCTTTTTATATGTGTTTTTAAAAAAATCATATTTTAATTATAAAAAATATATGTGAAATAACGAGTAAAGAATATTGTCTGTACATACTCAGTCTTGTTAATAAAATAGAAAAAATAATCAAAAGTTAATTATTTAAATAGAATAAACATATATTTTGTGAACCAAAAAATAGGTTTGAGCAAAATTTTACAGGACAGAGAGAGAGTACTACTTATTCATAAGAAATTAATTAATAGGAGTACTTAACAATTTTTTTATACCATTCACCAAGTAGTTATTAGTTGATTCTTGACTGATTACTCGTAGGTATATACTCCATCCGATCCACAACTGTTGGCACACTTACCTTATTTGTCCGTTCCACAATTGTTTGCACACCCATAAAAGGAAACACTCTCATAAACCTTATCCTCACAATAATCACATATTTACACAAAATGCCATTACTTTTACTCTCCAATCACCTTTTTACTTTATCCATATAACTTTACAAAATTACCCCTCAACACTCCACTCATTACACTTTTTTTTTAAAAAGTGTGCCCAATTTGTGGTGCAAACACTTGTGGGACTGAGGAAGTATATACTTCATTCACATTGATACAACTAAGAAGCTTCTTTAATTCCCTTTTAATGACTAGTGGACTTTTAACAAATCAAACTTTAATTCATATCTTATCCTTAATTTATTTACACGGAACCCCTCCTCCTGAATTTAATTAATAGTACTATCTAAAACCAAGCTAATTACTGTTGACCAAATCGATCGTTGACGTGTATGGCTGCGCTGGCTTTAAATTTCAACGTTAGGTTTGAGCTAGATTTGTTATGAATTAACCAACATGGAAATGTGAACAAATAGCCAAACAAAAAGGTTGTCATGTGTTTAACTAATAATTAATCTACAAATACAATGTATCCAACTTTTGGTCATGAAAAAGCAGTACTGCAATCAATGTATCTACTAGTTTTCAGTGACCAATATTTAGTAAAGAATGCGTTTTAATTGTGATTCTGACATCTTTTGAAATGCTAATTTTTTTATTAGCAAGCAGTTCCGGGTTGGAAAATGGGGCCACACCTTTTATATCCACTTTTTTTTTTTTTTTCTAATGTAAACATGCAAAATATACATGTGAATGGTAACATCAAACTAATGTATATTAATGGAGATAATTCACTAATTTGCAATTTTGGCCATTAAACTATATATATCTGACCGTTAATTTTACGGCGAGCTTTCAATATCAAGTGTGAATACCTCTACTAAAATACTATAGTGGAACAATAAATAATTATTACTGCTCATTATTCTTTATTAAGTTATTTGAAACCATTTTGTAAGTTTGAATTTACACATGTTTGACTTATTTTGAAGAAATTTCAGGGATATACTTAATATTGAAAATTTGGGAGTTTCCCCCTCCCAATTACACATTTGGTTTTCTCTATTACCCAGTCAAAATTATATTGCCTTCTTAATTACTGAAATATATTTCTCATATGTGATGTAAAAGTGACTTGGTACTGGTCAATAAAGAACTTGGCAATTTCACTGACTGATGTTATTAACCATTCACTGTACGCAGCTGTGTGCATGAATCTAGATTACATATATACTGTCAAAAAAAAAAAAAAACATTACATATAGTACACACATGGCTGCTATATTGCACGTTTAGATATTGATACATATGACTTGGACTTTTTTGGCTTTATTTAGTCCCATTAATTTGTGCCTTTTATTGAAAAGTACTACAATAATTGGAAGGTGACTTTTATTACTTTGGTAAAAGATTATGGATAAGAATGCTGACTAGTACTATTAAATTGCTCAATAAATTAATAACTGGTTCTTGCTTTCCTTGGTCAATGGAGTGAAGAGAAATAACTCCTTATACAGTGTTCCTACAGAGCCCAAGTTGAAATATCTCATCTCACATAAATCCTTACACATTTTATGACAATTTGTTGCGTCACTTGTTTGTATAAATGATGTAATTATTCATGTCTATATCCTTATATTTTGAGAGAAAGAGAGAACTAATTAAAATTTTAATTATTTTGAATTCAATAGTTACGAAATTAATTTAAAAAAGGAAATCACGTGTGAGTACACGAGAACTTTTAAAAAAATTAATATACAATTCTATTTTATATTATGATTATTCATTAATGTACAAAACACGTGGCTCGGTAAAAATAAGTAGAATGAATTTTTAAATTGAAAATTAGAATGATATGAAACTGAAAAATCCGGCAACGAATTTTCAGTGTAGTTTGGCAGTTTGTTTGGTAAAATAACCACATTTTGAATGTGCCAAGGCTTTTGACCTCGTGGGAATTAATTTATATTTATTCAACCTTCTTCTAGAATATAAACACGTGACCAACTTGCAACGAAACATCCTGATCAAATTGAAGCAACTTCACTAGATGAAAAATCAACTCCACTTTGGGTAGCGCAGCTGCTTACAGATGATGCACAACTATTTTTTATAATTAATTACTTAATATTCTAGTATAATAATAATAAGTATTATTTTTAATAATAATTACTTCACCATGTATGAAAAGTAAATCCATGTATCTTACTTTGTTAGAGTATTTTAAGTCGATCAGTTTATGTGAATGCATGAAAATTAGCTACTGACTTATTTCATCAGTCAGCACAACTATATATATGTCACAATTTATGTAGTGATAATTGTATTCCATGTTTATATTAAATGTAGCTAGTAGTAAGATATCAATTTTTTAGAGAAGGTATTCTTGGGTTTCGGTGCCGTCGATCGCCACTTCACTCGATTTTCTGATTGACCCTCTCAAGACACTTTAATGTTTAACAGACTCAAATCACTGATAGTCGGATTGAATAGTGTAGCTGTGTAGAGGGCACCCCTCACTATCTCCGTAGCACGTCACAAAGATGGGAAGAAAAAAACTTTATATTCACATGGGAGGCTGCCTATGGATATTAGGACAAAAAATGGGATTGGGTCACAAGTGTTAAGTCAAATGACAAAAAAACTATGGGCTCAAGCCCACCATGTATGACATTAGATGGATGCCATTGAGGCACACTCAACTTTGGATTGCATTGAACTTGCCTTGGTGAGAGTTGAGTGTCGACTCAACTAATTAAGTGAGTTTAGGACGGGCTGTGATTTATATAGAATTTTTTCACTTACAACATATATATACACTTTTCCGTTGATAGAGCCGGAACTATTGTTCAAATACAAGAGAGAAAGGAACAAGTCGCAAAAATATAAGAACGAAAAGAAAGTAGAAATTATACGAGACAACCTCATTTTTTGCATTATACTGAGTACTTTCTCTCCGTCCACATAAAGTGCGTCTGTTTCTTTTTTAGTTATCCACATAAGTGTATATATTTTTATTTCATCTATTTTATATATATAAAAATAATTTTTTTTTAAAGCTAATGTAAAATGAAATAAATATACTATACGTTGGAGTATAATTTATGAATCTATGTGACTTCAAGTCAATGTTGTTCCGAATATCAGATGAAATTTCATTTTATGTATAACAACATCCTCTGACCCGGAGTTCCTATAAATTATTGTTGGACTTGGACCCACGTGGCCGATATTGATATTTCTTTGGGTTTTTTCTTTTATTAAATTGAGCCCGATATTTATGATACGGAATACGGAGTATAATTTTTGAAGGGCGGCTAAAGGCATCCAAGGATCCTACGAGGACACCCACTAAACTTTTTTTTCATCCAAGAGAGCCTATAAAATGTCTCATATACCCTTCGTATAAATTTAAATAAAAAACGAATTGAAAAATGAGTACACCCACCATTATATTAATCGACAAACTCTTTCACCCCACCCAAAAATCTTCCCCACCACCAACACTGCACCCAAAAATCTTCCCCCACCACCACCACTGCCCCCAAAAATCTCTCCCCACCACCACCATAACATCCAAATTTCAAAAGAAAACAACCGAAACATAGGTAAAATGTTCGAAAATAAAAAAAAAATTCATGTGTTCGAAAATTTTAAGTGAACAAAGGTAAGATGTTCGAAATTTTTTACAAAACAAACTCAATATGTTCGAAAAAAATTCCTAAACAATTTAAATTTGTCCGAAAAAAAAAATCGAACATCTTGTTCTAATTTTTTTCCAAAACAAATAAAAAATGTTCGAAATTTTTTCCAAAACAAATAAAAAATGTTCGAAATTTTTTCCAAAACAATCCCTAATTGTTCGAAATTTTTTCCAAAACAAAGATAACATGTTCGAAAATAATTCACGAACTTCCAAAACAAACCCTAATTTTCTTAAATTTTTTAAAACCCCTAATCTTACCTGAAACGAGTGGCGGCGACGGCGTTTTTGGGGGAGGAGGGCGACGACGTTTATGGGGGAGGAGGGCGACGGCGGCCGCGTCTCAGAGAGGAGGGCGACGGCGACCGCATCTCAGAGAGGAGGCGATGGCGGCGCTGCAGTGAATGGAGAATGGCGGCGCTGCGGCGAGGGTGGAGGGGCGGCGAGATGTGGTGGATGGGGAAGAAGGGGAGGGAGAGGGGCGGAGGAAAAAGAGGAAAAGAGGGAGGAGGTGGGTGTTCTGATTTTTTTGGAATGAAAGGTATAGAATTAGGGTTTTATGTAGGTTAAGGGTATATTTAAGATTTTCACGTGGGTGCCCTCATCCGTTTTGTGATGTTTTCATCGCGTGGGTGTCCTCATAGGATACGTGGGTGCCTTTAGCCGCGCCCTTTCTGAATGGTTAAACTTTGGGATCATTTTGGACCTACAACCCTATATAAATCCACCGGAATTTAGGTCCAAAATATGTTTTACAAATCCAATCCAACCCCATTATGAATTCATGGGTTAAAACCTATATTGCCACCATATAATGAACTCTGATTTCAATAGCCTTACACCATTAAAACTGTGGGTTGGGGTATATACCCCTCCAGCTTTATTTAATACACTCCCCCTTCATTTTTATTAATTCAATATATATATATAAAATACCAATTTTACCCTTTTAATAAAATTCTATAGATACATACACTCCCCTTCAAAACTCTAACCCTAATTTTACACAAAACCCTAACCCTAATTTGCAGTAGCCGCCGACACTATCACCTCCGACAGCCTCCTCCGCGCCACCTCCAAAATATACTCAGAAAAAAAAAATTGTTTCGACCAACCAGTGTCGATCGACACTGGTTGGTCGACCGTAGAACATATGGTCGCCTAAAATTTATCGACCAAAAACATCTTTATCGACAACATTGTATCGAAAGAAAATAAAAAAGTAAGTTTGGAAAAAGAAAGTCGACCAAAAACATTATGGTCGACAACAATTTGTCGACCATAATGTTTTTGGTCGATATTTCTTGTCAAAAATTAAAAAAAAAAGAAAAGAAAAGATAAGATGCGTAGTTGCGTACCTTTACTGGAGAAGGAGGAGGGCGGCGGCGTCGCTGGGCGAGAGGGGCGGCGCCGCTGCTGTTTCATACAGAAATTATAAAAAAAATGGCAGGGTGTCGCCGCCTGTATGCACAAAAACGTGGGGAAGTGCGACGGCCATGGGAAGTGCAGTGCGGCGAGCGGGCGAGCGAGCGGCTGGGCGACGGGAGGCGGGCGAGCGGCAGGAGGCGGGCGAGCGGCTGCGGCGGAGAAATGGCGCATGAATTGAGGTGGAAGAAGATGGAAGAAATTGGGAAAAAAATGAGGGGAAGAAGAAAAGGGAAAAAAATTAGGGTTAGGGTTTAGAAGGTAGGGGAGTGTATCTATCTTTGTATTTTATTGTATTTTAGTTGAAGGGCAAAATTGGTATTTTATATATATATATTGAATTAATAAAAATGAAGGGGGAGTGTATTAAACAAAGCTGGAGGGTATATACCCCAACCCTAAAACTGTTTTTTTTTTTTTTTTTAAAGATCAAAATTAGAATAACTAAATATGGATTCATGGATTTAAATAAATAGAGTGAGTAAGTGGCCCAATCATGGCATAGCCATCTAACGGTCACAAATCAATTGGACAATGGGCGTGATTATTTGCATCAATAAGGAAAAATCTCATATGAGACTATTTGAGACAAAATTTTATTTATTACCTCCTATCTTAAATTAATTTTCACACTTTTCTTTTTGATCTATTTCACATTAGTTTTCGTACAAAAAAAATAAAATTTTTCACAATTCTTATTTGCTCGAAAGCACATTTATTTATCTTTTATGTCATTATATTTTTTTATACAATATTTTTATTTTATCACTTTTTCTTAATTTATGTGTCTAATCCATAGTGAAAACTGATATGTGAGGGGGGTATATTATAAGTATGAATCATTTGGTAGTTTATGTTGTGTATTTACTAATGCCAGTTAAGGTGGGTGGATTGATCCGAGAGGCGTATTTACCAATTCTAAAGGTGCAAATAACCGGACTCTCTTATGTTGGGTATATAATTGGGTTTTGATCCAAGTGAATATTGGTTTGACCCGTTTCAAATATTTATGGAGAGTTTGATTAAATTAAAGTGTTAATTGAACATCTTCTAGATATATATTGTGTGAACTTCACCGTTTGGTTTTTATTGTTTTTTAAGTGATTACGCAAGCTTTGCAATTATATATAGCACATAAGAAAACAAATTCTATGTACATTTTAACTCAAAATGATTATATTGGAAATTTTTTTGGGAAATCATATTTTTTCCATAATTTTCTTTCCAATTCAATATCTCAATTTTATTAGTCATTATGAAGACTAATATTTGTGAGAGTCTCCAACCCCATTGAAATTAATTAGAGGCCTTTTGTTGCTTCTTCACAACTATTTCAGGACCTTTCTCTCATTGCATCACTCTTATTCTTATTTATTGTATAGGCCCATCTTAGTTTTCTATGGGCTCTCTTATAAAGTCCATTAAGGTTAGGTTAGACCTAAATATCACTTGTATAAATATCCATTGTAAATCATCTTTACAACTAATCAAGAAATTATATTTCCCACATTTTTATAATCTCTATATGGTATCATCGAGTCATTTGGCTCACGCCTGATCCAAACCCCAGCCGCCGCCGCCGCTACTCCAACCCTAGCCGCAGCCGCCGCTCCATACCTCAGCCGCCGCCGCCTCCTTCTCTGAAGCGCCGCTGCCGCCCGTCATAGACGCCCAGCTTTTGCTGCCCCGCTCCTCTCTCCGCTGCCCTACTCACTACAATGGCCACTCCACCTCAGTCGCCCTCACCCATCACCTTTAAAGGACTTGCAAATATGTCCTTGAAACTTACCTCTACCAACTATGGTGCTTGGTCCTTTCAGCTTCGCCTCCTCCTCACTGGACACAACCTCTTCGGCTACGTTTTGGGCACGCATCCATGCCCACCACCCACAATCCCAGCTGCCGACGGCATCACTACCACCACCACCATCTCCAATCCTGCGCACGACCTGTGGGTGTGTCAGGACAACCTCATTTTCTCAGCCATGGTTGGATCCATGTCTCCGGAACTCATTCCATTTGTTGCATCGACTAAAACCTCCTGCGAAGCCTGGTCGATGCTTGAGAGCATGTATAGAAAACCCTCCAGAGGCCGCATCCTTGCCCTCAAAACCAAGTTTCGTTCCCTATCCAAAGGTGCTCGCCCGATTTCCGACTTTCTCATGGAAGTTCGCTCAGTGGTCGACGAACTTGCCTTCCTCGGCGTCACCTCGGACGCCGAGGACGTCACTCTCCAAGTCCTTACAGGCCTTGATGAGTCCTACAATGACATTGCCAATGCCATCCAAGCTCGCGAACACCCCATCTCCTTTGTTGAACTCTGCGACAAACTCTTGAGTGCCGAGGTCTAAATTGCCTCACGACCATCCTCGGCCTTAATACCTGCATCCGCGCTAACTGCTGGTAAAGCTCATCATCACTCCTCGCGACCAGACTCAAGGTCTAAATCCCTTGACACTCGTCCTCGCCAATCCTCACAAAGGCCCTACCTTGGCACCTGCCAATATTGCCGAGCACCAGGCCACACTGCTCGCACCTGCTCTGAGATCCCTTCATCACCCTCGCCCTCTGCTCCATCTACAGGTCCTCGCCGACCACATGGACAGTACACACCACCTTCTCGTCTCAATCGACAAAATGCTCGCCCGGCCTACTCGGCTCACTCGGCCTCCTCGGCACATCCTGCCGAACACTGGATTCTTGATTCAGGTGCTTCGCATCACATCACCAACGACCTCGGCAACCTCTCTCTCCACTCGCCCTTTGATGGGTCTGACAATGTAGAAATTGGTGATGGTAAAGGTTTACACATATCTCACACTGGCTCTATGCGCTTTCCTCAACTTGAGACTCTCAATTTTTCGAATGTCTTGGTTGTCCCACACATCTCGAAAAACTTGATTTCGGTCTCCAGCCTCTGTCGTGATAATAATGTTAACATTGTCTTTGATCGTTCTTCCTTTCAGGTGCGGGATGGTCACTCGGGGAGCATTCTCCTCGTTGGGAGTCGTATCAATAACTTGTATGTCTGGCCGACACACATGTCCAACACCTCCCCGCAAGCCTTCACCACTCAACACCTCACAACGACCACCTGGCATGCTCGCCTTGGCCACCCATCGACAAAAATCCTTGCTCACACCCTCTCTCAGCTTAGCTTATCCAGTGCACCTTCCAAACACTTCAACTGTAATTCTTGCTCATGTATCAAAAGTCACAAACTACCCTTTTATGATTCAAGCATTATGTCTACTAAACCACTTGATGTTATCTTTTCTGATGTTTGATCGTCACCTGTCTTGTCCCCCGATAATTTCAAATACTATGTGCTATTCGTTGATCACTTCAGCAAGTACATATGGGTTTACCCTCTAAAACGAAAATCAGATGTTCTCCCCACATTTATCACATTCAAAACTCTTGTTGAGAACAACTATCAAAACACAATCAAAACTTTCTACTCAAATAATGGGGGAGAGTTCATTGCTCTTCGCCCCTTTCTTCAAACCCATGGCATTGCACACCTCACCACCCCACCTCACACTCCCGAACATAATGGCATGTCTGAACGTCGCCATCGCCATGTGATTGACACAGCCCTAGCCCTTCTTCACCATGCTTCCATGCCTCTCATTTATTGGCCCTATGCTGTCTGCTCGGCAGCCTACACCATAAATCGCATTCCCAAAGTTAACCTCAATATGGCATCCTCCTATGAAAAACTCACTGCTCGCCCCTCTAACCTAACCAAACTCCGTATATTTGGTTGCCTCTGCTATCCTTTACTTCGCCCCTACACCACTCACAAACTTGATCCTCGCTCTACTCCATGTGTCTTTATTGGGTACTCGCGCACACAGAGCGCTTATCTCTGTCTTGATCGCTCCACAAACCGAATCTACACCTCGCGTCATGTTCAGTTTGTTGAACATACGTTTCCCTTTTCCATCCCTTCTCCCATTAATCAACCATCTCCCTTGCTGACCTCCATCTCCTCGCCGCCTACTTCCTCTGATCCCAGCTCCTCGCCCATTCTTATAACACCTTCGCTTCCTCACTCTGCCACAACCGTCCTCGACCACAACCCAGTGCCGACCACTACCATCCCCCAACGTCCCACACTGGTCGACCAATTGAACATAACCCAGCCGACCATACCCACACCTACCTCCCCGCTGACTGCCACCACATCCGACATCCCTGTGCCGACCAATGCTCCCTTACGACCTCCTGCACGTCGCATGGTAACTCGAGCTCAGAACAACGTGTTCAAGCCAAATCCGAGGTATGGCCTTACTTCTGTCATCACTTCTGACATTGAACCGAGTAGTGTGTCGCAGGCACTCAAGGACAAACACTGGCGAGCAGCCATGTCGGCTGAGTTTGATGCCCTTCTTCAGAACGGCACCAGGGACTTAGTTCCTCCCAATACATCTCAGAACGTGGTCGGCTCCAAGTGGGTCTTTCGTATCAAACGAAAACCTGATGGATCTCTTGACAAGTACAAAGCTCGCCTGGTTGCCAAAGGCTTTCACCAACGACCAGGTGTTGACTTCACTGAGACCTTCAGTCCGGTCGTCAAGCCGGCCACTGTGCGAGCAGTTCTCAGCATCGCTGTCACTCAGCATTGGCCCCTCCAACAGTTTGACGTCAACAACGTCTTTCTCCATGGCACACTCTCAGACACAGTCTTCATGGCACAACCCCCCGGCTTTGCAGATAAGACCTTTCCATCTTATGTTTGCAAATTACACAAATTCATTTATGGCTTGAAACAGGCTCCTCGCACGTGGTACTATGCTCTTCGCTCCTTTCTCCAAGAAATTGGGTTCACTCCCACTCACTCGGACGAATCTCTGTTCGTCTACAACAACACTAGGGTGGTCGCCTACTTCCTCGTCTATGTTGACGACCTCATCCTGACGGGCAACAACACACCTATGCTCGCCCGTGTGGCTGCCGACCTCCGTGCCAAGTTCTCAGTCAAGGACCTTGGCCCTCTATCTTATTTCTTGGGAGTAGAAGTTCTCAGATCTAAAAACTCATGCTTCCTTTCTCAACGCAAGTATGTTACTGACCTGCTCGCCCGGTACAACATGCTTACTTCAAAACCTGTTCGCACCCCTCTACCAACCTCTGCTCGCCTGTCTATCTCGGATGGGTCCTCGCCTGCAGATGCCACCCAATATCGTCAGGTCCTTGGTTCCCTTCAATATCTACAACTCACCAGGTCAGACATTGCCTTTGTCGTGCACAAATTGTCGCAATTTATGCATGCACCCACTACCACTCACTGGGGTGCTGTCAAACGTCTACTGCGGTACTTGAATGGTACAAGGAACGTTGGGGTCACCCTCACCTCAAATCCATCCTCATCACTTCACTGCTTCACTGATGCCGATTGGGCCGGAGACACAGACGACCGAACTTCCACCAGTGCCTACATTATATTTCTAGGGTCTAACCCTATCTCATGGTCGTCCAAGAAACAAAAGTCTGTTGCTCGCTCCTCGACTGAAGCTGAATATCGAGCACTTGCTGCTGCTGCCTCTGAAGTTCAATGGCTCAAATCCCTATTTCAGGAAATCCACTTCCCCACTTCACCTACACCAGTCCTTTACTGCGACAACATTGGTGCCACCTATCTGTGCTCGAACCCTGTCTTTCACTCACGAATGAAACACATTGCCATTGACTTTCACTTTGTTCGTGATCTCATCAAGACTAAACAACTACGTGTGTCTCATGTCTCTTCTGCCGATCAACTTGCGGATGCTCTCACGAAACCTCTCTCCAGCACTCGCCTACAACTTCTCATGTCCAAGATTGGACTCACCAATGGTGCTCCATCTTGAGGGGGCGTATTGGACCTATATTAGTAAATACACTCTTATTCTTATTTATTGTATAAGCCCATCTTAGTTTCCTATGGACTCTCTTATAAAGCCCATTAGGGTTAGGTTAGCCCTAAATATCACTTGTATAAATACCCATTGTAAATAATCTTTACAACTAATCAAGAAATTATATTTCCCACATTTTTATAATCTCTATATGGTATCATCGAGTCATTTGGCTCACGCCTGATCCAAACCCTAGCCGCCGCCGCCGCTACTCCGTCCTAGCCGCCGTCGCTGCTCCAACCCTAGCCGCAACCGCCGCTACTAACATCATTATCTTTTTCATATTTTCGGGTACATCGATCTATTGAGTCTAAAAAGGGTTTATACCTACGAAAAGTTTGAAGACACTGTTTTTCATTGCTTGGAAAAAAAAAATGTAAGCTCATATTGTATTTGTAGTCCTAAAACATAATGGACGAACAAATTGAATTTAAGACAAGTGGTTTGCTAACGTGCAGGATTAAATCTGAATATTTTATACTCCATTCTGATTTTATCTATTCGTTGCACTATTAAACATATAGTATATTTGATTCTGTAAAAAAAAAAAAAACATATATATTTTATTTCCTTGGAAACCAAAGTTTTGAGAAGATTAAATTGGGAAGATGAAATAATTTTTGCTGCCACATATTTTTTTTTTTTGTTGGTTTATAGATTACCAACAATGGCTTACAAAGAATTTAGACGAAAAAATTAAAGACAGTAAAAGAAATTACAAAGTCTTCGAGTTCTTCAACTTTCCAAAAGAGGCAGCTTCCTTGTTTGAGCAGCTTCTTAGAATAGCAGGTCCAGAAAGGGAAGAGACAACACTGTAGATAAACAGAAAATTAGGGAAAAGAGCCTAGTCAAGGTGATACCTTTTCCCGTAAAACAAACACGTCCCGGCTAGTGTTCACGGAGTGACGAGTTGCTTCGAAAGGTAAAACGGCTTCCTCTTTGCACGAGCAACACCGCAGCGCACAAAGCTCCAGCGAACAGAAACACGTTAGAACCGGATTGCACTCTAAAATGCTATGCATAATGCTGAAAATAGTGTATGCAATTTTCTGGAAAAACTCAGGTGAAATTTGTTGTATGCAAAAGTGTGTTTTCCCAAAACCATGCACTCCTATTTATAGGCAGTGTCACCCAGGTGTGGAACAGACGGGTATTTAAGGCAGTAACGGCTGGTCACACATTAATATGGCAGTTTCTGGCAGTTTCAGGAATGGTAACTCCCATTCTTAATACCCAGCACATTAATATGGCAGTTTCGGAATGGTAACTTCCATTCTTAAACTTCCACGCAATTAAGACAATCACATTTCAAATTCAAATTCCAGAAGTCAACTTCCGCTTGACTTCCATAGACTTGGGCTGCCTAAATCCGTGTGGGTCGAGGCCCACATTTTTAGAACCTCAAAAAGATAGAGGGGCCCCAGGCCCAAGCCCAAAGTCCACCCAAAGTCCAATTGCCAATTGCCAAGATCCAAGGGCCACGGACCCGGACCCGGCACGGCCGGACGGGCGGCGCGCGTGTGGCTAATTGAATGGTTCAATAGTCACTACAATTTGAACATTCTTAACTAACTCCTATTAATAATGAGGTAGTTAATTCTCTCATTTATCAATGTGGGATAGTTATTAACACTACTCCCAATGCATCACTTTGTCTTAAACTTCGTACATTAATTTCTCACTCACCGAAATTCAGTTTTGAGATTTTAAATATACTACGGTCATCTACTCGGAGAGTAGAACGATCCTACAATATTTAATTCTTCGGAAATTAAATATTCATACCCTCAAATAATTGATTAATTAAAATCAATTAAATATTAAGAAATTGAATAAAAACCCAATTTCTCCAACAATTGATTTGAAGGAACATTAGACCTCTATACTTAAGTCACATAGACGTATGTGATTTGAAGTTTGTGCAATTAGAGGTGGGTTTTTAAATACATCAAAATGTGGGGGTATTTAAAAATGTTTGGTCTCAAGCAGATCTGCTACAAAAGACTTAAAATCGAGATCAAACAAATGTGCTAGAAGGAATGAGTCCAAAAATCCACAAATAAAAACGTAAACAGTGGTAACCCAACCATGTTGACTAGAGATCCCAAGATCTTGGTTCAATGGGAAAACTAAGCTGTGAATGTTTGTTGGAAACACTTGGTATTCCCGACTATTCCTTGGAGAGCACAACACCAAGTGTCGAAACCCGTAAGATTGTGGTAAAGGTTAAGTCTTTAACTTTTAATGATTCCTAACGCCTCGAGGAGGTTGAGTATGACGGGATACTCTAAAGGAGATCACCTATATAAGTGAGAAGTGAGGGCCGCTTCGACTAACACTTATTAAATTAAAGGATGTCCATGGCCAAAACGGACAAAAACGTGAGAACGAAAAGACATTGAGGCTTTATTGTGTCTACATTGTTGTCTCGGTACACACCAAGGAGGAATAGTTCAAGACATTGTGTCCACTAAGCCACCGGTGTACTCGATAGTGTTTGACTACGGAAGGTTCAAAGCCACAAGCTACCTATCCGGATGCAATAGTGTCTCTTGAGAACTGGATTGCGAGTCTGCATAATTATAGGTGTAATTTCCACTCATGTGGGGGATTGTTGGAGAAATTGGTTAGAAATTAATTAATTTTAATTAATTAATTGATTTTAAAATGAGGGTGGAGAACACTCGTCTTTGACCAATTTATTGATGGCTATAAATGTAATTTCAAGGAAATTAAATGGCATAAAATCGTTCTACTCTCGGAGTAGATGATCGTAGTGTATTTAAAATCTCAAAACCGAATTTCGGTGAGTGAGAAATTAATTCACGAAGTTGAAACGTCAAATAATACACTTTATGGGATAAAGTGTTATATCATGCTAATTGTCCCACATTGAAACTTTGAAAGTTTAATGGGGCTAATTACTCCTTATAAATAGGAGGATGTTACAATGGTTCAAATAATAATGACTAAGGAGCAATCCAATAGTCTATACGGATGCACGTGTGTGCTCGTCCGGTTGAGCTTGGGCCTAATCTTGGGCTCGTGACTCATGAGTTTTAAATTTGGGCATTCAGACCCATCGAAATTGGGTTAACCCAAATAAATTTAAAAGTTGAATTTGAACTATGACGAATTTGAACGTTGAGGATGTCTAGGTACATTGACGTTACAAATTGTGATGAACTTGGACGTTCGGGTGTCCAGGTTCATAGACGTTTCAGTAATGAATTTGTAACCGCAAAGGAGTTACAAAACCATGAATTTCATACTTAAATTTTGTAACTGCAAGGCGTTACAAATAGCATGAATGCCATAATAAATGCGGAGACCCCTCACATGTTGGAACATGCCTATAAATAGGGTGCATGTTTTATGTTGCAAAAAAACTCTTACACACAACACTTGAGATTTTCTAGAAAAATCATAGCATCACACATTTTGCATCAAGCATATAGAGAGTAGTCCAGTTTTCGTGTCGATTCAGTTCGTTGGAACTCTATACGTTGTGGTGCTGCTCGTATAGAGGCGAAAGTCGTTTTACCTTTTAAAACGTTACGTCAAACTGTGAGCACTAGCCGGGACGTATTCGTTTTGCGGGAAAAGGGTTTCCTTGACTTGACTTTAACTTTGTTCCTATTGTTCGTGAGATGGGGTCGTTGCTGCTGATTTCGAGAACTTGTATATTTTGGGAAGCTGCTAAAGGAGAAAGGCTGCTAAAAGAGGAAAATCGAAGACTTTGTGTAAATATTATTTTAATTGTATTTACAATTTTGTTATTTATTTCTGTCAATTTTGTAAAGCCATTGTTGGGTGCTAAAAATTCCAACATTTTTATATCCAGAACTTAATTAGTTTTGGTGGCATAAGTATTGTTTATGTTTTGAAAATAATACCTCACGATTTTAACTCTGTGTTCATGATATCACGAGTTTTCATTTTTCTTCACAAAATTCTCAGTCAACGCTCAGAAAATACTTGTTTCTCCAATCAACTGTGTAGAAATATATAGTCCTCAATATTTTTAATAATACTATTCGTATGTACCAAATTTAATTATGCATTTTAAGACACATATTAATTTCATAAAAACATATAATAATCATAACATAGATTATTATTAAAAATAATTAGTTGTGACATCTATATATATTAATGTGCCAAATTATACATTTTAATTTCTTCAGAATAATTATTATAAATAAAATGGGTGACAATGAAATGACGTTCTACTTCTTCTCAGTTTTCACCACAGGTCCTTATCTGTGCATTTTCGTGTTGTTGAATAAAATAATATAAAAAAAAAAGAAAGATATTACAGTTTTGTCACTTGTCAACTTACTCATTGTTGCAAATGTAACAAAGTCGTTTAATTATAAATTAATAAATAAACCAAGTTTGAATTTCACGTGTCCAGGCCTTTGGCCATTGACATTATATACTCAAAAGAAGAAAACATTATTTTTTATACAAAAAAAAAATAAAAATAAAAATGAAGCACTCCTAATGATGGAAATTTCAATATCCTTGGTAATTAGCATTAACTCTCGATCGACTTAAATTATAAGCTTAATTAATCTGAAGCCTCAGATTTGGAGAAATTTTCTGATACATCCCAATGTCCATACCATTGTAAGCAAGGGGAGCATACATCCACAGATCATCAGAGCTTAGCAACTGAAACACAAACAAACAAATTAATTAAATTATATATAATAATATTTATAACCTTTAAACTAATTAGCATTGTAACATTTTTATAAATTGAAAAGAATATTAAATTACCTTGATTTGAAGCTGCAAAAACTTGACATATTGCACAGCTTCTTCCAGCATCGTGCTAATGTCAACCTGATCATGAACAAGTTCTAATTAATAAATTGATTTTTTGATATATACATATCAATTAATCAGTTGCCATTTTTTTATGTTATAGGAGTACTATAGTATAACTTAATTTTACCTTTGTTCCATTTGGAACAAGATTCTGCAAGATCTTCAATCTCTCATTGATCCTTTCTCTTCTTCTCTGAAAATTAAACAATAAATTAAAAGAAGATATGTACATAAATAAATAGGGACAATTTAAAAAATTTAATAAAAATCTTGATATTAATTAATTAATTAATTATAATAACAAAATTAAAGTCTTACTCGTGCATAGAGGCTTTGGGGATCAGTGGCAGAACCCTTGCTCGCTTTGGATTTGCCTTTGGATTTAGAATTAGTTGACCCTAATCCATTAATTACTTGTTGAGAATCATCCTCAGAGCTGCAACTGCTTTTGCTCTCTTCTTCATCCATATTCTTTTCTTCGATCTTCTTCTTCTTTCCATTCTTCCCGGCCTGCATACACGAACATAATCTCAATAACGTCGATCTAAAATTTTACTTCAAAAAGACGAATTTAATTTTATAATATCATGCGTATTTTCAATTAGTGCATTTACACATATATATATATAGTGACAAAAAAAATTAAAATCCATATAGGACATTATACTTATAAATTAAATGGTTTTGATATGGAGTTAAAAAATTGTGATTTTTTTTACGGAGCCCAACGACTGCATAAATTACTTGTATCGTACAAGTTTTTTATGTGTATTGGTCTCCATAAGAAACTCATAGTTATTTTTATCAAATGTTAAGTATGTGCTTACATTTCTTGAAACTCGAGGAATTTTGTTAGGGCTTATAATTTCGGGTGAGGAATTTTCAGGCTCTTGATACTTCTTCCTTTTGATTTGTTTGCAAGAATCAGTGTGTGCATGATCTTGATGTTTGGAATTCAGAATCTCTTCCATTGCATCATCAGAAAAAATAGGCATCATCAAATTGCCACCACCATTGTTGTAAAAAACCATGGGCTCAAACGAGGCATTATCATGATATTCAAGGCTCGTGTTGCTACTTTCTTCATGAGAAATAGTACTGCAAAAGTTAGTGTCAAAGCTGGTATGATCATGAGAGTGAAGATTATAAGAATTCTCTGGAAAATCCAGGAACGGGATTTCGCACGTCGCCGGAAAGAGACTGCCGTTGTCATGAGGGGTTTCTCCGCCGCAGAACATTTTGCTCAATGACTCCCATTCTTCATCAAGAAAATTTCCTTCCATTTCTATTTTTTTTTTTTTTTGCTTTCTAGTGTTACTATGAGAGAAAGGGAGAGATGAAAAGTGGGTTGGAAATATAGAAAACTAGAGATCCTATTTATATACGAGGTAAGGGGTAAAAGAATAGTAGTAGAGAGTGATTGACTTCAATTTTGTATTAATTAATTAGTTTGTGACATGCGAACTTATATATTGAAAAATAGTTTTATCATAGTTCTTTGTAACTACCCAAATGAGTGTCTAATGGGTGCAAAAACAGGGCAAGTACAAAGTACAACTCATAAGGGGGACCAAATTGCTATTAATGATGGCCTAAACTTGCACATTATTTGGGCTTAACCGTTTTAGACTTGCTAAAAATGTCATAATGACAACAAATGAGTTAATCTTAACTGTATATACCTAATCATTCCATCATTGACATTAATTGTCTACTATTATTAGGAATGATAATAAGATCATGTGGGAAATTTTATCTGAATTTTTTCTTCAACTAACTTTATTTTTTGCGGGGATGGTGAGTTGTAAATATGAAGTGTCACTATTGTATATACAAAGTGTTACTGTTGTAAATCTGAATGATGAGCCAGCAGAATTAATTTATTTTTTCAGGGTAGTGAGTTGTGATTTTACTTTCTTTCATGATTTGAGTATCATATATAGTAAGATATTAGAAAAATAAATTGGAGTGCTTGTATTTCTTTTATAGTAACTTATAAGATCTATAAGTTGCTATAACCAATTTTTTTTTTTTTTTGCCAAAACATTTTACTTTATGATGCGGCCTAAAAATGTCATCCGATAAGAAGTCGACACGTGTATAAAGGATAAGATAAAAGAGAAGATATGGGATTGTGGAAGGGGCTCTGGATAAAGAATCCCTTCTGGAAGTCCCTCCAGAGGGAGCTCCTGGAGCCCCTCTGGGAGAGACTTATCTGGAGGACTCGATCTTGATATGAATTGGTGAACCAAGAATATAGGAGATCTCCACATAAATCGGACTAAAACTGACCAAGGAAAGATTCTTCTCTCCTTCATTTTAGTGGAAAGAGTCCACTAGGGGGAGTGGCCCCGGTCTTTCCGGAAGTAGAGGAGAAGTGGTGACCTTGTCAACACAGCAAGGCTGGGTCCAAAGGTAGCTCCGAAATATAAGGAAGCTGTAACCTCCCCTTAAGAGGAGATTCTCTATAAATAGGTAAATTTGAGTATATTACCAGGTTAGACTTTCTTACCTTTACAAAACTTGATACATTTCGTACCAAACGTACTTTTGATATTATTTGAGAGCCTGATTTGATAAAACAAGGATCTCGAGGTCCTTGTGATATATTAAAAGCCCTATACTGACTTAGGCATCGGAGTGTCCGCACCGGAGCTCCCTCCGGTGTGTCTTTTGCAGGTTCTTGGAGGATCATTCCAGCGGAAGCAGTGTACCTAAATCAGTTCTAAGCATTCGGGAATTTGGATATCTGATCCCGAGAATATTTAATCCGACCGTGCGATTTTTGGCACATCACTTTAAGATGTTTTAAATTAAGAATTTATAATCAATCTTAACTAAGTACTTGATGTTGTTGGTGATTCATAATTAATAATTATTAAATGTAGTTTGGTGAAGGGGTTTGAGTTTAAAATAAAGATGGGAAAAGAATATATGTTGTACATAGGAATTGGAAGAACGTGGAATTATATGTTAGTATATAGAATATGTTGAAGGATAAAGAAATTAAAATGTAATGAGAAAAAGATGATTAATCGTGGAGATGAGTATGGGTTTTGTGTGTACCGACAGCATAACCGCCAACCTCGCTCTTTGTCTTTACATTACCTGAACCTAACTCGTTAATAAGATGTTAACTACTCCCTTTCATTCCTTTTCATCGTCATTTTTTAGGTTTTGCAGGAATATGAAATTTAGACAATTTTACCCTTCCATAGAAAAGAAGAAAATATATTAATTAATTTGAAATAATATTTAGCCTCAGAAACGACAATTAAAAACAAACTAATGGAATTTGAAATTACCCTCTTAATTAAGCTTAGTTATCATGAAAGGATGACAATTAAAAACAAACACTATTAATTACTACTTTGTTTGAAATTGGCTTCCTTTTTTTTTTTTTGAAAAATTCTGGTGAAATATTATAAACAAATCGAGTGTAGGAGTACTCAAAATTCATTACATCAATTAGTTAACACTCGAAATTCATAATTTACAATTTATTCGGTATACATGTCCATGATTCTCTATCCCAATCGTTAAAAGATTGGCTAAAATTTCTGTTGTGCTGGACTTTATTCCATTTTCAAGTACTGGACTTAATAATGTTCAACAATTCTTTTGTTGCGATCAACACTTCGTTAAAAATTACTTCCTCCGCCCCGTATTAACTTTCATAGATAGGTGAACACGTAAATTAAGAATGTGTAATAATGAGTGGAGTTTTGAGGGGTAATTTGGTAAAATTTTATGTATAAAGTAAATAATGAGTTGACTTTTGTGTATGTGTGGAGAAAAAATAATGACATTTGTGTAAAATTGATGATATTTTAAGGATGGGGTTTATAAAGGGTTTTCCATTTTAAGGGTGTGAAAGTTATTGTGGGACGTCCCGAAAAAAAAAATGTGAAAATTATTATGGGACGGAGGAAGTAAGTCGTTTCGTGTCTTCCACAATTTCCAAATTGACTTAATGAAAAATAATGAAGCTATATATAGTAAAAAAATAAAAATTATCACTATAGGGGCATCCATGCACGTTGTTCGCCCAGCATATTTTTTTGACGAACAATAAATGGATAACAAAATCACTTATTCAAAAAGACGTCATTAAGTAGCAATAGATTTTTATTTTCATAAAAAGATATCATTATATATTGTAATTATTGGACACACTTAATTGGACTTTGTTGCGAACTAAGGATTTTGACGGCTCACGCGTAATGGAGTTATAGTGCGCATAAATATATATATATATATATATATATATATATATATATATATATATATATTACTTCATATTTCATCTATGGAGTATAATATTTTCAATTTAAAAACAAAAATCATCTCTGATAATATTCTACTCAATAATACGTATTAATGATAATGTGAAATAAATTCGGAGTCCAAGATCATGAACTAATCTATACCGTGTACTAACTTGACTAGTTCTATTTTTTTTTTTTTTGAAATAAACTTGACTAGTTCTATTACTTCTATACATATGCTTCAGAAAAGAAAAAAGAAAAAAAAAAACTTGACTAGCTCTATAAGTATATATACCATGATAATTATGAAGCCAATTATGTATCAAACAGCGTGCAATTAAAGTGTTGTTTAATTAACGATAGTTTAATTAGGGTACTACTCTTTGGGCCATGTACACTTGTTTATTAGATACGGCAAGATACTTGCCAGAAAAACAGAATTTTCTATGTGGTTAAAAAATGCTGGTTGACATTACACAAACATGTGTTATAAAACTATATATATAAGAAAGTCCAATATAATTCCTCGTTTGTCGCTTTTAAATTTTGACCTTAGATTTAATTTATTTCAAAATATTTATCATTTTAATTATTATTTTCACATTTCTCCCTTAATTATCCCTATATATTACTACAATTTGTTCATTTTTGTTGAAAATTTATATTTTATGTATTCCTCTTTCCACTTTTTTTTCATGATAATAGAGGCAAATTCAACATTTTTTTCTTTTCTCTCTTATTAATTAAAGGGTAAATTTGTAAAAAAAAATGTTTCTTAATTTTATAAAACAAACAAAATAGACAAATATAATGAACCAAGGGATATAAAATAAGAAAAAGTTCGTAGCTGTGATATCTTAGTTTTTAAGATTTAATGACATAATTAATTAAAAAATAAGTTTAAAGAAATTCATTAATTTTAGATGAACTTAGTCACCTTTAATTCCGCCGATCCTCCCGTTTCAACCCTACGCGTCGGACAGAGACTCCTTTCATAAGTGTACGATCTTATTACATTACATCAAGATTCTTTTTTTTACTTATGTTTTTTTTTTCTTCGTTCTATTAGATATAGTAAATCTGTAATCATTGTAGGTTGTATTTAATCCAAAATTTTTATTTGATAAAATATTATTGTAGGAAGTCTCTGCAGACCAAGTTAATTTTATAACAATTAATAAATTAAAGTTACTGGATTTTTTTTAAAGCAAGAGTTACCGGATTAAATTAAGGAGGGTGTATTCAATTGAGATTCTTTTGGACTTTAAAAAGTTAGTGAATTTAGAAAATCCATAGACTCTATGCAGAGTTTAACTGACTTTTTTATTGATTTATATGAATTTTCATAGATTTAACAGGATTCTGAAATACACATATTTTTATTGATTTACATGGATTTCCATAAATTACGCCCTTAAAACTATTGATGCAAACGTATATCGACCACACTTGTATATAAAGAAAAATTATCTAAACTATTTAGAAAAAATATCAAAAATATATTAGTTCAAAAAAAAATATATTAATCATCATTAGCATTAACAATACTATTCTCCATGCATTAGCTTCAGTTCAGTTCTTTAATGTAGTTGGCTTTGAGAAAGCAATTCCAAATTTTCTCTTCCATGTCGACTGGATTTCATCAGAACGACATTCTTTCCGAAGAAAGTTATGTAATCCAGCACAAGCCAATACTAACTCTGCTTGTGTTTGAAATGAGAATGGAGGTGAGTTTTGAAAATTGTGAATTGCGATTTGAAAATACCAAAAATTCTATCAATCACATTTCTTAATGATGCATGGCGAAGATTGAATGGATGACGATCACGACCACCAAAATCTTTTAGATGATATCGAACACCACGTGGTAACTTTAAGATCTAAGAACATTGTGAATAAATGTTCTTGAGATCTTAAAGTTGGCATTAATGCTATAAATTATAAATTAGGTGGCAATCGAGAATATATTATTGCTATATACTCCCTCCGCCCCACAAAGATAGCCACATATTTCTTTTTTGGATGTTCCAAATTATAGCCACATTTCCTCTTTTACTTTAGCATTAAATGTTTTATTGTCAATTTTACCCCTAATTTATAAGAGTAATTAATGCTTAGTAGATTTTGGAGTATTAGATTTTAAGGGCAAACTTGGCACATTAGCTCAATTTGACTGCATTTATTGATTTTTCTTAATCTGTGTGTAAAATCAAATGTGGCTATCTTTGTGGGACGGAGGGAGTATTATAATTTTTAAAGAGAGAATAATGGTGGTGAAGGATCTGTGATGCTTATCGAAGAACAAGAATTTTTGTTTTCTATTATGAGAGAATCCGTTGAAATCTCTGGTTTTTAGAAGAGATTTTGAATAGTGAAATTTATTTATATTTTTAAAGGAGAATCCAACAAAATCCATAGAGTATTAAAATACATAGATTGTTCCGTATTGAATACCTCAAAATTTTGAAAGACTTTTAAAAATTTGGATTGAATACCCCCAAATTTTAAAAGTCCAAAAAAATTTAACAGAATCTCAATTGAATACACCCCCTTAAACCATTATATCATCATTTAAAAAGAATCACTATTACCAAGACGTCAAATGGGTAGGGGTGGGTAAATATACCAAAATTTCGGTATACCGAGCTTTTCATACCGAAAAATATCGAAATTATCGAAATTTTCGGTACGGTATGATATCGTACCGAAATTTTCGGTACGGTAACGGTATGGAAAATGATCATACCGCGGTATTTCGGTATACCGAAATTTTTTCGATATTCGGTATGAAACGGTATATCGATATACCGAAATACCAAAACCATAATAAAATAATAATTTTATATTATTTTAAAATAACTTTAATTATTAAAAGATAAATAAAATAAACCTTAAATAATTAATTTCGGTATAAAACAATGCTTCAATATTTTCGGTATGAATTGGTATACCGGTATTTCGATATGAAATGATGGTTCAATATTTTCGTTATGAATCGATATATCAATATGGTACGGTATACCGATATACCGTACCGAAAATTCGGTATACCGAAATTACGGTACGGTATCGGTATTAATTTTTACATACCGAAAATTTCGGTATACCGAGATTACGGTATACCGAAATTTCGGTACGGTAACGGTATGGATTTTTTCAATATCGAAATTTTCGGTATGATAACGGTATGGTTCGGTATGATCGGTATACCGTACCGAACCACCCCTACAAATGGGTAGCGGGTAATCGGTTCAGTTTATTCAAATTTGGCCCAATATATATGATTGGTTTGAAACAAACTATATATATTTGTTCGGGAAAATATCATTTTTGGTCACTGAACTTTACCACTTTTCACATTTGGTCACCCACATTTCATCACTATCAAAATTGGTCACTCACTTTATTCTTTTCTATCAATTTTGATGATGCTGTTAGAGAATCCGTCATTTACTAATGGAGAAAAGGTTTTGAGCGTCAACTTTTATTTTCCCTCTTTTAATTCCTTAACCCTAAACTCCCAAACCACAGTAGAGTGATTTTGAGTTTGTACTGAAGATGTCTAAAAAGGAACCAGAATGCTTCTACACCTACGGTAAGTTTCTCTAACTTTTACGTTTAAATATATGGGTTAATTAGTTTTGTTTTGTTTACATTTTTATCAAATTAATATATGGGTTATCCACATAGGTTTTAAAAAAAATCAAACACCTTCAAAATGTGGTAAATCTGGTGTGTTAGGACACAATGTAAGAGCTTGTCCTGAAAGAAAAAATGAAACAAACGGTAGAAGCAAGAATGGAGCATGTGTAACTTCCAGTCGTGGAGCCCGAAGAAATACTCATTGGAGAATCTCAGTCAATCAGTGTGGAAAATACTCCAGCAATCAATACTCAAGTAAAAGAAACAAAAATTACCTGTATGTACATATGTATTTCTTATTTCAATTTAATATTTAAGTTTTTTGTATCACTAAATATGTTATTATATTTATTTGTTGTAATAGGTCAGAAAAAATTCTCATGCATCTTCTAGAAACCAACTCTTTGAGTAGCCAAGAATTATCAATAAATTGTTAATAATCATATAACTCAATTATAATTTATTATCATCTCATTGTTTTTGTTGTTGGTTTACTTTTCATTTTACAGGGTAACCAGGAAATGGGAAACTCAGGAGGTGATAGGAAAAGAAAAAATCACAATGAAGCAAATGTGAGTGTGTCTTGGCTTACAATGTCATTTTATAATTACTGTAATTGTTACGTGACTAATTTTTTATTTTATAGGTTGTGCAATCATCAAGAGTACACAATCCAATTATTGTGAAAGGAGGAGTGAATTACATCATTATGTCTAGCTACTTACATGGGAAAGAGTGCTTTTGTACTCTGTTTTTCAGATTTTTTTAAATAATATTTCAATTACTGATTTTCATATTGAATTTGTATAATGACTGGGAATAGAAACTTATTTCAAAATAGTTAATTATTAGAATTCATTTCCCGATTTATAATTATTAGAGTTTGATAATCTATTCTTAACCACACACCGTAATATTAATTGAAGATAAATTCAGTAAAATAAAAAAAAATAAAAAAAAGTTTGGGAGGTTTAGGGTTAAGGAATTAAAAGAGGTAAAATAAAAGTTGGCGCTCAAAACCTTTTCTCCGTTAGTAAATGACGGATTCTCTAACAGCATAATCAAAATTGATAGAAAAGAATAAGTGAGTGACAAATTTTGATAGTGATGAAATGTGGGTGACCAAATGTGAAAAGTGGTAAAGTTCAGTGATCAAAAGTGATATTTTCCCTATTTGTTCACTGATAAGTTTAAAACATCTCTAAATTAAGGGCGCGGCTAAAGGCACCCGGATTTCCTATGAGTACACCCACCAAACATTTTTTTAATCTTTCAGGACCTGTGAAATGTCCAATATACCCCTAGGTTAAAATTTATGGAAAAAACGAGGATGAGTACACTCACCCATTCTATTTCACCACCACCACCACCATTCAACCAAAAAAAACTCCAAAATTGCAACAAAAATTAATCCAAAACAACAAATGTTCGAAAATTTTTCCAAAACAAACATGTTCGAAATGTTTTTCAAAACAAACTCAACATATTCGAATTTTTTTTCAAAACAAACTCAATATGTTCGAAAAAAATTCCAAAACAACTCAAATTTGTTCGAAAAAAAAGATCGAACATCTTGTTCGAAATTTTTTCCAAAACAAACTCAAGTTGTTCGAAATTGTTTCCAAAACAAACACAATATGTTCGAAATTTTTTCCAAAACAAACTCAATATGTTCGAAAATAATTCCCGAACTACTAAAAACCCTAATTTTCTAAAATTTTCAAAACCCTAATTTCTGAAAAAAAAATTAAAAAAAAAACTTACCTTGCGTGGGTGCCGGCGACGGGCGTGGGTGCGATGAAGGGGAGGGGGAGAGGCTGCCGCCGCGAAGGGGAGAGGTAGACGGCCGCGACGGCCCAAGACAGTGGTTGGGCCGCCGCGGCGAGGGCGGGGCCAACGAGAGGGAGGGGGCGCGTCGGCTGGGTTGCGGGGAGGGGGCGTTGGCAGCGGCGGCTGGTGTTGCGGCTGGGAGAGGGCGGCGGTGGGGTCGCGTCGGCTGGGGCTGCATCGCGTGGGTGGTAGGGAAAAGGGGGAAGAGGGAGGCGGCGATGGCTACGGCCGCGAACGGGGAGGGCCTCGCCGGAGATTTGAAAGAAAGGGTGGCTGAATTTTTTTTTTTTGACGGAGAAGAAGAAGTGGGTGTCTGAATTGAGAAAAGAGAGACTGAGGATTTAATTGAGATTGAGGGTAAATTTGAGTTTTTCAGGTGGATGTCCTCATCCGATTTGTGTGTGTTCTCATTCCCTGGGTGTACTCATAGGAAACTGGGGTGCCTTTAGTCGCCCCTAAATTAATTACTCCTAGTAAAGACGTGGACAAGATTTTCACTTCTTTTTCCATAATTTTTATGGGTGCTTTGACATGAAAAAATCATATCCAAGTGAGACGAGATAATTGAATTAATCTCGAGTGTCATATAGTATTTTATATTTATTTTATAATCGCATTAATAACTCTAGAATATGCTAAACTAGTATAGAACCAGTGTGTTCAACAGGAATCGAAACCAGGTCGTTTGCCTGGTTTGCTCTGATACCATGAAAGAATTCCGTCTCATCTAAAAGTCCGAACTTGTAGAGAGGTGGGGAATTAATTCTTGTATATTAATTCCTAACAAATGTAGAATTCATATATTATTTGGGATTTTAAATAAATATTTATGGAGTAAATAGTAGTCTAAAACCATATTTTGACGCTTGAATTTATAAACATCAATTCATGTGGTCGACATACGTGATAGGCTTATTATTATACTTATGTTTTGTTAGTTTCATTTCTGCTGTGCACATCATATTTACCGATCGAGTTCATAATTTTCCCATATTTTATTGCTATGTTTGATGTAAATTGACTTTGATATTTTAATAAGTTAAAATGTTTGTGCTTGTGCTTGGGATTGGGATTGGATTTTTTTTTTATAAGACAATCTCATACTTGTGATGAATTCTCGTCACATGTACTACATGATTCGTGAATTTATAATTAATTTTATCCGAGTTTGTTTTGAAACGGATTGTAAATACTAAAGTGGAGCTTAAGAGTAAATTAGACTCCCTCTTGACTCTTGAGGATTCCGTTTTAATTAAATCCTATACTCCGTCCCAATCTCCAACTGGTAATGTTTATTTTTAAAGTTCACATTGAGACCAATGTTCAAATCAATTCAATAGTAACGGGGAGATGTTATTATTTTTTATTTTATTTTGAAAGCAAAATTAAATAATTAAAAAAAATAAAGAAATTAATTACCATTTAATACGAGTATATAGTGTAAGATAATTACCTAATTGCATTTAATAAAATGAAATTGATAGTAATAAATAGGAAAGTTCCATGCAAGGGCATCGGAAGGTTGCACCGTCCAGCGCACGATGTTATAGAGAAAAATGAAAGCCCAAAACAAAAATGAAATACTCGGAATAAATTAATCCAGATCGAAAAGAAATAAAGAAAATAAAAACCCTAAAAATCAGATATTGTTCTGTTTGAAGTTGTAAGAGGGCTGGTTTTAGCCGGCCTTGCACGACTGGTCTTGTCGGGGGTATTATGAATAATTATAATATCCCACTTATAATTATTAAAAAGCACTGAACTAAACTAAGGTTGAAAGAATGACAGCTAATCTTTGTCTTTGTCTTATCAAACTACCAAACTCCACGGCTAAACCATAGCCACGTTTATTCTAAAATTAAGCCCTCTGTATTTTATTAATTTGTAATGCTTTTAATTTTTCAGCATCATCTATGTATGAGTTATGTAAAACAATGTCAATGTTAATAAACAGTAAATCAATTTATATTTTTAATTAAATACTACTAGTTGGTAACATAACTACTATGGTTTAAAAAATATAAATCAATTGTACGATGAAAATTGATTGCCATAAAAACTTGTTTTGATATATATGTGGAAATAAAATTATGACCTTCAAACTTGTTTTTTTTTTTTTTTAGTTTCTGATTGTTTTGGACATCGATTTAGCTAGGAAACTGATACATATTAATTAATTAGTGGTGTGGGCAATTAATTTGTTGAGATGAAATTTAATTTTTTTTAATTCCAATATTTTTTTTATTGTTGAAAGAAACTAAATCATGCTGGAATTGTTGACTTTGAAATTAGTTGCAAACTTGCAATTAATGATCTATCAAATGCAAATTAAAATTACGTATATAGTAATTTAATGATTGCTTAAAAGAAATAAGGATAGGTTAAGAGTACTGAGATTTTAATTACATTCAATTATTTGATTAAAATACATTAATAATTGATTTATTTTTTAATTTTCACAACACCTACCCATAACTTGGGCCTATCATGCAATTAGTGCAAAATTGACTTATTTAATAATTTGAACCCGCATTACTTAGGCAACGTATACTCTATTTTTTTTGGCGGGAACACTTAGGTAACATTGTGAAATATACTCCATCCGGACGTTTCTATGTAATTGACACGTTTACTTTTTGCACATGTTTAAAAAAAATTATAGTATTAAAATAATATTTAGTTGGTGAAAAGTGTTAAAAACTTGTTATGAAATTGTATCCACAAAGCAACTCCTCACAAATGATAAATCAAGACAACTAGAAACGCAAAGAATTGAAAACGAATAAAGAACTCAAAGAAAGAACACGGGATTTACGTGGTTCGATCAAATGATCTACGTCTACGGAGGGTAGAAGACTCTCTTCACTAATATCAAATGAAAGTTACAGATTACAAGTATTCACTAAGCTTGATCTCTCAAAACTCTCAAATTCAGTAACCTACAACCTATGCACTAGATGGTATATTTATAGATGTACAATGCATTGGATAACCGCCACTAACCAACTAACTAACAGAAAAACCAGAATTAACTAACTCTGAAAATCTAGACTTCAGCAGACTTGTCTCAGCAGACTTGGCTAAGCAGACTTGTCTAAGCAGACTTGTCTCAGCAGACTTGGCCTCAACTCTCCTGAACTGACTTCAGACAACTTGCTTCAGCAGAGTTGTTCAAACTCAATAATTTCAGATTAGTTGACTCCTAATAAGACCACTAAACCTTATCAGTTGAGTTACACCTTAACCCAACTTTGCTGAACTCCAAGATTAGAACAATATCAACTCTTCTGATAGATATTAGATGACATCCAATATTGCATTAATCCTAACAATTCTCCACCTTAATGCAAGAATGCCTTCTTCCCAGCCCTCCTCAAGGCTGTTTGTCCATTCTCTTCTTAATGAACATCCCAGGTGCTAAGGTTTACCAACTCCATGTAATGATTGAACTTATTGTTTGGTAATGCCTTAGTTAACATATCAGCTGCATTCTCTTCTGAAGCCACCTTCTGAGCTTTAACAATGCTTTTCTCCAAGATGTCTCTAACAAAATGCAACTTCACATCAATGTGCTTTGACCTCTCATGGAACACTTGATGTTTTGCTAAATGAATAGTGCTCTGATTATCACATAGCACAGGAACACTTTTCTGAAATATGCCAAAATCTCTCAGAATGCCCTTCAACCACATTGCTTCCTTCACAGCTTCTGTCAATGCTATGTATTCAGCTTCAGTTGTGGATAAGGTCACCATAGATTGTAAAGCTGCTCTCCAGGTGATAGCAGTGCCATACAATGTAAACACATAACCAGATAAAGATTTTCTTGTATCTATGTTTCCAGCAAAATCAGAATCCACAAATCCTAGCAAGGGACTCTTGGTAACAACTGATTTTTCAAACAATAATCCTAAGTCTTCTGATCCATTCAGATATCTTAGAATCCACTTTAAAGCTTCCCAATGAAACTTTCCTGGATTTCCCATGAACCTACTCACCATACTAACAGCATAGGCAAGATCTGGTCTGCTACAAACCATAGCATACATGAGACTTCCAACTCCATTTGCATAAGGGACAGTAAGCATCTGCTTCTTCTCTTCAGCTGTTTGAGGAGATTGCTTGACTGACAACTTGAATTGCTGACCAAATGAAGTACTAACTGGTTTGGACTGGTGCATAAGAAACCTCTTCAAGACCTTTTGAATGTAACTCTTCTGGGACAAGAACAGCTTCCCTGCTTTCCTGTTTCTGAGAATATCCATGCCTAATATTCTCTTGGCTTCACCTAGGTCCTTCATCTCGAACTTGCTACTCAGCTGCTGCTTCAGCGGGGTAATCTTTCTCATACTCTTGCTAGCTATCAACATATCATCTACATAGATCAGTAGATAGGTGCTCTCTAGATAATCTTGTTTACCAATATATACACATCCATCATATTTGCTTCTTAAGAAATCAATAGAAAGCATGAATGTATCAAACTTTCTATACCATTGTCTAGGACTCTGCTTGAGCCCATACAATAATTTCTTAAGCAAGCATACCTTACTTTCAGTTTTAGGCATGATAAAACCTTCAGGTTGATGCATATATATTGTTTCAGCTAATTCTCCATGTAGGAATGCAGTTTTAACATCTAGCTGATGTAACTCAAGATCATCTTGAGCAACCTTAGACAAAAGTAATCTTATTGAACAATGTTTAACAACAGGAGAGAATACCTCATTGAAGTCTATGCCTTCTCTTTGTGTGAATCCTCTTGCCACCAACCTAGCCTTGAATCTGATCTGCTCTCTAGCACCACCAAATCCAACTTCAAGCTTCTTCTTGAACAGCCATCTACAGCTGACTAACTTCTGGTTGTCTGGCTTCTCCACAAGGATCCAGGTCTCATTCTTCTCTAAGGATTGTAACTCTTCTGACATGGCTGCTATCCATTGCTCTCTTTCAGGACTGGTGATTGCTTCCCTGTAGTTTCTTGGCTCATAATGCTCCACCTCTTCTGCTGTGATCAGAGCATATGATACAAGATCAGCCTGGCCAAACCTAGATGGGGGGGGGGGGTGAATCTGCCTCCTGAGCCTATCTATTGCAAGGCTGTAATTTCTCAGATCAGCAGGGTTGTCCTCCATGGCATCATCTTCAGAATGATCTTCTTGATCACCTTCTGGAACCTGTTCTGGAACAACCTCATCAGGGGTGTTGTCTCCTGCATCAGCAAAGTTGTCCACCTCCTCTGGGGTCAACTCTCCTGGTGTGGGAAACTCCACCTCAGTTGAGAAACTCTCTTCTGACTCATTTACAATTCTTCCATCTAGGTCATGGGAGTTTCCATTATGAGGATATCCCATTACCTTCTCATTAAAATCAACATCTCTGCTGATTATTAGTTTCTTATGACCTGGTTCAAGGCACCACATTCTATAGCCCTTGACACCTTTTGGATAACCAATGAATATACATTTCAGAGCCCTTGGCTCAAGCTTTTCCTGTCTAATGTGTGCATATGCCTGACATCCAAACACTTTAAGTTTTGAATAATCAGACAACTTGCCATACCATATCTCATCTGGGGTTTTACCTTCTAAAGCATATGAGGGAGTTTTATTGATTAAGTAACATGCAGTACATACAGCTTCTCCCCAAAAGCTTTTAGGTAATTTAGCATCAGCTAACATGCATCTGACCCGTTCTAGAATAGTTCTATTCATTCTCTCTGCTAATCCATTTTGCTGTGGATTAAGAGGGACAATTCTATGTCTAGTAATGCCCTTCTCTTTACAAAATTCATTGAATTCAGCTGATAGATACTCAAGACCATTATCTGTCCTCAAATGTTTTAAGGACTTTCCTTTCTGGTTCTCTATCTCAAGTAGCCATTCTTTGAATTTTGTAAAGGCCTCACTCTTCTGTTTGAGAATGAACACCCAAACTTTTCTAGAATAGTCATCTATAATTGACATGAAATACTTACCTCCACCAATGGTTTCAGTCCTTGATGGCCCCCAGACATCTGAATGAACATAATCCAGCAGCTCCTTGGTAGTGTGCTCACCCTTCTGGAATGACTTCTTCTTGGCCTTGCCAAGAATGCACTGCTCACAGAACTCCAGGCTTTTGAATGTCTTCTGGTGGAAGGCCCCCTTCTTGGATAACTCCATCAGACCTTTCTCTCCTACATGTGCCAGCCTCTTATGCCAAAGCATAGCATCTTCAGAACTCATGGTAACATCAGCAGCACCTGTGATTGTCTCACCAATTAAAGAATATAACCCATTTGACTTCTTCCCTTGCATCATTATTCTATCAGCTTTGGTAACAAGAAGACGTCCTCTTTCTGTCTTGAATTCATAACCCAAAGCATTTAGTGTGCCAAGAGATATAAGGTTTCTCTTCAAATCTGGAACAAATCTGACATTGGTCAGGATCACATGTTTATCATTAAACATCTTCACCCTCACAGTGCCAATTCCTCTCACATTGCAGCATTCATCATTGCCCAATAGAACTGATCCACCATCCATCATTTCTAGGTTTTGAAACCAAGATTTGGTGGGACACATGTGAAATGAACATCCAGAATCTAACACCCATTCATTAACAAGTTTGCTGTCTGTTATGCTCATCACCTCAGCACTATCATACCCTTTTGCCTCAGCTACATCAGCTTTAACAGCATCATTAGCCTTCTTGTGCTCTGGACAATCTTTTATGAAATTTCCTTCTTTATGGCATTTGTAGCAAGCCTTGCTCTTAACTACATATCCATTTTTCTTGTGATTTGGCTTGGCATGAAACTTCTTGCCTTGCCCTCCTTTCTTGTCATTCTTCAGTTTGATATTGAGACCCTCAGCTTGGTTCTTGGTCTTCTTGGTTGAGTTTGCAACATGTAAACTCTTGGTCTTCAGTATGGACAAAACTTCTTTGAATTTTGCCTTACCCTCCTTGGTAATCAGCAAAGCATCTTTGAAGCTGTCATATGAGGGAGGTAATGCCTCTAAGAGTAGAAAGGACTTCTTGTGATCTTCCAAGGTAATTCCAACATTCTCAAGATCATCAACTGCTTGCATGAACTCTATTAACTGCTCATCAAGGGTTTTATCATCTGACATCTTGAAATTATTAAGCTTCCTTTCCATGAACATCTAATTTGACAAAGATTGTGCCAAATAAAAATCATCTAATGCCTCAAATACTCCAGCAACATCCTTCTCCTTCATAACTTCTCTGAAAACATTGTCTCCCAAACTCAGAACAACAATGTTGTAAGCTTTTTCCATAAGCTCTTCTTTCTTGGTCTTGTCTGCATCGGATGCATCAGGGTCAAGAGGAGTAAGGGCCTCTTTCAGCCCATGGTGTGACAGTAGAGCCTTCATCTTGGCTTTCCATAAACCAAAATCTGTCTTACCATTGAATTTCTCTATCTCCAATTTCACAGAGCCCATTTCTTGATTCTTGACTTTATCTTCGGTTCCCACAGACGGCGCCAATTGTTATGGAATTGTATCCACAAAGCAACTCCTCACAAATGATAAATCAAGACAACTAGAAACGCAAAGAATTGAAAACGAATAAAGAACTCAAAGAAAGAACACGGGATTTACGTGGTTCGATCAAATGATCTACGTCCACGGAGGATAGAAGACTCTCTTCACTAATATCAAATGAAAGTTACAGATTACAAGTATTCACTAAGCTTGATCTCTCAAAACTCTCAAATTCAGTAACCTACAACCTATGCACTAGATGGTATATTTATAGATGTACAATGCATTGGATAACCGCCACTAACCAACTAACTAACTAACAGAAAAATCAGAATTAACTAACTCTGAAAATCTAGACTTCAGCAGACTTGTCTCAGCAGACTTGGCTAAGCAGACTTATCTCAGCAGACTTGGCCCCAACTCTCCTGAACTGACTTCAGACAACTTGCTTCAGCAGAGTTGTCCAAACTCAATAATTTCAGATTAGTTGACTCCTAATAAGACCACTAAACCTTATCAGTTGAGTTACACCTTAACCCAACTTTGCTGAACTCCAAGATTAGAACAATAGCAACTCTTCTGATAGATATTAGATGACATCCAATATTGCATTAATCCTAACAAAACTAAAAAGATAAAGGTAGTTAGAGATATAAAAAAAAAAGGTTGAGAGATAGTAAAATGTTGACATTTTAGTAAATGTGTCGAAGGCTGAGTCTACAGAGACAATAAAAAGGATAAAACGTGTCAATTATAGAAAGGGTATATTATAATATTGAGTTTTTAGGTGATTTTCTTGAAAAATACTTAGGCAACTTAGTAAAACGATGAACTAGATTATTGTATTTTATACGAACAAGACGAACCATGTAAATATTATGTTGTCAAAATATAACTTTACAAGCCAAGAAAGCAATTTGCTTCTCATTTTTATTTTATCTTTTGTGTGCTTCAACAAGAGTACGTATAGTGGTAACATGATTTCAAGCATTGTACATCCTTCAAAGGTGGGATATCATCATAAAATAAGAAAGATCTGAATATCTTGCTCACATATCGTGTGACTCTTTATTCCTTAGCTGCGTCAACTCCATGCTTTTAGAAACAATCTTTAGTGTTTCAATCTTTTTTGTATTTAGTGTTTCAATCTTTTTTGAACACCAACATAACATAGCTACACAGATATTTCTGACACATTTTTTTTTTTTATATTTAGTGGTTCAAAAAAGTATTTCCCCATATTTTTAATAGAAGTCGTTTTGACCTTTCATTTTCTTTATAAATTATACGACCTTTTATATTTTTCAATGCAAATTAATTGCACTTCTTTCAAATTTAATGTTAAGATCACTAAACATTTATATAAATTTTTTTTTTTTATAAGATGTACAATCATTAATTAAGAGTAACATGAAAAATAATTTATTTTCTGAATTAATATGTATGTATGAGCTTAGCACGACATATATTTTAAATAGGAGAGAGTATATATTTTAAATAAGAGAGAGTAATAAGTTTTCCAACATGTACCTTACGACAGTTTTATCAATTGTCCTCATATAGAAAATATATGCCAAATATATATATATATATATAATACCGAGTAATTAACAATCTTCAACTACCACGTCTCAACAATAATTAAGTAGTTAACTTCTTCTGATAGTGATTGTATTTGACGTTAAATGCATAATTAACTATATACTAATGAAATGTTTATTAATTCCAAAAAATAATATGATTCTCTTACCCTCTCATGACTTCTCTAGTCAATTTAAAAAGCTGGAGCTGGACTCTTAAGGCCATAATAATAATTACGCATAATATATTTGTTAATAATGTTATCTTTTGCTACCATATTACACATAATTTATAGATATATATTTGTAAATAATGTTATCTTTTGCTACCCATCTATAATATATATATATATATATATATATATATTATTACAATAATTTGCCTTACTTTTTTCCCCTCTGAATGAAAACTATACATCATTTACGTATTTGTTTCTTTCATTGATTTATTGGGCTTATTTTGATTTTCAACCACATATTTTATACGTTTACGTAAGTAATGGGCTGTGAGTCAATATTTATAGGCCACGGTTATTCATACACACTACATTGTTGAGAACACCTACAAAAAAAAAATCCAACTGTAAAATACTCTCTCCGTTCTATAATAAGTGTTGTTTTAGCCCATTTTTCTTGTACACAAATAAGTGTTGTTTTAGAATTTTTACACTATTTGTTCCCATTATCTCCTTCAATTTAAAAATTATTTGAGAGATAAACTTGGAAATAATTAAAAAAGATTGGGTAAAGAATTTGAAAAGATTTGAAAAGAATTAATGTGATCAAAATCTTCCTTTATTATTTAAGGGTATACTTGTCAATACATACATTTTCTTAATTCCAACAAATTTCATGAAAACAACACTTATTTTAGAACGGAGGGAGTATTAAATACCCCTTTAAAAAAAAAAAAAAAGATGAATACACCACCCATTCTATTTTACGTCGTCTCCATCATCACCATCACCATCACCCCCTCCCGCCAAAATCTTCCCCCACCCTCACCATGATATCCAAATTCCAAAAAAAATACTCAAATAAAATGCAAACTCAAAAAAAAAAAAAAAAATTGACAAAAAATATAAAAAAAAGGTTCTAAATTTTGAAAACAAAATTCGAAAAAATACACATTTTCGAATTTCGGTAAAAATATTTGAAGAAAACTTTCGAAAAAGGGCAAAAATAAAAAAAAAATGAAAATATTATAGATCTTGATTTTACAAATTTAAAACCTTGATTTTGTAGATCACAAAAATTAACTTGATTCAAAATCGGAGGAGGGGGAGACAGCGACACAATGAGGTGAGGGTGTTCGGAGTGGTGTGTGCGGCGGAGCAATTGCAGATGTGCATGCGCTTGCGTGGCCAGACGGCGTGCACAACCGTGGGAGCGAATGGATGGCGCGGCTGGGTGGATAGATGGGTGAATGGATTGGCGAGTGAAGAAAAAGAGAAGAAGAAGAAAAGAAACGAGGCCAATTGAGTGGGTGGGTGACTGGGTGTACACAAAAAAGAAAAAGAAAAAGAAAAATAAGGGTTTGAAAATTAAAAAAAAGAAGGGTATTTTGGATTTCTTTGTGGGGGTGTCCTCGTCCCACAATGTGTGTGTTAAGCTAGTGAGTGTCCTTAATAACTCCATATGTGTATAACCGTGGCCATATTTATATCAGTGCCCATTAGATTAAGTCAGTATATATGGGTCATTGAAGCCCATGTTTCTTGATCCAACAACTCCAAACGTGAACTAAATGTACTAATTCGGGGTTAAAAATCTAAATCCCCCTTTATAGTAAGGGATTTTTTTTTTTTTTTCGTTTTCTCCTTAATTTGATGATGTGTCGTCTTCATCTTAATCTTGTATAGTGTGTCATATTTTTATAGAGTGTATTTAAATGCAATTTTTTTTTAAAAAAAATGTCTTAATTAGATACATTCACTACAAGAAATTGTTGAATTGCTACACTACAGAATTTTCCAACGAAAATAATTTCGTCTTTAAATATTGAGAATTGCCTACAGATTGCCTACGGATCTTTATAAATTATTTTACACTTTTTCACCCACGAAATTACCAAGAAAAAATCTGATGGTGATTTACCTACAAAATAATTCGTAGGTAAAATCGCATTTTCCTACCGAAACGGTTGTAGGTGATTTTTTTTTATTTACCAACAAAAACTTTCCTAGCTATTTATATGTATAAATTTTTTAACTGTATTACCTACAAAATTAGCTAGGAACTTAAAAAATATTGATTTACCTACAAAAATAATAATGAACAGTGAAAATATGTGTTGTATTTTATTTCACTGAAGATGGAATATATATATGCAGATTACAATTTGAATATTTGAATACAATCTTATCTCTATCATATCTTTTGATAAGAATAAATCATAACAAACTCCGCTATTATTGAGATTTATCTACATCCTTAATACGCCCCCGCAAAATTGACGTGCCGTCTGCTACGGAGATTTTGGATCTGAGGAGATCAAACCGTTGACGAGGCAAAGGCTTGGTGAGAAGATCGGCAAGTTGATCAAGTGTGTTGACATACGAGACAGAGAGGAGGCCCTTGGCAGAGAGATCACGAACGAAGTGGATGTCGATAGCAATGTGTTTCATTCGTGAGTGTTGAATGGGATGAAGGGCTAGACGAGTGGCACTCATATTGTCACACAGTAGCCTCGGTGTTCGTATGATGGGAATGCGTAGATCATGAAATAATTGAATGACCCAACAAACCTCCGAGGCGGCAGCGGCAAGAGCACGATATTCAGCCTCCGTTGAAGACCGTGCTACTCCAGTCTGTTTCCGGGATCGCCAAGATATTGGATTTGGGCCAAAAAATACAACGTAGGCTGAGGTCGACTTCCCGTCATGAGAATCACCACCAAAGTCTGAGTCGGAATAGGCAGTGATAGAAAAATCTCTGGTGGGACGAAGCAAGAGGCCAGTGTTAACAGTACCTTTGAGGTAACGGAATAGTCGTTTGACAGCACCCCAATCATCCGGAGACGGAGACGCCATGGATTGAGCCTACCGATTCACAGTGAAGGATATGTCTGGTCTAGTGAACGCTAAATACTGCAAGCCACCAATTGCACTTCTATACTCAGTAGAGTTGACCGGCCCCGAGGATGAACCAGACTTCGACGATGAAGGTGTCCTAAGGGGTTTCGCTCCATCCATGTTGTGACGTCTCAAAAGGTCGATAATGTATTTATGTTGGGACAGGAATAAACCCTCCTTACAACGTGCAACCTCGATGCCAAGAAAGAAGGAAAGATCACCCAAATCTTTGACTGCAAATGTGTTTCGAAGATGGGATGTCAGGGTTCGAATCAAGGATGAGCTAGAACCTGTGATAATGAGATCATCAACATACACTAACACAATTAGGCGAACATTATCACGGTAGTAAGTAAAAAGAGACTGGTCCGCCTGAGATTGACGAAAACCAAATGTAGTAAGGGCTGAACTTAAGGCCTGATACCAAGCTCGAGGAGCCTGACATAAGCCGTAAAGTGATTTCTTCAAGAGACAAATCTGAGACGGGTGGTTTGGATCCACGAAACCTGGAGGCTGCTTCATGTAAACCGGAGTCGTGAGAGTGCCATGAAGGAATGCATTGCTAATGTCAAGTTGTCGGAGTGGCCACTGATGAGAGATAGCAAGGGAGAGTACTGTGCGAATGGTAACCGGTTTAACAACCGGGCTGAACGTCTCGTGATAATCCACCCCGGGTCTTTGGTGAAAACCCTTAGCGACAAGGCGAGCTTTGAACTTCTCAATAGAGCCATCTGGATTTCTTTTAATTCGGAACACCCACTTGCACCCAATTATATTCGCTTGTGGTGGAGGATTGACAAGCACCCAAGTACCGTGGCGTTGTAGGGCAGTAAATTCGTCGGCCATAGCAGCTCGCCAACGAGGATCAGATAAGGCTGCGGACACCGTAGTTGGTTCAGAGTCACCAGGGAGAGGATGTTTGGTGGTCAAAAATAATTGTTTTGGCTTGAAGATGTTGTTTTGACTACGGGTGCGCATGACATGAGTGCGAACAGGCTCCTGATTGGTGGTAGGAAGTGGGGCCTGAGAGGGGGTTGAACAACATGCATCTGAGTTAGTTGAGTTGCTTGGGCTAGATGTAGGAGGAGGCCAGGCTGCGGGACTGTGTGCAACAGGGGGTTGCTCAATGTTGGACGGAGGCATGTCCTGTTGTAGAAATAAACGGGTCGGGTGATCAGGTGATCGATCAATCTGGGGCTTAGAATACGGGGTAGTTGCCCAAAAGCGAAACTCATCAAACTTAACATGTCTCGAGATATAAACTCGCCCAGAAGAGGGATCAAGGCACTTGTATGCACTCTGATTCACGGAATACCCAACAAATATGCAAGGGATAGAAGGATACGTGAGTTTCCCGGGAAAATATGGACGCAACCACGGATAGCAAACACAACCGAAAGTCCTCAATTTTAAGTAGTTAGGAGCATGTTTAAATAGAATCTCAAAAGGACTTGTATTATTCAGGAGTGGTGTAGGAATTCTATTTATCAGATAAACAGCAGCCTGAGCAGCAAAACTCCAAAACTCAGGAGGCAAACCAGAATGATGTAGGAGAGCACATGTTACCTCAAGAATGTGACGGTTACGACGTTCTGAAATACCATTTTGTTGTGGTGTGTGAGGAGCTGTTGTTAACCAGGTTATTCCAGAAGCAGTAAAATAAGAGCGCATGGCAAGAAATTCACCTCCATTATCTGAATAAAAATTCTTAATTGAATAATTAAATTGCTTTTCAACCACCAACTTAAACTGTTTAACCACGGAAAAAACTTGCGACTTAGCTTGTAAAGGAAATAACCAACAGTAACGGCTGAATAAATCCACTAACAACAAAAAATAACGACTACCATCATGAGCAGGAGAAGCAACAGGCCCCCAAACATCAGCATAAATAAATTCCAAAACGTGAGTAGCAACAAATGATGAATCAGTAAAAGGAAGTCTATGTGATTTGCACACACCACAAGAGACACAACTTGAGTCCAGAACAAAGGACTTTTCTGAAACTGGTAAATGAAATTTCTTCAAAATAGCTGAACAACGAGAAGGAGATGGATGACCCAATCGAGCATGCCAGTTGAGGGCAGATGTACGGACACCCAAGGCCACAAACTTGGATGGAGACTGCAAGTAATACGAAGGTGGCCGAATATGATAAACTCCATCTTTACATGGACCTTGCGCCAGTGGCGGCCCCGTGAGACGATCCTTCACAATAAAATGATACGGAAAAAATTCCATGGAGACGTTATTAGCTTTAGTGAATTGATGCACAGATAAGAGGTTTTGTTTAGCAGCCGGCACGCATAAAACATTTGACAGAACAAAATTACGAGATGGAAATTGCAGTTTAGAAATACCAGTGTGGGTTATTGGAAGTCCCGTTCCATCAGCGATTTGAATCTCATCGGTGCCGTCGTATTCAGAATGAATAGATAAATTTGACAAGTCGTTCGTCAAGCTGTGAGATGCGCCAGAATCGACGAGCCAAGAATTTCCAGGAGCAGTAGAGGTCGGTGATTGGGCCACATTAGCTGTAGCCGTGAGACGATGGCAAGAAGAAGCTGTATGACCAGTGTACCCGCACCACTGGCATACAATCGGAGGACGACCGTCATGTGATGGAGATGGCGGCGCACGCCAACGACTACCACCATGGTGACTGGAATTTGAGCGACCCCCACGATGAAATCCGCCACGATTGTGGCCTCCACGATGCTGAGAAGAATTGCTGCGATGCTGAGAACTAGAACCAGAGTGACCGGAAGAGCGAGGCTGTGAAGTTGATCGGGCAGAATTAGCAGTGGCCACCAAAGATGCATTCTGTGTTTCAAGTTTATGGATATAAGTTTCATGCTCCACTAACAGGTCGTGGAGTTCTTCAAATTTGAGGGGGGTCTCCCTCGAGCGGATTGGTCCAGCAATGTCGCGAAAGTTGGGACCGAGCCCATTAAGGACGTACAGTGTAAGATCATCGTCCGAAACAGGATGATCGATCAGGCCAAGTTCGTCAGCCTTGGCCTTGATAGATTGGAGAAATTCGGTAACGGAACGTGAACCGATGGTTGCAGTTGTGAGATCAGTCTTCAACACGAAGACACGGGAACGTGATTTTCCAGCATAAAGACGGGCCAGAGTTGCCCAGGCAGTAGCAGCCGTCGAAGCGGAGGTGACCATGGGGAGGAGCTCGCCGGAGATGGAGCCAAAAATAGCAGCAAGGATCAATTGATCCTGCCTGAACCAGGCTGGGAAAGACGGATCTGTGGCCGGCGGAGATGGTTTCTTACCATCTATATGTCCCAATAAATCGAAGCCATTTAGAACAGCAACAAAATTTGCACGCAATGATGTGTAATTTGTGGATGTTAATTTCACTGGGACATGATGGTGGGCGGTGATTGTGATAACTGGGGGAGTAGTAGGCGGAGTGGAAGGGGCAGTGGTGTTGGTGGAAGAAGACATGGCGTGGCTGTGATGGAATTAAAATGATTTATTTATTAATTTGGAGAAGATTGCTGTAGCGGAAGAATGAGAGAATCGTTTAGACTCGTGATACCATAATGAACAGTGAAAATATGTGTTGTATTTTATTTCACTGAAGATGGAATATATATATGCTGATTACAATTTGAATATTTGAATACAATCTTATCTCTATCATATCTTTTGATAAGAATAAATCATAACAAACTCCGCTATTATTGAGATTTATCTACATCCTTAATAAATAATCCGTAGGCAAAATAGCATTTCCCTACAAAAATGATTGTAGGTGATTTGTTTATTTATTTACCTACGAAAATTTTCCTAGCTATTTATATGTATAAATGATCTAATTGTATTACCTACAAAATTAGCTAGGAACTTAAAAAATAATGATTTACCTACAAAATAATTCGTAGGCAAAATAACATTTCCCTACCAAAATGATTGTAGGTGATTTGCTTATTTATTTACCTACGAAATTTTTTCTAGCTATTTATATGTATAAATTATCTAATTGTATTACCTACAAAATTAGCTAGGAACTTAGAAAAGTAATAGTGTTATAACAAATAAACATATGAACTTTATTATGTCCCACATCGAAAGAGTAGAAAAAACATAAGAGAAAAAACAATATAAAAGTAGTAGTATTAATAAGTTAGTAACCAACAAGCATAAATTTTTTGTCCCACATTGAATAAGGAGTACAAGAAACATGAGAGAAAAACATTATAAAAGGGGCCTAATGTGCACCTAAATTTGTATTTTTAAAATGTTTATATATTTTAACACTTTTTGAATCGGTTTTATGATCGATTCATAGTTGGACCGGTGGAACCGGCTGGTCCAATTTTAAATGAATTTATTTTATAGGCTAAGGCTAAAAAAATAATTTATTAATAAAAAATTAAAAAAATATATATTAAAATTTTTTCCACCTAAATGTTTGTTGTCAAATTTAACTACGGAATTACCAACGAAATGTTTCGTAGTTGATATTTACCTACGGAATTTCATTTATTATGGTAATCATATTACCTACCGAAATGTTATGGATTTGCTACGAAAATGTGGTAGGTAATTGCCTACGGATTAAATTTTCGTGGGCAACCGAATTACCTACGAGGAAATTTCATACAAATGATTTTCGTTGGTATTCCGTAGGTAAATATAAATGCCTACAAAATTGGAATTATTGCCTACAAAATATTCCCTAGCCAATTAATTATTTTCTTGTTGTGATTTCATGTGTGAAAATTGTTCAACATAATTATAGAAAAATAACATAAAAAATTATATATTAGTGTTGGGCTAATCATATATGTATAAAAAATTCAATTAGATCATAAATACTATTCAATTGTTCCATAATAACTTCTTATAATTTTATTTTCGAGACGTTCTACAAAAATTTTAATACATTTAAAATTAAATAAAAACACTTTATAATAATTTTACAATATCCATTATTCTACACAAAATTGCATTTGCACGACAAGTACGATAGACTGAACCGTGGCAAAAAATCATTGAAATGGTGGAATTATTTCTAATGAGGTGCATTAAGTTCAAAATTAAATTATTAAATTATACTAGGGTGTGTGTAAAGAAAGAATTTTGATATGTACATGGTAATCTATATATATAAAAGGAGGAAAACTCTCTCCTGAGCTTGACACGTGGCTCTTCAGGTTTTGACATGTGTATGACACGTCATCGACACATGTCGTTTGAGGTTCCTGCCATGTGTCAATATTGCTTTTTAATGCTTATAATTATGTTCAACCGTTTCTACTTTCAAGTTTCAGTCGTTCATCTTCTCTCCCTCTACTCTCCTACTAATCTATATATATTATCTTATCTTATATAATAAAAGGAAGAAATACAATTGAATGTAGTATCTTAAAAGTCTACCACTGAATGTAGAATCAGAAGAGACACGGTGGAATTGAATGTAGAATCAGAAGAGACACTATGAAATTTAAGCAATGATGTTTGCTTTAACAATGGAATTGCACGAGTGAAAAAAAAAACTGTGGTGATTCTAAAATTGAAACTCAAGATGTCTTTTGTTAAGGGGAGTCTAAATTAATTCGGAGTGGCTGGTTGATCCTCTACCTTCTCTACTCATAAGTTGATATGTAGTTTCTCTTCCTTTTTTCTTTTTCTTCTGATCATATTTCTTTTTTTGTTATGCCCCTATTAATCATGCATGTGTAATTGTTTCGGGTTCGAGTACATATTGTACTCAATTTTTGGATTAATTGAAATCATTCTTTTCATGTATTCTATCACCCCCACATGAACTGATCGATCGATCACAAGTGTGTAGCTTTTTCATTACAAATGATTCTTCAGGACTTGCCCGATTTTTCCAAGGTAGATGCGTGTTCTGTTGCTTGCCTCATGGGCCAACTCAAGTACTTTAATATTTCAACCTCTTCACAAACTATATATATCTCCTGCATTTCCGAGCAGTAGATTAAGTTGGAATTAAGTTCATATCTAATAGTTTTCATTTTCGTTTATTGCATATTTAGTTGACTCTTGAAATTATCAATAAAAGCTCTCACAGGCCAGTAGATTGTCAGAAAGATTGCAACAACAGTTGCAATATATGTCTATATCTCTTCCTTATTAGTGTAAGTTAAAGAATTGGTAGTTTTTTATTTGAAATGCTTTAAAGACGTGACCTTTTTTTTTTAATAAAAGGATTTAATATGCATGTTCTAATTGTATATAGTATTTTCATTAGTTTTTAATTTATTTTTGTAATCTATATGATCAATTAGAACTTAATTTCTCATCGTTTATTGTGTCTCCGGCAATTAACAATCATCTTGATAAAGGTGGAGATTTGGAAAAGGTAAAATATTTAAGTTAATTTGCAGTATTAATTGATTGCTATTTATTTTTGTTTCACATTTTATTTTTTCTAAAAGACAACTGATTTGTCTTCTAAGTCATTGTGATGAGAGTCTAGCAAGATCGACAGTTTAATCAAGGTGTTGCAGGATTGCTTATGTAGGTAATTGGTACTTCTAAATCTTTTGGTTGAAACTTTATCCTTTTGAATTAATTAGGTTGAGTAAATACAATTGATTGAAATTCTTTTGATGAGGTGTTTGTGTTGTCATGAGAATTCGTAGAAAGATAAATGATTTACAGAATTCTTAAAATAATACAATTCTCTGAAGTTCAAATTAAATTATTGGATTCTATATTGTGCGACTGCGTTGTAAGGGCAAAAGATATGAGGAAATGAGTTATGTTAATAAGGGTTTGATATAATACCCAACAGAGATTAAAAAATATAAATATTTTTTTCTTAGTTTTTAATGGATGTGGTTAAATGAAAGTATTAGATGCTTGAAAATTTTTGTTTCTTGAATTTTTTAATTGACTGATAAAAAGCTGATTGAATATATGGAAGACCGAGGAACGAAAGTATGGATTGTAGCAGACATAGTTGTATGATAGACATAAAAATCATGTATAGATTACTAAACTAAACAAAAACTATAATTATAACTATTTGAAGACACTGCTGCTAGGTTTATTTGTGAGTAGTTACTCATTTTAAATTTTATAAATACTTATCCTCATCATCAATATTCTTCTTTTTTATAAACCAATGAAGCCGATGAACTTCATAGCTGTAAGCCAACTGTGAAACAAATTAATCTTTTTTTCATTGCCGTTGTTTGGGAGTCGATCTTAACCAAAGACTGATGAGGCTTTTCAAAAGAATCCAAGCATTTATATATAGCCTGAATTACCAATTGAAAACAGAGAATTATGTGTTTTGTTTGTGGTGGAATAACCATTTATTCCTTTAACGATATTTGTACATGCTTCTCTAATGTTTACTATGTTTCATTTCTTAACAAATGCATGCACTATAAACCAAGAGTTGATATTCTCATGTCCTGCATGCAAATTATTGTTACGACTTCATCATATTATTGTAAGAAAATGAAGATTGCAATTGCTATAGTTATGATGTTCGGAAATAAGACGCGAGAGTTGCATGCACGAAGACCATGTTTTTACTGTGTAAGTGTACTACAAAGGTTATATGTACCCTAAAAACATATCTAAAAGTATCATCCAATATGAATCAATTGGGGTCCTAATTTTATATGTTCATTTTGAAGAATGGATATTTATTACTCACCACAATATCAACAAATCATTTTTTTCCCCAATGTATTGAATTATAGGCAAGATATATATAATGGAAGTCTGGGTAGCTTTGGGTGATTTAGAAAATCGTTTTTTTAAATTCTGGGTTTTTCGAAACCCTGATGAATAGTAATATAGTACTCTGTATGTGTTTGTCTTGAGTTTTGAAATAGTGGGAGATTTAACTTTATGTTAAATCAATGTGTAAGATTGAATGAAATTGTATTATTATATTATTGTTGAGTGAAATTATAATGATTAGTTGAGTGGGTAATGATTGAATCTATTATATTATTGTTAAGATGTGTAAGAAAATGTTTAATGATTGATGTTTTGAGGGGTACTTTTGTAAACTTTTATGAATAAAGTAAAGTAAAAAGTAGATTGAGTGTGAAAAAGTAATGACATATGGGTAAATATGAGTATATTTCAAGGGTGAGGGTTGTGAAGATATTTCCTTTTATGAAGTGTGCAAATTGGTATGGGACAACCATATATGAAAAGTGTGCAAATTCCTGTGGGACGGGGGGAGTATATTATAACTTTATGTCAAATGAATATTTTTAACAGGGTAGGTTTTGAGTGAGTTTTGAAAATCGATTTTCAAATCTCGAAGTAAAACGAGTGTAGGATCTTAAAATTAAAAACTTAATTTTTAAAACCAAAAGTAAACATCGCCTAATTGAATCCAATTACTATGGGTTGAAGCATTCTTTCCCTTAGGTAGGTCTTTAATTAAATATTAGAGGACTATGGTTGAATAACTTGGTTTGCCATCTTCAAGAGATTTTACAAATAATGTTTTTTCTCCTCATGCAAAAGATCTGCAATAGTGGATATAAAAGATGGCAACAACTACGATAACTATTTTATTACATTAGTATATACATCAATTATCTAGACCTCGATTTTGGTTAATTACACTATCAATGGAGTTATTTGTTTTCCAATTATCAATGCTTTAGCATATTGCGAACTATGATACTTTCTCAGGATATATTTTTCTTAATAGATTATTCACCTCAAGTTCTAACACCCAGATACTGTCTTGCGTAGGATTTTGTATGATCCCTATTCGAAATAAGTAAACTTTAAAAATAATGGTAACAAGATAGATTTCAAACTTTTTATTCGGAAGTGTTTTCATATATTTATATATAGGACATTCACTTATTCTTTTACATGCTTTAAACAAATATTGCAACAGGCCCGTGCATTGCACGGGTAAAAATCTAGTCTTTATATATAAAAGGAGGATTACGCTTCTCCTGCTGTTGACACGTGTAAATTTTAATTTACTCTCCTTATGCCACGTGTTCATATGAATCATCAATTCTTCATACGTTACAAAGAAACGTCTTCAGTTATTGACGTTAAAAGGAAAATTCATAAATTAATATGAATGCTGGAAGACACTTTCCTCTTCCTCTCTTTACAAATTAACGTGAACAGAGAAAACTCTTTCCTCTCTTCACCTATTCTAACCACAGAATCTGTCCACACAATGTCTCGACGTCACCAAAGCAATGTTGAAAAGATTATCAAGCTTAAATTTTATGTATCCACCCTCAATCAGGTTTTTTTTTTTATCAACTGACGCATTTTAGAGTTTTAGTTATTTTATTGCCTCCAGCCTCATTTTTTATTTATTTGTGTTTCAATTGAAGCATTTTAGACTTTTTTTTTTTGACGGGGAATATTAAATGTATTAAAAGTCTGGAAATCAGCCAGAACTGAATGACATGAGGAAATCAGGGGGAGAATCCCAAGTGTTAATCCCTACGGGGTTACATTTGGCAAAGTGTGCGAATTCATGAGCTATAAGGTTAAGATGCCGGCCTATCCAACAAAGAGTGCATCCCGGGAGTAGTGATAAGAGGTTTTTTACATCATCCAGGATCGGGTGGATTTGAGAGGAGCAGTCCACAGCTCCCAGAGCCCCTGCAATAACAGCTGCAGCGTCGCCGGCGACAGAAGCAGAAGAGATGCCACGAGAACGGGCAAGCTGAAGAGTCATGCGCAGGGCCATAAATTCAGAAGTCTCGGGGTCAGAAAGGCCATCGTATCTCGCGGAGTAACCCAGGACAAAGGTGCCGCTGTCGTCTTCAATATAAATGCCAATACCAATGCAATTACGATGGGATGAGGTGGCGCCGTCAAAGAAGATTTTCCATCCATTGCCCGGCGTGCGGAAGTTGAGGGAATGGAGTCTGGAATGTGGGCGTTCAGGCCATGAATTGGCTACTCGGTAATCTGCCAGAAGCCGGGAGGCCCCAAGGAAAGCATCCAAGGGGGCAAATGCTAGATTTTCAAAGGCGGCCTTGTTGCGGTGATACCAAATCTGATAGGCGAGACATACAAAGATATCAATTAGGTGGGTTTCGCTGTGAAGGAGGATGTCCCGAAACCATAGGTTGGCAGCAGGTTGTTGGAAATGCAGGATAGATGGGAGGAGCCCAGCAAGCCTCCATACTTCGCGAGAGAAAGGACATGCAAAGAACAAGTGCGAAGCTGACCCCGACATCTCATGGCAAAGGTGGCAGAATTGAGGGATATCCACTCGACGCTTGAGAAGGTTCTCGGCAGTGGGGAGAGAGTCAGTGCAGCAGCGCCAAAAGAAGTGAAGGATGCGAGGTGGGATCTTGAGGTTCCAGAGTTTCTTCCAGGTGGCACAAGGGCCTAGGCTTGACGAACTCGAGGCAGAAGAATTGATGTTGGTCCAAGCATGGTAGGCAGAACTAACCGTAAATTTCCCATTACGAGAGTGATGCCAAGTCCAGCGATCAGGTGAGGGTGATAGTGGAAGGGGCATGGCACAAATCAGTTGAGCATCCTCGTTGTCGAATATAGAGTAAATAAGATCAAGTTTCCAGGTGTGGGTCTGTTCATCAATAAGATATGCCACATTGGTACTTGGATGCAAGGGAACCAGGGTCTCATGCGGCCTGAAATTCGATGCTCGCGGAATCCATCTATCAGAAGTAATTTTTGTTGAAGATCCAGAATAGATCATTTTCCGACAGCCCAATTCGAGAAGTTGGCGACCCTCCAGGATACTGCGCCACGACCAGGAAGGTCTATGACCAATTGTGGCTTCCAAGAAAGACGAGTGGGGATAGTATCGGGCTTTTAGGAGACGGGAGAGAAGTGATGAAGGCTGAGTGAGGAGCCTCCAGCCTTGCTTGGCCAATAAAGCTTTGTTGAAAGTCTCAAGATCACGAAAACCCAGGCCCCCATCTCGTTTGGAGGCTGTTAACTTTTTCCAGGCAACCCAAGAAATTTTACGGCGATTATCTTTCTTACCCCACCAGAAAGCCGAAAGCAGAGATGTGATTTCGGCGAGAATACCATCAGGAACCTTGAAACAAGTCATGGCGTAGGATGGTATAGCTTGCAAGACCGATTTTATAAGGATTTCCTTACCGGCACGAGATAAATTTTTGCTCTCCCAACCATCGATTTTGCTGGCTATTCTGTCCTTATACACTGAGAAAATAGCCCGTTTGCTGCTACCCATAGTAGACGGCAGGCCCAGGTATTTCCCATGAGATGAAGAGTGGCTTATACCCAAGAGATTCGTGATAGTAGCAATACAATCCGGAGTTGCACTTGGGCTGAAGACAATTCCAGATTTATCATAATTAATTCGCTGCCCGGATACTCTTTCATATAAGGCTATCCCCTCTTTCAAGGCTTGAGCTTCAGCAGTAGTGGCATGGCAGAAAATGAGAGTGTCATCTGCGAAGAAGAGATGGGAGATATCGGGTGCCGTCCTTGCCACACGGATTCCGTGAATCTTCCCTGCAATTTGGAGGTCTTGCAAGATACCTGACAAGACTTCAGAACAGATTATGAAGAGATAAGGGCTCATGGGGTCTCCTTGCCGTATGCCACGGCTTGGAGAGAGGTATCCAAAGTTCCTGCCATTTAACATATATGAAAACGAAACACTGGAGATGCAGCGCTCAATAAGATGGATAATATGGACAGGAAAATTCATCGTAAAAAGGACTCGATAGAGGAAGGACCATTCGACACGATCGAATGCCTTGCTCATATCAAGTTTAACTGACATCAGGGGCTGACTACGGGGGGGGCCGAGATTTCATATAGTGGTGAGTTTCATAAGCCATGAGGACGTTATCGGTGATTAAGCGACCCGAGACAAAAGCTGATTGCGATTCTGAGATTAGGGAGGGCAAGGCTAGTTTGATACGGTTCGCAAGGCATTTAGAGGCGAGTTTATACACAATGTTGCATAGGCTAATGGGGCGGAAATGGCTCATAGACTCGGGTTTCCTGACCTTGGGAATAAGAACGATGAAAGTATGGTTAATGGACGCATCAAAAGAATTGTTATTTAGGAAATTAAGCACATAACGAGTAACATCAAGACCTACAATATGCCAAAATTTTTGATAGAAAACAGGGCTCATACCGTCAGGTCCAGGGGATTTGAAGGGGTGCATGTCTTTGAGTGCTTTCCGAACCTCTTCACTAGTGAATTGCTGGCCGAGGAGCATATGCATGGAGTCATCCACCCTGCGACGGATTCTGCTAAGGGCAAGGTCCAGATCATGGGGAGCACTGGGGCTGGAAGTGAAGAGGGATGAAAAGTAGTCATGGATGATGGGTTCAAACTCTTTGGGATTATGATGAATAACACCATCGCTGTCTTTCAACGAGGAGATCTGGTTTATATCTCTGCGTCTACTAGCGTGGGTGTGGAAGAACCGTGAATTTCGGTCACCCTCTTTGTGCCAATGTTGTTTCGCACGTTGTTTCCATAACACACTCTCTTGTTCCTCTAAGAAGAAAAGTCTGGACCTGAGATCGTCGATATTTTGCTTAGTAGCGACAGAGATAGGGCCCGAGCAAAGATGCTTTAATTCAATTTTGATCTCCTTGATTTTCTTGGTAATGTTCTTGCCATCTGAGTCGCCCCAGGTCATAAGACCAATAGCACAATTTTGAATTTTGGATTGAAGGGAGTCATTAGGGGCTGACCAATTATCATGGATGATCTTTTCACAGTCCTTGGATTTGATCCACATGGCCTCAAATCTAAATGGCTTTTGACCTCCAATGTTGCCTGTGGGTGGAGGGGATTCACCAAATTTGAGATGGAGAAGGTTGTGATCCGAGCGGAAGGTATGATGGTGGAGGATATTGGACCAAGGGAAGGCAGTCATGAAGGCTGAGTTGCAGGTGAAACGATCAAGGCGGGCTCTTTGGGTTCTGGGGGAGGGGAGAAGTTTATTCCATGTGAAACAACAGGGGCTAGCATGACCCATGTCGGTAAGATCACAAAGCTGCAGGGCATCTTTGAAGGCATCAATTTGCCAAGAGGCTCTAGTAGAGACTCCCTGGAATTCGGAAGTAAGCAGTACCTCATTGAAGTCTCCGAAGCATAGCCACGGATTGGATGTGCCAGAGAACAATTGCCGAAAATTATCCCAACCTTGACGGCGGAGTGAGACGTTGGGCTCTCCATAATAACCAGTAATACGGAGGGGGGTATTTGAGAGGGTGACATCCAAGTCGATGAAATTGGTAGAGAAACGGCTGAGAGAAACTGTGAGTGACTTCTTCCATAGGGCGGCGAGGCCCCCACTGCGGCCTCGTGATGGAACTGAGATGCCAAACATATTCACCTTATTTTTCAAACGATCAACTATGGTGGAATCACACTTGGTTTCGCAGAGGAAGACCAAGTCGGGCGACTTTGTGCGGATGAAATCGCACAATTCATGAACTGTACCGGGGTTCCCAAGCCCCCTACAGTTCCAGCTTATGACATTCATTGGGATCGGCGGGGCTGAGTCGGGCCAGCCGCCGCCGTTGGGTCATATGGAAGAGTAGGAGAGGGTGGGGTAAAGGAGGGTTTCAGCTTTTTCACGGGAGGAGAAGTATTTGGTTCTGGGAGTTTTCTTTTAGTGGGTTGGGAATCAGTAGGGTGGGAGGCAGAGGTGCCGATAGTACGTTTGCGGATTTGAGCAAATTTCTTTGCAGGTTTTTTCGCAGGGGAGCATAACTTGATTGGGATATTGACAAGGAAAGGGCTCTCAAGATCCATAGGTTCGAGAGAGGGTGGTGGTGGAGAGTTAGTCATTTGGGATTGGAGTGGGATGTGGCCATGTGGAGGTATGTAGGCAGGGGGTTTATCATTTTTAGAGGTAGATGGGTTAGGGGTAATCGAGAGTGAGGCAGGGGGTATCTCGGTAGGGATGCGGGAATCGGGAATAGGTGAGGAGAGGGAGTTTCTGATGGGGCTAAGGGGGATGTCAGGTGGAGGGGTATGTGGAGGAGATGTACTGGCCGTGGTGGGTCCAGCGGAGGGGGGGGGGGGGAGCGGGAAGATGGAGTGGAGGGGGCATAGAGGACAGGGGAGGGGATTTGGGGGAGGTTTGGGGTGGAGATCGACGAGAGGAGTTAGTGTGGGGAGGGTTTGCTGGATATGAATGAGGGGTTTGATGGCTGGAGCGGGGAGAGGATCTATAATTTTCACTGATGGTGAACTACGTTATTTTTATTAATTTTTATTTTATACTTTCTTCTATGTGTTTATGGAATTTTCTAAAATTTTATAGTTTCATAAGGATGCATTTATTTAGTGAAAAATCTTAGTTCACTCTAATGATTTACGGAGTTGTATTTTCTTGAATTTCATATGTTCTTTTATGTGAGTTGATTTTAACTGATGTATGTACTGGAGTGTACATTTTTTTTAATTATATTTATGAAGATTTTGTGTATATGTGGCAAGTATTGATGGAATGGGAATCAGAGATGAAAAATCACTGATTTTTCACTGTGTTATGATTATGGAAAAATAATGAGTCAGAAGAACTATGTTATTTATTCTTTTTTTTTCTGAATTCAATTGAGAAGAGAATACAATTTATTTGAATTTTTTATGTATTTTTAGAGAATGGGAGAACAAGCTTCATATTTGAAATGATTGAATTGTCCATTTCAATGGCCTGCTTTTCTAAGTTCTCATAACTTGATGTGTTCTGCTTTTGTTCAGGACCTTTCAACCCTGAGCCGCATCGATCGAATTTAGTTTAATTTTACGTTACGAGTGGAATTCTTCTATAAGGTGAATCATGGACCAATCCTAATAGTAGACGGTTTAGACAAACACCTTTACTTTTTATCTTATTACTTATTCTCTGTATCTTATTATGAGATGCTTGATTTTAGCTTAGAAAATCATTTTTCCTGGCCAGATATAATGTTTATGTCATTGGTCTAAGAGGAAGAACCATAGAGTTGTTCATGCAATATATCTGGTGGGTGAATCATATATTGGTCTTGTGATTTTTAACTTTACAAGATTATGTGAGATGACTTATTTTGTCCTATGAATTACATGAGGCTTTCAAAATATATTGTAATTGCCACTTTATAGGTACATTTCCCCCCAATCAGATTTAGGGGATGCTTGGAAGGGTGGTTTGGGTGATGAAAGGGAGATGAAAATGGAAGTGAGTGTTTGGTATGAGGGAAAACAGATTTCATCAAGCAGAATAGACGAAATTGATGGTAAATTTATGTTGGTGATTTTGGGTTTTAGTTTCTCATTACAATACATTGTGCGAATTTGATTGTAAGAATGAATTTTCAAAATGTGAATTTAAATGAAAAGGGGATGAAATAAAAAAAATATGAGCAAATTTGTGGGATTTGTATTTTAAATAGTTTTACTGCTCATTGCCTTCAGTTCTTTCAAATTAATTCTTTGTTGAACCAATTGAAAATTCTCAATGGGCTGTTTTGGTAATCCTTCAGTTGATTTTCTCAACTCTATTCGTATTCATTTGTAGTTTGTGAACTGTTTCATGCAAGAATATGCCTTTAAAAAAAGGTCTTTTATTATCCTATATTAACACATTTCCAGTTTTTTCTGTCGGGTTCTTTAAATAAGCTGCATTATAAGGAGTTGGGGTATATCCCTGCTAGCCATGCTTCTTCTTTCTAAAGTTAAGGTTCCTCCTACCTCCCTCTGATTATTCATAAAAATAAATAAGGGTTATGTGTTATTGAAATTAATGATCAGACATGTTTAATTGAAATGTTGTTGATTATTGTGTGCAATGTTGGGAAATTATTGTATATACAGAAGTTTCAGTTTCTCAAAAATTGATGTATATATTTCCAACATCTAATATTAGAAGCTCCTCGATAGTGAGTGAAATTGTGAAATCAATATTGCAAAGCTATTGAGGGAAGAATCTTGCTAGAGAAAAGAATTCAAAGAACACTACAAGAAAAATAATTAATTGGCTAGGGAATATTTTGTAGGCAATAATTCCAATTTTGTAGGCATTTATATTTACCTACGGAATACCAACGAAAACCATTCGTATGAAATTCGCTCGTAGGTAATTCGGTTGCCCACGAAAATTTAATCCGTAGGCAATTACCTACCACATTTTCGTAGCAAATCCATAACATTTCGGTAGGTAATATGATTACCATAATAAATGAAATTCCGTAGGTAAATATCAACTACGAAACATTTCGTTGGTAATTCCGTAGTTAAATTTGGCAACAAACATTTCGGTGGAAAAAATTTTAATATATATTTTTTTAATTTTTTATTAATAAATTATTTTTTTAGCCTTAGCCTACAAAATAAATTCATTCAAAATTGGACCAGTCGGTTCAACCGGTCCAACTATGAATCGATCATAAAACCGATTCAAAAAGTGTTAAAATATATAAATATTTTAAAAATACAAATTTAGGTGCACATTAGGCCCCTTTTATAATGTTTTTCTCTCATGTTTCTTATACTCCTTATTCGATGTGGGACAAAAAATTTATGTTTGTTGGTTACTAACTTATTAATACTACTACTTTTATATTGTTTTTTCTCTTATGTTTTTTCTACTCTTTCGATGTGGGACATAATAAAGTTCATATGTTTATTTATTATAACACTATTGTTTTTCTAAGTTACTAGCTAATTTTGTAGGTAATACAATTAGATAATTTATACATATAAATAGCTAGGAAAATTTTCGTAGGTAAATAAATAAACAAATCACCTACAATTATTTTGGTAGGGAAATGTTATTTTGCCTACGAATTATTTTGTAGGTAAATCAATATTTTCTAAGTTCCTAGCTAATTTTGTAGGTAATACAATTAGATAATTTATACATATAAATAGCTAGAAAAAATTTCGTAGGTAAATAAATAAACAAATCACCTACAATCATTTTGGTAGGGAAATGCTATTTTGCCTACGGATTATTTTGTAGGTAAATCATTATTTTTTAAGTTCCTAGCTAATTTTGTAGGTAATACAATTACATAATTTATACATATAAATAGTTAGGAAAATTTTCGTAGGAAAATAAATAAACAAATCACCTACAATCATTTTGGTAGGGAAATGCTATTTTGTCTACGGATTATTTTGTAGGTAAATCAATATTTTTTAAGTTCCTAGCTAATTTTGTAGGTAATACAATTAAATAATTTATACATATAAATAGCTAGGAAAGTTTTCGTTGGTAAATAAAAAAAAATCACCTACAACCGTTTCGGTAGGAAAATGCGATTTTACTTACGGATTATTTTGTAGGTAAATCACCATCAGATTTTTCCTTGGTAATTTCGTGGGTGAAAATGTGTAAAATAATTTATAAAGATCCGTAGGCAATTCTCAATATTTAAAGACGAAATTATTTTCGTTGGAAAATTTTTGTAGGCAATTCAACAATTTCTTGTGGAAGAGGCTTCCATTTAGTAATCTTGCGCAAAAGGCAAAAACTATGGTGTAGAGATTTAGGGGGTTCAATATTTTTTTGGAGATTGATCTCCAGTCGTTTGATGCTTGATTACAGGTTGAATGGAATTTCTTGATTTGAACAATGATATCGATTCACCAATCAGAGCAAGAGTATTGTGAAAATGCAATGGGTTCAAGTTTCTTTTGACGATCAAGGAGGGAAAATGTTGTCAACTATGGAGACTTTTTTATTATCAAATTCGGAAAAGAAATCATTGAATGCAAAACATGAACATCTTAAATTCAAGGGACATGTATGATTTATTCCCTTGCATCTTTTTCAATGCATTTCTTAATTTTCTTGTCCATGAGAGACATTTTCATCAAATACTGCATGATATCATTGCTAAATAACTGCTGGCTAACTCTATCCAAAATAGTTTATGGTGTTTGATTTGTGTTCTTGCAACCCTTTCAAAATGTTACATCTTAAGACATTACTCCCTCCGTCCCACAGGAATTTGCACACTTTCCATATATGGATGTCCCATACCAATTTGCACACTCCATAAAAGGAAATATCTTCACAACCCTCACCCTTAAAATATACTCATATTTACCCATATGCCATTACTTTTCCACACTCAATCTACTTTTTACTTTACTTTATTCATAAAAGTTTACAAAACTACCCCTCAAAACATCCATCATTACACCTTTTCTTACACATTTCTTAAAATGTGTGCCGGTCAAAGGGTGCAAGTTCCTCCGGGACGGAGGGAGTACAATATTTTGCCCGTCTTAGTATATTTTTGGTAACATTGCATATTAATTAGGTATTTATCTTTTTATATTTACTCTCACTACGGGTATTTTAAAGAAATGGGAATGCCTCATTCTGTAAATTTTGACCTCAGTCATATGAACAGTTGATTGATGTGTATGATAAAATACTGAGAATGCTTTTTGCATGGAGATGTATTATATTTTTCTTCCCATTTTTCAAGTGTCGTATCCCTCATATTCTTATGTTGCTTTGTTTCATGTTGTAAATTCGTAATACTGACTTTAATGTTTTATATTCAGTTCATTGGAAATTATCAGGAAACAAGTGGTGACAAAACAGGATGAGGTGCAGGTTAGTGTGACAGTTCATTTTAAATAATTTATTTGCTTGATTCTCTCTTATGCCTAAGCTTTAATGGAGGTTCAAATATTATTTTAGATACTTTTACCTTTCTTTTTGTGAAGTTTTCATTTAATCTGGAAAGAAGGAATGCATCTGACATGAAAAATAAATCTCATGGGTGCTTAATTTAATCAGTAAAATTAATGCTGTAAAATAGGTTTTCTTAGTTGTATTGTTTTTTGTATTCTGTTTTATGCCTCTCAGGTTTTGTAGTTGGGAACTGTATGATTTTTGTGCACTGTTTCAGGCAAGAATTTACCTTAAAAAAAGGTCTTTTGTTATTCTATATTAACACATTTTCAGTTCAGGTCCCTTAGTATTAATCAAGCTATCTTGTTTAATGCATATGTGAGTGTTCTTGATGGAGATATTGATGGAAATCAATATCAAATATTTAATTAGATATTTATGCTTATATTTAGGAGATTTGTTTTGATTTTATTATATTTAATATTTATATGTTTCTTATTCTCCAAGTATATTTCATATTATAAATAGACGAGTTTTAGAATGTTATTAGGGAGTTGAATTGATTAATAAAATAGATGGTTTTGTCCCTTCGGTTTATTCTCGTCCCTTCGGTTTGTTATCGTCCCTTCGGTTTATGTGTTCGTTGTTCTTGATCGTTGATAAGATTGAAGGTTTGCGCTGCGTCAGTTGGTATCCAGAGTTGGGAACGATGCCTCCCAAACGTCAAGATACATCCTCTTCCGACGATGTTACGCAAATCTGCCAACAATTGGGATCTCTAGTCACAAAGATGGCCGCTTTCCGTATTCGACAAGAACAGTTGGCCATGCAACAACAAGAATTGATCGCCAGCCTTCGCGTTCATCTTCCCAGTTTTGGTGGCAGATATGACAGTCCCCCCATATACGACGACGCTGTCATTGCTCCCTTCTACGAGGAATTTGTGTGTGATGACGATGGGTATGATGGCCCTCCGGTATTTGATGAGTACGACGATGACGGTCCGCAAGAAGAATTAATGAGGGATGACGAGGGCCCTTCTTTGCTCATCCAACAAGTATGTTTCCCTCGTCAACAACCGGATAGTCCTACTCTACGTCCATCAATATTCCAGTCATTTTGCACAATGGGTGGCAAGATATATCGATTTTTAGGCGATTCGGATACTTGCAAGCATGTTGTTGCTGAGGTTGCAGTCTATAATACGTGGTCATGCTTGCGGCGTTCACCCGTTTTGGTGTCTTTTACGATCGGTTCGTCTTACAAGGTGTCTATTTGTTGCGTCTCGTCGGGTTGGTTTTCTTGCATGTTAATCCGAATACCTAGCAACTACCTCTTCGTTCTTAATTGCGTTGCTCGGATGTTTTCAACGTCATGGATATTATTGTGCTTTCGGATGGACCTCGCGATGTTTCCGATTCGAGGGCGAATCGTCTCCCACTCGGAGAGAATGATGGAGATATTGATGGAAATCAATATCAAATATTTAATTAGATATTTATGCTTATATTTAGAAGATTTGTTTTGATTTTATTATATTTAATATTTATATGTTTCTTATTCTCCAAGTATATTTCATATTATAAATAGACGAGTTTTAGAATGTTATTAGGGAGTTGAATTGATTAATAAAATAGATGGTTTTGTCCCTTCGGTTTATTCTCGTCCCTTCGGTTTGTTATCGTCCCTTCGATTTATGTGTTCGTTGTTCTTGATCGTTGATAAGATTGAAGCTTGCGCTGCGTCAGTTCTCAATTTTAGCATAGTTGGGTTGGTTCAAGCTTAACTACTTAATAGAATAGATAGATTGTGAATTTATCTATTGTAGTTTGTATGTGATGCTTAGAGGTTTGTTAGGCTGCCCAATTTTTTTGATTAATATACCTCTTTTCCTTAAAAGAAAAGAGAGATCATCCAATTTCAGTTTAAATGTTCATGTCTCTGCCTCTTTAACTTCCTTTCAACAGTTTTTTCACATTAACAATATTTATGACTTTAATTGGTAATGACAAATGTCCATTCTCTAGAAGTCAATGTAAAATATTGGAAGTTGTACGGAGGAGAGGCCCGCACTAATTATAATTTATGTCATCAAGGCTTCTACAAACGGAGAATCTAAAATTTAAAAGAGAAACAAGTCGAGAGCTCAAGTCTGAAAATGATGATTGAAAGGGCTTTATAAACAGATTTATTGCAATGGAGTCACAACTGCCACCTCACTATCCAAGGCAAAGGGAACGTCGATTTGGGTGGGTATAGATTCCAGAGTTCATCAGTTGGGTCAATTAAATTTGTTACTAACAATTTTTCATATGTAAAAATCTTTAGCAGTTAATGATGCAAATTCTTGTATTGCTTCAATCAAATTATTTTGTTTTGGAGTATATGTGAAGATTTGAAATGGTTTTTTTTTTTTTTAAAGATTTTGAGATTTTTTATCTACATTATTTCAGGCTATTGTAGCCTATTTAAGGGTGAGAGTATTGGAAGCTATGTAGGGCGTAATGGAGACCTAACTCCATCTTCAAGTAGGTTAAACAATTACGTGAACTTCTCATCTGGACAGCCTTCTTCTTTATGAATGTTATTGTGAATTACTAAAGAAGTGAATGAAAATACGTGATGAATTGCCTGAAAGAAGGAAAGGTCGGAAATAATAGTGGTGACATTTTATTTTTCACTTTTAGATTTTCATTTGATTATTAGAATAATTCTTTCTATACAATTTTTATATTTTGATATAGTTTTAAAACTCACTTTATTTAAAAATATGAATTATTAAAAAAAACTTTATTTCAGTTCGGATGAGAGGGGTTAACCCATGTTTAATATTTAAGAAATTAATAATGAGTGGAAGGCAGCAAAAATTGCATACGAGGGACAAAGAAAAAAACATTTATATGATTAAAAGGTATTTGTAGGGGTAAATGAATTGAGTTATGAATGAATACTCTATTCAAAACAAGTAAACTATGAAAATAATGGAAGCAAAATAAGTTTCAAATTCTTTCTATGAAAATGTTTTAATATATTGTATCTATACAGATAGACATATATTAAGATATATCCATTTATTCTTTTATGAATTGCAGTCTACAATAAGTCTGTGCATCGCACAGTCAAAAAACTAGTATATTTAAAAAAAGAAAAACTTCCAGTCACGTCAAAAACTCCTCATCTATCTATCTTGGACATCGCATTATAAACTTTCAATATTTTAAAATGACATTGACTATCCTTCTACCTTTTACTCACACCAATCACCATCCACTCAAAGTGTCTCCATTTTGTTTATTTATTTATCCACCAATGTGTGCTAATTTTCTTTATGAAAATAATTATTTTATTTTTATTTCACAACAATTTTATAATACCATTACTTCATCTACTTTATCTATTTTTTCAAAAATCTATGTCAAAAAATTTGAGCACATTTTTTGTGGACAAAAAAAGTACAGTATAATTTTACTTTTGTTACATTTTTCTATCTCAACTACTTATATTTATATTGTGGTATATCTGGAGTAGTATATTCTTTAATAAATTAAAGAAAGTTTATGACATGAAATTATGAGTTCACCGTAAAATTATTGTAGGGTAACACTTGCGTACACTCTATACACCGTACCCCCTAATTTTAATTTTAATTTTTTTATTTATATTTTACGTGCACTTGCTAATTTAATGAGTTCACCCCCAAATTATATTTTTACTACCGTTATCTGCACTCGCACATTTTATGAGTTCACCCCAAATTATTTTTTACTACAGTTGTCTGCACCCGCTCATTTTACGAGTTCACCACAAATCATTTTTTTACAACGATTATCTACACCCGCTCATTTTATGAGTTCACCCCCAAATTATTTTTTTACTACAATTATTTGCACCCTCTCATTTTATGAGTTCACCCCAAATCATATTTATACTATAGTTATCTACACCTGCTCATTTTATGAGTTCACCTCCAAATCATTTCTTTTTTACAACAGTTATCTACACCCGCTCATTTTATGAGTTCACCCCCAAATTATTTTTTACCACAATTATCTGCACCCGCTCATTTTATGAGTTCACCCCCAAATATTTTTTTAAAAATAATTACATTAAAAATATTATATTATCTTTTATTAATTTACAAAAAATATAATAATAAAATCAACCCTAATTTATACATTTACAATCTTGCAGTCGAGTCATTGCCGAGTTACCGTCGATTCACCACTAAATCACCCATATTTTTTGAAAAAAAATCGTAAAAACATAATTAAAAAAAAACTATCGAAATTAGGCACACATCTCGATTTTTTTTTCTTCTTCTCATTTTTCAGTTTTTATTCCATACTTTTTATTTCTTCATTTTTTTCCTTTTTTTTTTATTAGTGCTCCTATTTTTTAAAATTTTAATAAAAAATAATATTATATGTATTATTTTATTATAGTCAGTAATACAATAAGTAATAGCCAGTAATACCATAAACAGTAATAAGTAATATCATTAACAATAATTAGTAATAACTTTACAATAACAAATAATTACACACATCTAATTACAATAAAATTTTATACAATAACAAATAATTACACACATCTAATTATATTTAATAATACAAAAAACAATTATCATTAATACTATGAACAATAATTAGTAATACCATGAACATTGATCAGTAATATCTTACACAATAACAAATAATTCCACAAATCTAATTATATTCAGTAATACAAAACATAATTATCAGTAATACCATAAACAATAATATGTAATAACATAAACAATAATAATAATCTGTAATGCCTTAAGCAATAATAAATAATTCCACATAATCAGTAATACCACAAACAATAACCAATAATACCACAATTAATAATCAATAATACCGTAATCAATAATCATTAATATTAATTCAATAGTGTATTAATAGTAATACCACAATCAATAACTAGTAATACCAATACCACTAACAATAATACCATAAAAAAAGTGGAGGGAGTACAAATCGAGGTGTACTGAACAAAATGAGTTTATTGACATTATAGACCAAGATCCTAGCCCATCTTTTAATTCAAGACAAAAATTATTGATATTACAAATTAAGACAAATCCATATTTGACATTCCTAATATGCCCTCAAATCAATATATTAAAAGAATTAATATTAAAATTGAATGAACCTTCCTTATTTTTTACCGAATTTTCCTTATTAGATTTATTTCCAATTAAATCATTCATTTCCAATTTTCCATCCAAAAATCTCTCAGCGTAATCAATATCTCTCATCGTCTCCCTCTTAGTTCCTCCAAAAAAACTGCATTCAATTTCAGCGTTTATCTCCATGAATCGATGATAACCTCTATCATTGTCATTCATTTTTGTTAAAAATTTGGCGTCGATCTGTTCAAGGTTCGGCCAAATCCGTCACGAACTGCCATTGTTGCACCGACAAGCTATGTAATTCTGTCCAAGGTTCGGCCAGATCCACTCGAATACGACGTCGTCGATCTGTTCAAAGTATGCAATTTTGTGTTTTAAAATTTACGAGCTTATCTCGCAAGTGGGGTGTTTTGAAGTCATCAATCATGAGATTTCTCTAGATTTAATGAAGCTGGTTTTGTTTATTGCCTGTGGAATTTTTGTGATTGCACCGGAGAAGAAGAAAACGGTGGCAAGGTCGCCGGAGCGGTCGTACGGGTTCGAGGAGATCGTCCACGGTGAGGAGGAGATTAAAGATCAAGGTGAAGATTTGACTGTATATAATTATATGTACGCATATTTTATATATGAATTTAATGTATGCACTATTTTATGCATATATCAAAATATATGCGTTAAATATATTCTTTTCAAATAGTGTTAAATATAATCACAATATCTTGTTTTGCCACACAGTCAAATAATATGCATGTTATCAAAATAATGTATTAAAATCCCCCCGCCCAAAAAAAAAATGTATTAAAATAATTTATCTAAATAAATTATAAATTTTATAGTACTGTTATACAATTTTTCTTTCGTGATTATTTAATTTTCATATACTATAGATTTGTATTTTAATTATATAAAATTAAATATTAAACAATTTTAAACTATCAATAATAATCTTGGGCATATTGACATTTCCAAATATAATAAATTAAACATATTTATAAAAGTGGTATGCAACATATTTTTGCATATCAATTAGAATATGCCACAATTTTTTCTATATGCAACATTTTTTTTAATGTTAATGAGAATATGCAACATATTTATGGGAATCGAATTTGGAGATTAATAATTTTTTTTAATTTTGGAAAATTATAAATGGGCAGAATTTTAGAAATATTTTTACAGATTTTGTTTTTTAATAGTTGACTTTATAATAATAATACTAATTTTGCTGAAATTAATTTTTTAAAATTCGAAATTCATTTTAATTAGTAACAATCGAAAAATAATAACATGCAAGACACGATTTGTGCTCTAAATACCTTTAAGTATTCTACGCACAAGCTTTTTTCTTCTTCCGCGTTATCTTCTTTCACCTTCAATGGCGAGAGAATTCCAATGTTGGGAGGATTAATGTGGAGTTGATGTATAAGGAAAGTGTTTTTGAATTAATAGGAGTGCGCGATTTTCGAGAAAAATATCTTCCAGATTTTATTGATTCTCTTCTACTAGTTGACTTTCTAATAATTATAGAGTTTAAATCTAATTATTTCAAAATTTAAATTTGTATCAACACATTAGGGGTATAATTGTACTTCAATTTGTTATTTTGGCTTGATATGTAATAGCAAATAAATTTTCCTTGATTTACAAAAACTTAGGGTGAAATGGTCTATAGTGTAATTCTCCCGAACAAAATAGGGGGTGCACATTACGAAGCCCAATTGAACAGAACCTTAGCCCAATGGGAAGGCACCCTAGGTCAGCAGTCGCCGCCTGAGATTTCATCGGCAAGGTCACCGGCTCCGAGTGCCGGTCGATCAGAGATCCATCAACAACATACTCACAGTCCTCCGTCGGGCCGTCGTCAGCCGGAGGAAGAGGTTGTGCAGGAGCAGGGTGAAGAAGACGAAGCAATGTAGCTTCGATTTGGACAGAGATGAACGACGAGAGCGAGGCGGCATCGATCCGAGGGTTGTAGGCGAGCGCCATTGATGCCGGAGAAGATCTTGGATCGCGAACACAAGGGAGATTGATGGAAGCAGTCGCGTCGGTGGTCGAAATGAGTAGAGGTTTTCGGCCGAGATGGAAGATGATGTCAATTGTCATGGAAGTGAAGAATCGTCATTGCGATTCGAGGAGGGGTCTCGGGCCTCAATGGCCGGGACGGAAGCGCCGCCGTCGCCTTCGAGGGGGTGGTCGGGCATGGTGGTGGCAGGGTCACCCGCCGAACGACATGGATTTCCGGCAGATCCTTTACTCATCAAATTAAAATTGAAATTCAAGTGCACCGCCGATCGACTATAATAAAATCATACCTATAATATTATTTGGTATTAAAATTTAAAAAATACACATAAAAAATGAAAAAGAAAGGCATCAAAATAAAATAAAAAAAGTAAAAGGAAAAAAATGAATAAATAAAAAAATTGAAAAATAAACTGAAAATGGGAAGAAATAAAGGAAAAGAGAAGGGGAAGAAAAGTTAAAAAGAAAAAAATCGAGATTTTCGATATTTTTTTATTAATTATATTTTTACGATTTTTTTAAAATATGGTTGAGTTGGTGGTGAATCGACGGTAACTCGGCTGCATTTAGTAAATATATATATATAAATTAGAGTTTATTTTATTATATTTTGTGTAAATTAATAAAATGATAATATAGTTTTTTAAATATGATTATTTTTTAAAAAATATTTTGGGGTGAACTCATAAAATGAGCGGGTGCATATAATCGTGGTAAAACAATAATTTGGGGGGTGAACTCATAAAATAAGCGGGTGTAGATAACCGTGGTAAAAAATGATTTGAGGGTGAACTCATAAAATGAGCGATTACAGATAACCGAAATAAAAAATGATTTGGAGGTGAACTCATTAAATAAGCGAGTGCAAATAATAATACTAGTAAAAAATAATTTAGGTGGTGAACTCATTAAATGAACGGATGCAGATAAAATTAAAATTAATTGATAAATTAAAATTTAAATTAAAATTGAAGTAGTGCATACAAGTATTTGACATTATTGTAATTTAGAAGTTTTTGTCATAGTACATTTTTTCCCTAAAACTTCACCAAAAAATAAAAAATAAAAAATAAATCCATTAACTTAAGCTTTTATTTATTTATATTTGTAAAAAATAAATATCGGAGGGTGCACAGTACACGACAAATCGACAAAATCACTCTCTCTCTCGCCCCTTTCTGAGCGACATGGCCGCAGCGGAGCAACCGCTGAAAAAGAGAAAGCTTTACGATCCGCCACCACCTCCTCCACTACAGGAACCACCACCACAGCCTCCACAGCCGCCGACGCCACCGCCCTTGTCTCAGGAAGAAATCCTCCGGAGGCGGAGGACCCAAGAGGAAATTCGCAATGTTTTTGAGTCCTATAAAAGAATTAAGTTTTGCATCAGTCAGAAGGATAAGCGTTTCATTCCGGAACTGGAAGAAGCATATCTCTCTCTGATCACTGCCTCTGGAGGTTAGTAGAGTTTAATTCCCAAACCAGTTTTTAGGTATAATAATTGGAATGAATTAGTTGAAGCAAAATTTGATTATCCCGTACGATTAATAGTTCTCTGCAGAAGATGCTAGGTTTTTTGAGTAGAATTGTGAATAGAGTTGAGCTGCTGAGGTTGATCGGGACTTGTCTCATGTCTGAGGCAAGCTTCAAGAAATTCTATCTTATTGACAATATCCCAATTAAAATTGATATTTGTTAAGCTCTCTTATGAGCATCAAGCTATAATTGCTTGCATAGGTGTTTTTGTTGTTTTTAGATAGGCCAATCTTTCTTGTTGCTAGTCTCATGGACTGTTCTAGGTCAACTTTCTCTATCCCAGATATTGATTTCACGCAGTCGGCCACCGTAACGTGATTGGCATGCTCTGGCCACTCCAAACATGCAGACAGTTTGTAAATCAAAATTCTAGAGTTCACATAATGAATAGAAAAATGTGTCATTCTCAAGGTTTTAGGAAAATAGTGATTGTTTGCCACTTTGCTTAAACTGCTGTCCAGACTACTAGCATTTGATAGTATTAAAAAATCACGCCTCCAATTAAAGTATATGGTCACTAGTCACTACATCATTGGTCCAATTCTGGCGGAGAGGAAGAGTGCACTGGTGCTACGTCCTGGTTACAAGTAAACTATAAGCATTTGTGTCCCACTCATTTTTATCTTGTTGTCAGCTCATGGCCTATGTGCTTAACTCATAAGCCACCATTTAGTAGTCTCTTATTACAAAGCCAGAAGTTACATTATGTTGTTGGTGGAGCAGTCCCCTTACTCTTTGGATTGCAATGAGAATGAAAACTACTCTTTAATAAATTATGGCACCTGTGCATAAATTTAAGCCATATGGTATGAATTGTGTTGCATAGTTTGTTACTTACTCCGACCAATGTATATTGGCTCATTGAGTTTTTACAAGGATTAAAATAGTTATTGGGAAAGACAAATAAACAAGCCAATTTCCTATTAGACCCTTAATGAGTACTAACGTCTACATTCTCTAGACTAAAAAGAATAAATTGATTATTAGTAACATACTGAATACAGGTATATTAGTAAATGAGATAAATTGTTACCCTATGTAGAAAGTGGACTATATTTGGGACATCTGAAAAAGAAAAAGGAAAAAAAGCTGGAAGAAAGTATTTTGGACACACTAGTTAATGCTGTTGTGTTGTTCCACTACTGACTAGCTGTACCATAAACTTTTTTGTTCACTCTCTCTGTACCTGAACTTTTCTTTTCTGAACCTGAACGCATCAGTATGGCGTATGCAAAACTCAAATCCTGCGTTGCTCGTAGAGCATTTGGGCATCAACTAGATAAGATGCATGTCAATGCAAACTATATGTAATAAGATTTGCACTGCTAACTTTCTATTACAAAAGCAATAACTGGCAGTTACCTAAACTGAATATATGCTGTCATGTGCTGTTATATGCAGTTTTCTTCTCATTCGAATGGAATTGTCTTCTACTCTTAAATTGTGAGTCAGTCTATCACTAGCTATCAAAGAATACATTGTGGTTTTATGAATTAAACCTTGAGTCTGTCTCCTCAAGGTATTAAAGAATACATTGTGGATTTATGAATTAAACCTTGAGCCTGTCTCCTCATAGGAGCTTAGTTATGTCTACTTTTTAGGTAAACTTCCTAGCACTTTCTATGGCAGACAGAAACAAATATGGATACTTAGATAGTACATTGTTAGTGTCCTCATGGATTGATCTTTTGCTGGACATGTTTTTGTCATCAATCATACAAGGATTCTGAATATGGTGATGCAATTGCAGGTGGTCCAAGCGTACAGCGTCTTGTAGCTGAGTACATACCACGCTATGCATCATATTGCCCTACGGCACTTGTAGCTGCTGGAAATGCTGTCATAAATATGCATAACAAGTGTGTCGCGATGATTAGTCATGGGCAAGATATTGATGGTATTGCATTTGAGACTGCTAAAGCATGCATATCAGGTCTAGTTGATATCTGTCAAGCTGCTGCTTCTGACACCCAAACTTCAGCATTCACTCAATCAACGTGTTCTGCTGTTTTTCTCAACGTTTTTACATTTTTTGTGTCCTCTTTTGAGGGAAAGAGTATCCTTGATATTGTTGACCAGAGAGTCCTGAAGATCTACGATGTTACAGAATCATTTTCTGATTTCAACCGTGAGTTTTCGGAAGAAGACAGTCCTATAATCTTGAAATTATCTAAGTTTCGCACACTAAGTTTTTTGAGGACTTTCTTTAGTTTCCCTAAATGTTCACTTGTTGCTTGCTTTGAACTCCTGGAGTCCACTGTAATGGAGGGGATTCAGAAAGGTAACTATCTTCTTCGCCAGTTGACAATTGAACTGAATGATGATGTTGGTGCTCATCAAGCAAAGGATTGTGTGGACAAATTTCCTGCATCAAAGGGCAATTCTCTTCACTGCACATCATCCATACTAAAGAATTGCTTATTGGGACTGGTAATACTCTTAGCCTTTAATTAGTTATACTTCTAAAATTGAATCTATGAAACAATCTTTTTGTTAGTTCAGGTGTATACAATATAAATATACTAGCTGTTGTTCGGTATGTGCTTATAGCACTCGCTAATCTATTCATAAGAGACTTGAGGTTGTTGGAATGGCGTGCTGCAAGGTTGATGTATTCTTTTGTATCTAATTCTTATAAGACAAAAAGTATTATTGCTTGTGAGACTTCAGTTCTGAAAATGGGTGCCACAATGTTAGGGGTCTTTCATTTTTGTTTGTATTCTGGTGCATGCCATGGAATTGTTCACTTTGAATATCTAGTACGAGCTTTAATTCCAACATCCTTATCAAAAATGGTACAGGGTATCTAAATTCAGATTTTACTTCATGCTATATGACTTTCAGCATCAAGCTTGCTTATTTTGGTCTCTGTGATTCAATTTATAGAGTAAGTAAAACTAACTTCCTTGACCTACTCTATGAAGTTATTTTTATTTAGTTGATGTCCTTGTAAGTTTCCACTGTTTATGATGGTTGATATTGTGTCAAAGAGAATGGTTCCTGTGACTGAAAATGTAGTTTAAGTTGATATTATTTTACTGGGATGGGAAAGGCTTCTTTAAAATTTCAGCAACTTTAAGCAATATACTCTGATGCAATTGGTGGATACCATTCTATGATTTTATATTTTCTCTCACTTAAACAAAACAATCTAAAGTTTTGATTAAGCCTGGTCAGCCTCTGAAACGCTTTCTGCTGTTTTATAGTAGATTCTTGTCTAGCCATGCATCACTTAAACATACTTGTTTAAAACTTGTCTGACGATGTTTCAGATTGTTAATATCTTTTCTGTTGGCTGTATTTGTCTTCGTGGTCCTTGTTTTGCAGGTTCTTACTAAAGACCTGTCACTCAAAAGTTTGGTTTTTTCAAGGTACAGGAAGCTCTGTGATTCTGCTTCTTCTGAAGTCGTTTCTAATATTACCTCCGTTTTGGAAGGAGTTTTTGAATCTTTTATACAGCAAGTCAAGGCAGAAGACAGTAAAGTAGATACTGTTGAGGCCACTTCCAGTTCATCTAAATATGTGAAACAGAGCTTGGCTAGAACATGTAATCAACAAGGATCTCCTAGAACACCACGTGATTTCAGAACTAATTCTTTCAATAGTAGAAGCCATGCTTCCCAGATAGAAAGGAGCCCAATTCCAAATTTACCCTCCAATGGATCTGCAAATTCTCCTTTCGATTCTCCGAGGCAACATGTTCCGCCACCTCATTCTTCAGCAAACCATGCAACATGGTATTCTGATGGAGATCCAGCTGCTATGGATATATTTCCAGCTTCAAAACAACTCTGGCTGGGATCATTAGGTCCCGATGCATCTGAAATGCTTATAAGATTTCAGTTTGAGAAGTTTGGTCTAATAGATCAATTGCGATGTTTTCCATTTAAAGGCTTCGCTACTATTGAGTACCGAAATTTAATGGATGCTTTAAAGGCTCGGGAAGTGATGCGTGGACGTTCCCCTTGGGGTGCCTGCCTCCGGATAAAGTTTCTGGATGCAGGATTAGGAACGAGAGGAGCTATAAATGGTACGGCTATTGGTTCGAGTTGCCATGTTTTCATAGGAAATGTTCCAACCATATGGGCCAAAGATGAGATGATGCATGAAGTTAAGAAAGTACTTCACAAGGGCCCACGCATGGTTTTCGATCTTAGCACCGAAGGCGCATTATTGATGGAATTCGATTCCCCTGAAGAAGCTACCATTGCGATAGCTCATTTGCGGTGGCATCGTAAGGAAAACAGTAATTATTTTCCGTCTAATAGTATGATTGGATCACCTCATCCTCAGAATATGATGGAGAAGACTCCTGAGAATTATCCAAGTAGGACTATGGGGCTGCTTCCGATGCTTCAACAGTTACGTGCAAAATATAATATTAATAATCCCCAAGGCCCTTTTGAGAATCATACATCTGGTTCTCAACCAACGAATACACTTTGGATTAGTATTCCAAATAGATGCCCCCCGTGCATAACTGATGATGAGCTTTCGGCTGTTTGCAACCTCGCTATCAACAACTCTGGATCTGTTGTCCGCTTGAGTAGAACTAGTATGCCCACGGGTTCTCATTGGCTTATTGAGTGCAGCAGTACAGATGCAGCAAGTACTTTATTAAAGAACTTACGAGAGTGTCCTGGTATCTTCTTCTTGATAGAATTCAGGTTTGACATTCTATTCTCTTTATTGCGTACTAGTTTTATCGTCATGCATCTTTTTATGTTGAATGTATGGAATTCAGGGGGAGCTTGGTTAAAAATTCCACAATGGGAATGGGAATGAGTATAGGGTAATTATGGTGGCTAATGAGAATAAAAATAATCAATTCACTACCTCCCCTCCTGAATAAGTTAATCAGTACCCCATTTTGCTTAACTATCTCTCCTCCTATAATAGTTTCTCCTCAATCATTCCACTATTCCTCCACCAACAATCAATTTTTGTGCCCACATATTCCAAGATTAGAGCAAAACACTAGCAATAAACCATTATTTCCTTTGTATACCATTCCCATTGAAGAATTTGAACTAAGTGCCCCTTAGTTGTGTTTCATTGCCTCACATTATTCAGAGTATGCTGCAGTTGCACATTTCCATTTGTTCCATCTCTAAACCTTTAGCTGAGTCGTTCCACCTATGTTTTATCAGTAATCTTGGAAGGCACCTTGGGTTGACATTCTACCAAATTTCTATTCTCTTTATTGCTTCCTAGTTTTATTGTTGTGCATCTTTTCATGTTGCATGTATAGAATCCAGTTGTGTTTCATTGCCTCGTTATTCAGATTAGGGTTAATTCCATAACAAATCACGACCTTTTCACGTTTTTTCAATTACAACATATGTAATTGAAATTTGCAATTCGATAGACTTTTTAAATTTTGCAATTATATTGTATGACTAATTTCCGTAAACTTATGCTGATATGGCAGCCTTTATTTATTTTATTTTTTAAATTGCAAATATTCACAACCTTTTGTTGATGTTTCAATTTAATCACAACTTTTAGATATTTTTTTTTTTTTGCAATTTCATCCACTGCCACTTATATCATGTGATAGACTTGCAACAATTTGAAGGGTTGTGTATCGAATTGCAAATTTAAAACATGCGCTGTGATTGAAAAAATGAGATACGGTCGTGGTTTATTTTGCAAATAACCCTTCAAATTGTACTGCAGTTGCAAATTTCCATTTGTTCCACCTCTAAACCTTTAGCTGAGATGTTGCACCTATGTTTTATCAGTAATCCTGCAAAGCACCATGAGCTTACATCACCAAGAATGAGTCAGGATAATTACGGTCCTCCGATGCAAACTCCTCATACGTTCCAGTCAACTTGGACTGGTGGAGGAAATTCAGATTTTGGAAGAAGTGGTACAACAGAGCAACCATGGATGTATACAAAACCAGAAAACGGAATGCATTCTGGGGGAACTCTTCCCTCCATACCTGCCCACAATTCGGGCCCATCTATTACACCACCACAGCCGGTTCAGACACCTTCATTCAATAGACCTATTTATCCACCTCCAAATAGTTCATGGGATGCTCGTGGGCCCGCCCACCACCCGGCCTCATGGCCAAGATATTCTGGTGCAATGCCTGCCCATGCTAATATGCAAGGCCCACCGTTTTTATCTGCTTCTGTAACTCCACTTGCACAAATCCAGGGAAATGCTAGAGCACCGTTTGATCAGATGTACTCTGTACCGATCGTTCCTCCCCCATTATCGTCGTTGCCTCCACCCCCACCTATCATGCCACCTCAGCCTGATTTCCGTCCTCCATTACCCCCTCAGCCCGATTTTTGTCCTCCATTACCCCCTCAGTCCGATTTCTGCCCTCCATTACCCCCTCAGTCTGATTTCCGTCCTCCATTACCGCTCGAGTTGCAGCCACCATTACCGCCTCCACCTCCACCTCCCCCACCCCCTCCACCACATTTTCAGGCTTCAACATATCCTCCCCCTTCTAGTTCTCCCCCCCAACCATCTTCAGTCACTGACGTGGAGAGTCTTAGATTGTCCCCGCACTATCCATGGCAAGGAATATTGAGTAAAAGCGGCGTTTACTACTGTACAGTACATGCACAGAGAGTGGATTCTGATATATGCAACTATTCGAATGCTATTGCTGAGCCAGCAGAGTAAGGATTGAAGTCTTTAGTTTAATCTTGGGTTAATTGCAAAATAAATCACCACATTTTCACGTTTTTTTCAATCACAACATATGTTTTTAAAATGTGCAATTCGATACACGAACTTTTAAATTTTTGCAATTACCACATTTCTATTTTTTGCAATAAACCAAAAGGTTGTGATTAAAATGAAACAATAACAAAAGGTCTAAAAATTTTCCTGGCTGCCATGTCAGCTTAAAGTTACCGGAAAATGGTTATATCATAATATTGCAAAAGTTAAAAGTCTATCGAATTGCAATTTTTAAAAACATATTTTGTAATTGGAAAAACGTGAAAAGGTTGTGACTTTTTATGCAATTAACCCTTTAATCTTCACAGAGAAGGACACAGAGAAATATTGTTTTTTAATTGTTTTATGATGAACGTGCAGATGGCCTACGAAGTTAGATATGACAAAACGCACTGATCTACGGCATGTAAAATCGACGTTTTCTAGTACCCCATCTCACAAAGTGAGTTACTGAACATTTTTCCTCTGTGTGCATGCTTGTGAACATCTTGCTATTGCTTTTTATAATTATTTTAATCGGTATGAGCATCATATGCACCAGATAAATGTAGTAATGTTTTGTTCAATCGCAATGCTCTCAGGGAACAACAGTTAACATTTTTATTTCAAAACATTAATATTACTCTGTTCGGTTTATTATTATTAGCCCTTTAAGGTCAATGAAATTGACTACCACTATGCTTCCTCATTGTCATCTATTTCGCTCCTGAAGCATCTTGTTTCTCTGATGATGTTTTGTCTTTTTATGTTCTAAAATCGAACCATCGCCTCACTGTTTATTCATTGTAACAGTATGTCAGGGTCACTTTTCATTTTGTGTTATTCTAGTTTGATTTATTGAAGCAAGAGCACCAACCAGATCACCAGATAAGAATAGGTTGCAGATTTAAATTCCTGTTGGGATTTTTTTTTATGTAGACAACCTAGCCTAGACTCCTCTTCTTCCAGATGCGAGATACCATAAAATTTTGAACAGGGGATTTCGGAGATTGATGAGGTTATTTGATTTTGCCTCACCAGAACATTGTGGCATTTGAAAGTTTTCATAACATGGCCTAGTTGTAGTTGATATAAGTTACGCAGATCTGCATTTGAATAAGTGTTGATGTGTGATAATTTGAGACGGATATGCTCATTGTAATTCTGTGGCAGAGTTATATCTATATGTTTGACAGCAAGCACTATAGTATTTTAGGATAATGTTTCTGAGATTTACTGTATGATCTAATGATTTCGCCTCTGAATTCCTACAGAGGGAAATTTGTTGGCTGCTTCCTTCTTCTCATGGTGATCATAAAGGGGTAAGTTGAACTACAATTGATTTTTTGTTTGTCGCCCGTCCCCTAACTGTTGCTTGATGCTATATTTTCAAATATGTGTGTTTTACTATTGATATGTTCTTTTTTTTTTATTAGTTCAATTTCATATTCCAGATTTTAAAAAGCCTCGAAGCTCAATACCTCTCTGTCCTAATAAAATAAAATAAAATTGGATGTCTAAATACCTACAGAAAACTTTTCCTCAATGCTTATTTGCAGATGAGATAGGTTTAATATATTAGAATAAGTAATGGAGTAGATTGTCTGTATTCTAGGTCCTGTTTGTCCTTAATTTGTCCTCATGTTTAATGAATTTTCCGAATTAAATTTAGAGAGTGTATTAGGTAAAAAAAAAAAAATCAATGAAGAATGTGTTTCAGTTCAGTATAATTAAGGGTCAAGACCGATAAACCAAGTTTGTTGTTTATTGAGGGAAAATATTCCTAGGGTAAGGTAGAGTAAATATTACATTTAATTAGTTGCATTAATTAGAGTCTCGGGATAATTGAACTGTGAATTGAAGTTTTTTTTGATTGAATTCTATTTGTGATTATTTATTGTTTTTCGCTCTTTTTTGCTGCTGTTTTAGCTGCTATTTTTGTTCCATGTTGCTGTTGCCTAAGTGACATTTGCTGCTATTATTTACTGCTCTTGGGCACATGTGATTGTAGTTTTTGTTCTAGGATGTGTGTGCTCTGTGCTAGGCTGATTTTTGAGCTTTTTAGAAACTGAAATTTTGCTGAAAAGTGAAATGTATTTGTGTTTGGATGAGTTAAACTCACAGTAATGATTGGAGAGTTCTCTTGTTGGTAAAAAATGGTGGTGTTTTTGTTCAAGTAGTTAACTTTACATGATTCTGCTGATGATATTTTACAGCTTCAAGATTTTGTGTCATACTTGAAGCAGAGAGATTGTGCAGGGGTAATCAAAATACCAGCAGCTAAGTCTATGTGGGCCAGACTACTTTTTATCCTCCCCTACTCGACCGAAACATGTTCCCTCCTATCAATTCCTCCTAATCCCTCACTTTGCTTAATCGGCCTGGTTCTCCCCAAAGAAACCAACTCCGAACTGTCATGATGAATGCTAGTTTTTGATCTCTGTCTCAGGAAAAAGAAAAGGTTAGATCGTTTTAAAACAGTCTTTTGTTTTGGTTTTGAGATTCTGGTAGATCTTCCTTTCAGTTGATGAAAGTCCTGTAAACTTGAAAATGGTGTTTGATTGTTTGTAGATATGCTTATGAGTTTGTAGGTAAATTCAATATTCTGGCATTAACTCCTTCATATAAACGTAAGTTAGGAAAGGAATGGCAGTTTTGTACATAATTAGCTCAATATTTTTTCATCATTCCATTACGAAATGTTATTATTATTTTTTTTTGTTCAAAATCGATTTACTATTCCTTTTCTCTTTTCTGAAGTTGATAATAGATTCAAGTATTGACAAGTTTCAACTTAAGACAAAATATTTTAGGTATTTTTTTTCTTTTACCTTTTTTTTAATAATAAAACCGACATGTTGAGATTGTAAATATGTTACTAATCAGTAATCATGTAAATGATGTAATGTTGGATTTTTAAGGGTTCCCTCACAGTTCATCTTCATAATGGTCCAAAAGAAAATTCACATACAAACTTGGTCCTATTTTGTAAAAAAATAGGTGGCATCCCGCCCGCATGTGCTGATTATGTGGCGGTTAAGGTCCCATTAAATAAAAAAAAGTATCATTTTCAGGGGAAAAAGAAACAAGAATAAAAGAAGGAAAAAAAAAAAAAACAGTTTTAGAAAACATGGAACCAGAATTGCAAAATTAGTACAGTAAACGCCAAGCTTCTTTTATCATTAGTCACCGGTTTCCTATGAGCAGAGTTTGGCTGCAAGTTCACTATCATAGTGAAGGCGCGGCAAATACACCTGTGCTTAAAATTAACGGCATATAGTCGTCGGGAGTCGACTGGAATTTGGCCAGAAAGAGTGAGTAATGAATAGAAAATCAAAGGAAGTAATACAGATCTTGGAAAAGTTTTGAAGAAAAAGATGGAAATTTTATTAAGTATTTTGTTTTATTTTGAAGAGACAACGGTAATATTATTGATATTTTAGCACAAAAATATAAAAACTTACACAATATTAAACATTGTAATAGCTACATATTCATATTAAAAACGCTGATAAAAAGATGAATAAAGTTTAAAAGGACTACAAATTTCGAAACACACTTTGAAAATCACATTGTTTTATTATCATGTTTATGAAACGTTCATCGTCGCCACACCAAAATCTTCAAAGTTCAAACCATTACGATTGGTGACTTTTCGTTGAAGTTTGTTTTAGAGGATTGATGCAGATGAAGTTTTATAAAAGAAATTGTTATCGATTGAATTAGGTTGTCATTTATTATTATTTGTTTGAGCGAGGGGCAGAATAGTTGAATAATATATATATATAGTAATGTAAGTTAATCTTTTAATTTTGATGGGGTGTGTAATATTTTAGTAAAGGAGGCTACCATCCCACAGAGGAGAATCGTTATCAGGGCTAAAAGAGACTCCCGATATCTGACCTAGAAAATCAGTCTCTTGTTTTTTATTTTTTTGAAATCATTTTTCACATTTATTGATTTTTCTTAATTTGTTGTAAAATCAAATGTAAATATTTTGCCAGACAAGAAAGTATTTTTGGAAAAAGAAAATTCTTCCATGGGACTTTTTTTTAATCCAAAAAAGACGATTAGATTCTTTTTTTTTTTATTGGACGGAAAAAAGAATATTATTACTAGAGTACCAGGGGTACTCAAAAGTTTAGAGCAATTACATAGTTTGATCTAGGATTGACAGTTGGCACACCAATCATTGAAAGAAGAAGATGGTTTGCACAGTTTATGAGTCTATCAAATTCCACACCATAACTCTTACTTCGTCAAACAGTTTCTCCGGCTTGCTTTCCTCCTTTGCGAAAATTTTGTTGTTTCTTGCCTTCCAAATATGCACCACAGTCCCTCCATGACATGTTTCTTTCCTTTTACCTCAAATATACTTCTATGTTGATGGAAGTGAGCTTCTGCCTTTAAAGGAGCGGCCATGGGAGAGTTGAAGCATGAGTGACATAGTTCCCAAACTTTAGACGAGAACTTGCAATTAAAGAATAGGTGCTGCATCGTTTTGTCTTCAGTGCTGCACAATCCACAAGACACGTCGTCGTTTTCTCAATGCCGTGCGTGTGGCCAGCCTCCCCTTTAGAACTCTCCATGCTATGCTTGAGTATTTGGATGGGGTATATTTGTTCCAGATCTGCCGGAAGGCGTCTCGGGTTTCTGCATCAAGAGTCGGGGCAGGAATTTGGGCAGACAATCCATCGTATATAAGCAGATTTCAAGGAGTATCTCCCGTCCCCCGATAGCTTCCATGTCCATATGTCCGAGGTGTGTTCATGCAGATTAGTGGTTGCCAAGGAAGCTAGCAATTGAGTGCACAAAACATCTTCCCTAGCAAGTAGATCACGTCTCCATTTTAATTCCCAAAACCCATATGCCATTTACCCAACTACCCATTTCACTAACTTTAGACTCCTTATTTGCACGAGAATAATCTAGGAAATGTCACACATAATTTCGAGTCTCCCAGCCAACAATCTTTCCAGAAAAAAGTAAGACTCCCATCCCCCCAATATTTTTGACATATTAGATTCGAACCAATTACAGTTGGGATTAGAGAAAAAGAGCTCAAAAATATCTTTCCACCATTTAAAAAAAGAATTACGAGGTGCTCTACACAATGAATCAATAGATGAAGTTACCCCATATTTTTTTTGATTCGAGTATCCTTACCCATAATGTATTGGGTTCAACCCGAATCCGTCATGCCCACCTGCCAAGAAGAGATTTGTTAAATAATTCCAAATTTTTAACTCCAAGGCCGCCCTCGGCCTTTGGTTTACAAATATCGTTCCATGAAATCCATGGTATTCTCGAAGAGTTCACACCCCCTCCCCATAGGAAATTCCTTTGTAGCCTAACTAGTTCTCTCATGATTTTCTTTGGTAAATGGTAGAAGGGATAGATAATAGATAGGCAACGAATTGAGTACCACATTAAGAAGACAATTCTGCTCCCAAGTGAAATTTGACGATCCTCCCAATTGCCTAATCTGCTTTTAACTTTCTGTATTACACCTTCCACGTTTCAGATTTGTGATGGTTGCAGCACACTTGTATGCCGAGGAAATTCATCGGGAGAAAGCCCACTTTGTACCCTAGGAGGGAGGCCATTTCGTTCTGTACATCTCCATCAACATTAACCCCCCAAAGGCTGCATTTTGAGAAGTTAATCTTAAGCCCAAATTTGAGCTCAAAGTTAATCAGGATGCATTTTAGTGTCTAGATGTTCTTCGACGTTGCTTCTCCCACTAAAATGGTGTCATCGACGTACTAAAGGTGTGAGATCGGAATGTTGTGTAGCCCTACTTTTGCAGCATTGAAGAGGCCGATAGTCACTGCCTTGTTGATGAGGATGCTGAGGCCTTCCGCGACCGTAATAAAAAGCAAGGGGGAGAGAGGGTCCCCTTGCCTCAGTTCGCGTTCAAGTCTGAATTCTTTCGTTGGACTTCCATTCACGAGGACCGACGCGGATGCTGTGGTGACACATTCCATTATCCATTTACACCATAGTGGATCGAATCCCATAGATTTCATCATATCACCTAGGAACCCCCAATTAATTGAATCAAAGTCCTTAGCGAAATCAATTTTGAACAACAGCCTCTCAATCTTCTTCTTTTTTGCCTCGTCAATCAACTCGTTATAAGAATGAGGACTCCATCAAGAACCTGTCTTCCATTGATGAAACCCGTTTGATTTTCAGAGATTATGCTACCAATGATTTTCGAGAGCCGTCGGGCTAGCACCTTAGCTACTATTTTATAGTAACTGTTTTTCATGGAGATGGGCCGAAAGTCTCCACTGCAAGTTGATTTCTGCTTCTTTGGAGCTAGGGCTATGAAGGATGGATTGAACCTTTTAACAAACTTGCTATTTCTGTGAAATTCAGCGAAAAGCTTGTGGAAATCATCTTTAAGTAGATGCCAATGCTCTTTAATAAAAGAAAAGTTAAAGCCGTCCGAGCCCGGGCTTTTGGAGGATTCACAATTCTAGACGGCGTCACATATTTCCTGTTCTTTGAAGGGTGCAGTGGTGAATGAATTATCTACTGTGTTGACTTTGAGTTGAGCAAAATCAGATGGGAACGTGGGGCGGTCTGGGCTGCCAGCCTGGAAATGACTCCTGAAGTGCTCAAAGACCGCATTTTTAATCTCATCAGGGGTAGAGAGCCGGGCTCCATCGAAACAGAGATGGGACAGATAGTTGGCTTTCCGGCGGCCGTTGATGCATTTATGGAAGAATTTGGAATTTGCATCACCACCCTTAATCTACTAAACTCTGGCTTTTTTACACACAAAACTTTGTCTTGTATTGTAGTCTTGAAAAATTAAGCTCATGAGATTGCGTATAAGATCAATCTCCTCATCGTCTAGGCCGAAAGCATCGTCCAAAATATCAAACTCGAGAAGATTTTGCTTGTTGTTCTCAATTTTTGAATCCAGGTCCCCAAAGGTTAATCTGCTCCACTCCCAAACTCGGGACTTAACCATTTTGAATTTTTCTTTGATGACATAGCTGCTCCTTCCTTCAATTTGGGTGCTGTTCCAGCAGTTGGTAAAAAATTCCTTGAATGTATGGTGCTGCATCCAAGCGCTGAAGAATCGAAATGGTTTAGGCCCCCAATCGATAGGTTGGTCATCAAGCATGAAGGAGCAGTGATTGGATATAGATCTTGGAAGTACCGTGAGTCGTGAGGGTGGGCCAGCCACTAACCAGTAGATTGCAGATTTGAACACGTCCGCTCTGTACCATGTGTAGGTTCGGCCAAAAAGAGGGAAATCTGTGAGGTTAGCGTTTTTTATAAACATGTCGAAATCCTCCATTTCTTTCCTGTTGAAGTGACCGGATTGACCAATTCTCTATGTTAAGTCTCTGACTGTGTTGAAATCCCCTGCCACGCATATAGGCTTGTCTTTATTCTGTTCAATCACCAAACTCAAAGTGTCCCATAAAATTCTTTACACACGTGGGCTGCATGGAGCATAAACATTGATGAGGCAGAGATCAACCATGTCTTTTGTTCGGGTTGCATTTACAACTAGAAATCCGGTTGTGTGCTACAAGCTTACACACTGCAAGTAGTCTGCGTCCCAAATGCAAGGATGAGAAGGACGTTTAGATTCTATTATTGCAAATGCAAGGATGAGGAGGTAGCCCAACCACAAAGTCCGGCGGGTCTATCCAAATAGAATTATTATTAAAGCGACGAGATTCTCTAGCCAATGTATATGCCAATACATTAACCGTCCTCCTACAAAAACCTACCGTAACATTGGCAAATTGTGCCAATAAGGTTCGACATGCAATGACGTAATCACCAAACCACGAGTCAATTAAATCCGTGGAATCAATCGCTTCAACCACTAGTTTCGCATTCCCCTCGACCACACAATTATCTAATTGTTGAGTTTTAAGCCACGAAAGGGCCTCATAAAATCCCATTGCCTCCCCCACCTCTACTTCAAAGCAGCCTTGTACCACCAATGTCCTGCACTGTTCAATCTGCCCATCCCCCCCTCTTAGTGCCTTGCCCAGCCCCGTTTGCCTAGAATTTCGGAAAAAGGTTGCGTCTACATTCACCTTTCGAAACCCTGTTGGAGGAGCATGCCATGCTGAGCAAATATCCCCGCCACCTCCATTGGACAAGCCTACTTGACATTTTTTAGCAGCTGCATTCCATTCTACCCAGTAGATTGCAGATTTGAACACAACAGCCGTGGGTGTCTCATGACATGTTCCCCCAAACCATCGAGTTTCTCTCCTTCCAAATTCGCCACATCACCATCCCAAAACTCGTCGCTATGATCGTACTCGATCGGGCTGCTCGCCATAGTCAATATTAGCCCCTTAAACCTCCCTCCGCCAGCCACACAATCATCAATCTTGGATAGGAGCCCAACATGAACGGCCAAACTCACACGATGTGAATAAGTGCCAACAATCTTCCATACCCATATCACAAAACAAACAATTTGGATCAAGGACCACCCGCTTCGTCAATAAATATGCCTTCGTCGACAAGCAATTCCTCCCAGCACACCATAGAAAGTCTTTAATTTTGGGTGGAACTTGGAGGCGCCAAACCTCCCTCCAATTTCCTACCTATGAGCGATGACAACCCCAAGTATCGCCCTGTGTTAATCTGGTTTAGAACACCCAAAATGGTTTTGACAATTTCTCGCCTCTCCTTAGGAACATTTATGCTGAAAAAACACCTGATTTAGAGTAATTAATTGCTTGGCCTGAACTCCTCTCATAAGCATCAAGAATCTCTCTCAAATGCCTGCACTCCTCTAATATTGCTCTACAAAATAGAAGACTATCATCAACAAATAATAAGTGTGTTATCTATGGGGCTCGACGACATATCTTATTTCCATGCAACGATCCTGCTTGACTCGCACCATTCAACGCGGCCGACAATCCTTTAGAGCATAATATAAACAAATAAGGAGATAGCTGATCACCCTGTCTAAGCCCTCTGCCCGGTATGATAGGACCCACCACATCATCATTAACTTGGATCAAATAGCGAACCGTGATAGAATCCATAGAAAATTTCATGTATATTGAATATTATCAGCAAAAAGGTGTGTTTCTTATGCGTAACATCATATATATATACAATGTATAAAGGAGCCCTGAATACCATGGGCCAATCATAAAACAAAATAACCATATATGCCTTAACAGATTAATAGATATATCGAGAATTAGTTACAACCGCTGCTAACTCCCAATACTCCCCCTGAAGCTGGAATATGCAGATTTCAAATACCCAGCTTGGACCGAAGAAACTTGAACTTTTCAGCACCGAGTGCCTTTGTAAACATGTCAGCTACTTGCTGTTCTGTGGAGATGGAACACGGGTGGATGTCACCAGTGGCGACGCGTTCCCGAACAAAATAACAGTCCATTTCAACGTGTTTGGTCCTCTCGTGGAAGACGGGGTTGACCGCGATGTGACGTGCTGCCTGATTATCACAAAAATAGGAGTGGGAGCAGCCTGAATTGCATCAAAATCACGTAGAAGCCAACAAAGCCAAACTATTTCGCAGACCGTAGTCGCCATGGCACGGTATTCAGCTTCCGCCGAGGAACGGGATACTACAGACTACTTTTTAGTTCGCCAAGAAATAGGAGAGCCGCCAATGAATATTACGTACCCGGTTGAAGAGCGCCTCGTGAAGGGGCAGCCTGCCCAGTCCGAATCGCAGTGTGCTTGCAGGGTGTAATCATCGTTGGTTGGCAAGAAAATCCCTTGACCAGGGGCTTGCTTCAGGTATCGGAGTACTCTATGTGCTGCGGTAAGGTGTGTTTGTCTTGGCTGGGATAAAATTTGGCTCAATTGACTCACAGCGAACACTATGTCGGGACGAGTCACAGTGAGGTATAACAAGCGACCCACTAGCATATCTAATGCATATTTTCGTTGGTTCAAAACAAACCCTTCCGTCGATCGTGCAACTTCAATTCCCAAAAAATACTTCAACATTCCCAAATCTTTAATGCTGAATTTTTTATCCAAGTATTCCTTAATGAAGGCAATGTGTGTGGAGTCATTACCGGCCAAAATAACGTCGTCGACGTATATGAGAGCGGAAACATATGTGGTTTTTCTTCGAAATATGAACAGAGAGTGGTCGGCATGTGACTGTTTGAATCCGATCGCAACAAGGGCATGTGTGAACTTTTCATACCAATTCCGTGAAGCTTGACGGAGCCCATAAAGAGATTTTTTCGAGTTTGCAAACTCATGTGTCACCCTCCTTTGCGAATCCTTGTGGGATATGCATATATACGTTCTCATGCAGATCACCATGGAGAAATGCGTTGTTAACGTCCAATTGGTGTACCTCCCAGTTTCGCTTGGCGGCGATGGCGAGCATACATCGAACTATGACTAATTTTGCAACTGGGGAAAATGTCTCATGAAAGTCGATGCCTTCAATCTGGGTAAAACCTTTGGCTACGAGTCGAGCTTTATATCTTTCAATTTCCCCATTTGGTCTGTACTTTATTTTATACACCCACTTCGAGCCAATAGCCTTCTTGCCAGGCGGTAGGGTGGTGAGCTTCCAAGTTCCATTTTGTTCTAAAGCATGAATTTCCTTATCCATTGCAGCACGCCATAGAGGGTCTTGGACAGCTTGAGAAAAATGTTTTGGTTCATCGCGGGACGTAATTGCCGCGAGAAAGGCTTTGTGAGCAGCCGAGAACTTGTCATAGGTGACAAAGTTCGAGAGAGGGTGAGCTGTTGTGTTACCCGAGCACATGGCTGAATGTGAATGATCCACGGAAGCTGGAAGATTCGTGATGTATCCATCAAGATGTTTCGGCTGCCTTTTAATTCGATGGCTTTCTCTACGGGGATTGTGCACCATCTCGTTTGGGAGGGGGCTGTCTACATTGACTCGGGCAGCAGGTGGTTGCTGTTCGGTAATTTGCTCGGCAGCAGATGGTTGTTGTGCGGCAATCTTCTCGGCAGTGCTCTCGCCGTGCTGCTCTATGCTCCCTTCAACTACAACTTGACGTTCAATTGGCGGCTCAGCATGCACGTCAATTGGGCGACGAATGAAGGGGCGTGAAGTTAACATTTGACGACCATCTACTCGAGAATAGGCTGTAGAGACAGCTTTTGCAAATTCCGCATCATTATTACCTTTAAAAGAGAACATATCCTAAAAAAAAGTGACATCCCTGGAACTGTAAAACTTTTGGCTTTGCAGGTCAAATACATGATATGCCTTTTGGCCATTCGGATATCCAACGAATACACAAGCTCTTCCCTTTTCACCAAACTTGTCATTTCGACGATTTTCATGGGCGTATGCCAAACATCCAAAGACTCGGAAGCAATCATATGTGGGCTGTTTATTAAACAAAATCTCAAACGGCGCCTTATTGTGGATGACCGACGAGGGCAGTCTGTTTATGGTATATACAGCCGTGAGTATGCATTCCCCCCAAAATTTGATTGGCAATCCAGATTCAAAACGAAGAGCCCTTGCAACCTCCAATATATGTCTGTGCTTGCGTTCAACGACCCCATTTTGTTGTGGTGTATCGGTGCATGAGCTTTCAAACAAGATCCCATTGTCATCATAATAAGTAAGCAATGTGGATGTTTGAAACTCGACTCCATTATCTGACCGAATGCGTTTAACAATTCCCTTAAATTGTGTACGGATCATATTGCAAAATTGTATCAAATATTTGGATACCTCGGATTTTTGTCGTATGAGAAAAACCCAAACACCACGACTGAAATCATCAACAATAGACAAAAAATATCGTGCTCCTGTGAAAGTTTCACACTTATACGACCCCCAAATGTCACAATGAATCAACTCAAAGCAATGAGATGTTTTACTAGTGCTAATAGGAAATGGCAAACATGTCTGTTTTGCTCTAACACAAGAATCACAAAAAGAAACGTCTCTCTTAAAGTTCCCAAAATTACAAATGTGTTTCAACTTTTCATCCGAGGCATGTCCTAAGCGTCTATGCCACAAGCTCGAGTCTCCAACTACTGCAAGTATCGCCCCCTTCGTTTTGAGGGGTTCCATGTAGTACAACCCATCACGCCTCTTACCCAATCCAATCACCGTCTTCGAGTGTGAGTCCTGTATCAAGCAAGAATCCGCCAAGAATGTGATCGTGCAATTTAATTCCTTAGTGAGACGACTAATGGAAATTAAGTTTCAATGAAACTGTGGAATATATAAAACTCGATCAAGGCACAACTTGCCACCGAAATTAATTCTTCCAATTGAACAATCAGGAATGGTTTCTCCATTCGGTATCTTGACGTGTGGTTCATTTTGACAATTTTCCACATCAAACAGCTCATTAATATTGCAAGTTATATGTTCTGTAGCCCCGGAATCAATGATCCAATATCGTGATAAAGAAGTGGTCATACCTGCCATGTTAACTGCTGGTTCTGAGGGCGCACTGCTACTGCCATCAACCTCGGCCTTCATGTATTGCGTCAAACGCTGCAGTTGATCGTTGGTCAGGCCTGGGCTTGGATCGCTGCTCACTTGTGCAACATGTGGCTGGTTTGATCGCTTGCTTGCTTGATCACCCGTTGCACGCGACCAAGATTTCCCATCGATGGTTCTTCTATTCCAATTGGGCGGATAACTAACACGTTCGAAACACGTATCGTATGTATGATTAGTTTTCCCGCAATGACTACAGTGTCGTCCTTCCTTTGAGTTCGATCGGTGAGTGTTATCTGAAGGCTTCTTGACTTGAGTCTGGAAGGCAGTTGTGTCCGAGCTCATTCTTCGAGTGGTGGAGATCGAGCGATGTTGCTCATCTTCCAAGACAAGGTGATACGCGAGGCTCAACGTCGGTAATGGTCTCGTGCTTAATATCTGGGTACGAATAGGCCGTAGATATCACTTAGTCCCATTAAGAAATCGTAAAGATGATCACGGTCTCTGTTGTCATTTAGCTTCTTCGTCAAACCACAAGTACAACTGCCGCAAGAACATGTGGGTGTGGGAGAGACGGAACTCACCTCGTCCCAAATTCGGCGTAACCTGCTGTAATACGCCGATATCGAGTCAGATTCTTGACGAATATTCCCAAGTGCACGACGCAATTCATATACTCTCGGGGCACTTTCTTTCCCGAACCGCTCTTCAAGGTCTTGCCAGATTTCATGTGCGGTTCTGAACTTTACGCTCTGGCGTGTCTCAGGTTCCATACTGCTTAGAAGCCACCCCTTCACCATTGCATTAGCTCTCTTCCAGTGGGATAGATGCGGATCACCAACTGCCGACATCGAAATCTCCCCATCAACAAAACCCATCTTGTTGTTGGCGTACAACGCATTACTCATGTCGTCCAGCCAGTCGCCATAGTTCCCGTCTTTCAGTAACGTACCAACAAAAACGTCTCCCGGCTTGTCGGAAGCATGTATGTAGTAGGGTGATGTGGTGTCAATCATGACAGGCGCTACCACCGCGCCGCTGCCGACACCACTGCCTTTTCACCGTCTTCATTGTCAGACATGATTCAACAACGATCACGCACGACGCTCACCTAATCGGGTCTTGAAAGAATCAATCACCAGAATGATCGGTACTGCTCTGGTACAATGATAGAATCCATAGAAAATTTCATGTATATTGAATATTATCAGCAAAAGGTGTGTTTCTTATGCGTAACAACATATATATATATATATACAATGTATAAAGGAGCCCTAAATACCATGGGCCAATCATAAAACAAAATAGCCATATATGCCTTAACAGATTAACAGATATATCGGGAATTAGTTACAACCGCTGCTAACTCCCAATAAACCGATTTCACACATTGGATCATCCATCTCACCTACTTATCTGCAAAACCAACTTGCTCAATATAACCTCCAAGAAAGACTAGTCCACTCTATCGTATGCCTTGCTAAAATCGATTTTCAACGCCACATCTCCTTTATTGTCATCACGTTTCTTCTTCATCGCATGGATTGTTTCGAAGGCTATAAGAACATTGTCTTAGATAACTCTCCCAGACACAAAAGCCGATTGGACTTTGTTAATGAGACCCAGAAGCATCTCTTTTAGCCTACTACATAACACCTTGGAGATAATCTTATAAACAACATTGCATAGGGAAATGGGTCGTATATCACGTACTGATTGAGGTGAATCAACTTTCGGGATGAGCACAATCTTTGTATCAATAATTAATCCTTGGGGGAATTCTTCTCGTTCCAGCCAAACCAATCCTTCTTGAAACAAATCATCTCCCATTAATTATATCCCAGTTGTGTTGAAAGAATGACGGATTAAAACCGTCGGGGCCCAGGGCCTTATCCCCTGCATTTGTTTAATCCCATTATATCCCCATGCATTCTCTTCTCGTTCCAGCCAAACCAATTCTTCCATTGGACTAGAAGTACTAACAGAAATACAACTTGAACAGTTCTGTTAGAAAGATAATGTTCGCAGCAACATAAGATTAACTACACAAAAGAGGGTCCCTAAACCCAGCTTCTTTTTAAAAAAGTATAAACGCGGTATAAAACTAATTAGATGACTGAAACATAATTAAAAAAGACCAATGGTAATCTGAAACAGGAGATTATAAGTACTATTAGTAGTCAAAATTCATTTAAGTTTAAGTATATATACAAAAGACCAATTAAATAGAAAGTGCCAATTAGTACGGGTTGATATCCAGTGATTTCTAATGAAGTTTTCGTTTAAAAGATATCAAGAAAAAAACATGTACTTTCGTGCACTAATTAATTTATTATCACTTTGTATATTGTATGACCCCGCCGTTAACTTATGACCCTATCTAGACCATGTTTTAAAGTAGAGTTGATTTGTTTTATACATGGACCGTTTCACACAAGACTCACTCACTTATTAATAGAGTTTTTCAAATCAGATTTTCGTACTCTCTCAAATTATTGTCAACAAAGTGCTTACCTTTTTTTTTTTTGACTAGAAAAAAGGACTTGTTATTAAGAGATCAGTACCGATGGTAACTTTATTTATTGGTAAAGGACACTTTTGAGTTACAACTAAGTTTGGTGAAGGACAATTTTTTTGATTCACCTGAAAAATTGGCTGAAAATCGGCCAAGTCCAAATTCTTTGCATAGGAATAGTAATTTGTCCACCAAAAATAATACTATCAGAACTGTGGTAATCAGATTGAAAAATTCAAAGTTGCAATAGAATGGACTGGACAAGACGAAAAAGTCCGGTATATGACACAACCACTTACCGGAAATTGACTTTTTTTGGCTAAAGGGATTAAAATTGACACCAAAGGATCAAAATTGATAAAAGTAAAAAGAAAAGAAAAACAAAATTTGGATTCGAAAAAAGATAAATAAATAAATATATATATATAATATATATGCATAAATACATGTTGAGTAATGGATTAATTATATACAATTAATGATGGCAATACTAAATTTACACAGTTTTTTTTCCCAACCCCTCCACTAAATTTACCCTTGATTTCACTACCTATGTAGTGGCGCTCTAACCACTCTGTGTTGTAAAATCTCTAAAGAGTAAAAAAAGGTTTTTGGTCTCATAACTAGTACGGCGGTGTCCACCTTTGGTAAAAAAATATTAACTTTGATGAGATGATGATCAACGGCCAAGATGAGGAGTGCACAAGAAAGCTACATGGTCGCACAAACAGAGGATGATAAATTGATTCTGGGATATTCTCTGATTTATTGTTACAACTGCAATCTCTGATTTATTGTTACAGCTACAAGCTGTCAACATTTGTTTTGTAACTACAGCAAATAGAGAATAGACAGGTGACCATAGTACAAACCTTAGTCTAGGCTATTTATATGTAAGATGCAGAGACTACTTTATCAATGAAGAAAGAGTGTTTCCATATTATATGCAAATCTGCAATTCACGTTACAGCCTTCAATTAATACATGGAAACAAATCCTTTTCTTAATATGGTATCAGAGCTCTAGGTTTCTAACCTAGAGTTTCTGTATCGTTTTCCTTCACCCTCAATGTCGAAATCAGAGAGTAGCACAAAAACCGATGGAAAATCGGAAAGTAATGCCAAAACAGATAGTATTCCTTCACCTTTTTCATCACCTCAATTTCATATACCATTTCACCAACTCTTCACAGTCAAACTTACTGAAGATAACTACTTAATTTGGAGACAACAAGTTCTTGCAGCAGTCAGGGGTTATGGACTCGAAGGGTATCTCGATGGAACGAAAGTTTGTCCACCTCCTACTATGGATAATGGCGATGAAGACAGAGGTGCAGAAAGTGTTGAGTTCTCATTGTGGAATAGGCAAGATCAACTACTTGTTTCTTGGCTTCTTTCATCTCTCTCAGAAAACCTTCTAATATGCACTGTGGGGTTACAAAACTCTAAAGAAATCTGGGAATGCTTGGAGTCTAACTTCTCTAGGCAGTCTAGAGCCAAGACAATGCACTACAAGCAGCAGCTTCAAAATATCAAGAAAAATAACCTTGGTATGAGAGAATACCTAAACAAGGTCAAAGGTTATTGTGATATTTTGAATGCCTCTGGATACAAAGTCTCCACAGAAGATCACCTCCTTTACATCATGACCGGTTTGGGTGCTGAATACAATCCTGTCATGGTGTCGATTAGCTCCAAAATCGACCCCATCTCTGTGTCAGACGTGAGTTCGTTGCTGTTGAGTTTTGAAGCTCGCTTAGAAGGTATCTCTTCCACACCTTCTAATTTCAGTTCTGCAGGTTCCACTTCCACCGTTAATGTTGCTCAACAAGGAAATGGTGGAAGAAACTTTAACTTCCATGGTAATAGAGGCCGTGGAGGTTATTTTCGAGGCGGAAGGGCTCCATTTCGAGGCGGATTCCAAAGAGGCAGAAGTGCTAGGGGTGGACACACCAACAACACTAATAATGCTGCAAATAGCATTGAGCCTGAATGTCAAATTTGTCATCGAACCAACCACACCACCGATAGATGCTATTATAGAGGGAACGTTGGGTATGACCCTTCCAACCATACTCAAGGCCATCAACATCAGTTTCCTCCTAGACCCTTTGCTCCTTTAGTAAACACAGCAAGCTATGATGGTGGAGAATCATTGATGGAAAACTCTTGGTATCCAGACTCCGATGCTTCAAGTCACGTCACATTCGACCTAAATAATCTTGGTGTTGGATCGGAGTATCAAGGTTCAGAAAGAGTCCACATGGGAAACGGTACAGGTTTGCAAATTTCTCACTTTGGTAATTCCATTGTAACTGTGCCAAATGCTACTTCTAACTCTCATTCTTTCCTCTTGAAGAATTTGTTACATGTTCCTCACATAAATTTTTTTTTGTTAAGTGTCTCTCAGTTTGCCAAAGATAACCATGTTTATTTTGAATTTCACCCTCTTCATTGTCTTGTGAAGGATCAAGTAACCAATCATATTCTACTCCGAGGCACTCTTGAAAATGGCCTCTACAAGTTTAGCTTGGCAGCTTCTTCACCAACTCACTTGTCATCTTTCCACGTAAATTCAGCTCAAAGAAGTTCATCTATAGTCCTTTGGCACAAGAGACTTGGACATGCCTCCTACCCTGTTACAAAGAAAGCTCTTGCTAATAGTTCTATCTCGTTTATTGATGATGTCTCCACTTCAATCTGTACTGCTTGCACGACGGCTAAATGTCACAAGCTTCCTTTTTCTTCTTCTGAAACTATCATTACTCAGCCTTTTGGTGTAATCCATTCTGACCTTTGGGGGCCTGCCCCTATCACATCTTTAAATGGATTCAAGTATTATGTTAGTTTCATTGATGCTGCGACGAAATACACTTGGCTATATTTGTTGAAATTAAAATCCGATGTAAAGGATGCTTTTGTTCACTTTAAATCCCTCGTGGAGACGCAATTCAATGCAAAAATTAAAGTTCTACATACAGATGGAGGCACTGAATACAAACCCTTAATTCCCATTCTTAACCAATCTGGTATTATACACCAATTATCTTGTCCTTACACTCCCGAGCAAAATGGTTCCGCCGAAAGAAAACACCGACACATTGTTGAACATGCATTAGCCATGCTTTCTCAATCCCAAGTCCCTCTACTACATTGGGATGATGCCTTCACCACAAGTGTGTATCTCATCAATAGAACACCTTCTCCTTCCCTTAATCACAAAAGTCCCCTTGAAGTCCTCACTGGTTTAAAACCCGATTACCATCGCCTCAAAGTTTTCGGCTGTCTTTGCTTTCCCCTCTTGCGACCATAAGCCAAGAAAAAATTTGAAGATAGGTCATCTTCTTGTGTATTTCTCGGGTACAACCTTCATTATAAAGGTTACAAGGCTCTATTACCAAATGGAAAAATTGTCATTACCCGACATATCACTTTCGATGAAAATTCCTTCCCTTTCATTCGTTCTCCCGTTATTACTCCCCAGCATACACCCACTGGTCCTTCACTTTCAACCCCTCTTGTTCCTATTTTTCCATGGCGTTCTCACAAATTGGACCCTCCGGTTCACTCACCCCTTGCTTCAGATTCTCCCCCTCACTCTCCTCTTTCCACTACTTCTTCACCATCTTCTTTGCATGTCCAGTTGCATGTCGATTTACCGAGTGTTAAATTTGTTTCCTCACCGTCTACTAATGTGGGTTTGGACTGTGCAGATACTCAGGTTTTACATCAGGGTTCTACGCACCCCATGGTCACACGGGCTCGAGATGGTATTAAGAAACCTAAGGTCCTCGTGGCTACTAATCTCTCGGAAATAGAGCCATCTAATTATTTGGAAGCCCTGTCTGACCCAAATTGGAAAAAGGCTATGGATATGGAGTATTCTGCTCTCATAAAAAATGGCACATGGGAAACATGCCCTCTTCCTTCGACTCATTCCCCCATTGGTTGCAAGTGGGTGTTCAAGCTGAAACGCCATGCAGATGGCTCAATTGCTCGCTACAAAGCTCGTTTGGTGGCGAAAGGTTATACACAGATTCCAGGTTATGACTTTACGGATACTTTCTCTCCCGTTGTTAAGCCTGTTACTGTCAAGATCTTGCTTTCCATTGCTTTAACTCATTCATGGCCTTTGCATCAACTTGATGTTGATAATGCATTTTTAAATGGTGATTTGGAAAATGACGTGTATATGCTTCAGCCTCCCGGTTTTGAGTTGGCAAAGGGGCAACATATGGTATGCAAACTCAAAAGGTCCCTCTACGGCTTAAAACAGGCTTCACGAGCATGGAATACTAAACTTACATCAGTTCTCAAAAACCTTGGTTTCAAAATTTCTCAGGCTGATCATGCATTATTTTATAGGCATTATCAAGGTACAACCAGCTTTCTAATTGCTTATGTGGATGATATAGTAATCACAGGATCAAGCCCTCATGAAGTGCAAAAGATAATTCAAAGTCTGAAAAGTTCCTTTTCAATCAAAGAACTAGGCGAGCTGAATTTTTTCTTGGGGATACAAGTTACCAAGACCACTGATGGGATATTCTTATCCCAACAAAAATACTTGCAGGATGTTCTAAAAAGGGCTGGAATGGAGGATGCAAAGAGCCTCACTACACCCATGATTTCTAGCAACCAACTCTCCAAATTTGAAGGTGATCCCATCTCTGATCAGCAAAGGTATAGAAGTATTGTAGGGGCATTGCAATATGCCACTATAACTAGACCAGATATAGCTTTCGCAGTCAACAAAGTGAGTCAGTTCATGCAGAATCCGTTGCATACACATCTTAAGGCAGTAAAAAGAATTTTGAGATATCTGGCTGGAACAATTGATTTTGGTTTGAGAATGAGAAGGCCCAAAGAGTTAAATATTGTGGGATTTGCGGATGCGGACTGGGCCTCGGATTTGGACGATAGAAAATCAACTTCGGGATATTGCATCTTTGTTGGAGGAAATTTGGTGTCATGGAGTTCTAAGAAACAACAAACTGTCTCAAGATCATCCACGGAAGCAGAGTATAGAAGCTTAGCATTGGCAGCGTGTGAAGTCGTATGGATCCAATCATTGTTGAAGGAGATACTTCAGTTTGGAAATAAAATCCCAACCATCTGGGTTGATAATCAAGGGGCAATTTCTTTGGCAGCAAATCCAGTTTATCATTCGAGAACAAAACACCTTGAGTTAGACCTACACTTCATACGGGAAAAGATAGCGAAGAAAGAAATTCAAGTCTTGCATGTTCCTACCATTGATCAAATTGCCGATAGTCTCACAAAACCACTCACAGGGCAATTCTTCAGTCGAATGCGAAATAAGTTAAATGTTGTTGCAGGCACCTCCTTCGAATTGAAGGGGCATGATGAGATGATGATCAACGGCCAAGATGAGGAGTGCACAAGAAAGCTACATGATCGCACAAACAGAGGATGATAAATTGATTCTGGGATATTCTCTGATTTATTGTTACAACTGCAATCTCTGATTTATTGTTACAGCTACAAGCTGTCAACATTTGTTTTGTAACTACAGCAAATAGAGAATAGACAGGTGTCCATAGTACAAACCTTAGTCTAGGCTATTTATATGTAAGATGCAGAGACTACTTTATCAATGAAGAAAGAGTGTTTCCATATTATATGCAAATCTGCAATTCACGTTACAGCCTTCAATTAATACATGGAAACAAATCCTTTTCTTAATAAACTTCTCAGTTTTTGGTACCATTACTATATTGACCAACTTTTGTCTCGTAACTTAATCATTTGTCCAATTTTGGTCCGATGTTAGCCGGAGCAATTGAAACAACGACGTTTCAATTGAAATCGACGACAAAGTGGGTGCCCAACCCATTATCGTGCAATTGTAGGTTGAATTCCCCTAATGAGTTTCCTTTCAGTTTCCTCCTCTTCCATTGTTTCCCAATTTCGTTTCATAGCCCATATTCAAAAGAGTTCATCCCCAATTTCGTCTCAAAAATTCATCTCGAAATTCGAAAAAAAGTTGATCCCTAAATAGAAAAAAAGGTCATCCCCAAATTGAAATTCATCCCCAAAATTGAAAAAGTATATCCCCAAATTCTAAAATTCTTCATGAACATAGCGTCTAGAGTAATTAAAAATAGAGAATAGAAGGGTGGAATACTGATGATTGAGGGTCTACAAGATAGATGGGTGCATAAATTAGGATTCCGTCGACACTACTCCTCCAGATCGAGTTCGGGGGTACAATGTGGTGGTGTAGGTGGACTTGACCACCGCGTGAGCAGTTGCGCCACTGGCATTCTTGTGGAAGTGGATGATTGTGATGGAAAGCTGCAAATTTGGATTTATTTTTTCCGAAAAGCCTCCGGAGGAAGAAGGATGACAATGTTGAGGTTTGGATTTTTTTTTTTTTTTGTGTGTTAGATACTTAATGCTGATTATTTTTATTTTAAATGAGCTTTAATTGCTGCGGAAGAAAAATAAATAAAAATGAATAAAAAAAATCCATTAGCGTTGCACCCAATAAATCACCAATTTTGGCCGGAAGTGCACCACACGTGACAAGAAACGACACCGTTTCAATTGTTCCGGCCAACATTGGACCAAAATTGAACAACTGATAGTAATGGGACCAAAAAAAGTTAAATATTTTCGGACCAAAAATGTTAAAAAATTTGGGACCAAAAGTGAACAGCGCACGAATATTTATTAGACCATTTTTTTTCTCAATCTCTAAATACCACTTATTGACATAAGGAACATTAATTGCATTTATATATCTAACTGGAAATATTTTCATTACTCGGAAAGATGTTCCTCATGAATCTCATCTCCTCGTCGTGCGCTTCCGTAGTGAAATTGGGAATGGAGCTAGAGTCATCATCATCATCAAGGGAATTAATGCCACTATTATAGCCATACACATTAATTCCCATTAGGCTGCTGTTGTGCGTTACTGGTGCACTGACGAAGTTGGGGGCGGTGGTGGTGGTGGAGGAGGAGCCGAAAGGAGAGGAGACCGATCCATTGTCGGAAAACCTTTTCTTGATGTATTCTTCCAAGAGAGTGGATTGGACAATGCCACTTAGCCTCTCCTCTGGTGTCTTGAACCTTCTTGTTGATTTCAGCTTTTTGATGGCGTAATACCAATGGTTCTTGATTGCATTTTCAGATCTATTTGGAATGTATCTTGCAATCTCTGCCCATCTATTTCCTCTTCTCGCATGTTCTTGAATTAACAACCTATCTTCTTCTTCACTCCAAGCTCCCATTTTCTGAATTATGCACAATTAGAACAAATGCATGTAGTGTATGTATATTGGCATGGATCAGAAAGTGCCAATTGCCATTATATAAAGAGTGGGTGAGCGGTGGGTGGTGGGTGGGGTGGCATACAAGACTGCAACATCAATATCAGTGCAGTTGAAATAAATTTCGGATGCTTTATAGGTAAAGCTCTCGAAAACCCTATAAAAGACAACGTTATGAAAACAAAAGAAAAGAAAAAGTAGTTGTTGAATAGAATAATAAAGTGCAAACCCGCCCACTGAAAACTGGCACCATGATTTCTTTTTTCAGCACAATTCGTGCACAAAGGTAAATCTTATTTAAAAAAAAAATCTCTAATTCAATTTATTATCACTACTATTCAAGATGGGGTAATATAAAAGAATTGAGTAGGTCTTCAATAAATCTGACACATTTTTTTAAAGTAATACACTTTTTTGCTTACAAAATAAGTACCTTTTAGCATAAAATGTATTTTTTTCCTGTCAATATCAGGCCAAACCGACTGACCCAATTTTGAACTCATTTCGCACGTGAAAGACACGTGAGACCCATTTTTCGGGCTGAACTTCGGGGGTATAAAAAAGAGGACCGCAACCTTACACACTGTTTTTTTTTTTTTTTTGAGCAGCAAAAAAGGAGTTTATTTAACGAGTACCAAAGGTACTCGACGAAATCAAAACAGGGTTACAATGTTGGTACCGAGAATACAGACCGAGACATAATCAAGGTTGCTTCTCATGATTTCTTACAACATAATCTGGGATTACAACACCAATCCTCAAACGATTGTGAATTTTCACCACAATAAGGAAAAAATGCTTCATACTTTAGCTCGAATCTCCTCAAATGTCTTTGCTGGGTTGATGTCCTCGCCTTTGAAGATTTTACAATTTCTAGACTTCCACACGAACCATAATGTACCGGACCAGATGCATTCCATTACAAATTTTCTTCTCTTGCAGCCTAGAATACCGGTGTGTTGATGTAAATGTGGCGCGGGTTTGTGTCTGCAGGGCATGGGTCTGCCTAACCATTCATAGCACCGTGCCCAGACTTGATGAGAAAACTGCAATCGAAGAAACTCATAAGCCGAATTAGTATTGAAGATCCCGTTGCTAGCAAGTCTCCATCTCCAGGAATCAGGTACAAGTTCCTGCATATTTGAATTAGCTAAAAGGACATATACTTGCTGCTCCCAAGAGAAGACAGCCCTTCTCCATTGAAATTCCCACCTCCACTGACCATTCACCCACGTCCCCATTTCACATATTTTAGCATTTCTAGTATTACAAATGGAATAAATCCTAGAAAACAAAACACACAACTTCGAGTCCCCTACCCACAAATCTTTCAAAAAAAGCGCAAGTAAAATTAGACCCGTAACTTTTTTTTAAGCCCAATTAGCCCTACTTGATAAATTAGTCTCTCACACCCTACAACCGCTACACCTCCACCCCACCGTCGTGTCATTGCCACACCTCCACCCCGCCATCCTAAAGCAAATCACATCCTCATGACACGGCATTATTCCAAAAAATTCACCAAAATTCCTTCATCTTTAACCTCGTGCCACAACCGCCCCAACCCCTTTTTTGCCACCACATATTTTTCCACTAAATCTAAAATTAAGTTGTGGAAAAAGAAAGGTAGGGTGGCGGTGACACGAGGTTAAAGATGAAGAGATTTCAGTGTAATATTACATCGAGACGTGAGCATGTTGTTTGCATTATGATGGTAGGGGGAGGTGCAGTGGCAGCAGAATGGTAGGTGTGAAGGTGCAACGGTTGTAGGGTATGTGATAATTAGCTTGAAATTGGGATAGTCAAGCTAATTGGGTTTGAAATTGCGGAAAAAAATTACTGGTCTAATTTTGCCAGCTCGTAAAGTTGCGGTCCTCTCTTTGCTACCTCCTCGAAGTTCAACCAAATAAATGGGCCTCATGTGACTTTCACGTGCGAAATTAGCCCAAAATTGGGCCAGACGGACTAATTTGGCCCGAAATTGCAAAGAAAAAAAGTTTTGAGTTACAACTAAGTTTGGTAAAGGACAAATTTTTTGATTCACCTAAAAAAATGGCCAAAAATCGGCCAAGTCCAAATTCTTTGCATAGGAATAGTGATTTGTCCACGAAAAATAATATTATCGGAACTGTGGTAATCAGATTGAAAAATACAAAGTTGCAAAAGAATGGAGTTGACGAGACGAAAAAGTCTGGTATATGACACAATCTTTGACTTACCCGAAATTTAATTTGTTTTGGCTAAAGTGATTAAAATTGACACCAAAGGACCAAAACTGTTAAAAGTAAAAAGAAAAGAAAAACCAGATTTGGATTCGGACAAAGATAAATGGCAATTTATAAAATTAACTCAATAATATATATATACATAGATACATGTAGAGTAATAGATTATTTATATACAATTAATGATGACAATACTAAATTTACACATAATTATTTTATCAACCCCTCCCCCAAATCGAACCCTTGACTTCATTGACCTATGTAGTGGTGCTCTGACCACTTGAATTATCCCACTTTTTTTACCCATTAGGAGAATTAATTGATTCACTCTGTGTGTAGTATCTCTAAAGAGTAAAAAAGGTTTTTGCTCTCATAATTAGTGCGGCGGTGTCCACCTTTGGTAAAAAAATATTAACTTCTCAGTTTTGGTACCATTACTATATTGACCAACTTTTGTCCCGTAACTTAATCAATTGTCCAATTTTGATCCGATGTTAGCCGGAGCAATTGAAACGACGTCGTTTCAATTGAAATCGACGACAAAGAGGGTGCCCAACCCATTATCGTTCCATTGTAGGTCGAATCCCCCTAATGAGTTTCCTTTCACTCTCCTCCTCTCCAATTGTTTCCCAATTTCGTTTCATAGCCCATATTAAAAAAAGTTCATCCCCAATTTCGTCTCAGAAATTCATCTCAAAATTCGAAAAAAGTTGATCCCGAAATAGAAAAAAAAAGGTCATCCTCAAATTGAAATTCATCCCCAAAATTGAAAAAGTATATCCCCAAATTCTAAAATTCTTCACGAACATAGCTGCTAGAGTAATTAAAAATCGAGAACAGAAGGATGGATACTGACGACTGAGGGTCTACAAATATAGATGGGTGCATATATTAGGATTTCGTCGACACCACTCATGTAGAGTTCGGGGGTACAATGTGGTGGTGTAGGAGGACTTGACCATCGCGTGAGCAGTTGCGCCACTGGCATTCTTGTGGAAATGGATGATTGTGATGGAAAGCTGCAAATTTGGATTTTTTTTTTTTGCGAAAACCCTCCAAAAGAAGAAGGATGACAATGTTGAGATTTGGATTTTTTTTAATATTTTGTTTCTTTATTTATTTGTGTTAGGTACTTAATGCTGATCATTTTTGTTTTAAATGAACTTTAATTGTTGCGCAATAAAAATAAATATTAAAATCCATTAGAATCGCAACAAAAAAATCCCCAATTTTGGCCGGAAGTGCACCACACATGACAATAAAGGACGCCGTTTCAATTGTTCCGGCCAAAGTTGGACCAAAATTGAACAACCGATAAAATTATGGGACCAAAATTGGATGATTGAAATAGTAATGGGACCAAAAAAGATAAAAAATTTGGGACCAAAAGTGAACAGCGCACAGATATTTATAAAAGACCAATATTTTTTTTCTCAATCTCTAAATATCACTTATTGACATAAGCAACATTAGTTGCATTTATATATATCTAACTGGAAATATTTTCATTACTCGGAAAGAGGTTCCTCATGAATCTCATTTCTTCGTCGTGCACTTCCGTAGTGAAATAGGGAATGGAGTCATCATAATCATCAAGGGAATTAATGCCACTATTATAACCATACACATTAATTCCCATTAGGCTGCTGTTGTGCGGTACTGGTGCACTGACAGAGTTGGGGGCGGTGGTGGTGGTGGAGGAGGAGCCGGAAGGAGAGGAAACCGATCCATTGTCGGAAAACCTTTTCTTGATGTATTCTTCCAATAGAGTGGATTGGACAACGCCACTTAGCCTCTCCTCCGGTGTCTTGATCCTTCTTGTTGATTTCAGCTTTTTGATGGCGTAATACCAATGGTTCTTGATTGCATTTTCAGATCTATTTGGAATGTATCTTGCAATCTCTGCCCATCTATTTCCTCTTCTCGCATGTTCTTGAATTAACAACCTATCTTCTTCTTCACTCCAAGCTCCCATTTTCTGAATTATGCACAATTAGAACAAATGCATGTAGTGTATGTATATTGGCATGGATCAGAAAGTGCCAATTGCCATTATATAAAGAGTGGGTGAGCGGTGGGTGGTGGGTGGGGTGGTGGCATACAAGACTGCAACATCAACACCAGTGCAGTTGAAATAAATTTCGGACGCTTTAATTTATAGGTAAAGCTCTCGAAAGCCCTATAAAAGACAACTATGAAAAGAAAAGAAAAGAAAAGGAAAGAAAAGGAAAGAAAAGAAAAGAAAAGAAAAGAAAAAGCAGTTGTTGAATAGAATAAAAAAGTGCACACCCGCCCACTGAAAACTGGCACCATGATATCTTTTTTCAGCACAATTCGTGCACAAAGGTAAATCTTATTTGAAAAAAAATCTCTAATTCAATTTACTATCACTACTATTCAAGATGGGGTAATATAAAAGAATTGAGTAGGTCTTCAATAAATCTGACACATTTTTTTAAAGTAATACTTTTTTGCTTACAAAATACCTTTTAGCATAAAAAAGTTTTTTTCCCCTCTCAATATCAGGCCAAATTGGACCGACTGGCCCAATTTTGAACTCATTTCGCACGTGAAAGACACGTGAGGGCCATTTCTCGGGCTGAACTTTGGGGGTATAAAAAAGAGGACCGCAACTTTACACGCTGATTTTTTTTTTTTGAGCAGCAAAAAGGAGTTTATTTAACGAGTACCAAAGGTACTCGACGAAATCAAAACAGGATTACAATGTTGGTACTGAGAATACAGACCGAGATATATTCGAGGTTGCTTCTCATGATTTCTTACAACATAATCTAGGATTATAACACCAATCCTCAAACGAATATGAATTTTCACCACAGTAGAATAACGAAAAAAGGCTCCATTATACTTTAGCTAGAATCTCCTCAAATGTTTTGCCGGGTTGATGTCCTGGCCTTTGAAGATTTTACAATTTCTGGACTTCCACACGAACCATAATGTACCGGACCAGTTGCATTCCAGTACGAATTTTCTTCTCTTGCAGCCTAGAATACCGATGTGTTGAAGTAAATGTGGCGTGGGTTTGTGTCTGCAGGGCATGGGGCTGCCTAACAATTCATAGCACCGTGCCCAGACTTGATGAGAAAACCTGCAATCGAAGAAAAGGTGATGGGCGCTTTCTTCGTCTTGACCACACAATCCGCAGCTGATGTCATCTCCGTCGCTGAGAATTTTCTCCTTTTCATGTTCTTCCGAGTGGGTAGTCTGTCACGGAGGATCTTCCGTGCTAGGCCTGACCACTTGGAGGACGTCATGAAGTTCCAGATTATATTAAAGGCTTTATGTGTTTCCTCATCGAGTGTCGCAGGGATAAGAACCGCCTGAAACTCATAAGCCGATTTAGCTAAAGGACAGATACTTGCTGCTCCCAAGAGAAGAGAGCCCTTCTCCATTGAAATTCCCACCTCCACTGACCATTCACCCACGTCCCCACTTCACATATTTTAGACCCGTAACTTTTTTTTTAAGCCCAATTAGCCCTACTTGAAAAATTGGTCTATCACACCCTACAATCGCTACACCTTCACCCCACCATCTTGTCGTTGCTGCACCTCCACCCCGCCATCCTAAAGCAAATCACATCCTCACGACACGACGTTATTCCAAAAATTTCACCAAAACCCCTTCATCTTTAACCTCGTGCCACAACCGCCCCAAATCCTGTTTTCCACCACATATTTTTTTACACCAAATCTAAAATTAAGTTGTGAAGATGTTGTGGAAAAAGAGTGGTGGGGTGGCGGTGGCACGAGGTTAAAGATGAAGAGATTTCATGTAGTTTGCATTAGGATGGTGGGGGGAGGTGCGGTGGCAGCAGAACGGTAGGTGTGAAGGTCCAACGATTATAGGGTATGTGAAATTAGCTCAAAAAATCAGTCACGCTTGTGAAATTAGCTTGAAATTGGGCCAGTCAAGCTAATTGGGTTTGAAATTGCGGAAAAAAAAATATTGGTCTAATTTTGCCAGCTCGTAAAGTTTCGGTCATCTTTTGCTACGTCCCCGAAGTTCAGCCCCAAACATGGGTCTCATGTGACTTTCAATGCAAAATTAGCCCGAAATTGGGCCAGTCGGACTAATTTGGCCTAAAATTGCGAAGAAAAAAAAAGTTACGTGTCTAATTTTATCGGTCTGTATAGTTGTGGTCCTCGTTTTGCTACCCCATAAATTTACGGTCCTGAAAAAAAAATATTCCCAATATTTTTATGCAAACCAATTAATTGAAGTCTTGTTTTCAAGGAACTCAAAATGAAAAATGGTTGTCAAGCCTCTCTATTAAAGAATAATTAGTTTGTTTGTTAGTAGAGGTTATTAATATTAGTTAAGTTTCTAGATTAAGTATAAATAGTGTTTTTTTATTATTATTTTGATTAATTCAGAATATACAGAATATACAGGTGTATAAGTTTCCCTTCTTTCAATACAAGAGCTCTTTCATCTTCTTCATATTAGTAGAATCATAACAATGGTGGTCTATAAACATTGAGGGTTTGGTTCATTGAGATCACTACTTGTACTATGTTGCATGCAATGGTAACCGTTAATGTGGGATCAATCCAAGGGTTGACGATTTTGAGCCATATTACGGGAATTCCGCATATCTTTTTGTACTAACTTGAAATGGTATACCAAAATTTCGATATATACAATGGAACTGTATATACCAATATGGCATCGGTAAATATTTTTCATAAATCGGAGGCCTGGCAATGTGTAATTCATAAGATGAAAAGCAAGTTGAAGGGTTGGAGTGATAAGAGGTTATCGTTTGGAGGCAGAATCGTTTTGCTTAACGCTGTTCTAACTTCGGTGCCCATCTATTATCTATCCCTATACCGCATACCTAAAAAAATTCTGAGAGAGCTCACCAAAATTCAAAGAAATTTCTTATGGGGAGGGTGTACGGATGAGAGAAAAATCTCGTGGGTGGCCTGGGATGATATATGCAAGCCCAAAGCACTCGGCGGATTAGGTGTCAAAAATCTTGATCTTTTTAATATTTCTTTGCTTAGTAAATGGTTTTGGAGGATACGGGTTGAACCCAACTCTCTATGGGTGAGGATTCTCGTATCCAAATATGGTGTTGATTGTTCCTCTGATTATATTGGGGGCTCGAATGTGAATCGTTTTTCTAGTTGGTGGAGGGGTATGATTGATCTTTTTTATTCTACTTCTTCTAGTGATTGGTTTAAGTCGAATCTTTGTAGAAAGGTGGGGAATGGTTCTAATACACAATTTTGGAATGATATTTGGATAGGTGATTCGAAATTATGTGTTCTGTTTCCTAGACTCTTCTCCATTAGTCATAATAAAAATTCTAAAATTAGTGAAATGGGGGTTTGGGTAAATGGTTTCTGGCAGTGGGATTTTAAGTGGAGGAGGGCTCTTCTCTCCTGGGAACAAGACTCTTTGGAACAACTTTCTGCTATTATTGCTAACATTAATTTGCAGGAGTTTGTATCTGATTCATGGAGATGGGCTCTATCCAGTGATGGAATATTCTCTACCAAAACAGCTTATGCTTTCCAAGCTGCATCAATTCCGCATGTGGCGACCCTCGACGAAGCGACGTATGAAGCCTTTCCCAAAATCTGGAACAGCATGACACCCTCCAAGTGGTCAGGTTTGGCATGGAAGATCCTCCGTGATAGACTCCCTACCCGGATGAATTTGAAAAGGAGGAAGATACTTAGCGACGGCGACGACATCAGCTGCGGATTATGCGGTCAAGTTGACGAAAATGTTCATCACCTCTTCTTCGACTGCATGGTCTCTCATCAAATATGGTCACGGTGCTACCTTTGGCTTGGCTGCCCCATGCCTTGTCACCCCAAACCAATTTTGCACCTATTACAACACATTGGCATCTTGGGCTGCAAGAGAAGGAAACATGTCTTGGAGTGCATTTGGTCAGGTACTCTATGGTTTCTGTGGAAATCTAGAAATCGTAGAATCTTCAAAGGTGAGAATGTTGCCCCGGAAAAGATTTTTGAGGAGATTCGAGCTAAAGTGTGGAGTCTATTTTCCCTACAATTTAGTGGTGTTAACCACTATTCGTTTCAGGATTGGTGTTGCAACCCTAGACTTTGTTGTAAGAAACTCTAAGTGATAGGCTTGGTTATGCTTAGATTAGTTTTGGCATCATTTTATAATTGTAACTCTGATTGACCCTATTGAGTACCTCTGGTACTCGATAATATATTACCATTTTGCTGTTCAAAAAAAAATTATATCTAATTTTGGGTATACTGAATGTTTGACAAATCAAATTTTTTTATATTATTTTTTTGAAGTCAAAGAAAATCACTGTCACAGATGTATTGAAACATGTGTCAGGTTTTTTCAAATAAGATTTACCTTTGATCTTTTTTTAATAGGATATTCAATTTCGTCCCTATAACTCTGTAATTGGTATGAGTTTTGTTCTTTTTTCATAGGATCTCGAAATTTTCGTCCCATAAATTTGAAATTTTATGCAAAACGTCCCAAGAAAATACGTGTGAATATGAAGATTTTGGGACAAAATTAAATGCTTTGGGACCATTTGCGGAAAAGTTCAAAGTTATGGGACCAAATTAAATTTTAATTCGCCTGACACATGTAATCTCAGTGCCACCCTCAATCTTTTTATACCCCAATTTATGCAATTTGAGTGCAGTAAAGAAGATTTTGATTATTTCAATTACAAAAAACACTCCATTGAGTTAACCATATTTCTCCATGGAAAACAGTCCCAAGTTTTGGCTGGAACCTGCAGCAACTTCATCCGCCAGCATTAACAGTTTAATCAACACCATGGCAAACTATTCGACACCACTCGTTCAAGCACAACCAGCGGCAGAAATCGTGAATGAAGTAATGGGAGATGTGGATCTTGTTCCAGGTGGAGAAAATGAGTCAGAGTTCAATATTGGATCAAGTACATGGTACAGGACTCCTTGGACAGAGAGTGAAGATAGGTAAGAGAATGTACTAATTAAATTAGTGTTGAAAGTATGGGACTAATATATATATCATTACTTCATTAATTATCTGTGCAGGAAACTGATTAGCCTAGTGGGGCAATATGGAATGGGGCAATGGTCTTTACTAGCCCAACAGATGCCTGGACGAAATGGAAAGCAATGCAGACACAGATGGCACAATAATTTACGACCTAATATCAAGGTTTTTCTTTTAATTATATATAAGAAATGATGTTTCTCTTATTCAACCTTCAAATATTTTCTTGAATTTTTTTTTGGTTAATTATAATATGATGTTTTTGATTAATTAATAAATTGTCACATGTTAAAGATGCAAGAGTTTGGATGATCGATAATGTGAATATATAAATTCTTTTACATTTTCAATTGTAGTGTTAATTAAATTGGTGATTTTGATTCCGGTAGTGAAACAAGAAAATCATGGTGCTAGTTCTGTGTTGGTGCACCACATTTTGTCTCTAATCAAGAATCACTGAATTCAACACAAAGTCTTTCTATGCTTCTTGCTTTTTAGAAAACTTTCCCTAAAAAGCATCCTTAATTTGTTGCAATGGCACTGAAATTTATATGTTGTAATAATTAATTTTCAGAAAAGCACCGTGTGGACTGAGGAAGAAGAAAGGACACTGATTGCACAGCACGAAAGACTAGGAAATCGATGGTCCGAGATTGCAAACTGTCTTCCAGGAAGATCTGAAAATGCAATCAAGAACCATTTTAATTCGACCAAAAGAAAGGCACTTTATTCAACAAGAAGGATAAATAGGCAAAGTGGCGTTGGTCAATCCACTCTCTTGGAAGAATACATCAAGAAAAGGTTTTTAGAAATCGGATCGGCCTCCTCCTCCACCACCGCCACCAACTCCGCCAGTTCACCATATGGTTATAGTGGCCTTGATGATGACGACGACTCAATTTCGTATCTAACTAGTGACGCGCACGATGAGGAGATGAGCTTTATGAGGAACCTCTTTCCGAGTAATGGAAATGCTTGAGCCATTTTTTTTTTCTGATGGAAGTTAAATATCCATCCATTTTTCCCCTCCCTATGACTCGAACCCAGGACCTAAGGCCTAGGTAGTGGTGCTCTAACCACTTGAAGCTATCCCACTTTGTTATGGAAATGCTTGAGCTGAGATAAAGAAACATTCCTAATTTTAACATACAAGGAGGGATATTTCGAGATCAATCCACTTAATATATATGCTGCACTGCACATTGGTTTGAAGAATTTTAGTAATCTTTAATTATATATAAGTAATCTAGTATTGACTTGCTCTTCTTGCAGAGACTAGGGAGGAGGTCCAAAGTTTAATTTTTTTTTCTAACCTCGATTATCTTAATTTGTTATATTTTTTTTAAAGAAATTGAAGTGCATATGCAAGATAGTTTGGGTGTATGGTCCACTTATAAATATTTTTTATTTAATTTGACAATTAGGTATTAATATATATAAAAAATGGAGGTTACATCACTTTTACCTACATGATTAACTTTTTTGTTATGGTGAATTCGACTTTTTATAGATAAGTAACACATTTTATCTTACAGAGTATCACATTTTATTATTTTTAGAATAATAACAAATAAAATTGAATATTATTTAAAAATGGGATACTTTGAAGGTAGGCCACGGTTATACGTACACACATCTTTGTTGAGTACACTCACCAAGATTTTTTTTACAAATTAATTACGTGTGAAATGTCAGTTCTATACTTGGCTAAAATTACCAAAATTCTCGTGATTAGTAAACTCACCATTCCATTTCACGGCAGAATCGTCCACCACCAACACCATGAAATCCCAAACACACTAAAAAACAGTCGGAACATTTTGAGACGAGAAAAAAAAATACTCAAACAAACTGCAAACTCACAAAATTAAAGTAAAATACCAAAATAAAATTCAACAACAATATCATTCATCTTTTAAATTTTTTCTTCGTTCAACCAGTGTCGAAAAATCAACAATTTTCGACAAAAAATTCGAGAAAGATCCTAATTCTGGTTTTTTTTTTTTTTTTAAAATACAGATTTTTTAATATGTCCGAATTTCGAATAATTTTTTTAAAAAAAAAAAAAAAAAAAGAGCAAAAAAAAAAAAAAAATCGAAAGAGAGCAAAAATCGAAGAAAGCAAAAAAATAAAAACTGACCTAATACATGAGAAATCAAGTTCGGGGAGGAGAGGGTGTGATCGGCCGACGTCGTGAACGAGACTAGGAAGGAGGGGGTACGAACAGTCGGCGTGGCTTGGAGAAGGGGCGACCACGGCCGCTTGAAGGATAGGGTGGGTGTTCTGTGCGTGAAAATGGGGGAGTGGGCTGCGCCGGAATCGAGGGAGAGGGAGGCTGCCGGACGGGGAAGGGGGGATAAAAACATAGTAAAAAAATGGGGGTGAGGGACGGGCCGCGGGGGTGGGGGTCACGACGTCGGGTGGATGGGGGAGGGGGCGGCGGCCGGCGGCTGGTGTGGGTGGGGGGAGGGGAAATGAGCTAATGAAGATGAAGGGGGAAATTAGGTTTTGGTGGGGGTGTGGGTAGTATTAAGAATATTATGGAGAAAAGGTCATGTATGACAATTAAGGGTTCATCTATCTTAGACCAATTTTAGGGGTGCATCAATTGGGGGTGTGCGTCCATCTAAAATGGAGGTGTAAATAGTCAAACCCTTTCTTTAGAAACTTGGTCTGGCCCAAAGTCTTTAAAGGTTATCGCATCTCACCTCTTGACGGCCGGTCTCTCCTACTCTCTGCACAGCCTGCGGCTTGGCAGCGGTTGCCGGTCACTTTTTCGATTTACCACCTTCTCTCTACATATTCTACTTCCCCTGTCTCATTATTCTATTTTGATTCCATTAAAATTTTACACAATTTTTCTTGCGCTACTTTTTGGTTTTTTAATGGAATTTTACATTTTTCTGGTTCTTTAATAGCAACGCCTTCTTTGATTTTATGCTTTTGGAATTTAGACACTTTTAATTTCGTGAGGTGTAGAAATATAGTAGGATTAGAAAATCAGAACAAAAGGAAATTAAGAGAGAATGTACGTAGAATTGTATATTGGTCATAACGAGTCAAATTCAAGCTAAAAAATTTGGGCTCGAGTTTGAGCTTGGCATTACACTCAGCTCATTTACACCCCTAGCCTTTGTGCATGAGAGGTATTGAAACAAGAAAACTGCTAGCTAGTTTTCAGGGGCGCTCACAGTTTGCTTTTTATTCAACTACTTTTTTTACTTTTTCCATGGGATAAGGCTTGTTGTAGTCTTTCTATGCCACCCACCAGTGACGGACTCAGAAATTTTCGGTAGGGGGCTCGATTAACATTATTATATAAAAAAATATGTACTCATTATTTTCATCAAAATTTCACATTATAAAATTGTCAATACGTCACATTTCATTAAATTAAATTGATCGAATAAGTTGACTTTTGCTATGTTTTGGTACAAGTTAATACTCCCTCTGTCCCGTGATAACTTGCACATTTTAACTGATTCACTTGAAAAAACAATTGAATTTAGTGGTGTAGAGTCAAATAAGAAAACATATTTTGAGTGATTTGATAAGGTGTAAGGAGTATTTAGTAGGATGTAAAATAGATTTAGTGAAATTTAGGATAAAATGTAGACCCAAAATGAGTGACGATTTTAAAATAAAATGATGTTCGGATATATATTAATTTTATTAATTATTTTTATATAAAAAATGTGCAAATAATTATAAAACAGAGTATTAATTTTAATATGTGTGAAATTACCAAAATACCCCTAACAAATTTACAAAATTAGTGGGGGACCCACGGGCCCCCCGGGCACCACCTAGGTCCGTCACTGCCACCCACCAACCCCCTCCCTCCTTATTTAATGGTTCTGTTGTCAATATAACACATGATTTGTTCAAATTTTGCTTGTTTAATGATTCAGAACATGGTATTTTGTAATGGAGAGGAGGGATGATATTAATTCAAGAACATGAGAGGAAAAAGATGCAAAATGTATTTGGAATAGATCTGAAAATGCAATCAAGGTAAAGGAATTTCAATGGTTCTTGATTGCATTTTCAGATCTATTCGGAATACATCTTGCAATCTCTGCCCATCTATCTCCTCTTCTTTCATGTTCTTGAATTAATATCCTCTCTTCTTCTTCATTCCAAACTACCATAAGGATCAAGAGGCTAAGTGTCGGCGTTCAATCCACAGTGGATCGGCCTCCTCCTCTTCCGGGTCATCCACCACCACCGCACAACAATAGCCTAACGAGAAATGTGTATGGTTATTGACGAACCTTTTTCCGAGTAATGGAAATTAATATTTCCAGTGAGATGTATAAATGAAGCTTGTGTCCCTTATTTTAACATGATGAGGTTCAAGATAATTAGGAAAAAGGAATTACAGGACTTATGTGAATGCAAGTGCCGCAGGAATTACATACAGCATGAGATCACCCAATGATACAACACATTCTAGCTATGTGTAAAATAGTATTTTATCTTTAATTGTATATAAATATTGATCTTGTACTCTGTACAATATATTTCATTTTTTGTCTTCTATTCAACAACTACTCTTTCGAAAGCAGACTAAACCAATTCAACTTTAGCATAATACTTTGATACAATTATACAATGTCATAAAAATAACATGTGATGCCTCAAATACCAAATGTCTGAAACCGCGCAATAAATTAAGTACTTCAACATATGAAAATACATTGGTGAATTCAAACACATTGAACATACACAAAACACCGAATTAGAGTGATTATAAAAGAAGTAAACGATGAGATGTCCTTAAGTATTGCTCGGAGCTCTGAAATTGACGAGGGTCAGCGAAAAACAAAGCTGTCTAAAATATAATTCTTTCTTAAAAAATCTAGCAATATAACAAATATAAGTTAAATATCATATGACAAATAATTTCATGCACAGCACAGACTGCACAGTACAATTCAGGTGCATTATTAAATAATTATTATTTAACTAAAATGTATTAATTGGTATGCATTACAACAGAGTAGTTGTTTTTACTGAACAAACATTAGTTAGGTTATTGAATATAAAAATAAAAAGGGGGAGGGCGGGCTAACCTGTCACACGCGCCAAAGTTTGGATATAAAATATAAGTTCGATCTAATCCGTTTTGGTAGCTTTAATATTTTTTACGAAATAAATACATACAAAAAATGTCAGTACATATCCCAACACATTGACTCGATCCAGTTTCCGTAATGCTATATTTTAAAGACTTTTCTGCAAATTCGTGGTCTAGTATCTTTGCAAATAACTCCATACCCCCAACCAAACTTAATTTATCCGGACCCAATTAGAAATGAGTTGCCTCGTGATATTTACAATTTTAATATGAGTGATATTTTTAAAAAATAAATCCTTTTAACTTTCTACTTTATCATCTTTCGTCCTTAAGCGCGCAATTTTGGTCCAATTTGCATCTTTTTTTGTCGGAAAATTTAAAAACTTTTGGAAATGTGCCCCTGCGACTTGCATGGTTGAAATAAATTGGGGGTTCTGCCCACATGCCCAATTTTTGTCCTTGGTTGTCTTTTTATCCCTCCCTTCGCCATCCTTCCTTTACTCCATAACCGACTGCTCTCTCTTTTTCTTTCCCTCTCGCCTTACATGTGTGTGTATATATATCCCCAAAAAAGACTTTAATTCTAGAATCTTGCCGATATGCGTATATTTGTATTTTTTTAACAACAAAAAGGGTATTATATTTACAAGTACAAAAGGTAGTCAATAAGGTCAATCGGAGTTACAATTATAAAATGACACGAAGACAATCTAAGCATAACCAAGCATATCACTCAGAGCTTCTTAAAACAAAGTCTAGGGTTACAACACCAATCTTGAAACGAATAGGGGTTAACACCACTAAAATGTAAGGAAAATGGGCATGTAAAAATAAAATTCTATTTTTAGGATATTATTTTAATTTTTCCCATATTTTCATAATTTAATTTATATATATATTGTGCGGAATATTGTTGTACAGAAAACACAAAAAAATGGATATAAGGCTAGAAGCTCGTACGTTACTCGATTTGGACATTAGGTTACTAGAATTGGACAAAAAATGTACAAACAAATGGACTAAATTTGGACATTAGGTTAGAGAGTCGCACGCGTGCATTTTCTGGTAATTTTTTAAATAAAGGTAAAAAATGACTATAATTTGCCGAAAAAATGACCAAAATTGTAGACTCTTTTAAAGTGTCTGTACGTTACTCGAATCCTATATTTAGTTCAATATAATTTCAGGAAATCACCAAAACCTAATATTGAAAGAATACATAAAGAAGATAATTTCGGAATACAGATTGATCGCCCTCCTCCCCTTCCCCGCCGCAACCAATTAGCAAGTCAAGCTCTATCTTAAGGGCTGAAATTTTGTCATCACATCATGAAACCTAGCTTTCAGAACTCTTTCTACCTGATCTAGGCAACCGTTCATGACTAGCAAGACGAGCTCTGGATTAAAGGCCACATTTTCCGATTTTCACTTTTTCGCCATCGTTCAATTACTCCATAACCGACTGCTCTCTTTTTTCTCTCCCTCTCGCCTTCCACGTGTTTGTATATATATCCCAAAAAAGACTTTAATTCTAGAATCTTGCCGATATGCGTATATTTGTAATTTTTAACAACAAAAAGGGTATTATATTTAAATATACAAAAGGTACTCAATAAGGTCAATAAGAGTTACAATTATAAAATGTCATGAACACAAATATAAGCATATATAACCAAGCCTATCACTCAGAGCTTTTTAAAACAATGTCTAGGGTTACAACACCAATCCTTAACCGAATAGGGTGTTAACACCACTAAAATGTAAGGAAGCTGAGCATGTAAAATTAAAATTCTATTTTTAGGATATTATTTTTATTTATTTATTTATTTTAATTTTTCCCATATTTTCATAATTTAATATATATATTGTGCGGAAGATTATTGTACAGAAAACACAAAAATTGGATACTAGGCTAGAAGCTCGAACGTTACTCGATTTGGACATTAGGTTACTTGAATTTGACAAAAATGTACAAACAAAAGGAATAAAATTGGACATTAGGTTAGAGAGTCGCACGCCTGCATTTCTTGTAAAATTTTTTTAAAAAAGTGTAAAATATGACTAAAGTTTGCCAAAAAATGACCAAAATTGTAGACTCTTTTAAAGTTGTCGTGCATTACTCGAATCCTATATATAGTTAAATATAATTTAAAAAAATCACCAAAACCTAATATGAAAATAATACATAAAGAAAAGAATTTCGGAAAAATAGGTTGATCGGCCTCCTCCACTTCACCACCGCCACCAATTAGCAAGTCAAGCTCTGTCTTATGGGCTGGAATTTTTACATCACATCATGAAACCTAGCTTTCAGAACTCTTTCTACCTGATCTGGGCGACTATTCATGACTAGCAAGACGAGGTCTGGATTAAAGGCCACATTTTCCAATTTACACTTTTTCGACATTCTTCAATTACTCCATAACCGACTGCTCTCTTCTTTTCTCTTCCTCTCACCTTCCACGTGTGTGTATATATGTCCCAAAAAAAGACTTTAATTCCAGAATCTTGTCGATATGTGTATTTTTTTTTTTTAACAACAAAAAGGGTACTCAACAGAGTCAATCAGGGTTACAGATGTAAAATGACACGAAGACTAATCTAAGTATAACCAAGCCTATGACTAAGAGCTTCTTACAACAAAGTCTAGGGTTACAACACCAATCCTGAAACAAATACGGGTTAACACCACTAAAATGTAAGGAAAATAGGCATGTAAAAATAAAATTGTATTTTTAAGGATATTATTTATTTATTTTTCCCATATTTAAAGAAGATTAATTATTGAACAGAAAACACAAAAATTGGATATTAGGCTAGAAGCTCGTAATTTACTCGAATTGGACATTAGGTTACTTGGATTGTAAAAAAAATGAACAAACAAATGGACTAAAATTGGACATTAGGTTAGAGAGTCGCACGCGTGCATTTCTGGTTACTGAAAAAAAGGTAAAAAATGATTATAATTTGCCAAAAAAATGACCAAATTTGTAGAGTCTTTTAAAGTGTCCGTACGTTACTCGAATCCTATATTTAGTTAAATATAATTTCAAGAAATCAACAAAACCTAATATTGAAAGAATACGTAAAGAAAAGAATTTAGGAAAACAGGGCAGCAATTTCGTCATCACATCATGAAACCTAGCTTTCAGAACTCTTTCTACCTGATCTGGGCGACCATTCATGAATAGAAAGACGGGCTCTGAATTAAAGGCCACATTTTCCGATTTACACTTTTTCGCCATCCTTCAATTACTCCATAACCGACTGTTCTCTTCTTTTCTCTCCCTCTTGCCTTCCACGTGTGTGTATATATTCCAAAAAAAGACTTCAATCCCAAAATCTTATCGATATGTGTATATATATATATTTTTTTTGGAGCAAAAAAAAGAGTACCCAACTGGGTCAATCAGAGTTACAATCATAAAATGAGCTTCTTATAACAAAGTATAGGGTTACAAAACCAATCCTGAAACAAATAGGGGTTAACACCACTAAAATATAAGGAAAGTGGGCATGTAAAGATAAAATTGTATTTTTAAGGATATTATTTTAATTTATTTATTTTAATTTTTCCTATATTTTCATAATTATATATATATATATATATATATATTGTGCGGAAGATTATTGTATAGAAAACACAAAAATTGTATATTAGGCTAGAAGATCGTAAGTTACTCAATTTGGACATTAGATTACTTGAATTGGACAAAATGTACAAACAAAAGGACTAAAATTAGACATTAGGTTAGAGAGTCGCACGCGTGCATTTCTGATAATTAAAAAAAAATGAATATAATTTGCCAAAAAAATTACCAAAATTTTAGAGTGTCAGTACGTTACTCGAATCCTATATTTAGTCACTATAGTTTCAAGAAATCACCAAAACCTAATATTGAAAGAATACATAATGAAAAAGGGCTGCAATTTTGTCATCACATCATGAAACCTAGCTTTCAGAACTCTTTCTACCTGATCTGGGCGACCGTTCATGAATAGCAAGACGAGCTCTGGCCAGATTAAAGGCCACATTTTCCGATTTACACTTTTTCGGCGTCCATCAATTACTCCATAACCGACTGCTCTCTTCTTTTCTCTCCCTCTCGCCTTCCATGTGTGTGTATATATATCCCAAAAAAAGACTTTAATTCCAGAATCTTGTCGATATGTGTATATATATATATATATATATATATATATATATTTTTTTTTTAACAACAAAAAGGGTAATCAGTATTACCATTATAAAATGACACGAAGACTAATCTAATATAACAATGTCTAGAGTTACAATACCAATCCTGAAACTAATAGGGGTTAACATCACAAAAATGTAAGGAAAATGGGCATGTAAAAATAAATTTGTATTTTTAAGGAAAATTGGACATTAGGCTGGAGAGTCGTACGCTTGCATTTCTGGCAAATTTTTTTTAAATTGGTAAAAAATGACTATAATTGGCCAAAAAAATGACCCAAACCATAGACTCCTTCAAGTGCTCGTACGTTACTCGAATCCTATCTTTAGTTCAATATAATTTCAAGAAATCGCCAAAACCTTGATCTGGGCGACCATTCATGACTGCTAATACGGGCTATAGATTAAACGCCACATTTTCCAATTTACATTTAATATTTTAAAATATTTTCAGATTTATGTTTTATTATTTAATAATTTTACTCGTTCGTACTCGAAACATGTTTTTTAGTTCAAGAAATTTTGTCATCGCCAATATATTGTGTAGAATTGGAGTTGTATATTTAACTATACTTCCTATTTTTATTTTTTAACGGAAGCAGTTAACTGCATTATATTTCCTAGATATATACAAACAATCACTTATATATGACTAAATTATATATGCTCCTCAAAGCATAGCAAATTCCTAATATAATTTTATTGATAACTAACTAACTACTTGCCATAACGTCTCATTTTCGTGTATGTGTTTGTAAGTAACAGATATTTGTTGGTTAGTAATTTGCGGCATAAGTTCACGCGAGTCGAAACATGACTTTCAAATTAAGTTCTGAAATATTGGATGACGCCCCAAAAAAAATTTTGTGATGCCGCACGTATATTCAAACAGCTGTTGTCAGGTATGATTTTACTACGGAATGTATATTTTCCATCTCAAATAATATTGTCTCACACAAGAATTTGTTATAGTTCAAAGTTCAAACACATGTAGTCCACAACTAGCCCATTTTAATTTTTCCTATATTTTCATAATTTAATATATATATATATATATATATATATATATTGTGCGGAAGATTATTGTACAGAAAACACAAAAATTGGATATTAGGCTAGAAGCTCGTAAGTTACTCGATTTGGACATTAGGTTACTTGAATTGGACAAAATGTACAAACAAAAGGAGTAAAATTAGACATTAGGTTAGAGAGTACGTCGCACGCGTGCATTTCTGGTAAAAAAAACATTAAAGAGGTAAAAAAATGACTATAATTTGCCAAAAAAATGACCAAAATTGTAGACTCTTTTAAAGTGTCCGAACATTACTCGAATCCTATATTTAGTTCAATATAATTTCAAAAAATCACCAAAACCTAATATTGAAATGATACATAAAGAAAAGAATTTCAGTATGTTGGGCCTTCTTCTCATGAGATTTTGAGATCAAGATTTCTTCCGAAATTGCCCTCGAAACGGAGCATGAGGGCGCCCAGGATGAGGTGGACTAGTACCCTTCACGCCCGCATTGTTCATGCAGTTGAGCTTCTTGGTGGACATGAAAGTATATAAATTTTTATTACTTTAATTCTTACCCCCCTTTTTATTTTTTTAATTATTTATATATCCTTATGTGTGTGTGTGTCACAAGGTTATTTTCTGCCTAAGAATTTTCGCCTTGCGCGGCACTGATCACGCACAATCAGTCAGCCCACAATCTCACCAACACTCGTGTTTAATTATCAGAGTATGTTTAATTCGATTTATGCAAGCAAGTATGTAAATCACGCAGCGGAATTAAAGCATACAGCACACACAGCACATACGGGAACTCATTTCCCAACCTTTGAATTAACGCACAAATTACAAAGGAATGCCAAGGCTTGCACACACGAATTCTGTGCAACTCAGGGCCTAATTACAATATATGTAAATGATGGACAACCCCCATCAATAGGACGAATTAATTACAGCCATCGGATCAGAATTCCGCCAAGTGTCGCAATCCTACAGCATCTGGCCTCATAGGCAGTTTTCTGCCCCAAAACTGCCTTGCAACTGTTTGCCAACCGTCCAGCCATATCCAAATCCGTCTACTCCACTGAGTAAGCTGCCTAGGACGAGTTAGACGCTCATCGTCCGCACACCGCCCGACCAAGTGCCTCAACTGCCGCCTAGACGCGCACCGTCCAGCCGCTCGGCCAGCACTAGGCCAACTGCCTAGTACTTGGCCGACCACAAACTGCCTTCAGCACCAATTTCGTCCGCCCCAAGATTAGTCCAGCGCATCCGGACTAAGTGTAGCCGCATGCCACACCAAAACCAGCCAAGTCGTCCACTGCCGAGAACGTCTTGACACCACCCAGCCGAGACGCCCCATGAACTAGGCACGTCTCGGCAACCAACATCTAAGGGGCTAACAGTGTGTTATAATAAAATTGGGATATGATTTTAGGGGCAACTCCAAAGTCGGTTCTTGAGCTGATGGATGTCAAAGATCTCACTCTTGCTCATGTCAAAAGCCATTTACAGGTACTACTACACCCATTTTTTGTATTTCTTCACCCATGGATTATTAAGTGAAAAGGGATTTTTTGTATTTCTTCACCCATGGATTATTAAGTGAAAAGGGATTTTTTGTATTTCTTCACCCATGGATTATTAAGTGAAAAGGGATCAATGGGCATGTATGTATGTATGTGTTATGACCAACAATGCCACATTTTCCAATTTATATTTAATTTTTAATAAAATTTCAGATTTATATTTTATGTAAAATAATTTTCATAATAATTTTTAATTTTAAGAATAAAATAGCATTTTTAAGGATATTATTTTTATTTATTTATTTTGATTTTTTCACAAATTTTCATAATTTTGAATAATTTAATTTATATATATATATATATATAAGGAAGATGATTGTACAGAAAACACGAAAATTGGATATTAGGCTAGAAGCCCCAATTTATTTCATGCGTGAGAGTTGCACATGTGCATTTTTTGGTAATTTAGAAAATATTGGCAAGAAATGACCAAAAATTGTAGACTTTTAAGTGCTAGTATTGGAAAAATTCATCCAAACCTAATATTGGAAGAATACATAATGATAAGAATTTCCGAAAACAGGTTGATCGTTCTCCTCCCCTTCACAACCGCCACCAATTAGCAAGCAAGCTCCGTCTTATGGGCTGCAATTTTGTCATCACAGCATGAAACCTAGCTTTTAAAACTCTTTCTACCTCATCTGGGCGGCCGTTCGCGACTAGCAAGAAGCATTCCGGAGACGAAGTTGGATAGCTCAAGTGGTTAGAGCACCACTACCTAGGCTTTAGATCCTGGGTTCGAGTCATGGGGAGGGGAAAAGGGATGGGTATTTAATGTAATTCAAAAAAAAAAAAAAAAAGAAGCATTCCGGATTAAAGGCCACATTGCCCGATTTACGTTTTATTTGATTAAATATTTTCACAATCATTATAATTTTTAATTGCAATAATAAAATTGTCTTTTTAATATTATTAATATATTTTTTTAAGACAAAAAATGTACAAAAAAAGACTAAAATTGGACATTAGGCTGGAGAGTCGCACGCGTGCATTTCTGGCAAAAAAAATTTTAAATTGGTAAAAAATGACTATAATTGGCCAAAAAAATGACCCAAACCATAGACTCCTTCAAGTGCTCGTACGTTACTCGAATCCTATCTTTAGTTCAATATAATTTCAAGAAATCGCCAAAACCTTGATCTGGGCGACCATTCATGACTGCCAATACGGGCTACAGATTAAACGCCACATTTTCCAATTTACATTTAATTTTTTAAAATATTTTCAGACTTATGTTTTATTATTTAATAATTATACTTGTTCGTACTAAAACATGTTTTTTAGTTCAAGAAATTTTGTCGTCGCCAATATAATTTCACTACAAGAAATGGGGGGAATAGCGACGAAAATTTTGCGACAAATCTAAATTTCATCGCTAAAATCAATTTTTAGCAACGAAATATAAATTTTCGTTGCTAAATTGTTACATTTAATATTTGCAATAAAATATATATATTTCATCGCTATATTAGCAACAAATTGTTTCATTTTGTTGTTAATAATCAAAACAACAATGAAAATTATATTTCGTCGCTAATATTTTGCGATGAAATAGAAATTTTCGTGGCTAATTTCTTGAAATTATTTTTTACAACAAAATTTATATATTTCATCGCTATATTAGCAACAATTTGCTTCATTTTGTTGTTAATAATCAGAAAAATTATGAAAATTATATTTCGTTGCTAATATTTTGCGATGAAATAGAAATTTTCGTGGCTAATTTTTTTAAATTAATTTTTGCAACAAAATTTATATATTTCATCGCTATATTAGCAGCAAATTGCTTCATTTTGTTGTTAATAATCAGAACAAAAATGAAAATTATATTTCGTTGCTAATATTTTGCGATGAAATAGAAATTTTTGTGGCTAATTTCTTGAAATTAATTTTTGCAACAAAATTTATATATTTCATCACTTTATTAGCAACAAACTGCATCATTTTGTTGTTAATAATCAGAGCAACAATGACAATTATATTTTCTTGCTAATATTTTGCGATGAAATTGAAAATTTTGTGGCTAATTTCTTGAAATTAATTTTTGCAACAAAATTTATATATTTCATTGCTATATTAGCAACAAATTGCTTCATTTTGTTGTTAATAATCAGAACAACAATGAAAATTATATTTCATCACTAATATTTTACGATGAAATAAAATTTTTTGTGGCTAATTTATTGAAATTAATTTTTGCGATGAAATTAAAATATTTCATCGCTATACTAGCAACGTATTGCTCCATTTTGTTGTTAATAATCAGAACAACAATGAAAATTATATTTTGCGATGAATATAATTTTTTGTGGCTAATTTATTGAAATTACTTTTTGCAATGAAATAAAAATATTTCATCGCTAAACTAGCAACGTACAAATTCTTTTATTTTGTTATTAATAATTAGGGCAACAATGAAAATTATATTTAGTCGCTATTATTTTGCGATGAAATATATTTTTTGTGGCTAATTTCTTAGAATTAATATTTGCAACAAAATTAAAATATTTTATCGCTACACTTTTATCAAATTATTTTATTTTGTTGTTAATAATAAGAACAACAATGATAATTATATTTCGTGGCTATATTAAATCAACTATGCTTATTAAATCAAAAAAATCGATTTATATAATTAAATGTTTAATAATTGTCCAAATTTTATGTCTTACAAATCAGTATGAATGTTTATAAAAATATTTATAAATATGATGATGCAAATGAAGATGGACATAATTAAAGATGGGAGAATGAAGATTGGCTCTAATATTATTTTTTTTTAAATTGTTAAAGGAACATTAATTTTTTACAATTGGAATTGTTTTAAAAATTACGTATACACATGTATATATACATATATAGTTGTTACAAGTTAAAAATTAGTCAATTAATAAATGTGTAAAAATAACTAAATTAGTAACAATTGAATACATATATAATTAATATTAAAAACTGAACCAAAGAGCTGTCTGCCCGAATGGTAGGCGCCCAGCTATGGGCGCCCATCCACCCGGGATCAATTCCCACTAAGACCAAATAAAATATTTATTTAAATAAAATGGGGGAGGGGGTATGTGGGTGCGGGTTGGGTTGGGTTGAGTTGGGTACGGGTTGGGGCGGGGCGGGTGTGGGTTGGGTACGGGTTGGGGCGGGGCGGGTCGAGTGTTGGTGCGGGTCGGGGCAAGTCGAGTGCAGAAGTGGGTTTAGAGAACGATTGAATTGGTTCGGTGGGTGTGGGTTGGGGCGGGTTGGGTGTGGGTGCGGGTTGGGTCGGTCGAGTACGGAAGTGGGTTTAGAGAATGATTCGTAAATCGGATATCATAGCCAAATATTAGCAACAAAAATTCTAATATTTTTGTCTCTAATGTGAGTTAGCGATGAAATAATTTTGTCGCGGGATTTGTTGCTATACACGCGTCGCTAACGTGTTTGCGACAAATGTTTGATTTTCCTCGCAAACATTTTGTGATGAAACTCATATTTTCGTCGCTAACATTTTGCGATGAAACTTATATTTTTGTCGCTAATATTTTGCGATGAAACTCAAATTTTCGTCGCTAATATTTTGCGATGAAACTCAAATTTACATCGCAAACATTTGCGACAAAATTAATTTTTTTTGTCGCAAACACGTTAGCGACGGGCGTATAGCAACAAATCCTGCGACAAAATTATTTCATCGCTAACTCACGTTAGCGACGAAAATATTAGAATTAGCGATAAATTTTTTCGCAGCTAAATTGCAGTTTTCTTGTAGTGTTTCAAGAAATAGCCAAAAACCTAATATTGGAAGAATACATAAGGAAAAGGTTTTCGGAAAACAGGACAGCCTCCTCCCCTTCACCACCGCCACCAATTAACAAGTCAAGCGTCTACTTATGAGCCGCAATTTTGTCTTCACGGAAAGGAACCAACCTTTTCTACCCAATCAGGGCGACCGTTCATGACTGGCAAGATGGGTTCCGGATTAAAGGCCACATTTTCCGATTTACATTTATTTTTTAAAAATAGAAAACGTGGAGAAATTGAGAGGAGCGCCGCGCAGAGATTGTGCAGAATTGGAGTTGTATATTTAACTATACTTCCTATTTTTATTTTTTAACGGAAGCAGTTAACTACATTTCCTAGATATATACACAATCTCTTATATATGACTAAATTATATATGCTCCTCAAAGCATAGCAAATTCCTAATATAATTTTATTGATAACTAACTAACTACTTGCCATAACGTCTCATTTTCGTGTATGTGTTTGTAAGTAACAGACATTTGTTGGTTAATAATTTGTGGCAAAAGTTCACGCGAGTCGAAACATGACTTTCAAATTAAGTTCCGAAATATTGGATGACGCCCCAAAAAAAAAATTGTGATGCCGCACGTATATTCAAACAGCTGTTGTCAGGTATGATTTTACTACGGAATGTATATTTTCCATCTCAAATAATATTGTCTCACACAAGAATTTGTTATAGTTCAAAGTTCAAACACATGTAGTCCACAACTAGCCCATTTTTCTGGCCCACTTCCCTATTTTAAAACATTTGTCAATCTGGCCCAATGGATGATGAGACCCAAAGTTATATGCAAATTTCCCTCAGCCGTTGGATAAAAGTGATTGATACAAGTAATCTCAGTGTGTGTCACCCTCAACTGTATATATATACCACCATTTTAGCATAGTAAATAGTATTTCGATTATATGATTACATAAAAGAATCCCTTCAATCAATTAACCATCTTTTTCCATGGAAAACAATCCAATTTCATTCACCTGCAGCATTAACAGTTTGATCAACGCTATGACAAACTATTTGCCGCCCGTCCTTGAAGCACAACCACCTGCGGAAATCGTGAATCAAGTAATGAGAGATGTAGATCTTGGTCCAGGTGGAGAAAATGAGACACAATTTGTTGGATCTAGTTCATGGTACTGCAGGAATCTTTGGACAAAGACTGAGGATAGGTACTAATTTTACTTTAATTAATTATGTTAATTTACTTACTGCTGAAAATATCATGTTTTTATTGCAATTTTCGACTTCATGCAGGAAACTGGTTAGCCTGGTGGAGAAATATGGATTGGGCCAATGGAAATTAATATCCCAAGAGATGCCCGGAAGAAAGGGGAAGCAGTGCAGGGAAAGATGGCATAATAATTTAAGACCTAATATCAAGGTTTAATTTACTTTCTCTTAATTAATTTTCTTGGAATTTTTATTAACCCTCTTTTTGATTAATTCGTCACATGTTTAAGAGGAAATTAACATCTTGAATTAAAGTGATACAAACATTAATTTGTAGTTCAGAGGTATTGAAAAAAAAAGAAAAAAAAAGCCACTTTAATTTCTATTAGAGAATCATTTGAATGAATTCAACAAAGACTTTTTCCAGGATTTTTAGAATGCTTGATTTTCCTATAAATAAAGCATCCGTAATTTGTTGCAATGGCACAGAAATTGATGAGCCTCACCCAACCCCCACCCACCCACCAGGGCTCCTCCTTATTATTTTATATATAGAAAATTTGGCACTACTTGTGATGTAAAAAAAAAAAAAACAGGTACACATGTTGTAGTTAATTATAATTAATTTTGATGATATATAATTCAGAAAGGCACAGTGTGGACGGAGGAAGAGGAAAGGATACTTATTGCACAACATGAGAGATTTGGAAATCGATGGTCAGAGATTGCAAAATGCCTTCCAGGCAGATCTGAAAATGCAGTCAAGAACCATTTTAACTCCACTAAAAGAAAGACCCTTTATTCAACAAAAAGGCTCAATAGGCAAAGTGGCGTTGCTCAATCCATTCTCTTGGAAGAATACATCAAGAAACAGTTTTTAGGAATCGGATCGGCCTCCTCCTCCTCCTCCACCACCTCCGCCAGTGCACCATTGCACAACGTATATGGTTATAGTGGCATTAATGCCCTTGATGATGATGACTCAATTTCATATTTAATGACAAGCGCGCAGGACGAGGAGATGAGCTTTATGAGGAACCTCTTTCCGTGTAATGGAAATATTCCGTGTGAGATAAACGATGCAGACAATGCTCCGAATTTCACCATTCGAGGAGGGATATTTGGAGATCCAAACATGGAGTGAATCAACATAAATATGCTGCACATTGGGTTTAAAGAAATTTAGTAGTACTGTAATATTCTTTAATTAACTGTATATAAATAATCTAGTATTATATATGTGTCATGTACTGTATGTATTTTCATTACATTATCTAGTCCTTTATGTAAATTTTAATTAATTGAATATAAATAATTAATCTAGTATTATATATGTGTCATGTATGTATTTTCATTACATTATCTAGTCCTTTATGTAAATTTTAATTAGTATATATATGTGTGCAAGTTTGTGTGCAGGTGTATGTTTTTCATTTCACAGCTGCATGCAATGTTGTTTTTTAGTGAAATATGGTTTTCACTTTCCCTAGACTTCTCTTGTTGTTATCTTCGTTTACACAATTAATTTGACTATAATATGCTTTGAAGAAATTCACGAAATATTTATGGAGTCACCTAAATGCCTCGTGTGATGATCAACAAGTTTTGATAAATTTTATTGATATCTTGTTGGAACGCGCGTATCATTTTGTGTACGTATATTTTGTATGGAAGCTTATATACTGCTGTCTTTATCGGTTTTTTAGTTATCGTTATATATATATAGATTATCGTCTATGTTCGTTATATATATATATATATACACGTGCGCGCACGACTGATGACAAATTGACAATTGCACGTACAGTACGAGATTCAAAGAAAATATATATTACTTTGTCGAACATTTTTCTATTCTAAAAATGTAATAATTGTGATGTAAAAGGCACGAATATAGTTTGAGCCAAAAAAAAAGATCTTTGAAATTCAATTTGTCAAATATTTACTCTATAATGAAGCAACAAATGTGCAGGAAGTTAGCACATTTTTGACAATAATTTTGAGAGAGTACAAAATCTAATTTTGAAAATCTTATTATTAATTTACAGAATGTAATTCGTGCATGCTTTTTCCCGATTTGGTGAGACTTTTCTTTTGTATACTTAAATATATTTTGACTTGGTATGTAATCTCCTATATAAGATTACTAAAATGTTGACAAAAAATTCAGTCATATATACTTTCTTGAAGAAAAAGATAGCATGTCTGGAGAATAATTAATTAAATTTGCCTCTTCTTCATAGAGAACAAATTAAGGAGAAAGAAAATGAACAATATAAATAACTTTTAAAATTTGTTCCATTCAAAACCCATGTCCTTGAATGTTTTTAGAGATTAATTTTACAAATGGACCAGTAATTTTATCGGAGTCCACAAATGGACCAGTAATTTCTTTTTCTATTTTGTCATTGTACTCTCAATTTATATCTCCATTTTAGTCTTTTTTGTATCAATTTTGATCATTTTACTGATTTTTTTGTATCAATTTTTTTGTATCTCCACAAAAGATCTTTTTTGTATCAATCTAATTTTATTGGAGTCCACAAAACATATCAAATTGCCACGTCAAATCTATTTTTTTTAAAAATCTTATAAATAATATTGAAGTACATAAAATCAGGGTTGCAGAAACTGGCCTAGGCCGCAATTTATGTATAGTCGGTTTAGAAAATCGGTCGTGACATTAGGCGGGCCAATTTCGCCTAGTCGCTTGGGGTTTTTTCTAAACTATTTTGGTTTGCGCAGAAAGAAAGAAAATGATACGGAAATGGAATCATATTTATGTTGGTGCGGTTGGGTTTTGGGCCTTTTGGCTGTTTTTCCCTAACGCCCGCCTAGCGATTTTTGACTTTTACAACCTTGCATAAAATACTTTATAAAAAAAAATTAAAAAAATCTCCACAAGCTAATTATTAAAAATCCCTAATAAAAAATTCTACAAAAAATAATGAATAAATATAGATAATATAAATCAAATGCAAAAATATTATTATAAATTAAAATATATATTTTTTAAAAAATAGGGTTAATTCTGGTTAAATTTGTATTTTTAAGATTCCCTTTTCATAATTAATTGGCTTGTGGGATTTTTTTTTTAATTAATAATGTATTTTTTGTTCTTAAATATTATTTGTAAGATTTTTTTTTTTCATAATAGATATGACATGCGAGTATAACAAGGACCCAGTGTGATATTTTTTGTCAATGTGGCCCCTCCAAATAAAAAATTAGACCAAAATAAATTGAGACTTAAATTGAAAAAACAAAAACGTTCCAAGAACTTTTGTGGACTTGATAAATTTATAGAACCATTTCTAAATAATCTCGATGTTTTTAATTAAAAAGGGAATAAAATTTACAAAGATAAAATGATCAACTTGCTATAGTAACGTCATTATCCCCTGCCACCATTTAAATCTCATTAAATTATAGTAAGGTATATCGTAAAAGTCACCCTACTAGCTACAAGAATAAAGTCATTACAAAAGTTTTTATTTTTTTTACGAATAATAGTCGCAACAGTGTCGAGGATAGCCGTCATCGGCCACCGAGAGACAAAGTCGTTTACGGGTTCATGAGACGCCTTCTCATCGATTGTGTAGGCAAGCATACCAATTCCTCCTCACACTCGTCCCAACCGGTTCAATTCTTTTGTTCCGTCTTTCGTGTGGTATGATGAAGAGAAGAGATGATTTTATTAATAATGAGAACGAGTATATATAGATTACATACGGGAGTGAAACACCAGATTCGAGTAGGGGTAGGTGGCACCAATGTTGTCACTGTAGAGAGTTGGGGTTGTTGCAGGCAACGGAACCGAGAGTTCCGACAGAAGAGAGCGAACCTATTGCAACTCAGCAGCGGCGATAGCCCGATACTCAGCCTCATTAGACGACCGAGCAACCGAGCATTGCTTTCGAGAACACCTGGACATAGGATTAGCACCAAGGAATATAATAAAGACGATGGTGGAGGTACGATCATCACAGTTCCTAGACCAGTCAACATCCGAGAAACTGTGAAGAGTCAATGGAGAGTTACACCGAAGAGGAAGGGAGAAGTGACGTGTCCCATTCAAATAGCGAAGAAGACGCTTAACAGCCCCTCAATGAGTCTCAGTTGGTGATTCAGGTGAAATTTACACACTTTAGATGCACATGTGAAGCGTATTTTGATGTAGATTTCATTGAATTATGGATTGATTATGATAATTTGAGCCAAAATGAGGGAAAGGTTGTGTTTTATCGATTTTGTAGGAAATACGATGGAATTTGGAGCAAAACACTAACCATACTTCACTGGATCAAGAAGAGGAGTGCACCATTGGATCCGGCTCGAAAAATGGAGTGGAATAGCAAAAAGAATCGAGTCGATCGGACACCCGAAGCAAACGATATGCACAAAACAACGAACAAGCACTACAGAAAACTACACATTTTGTGACGAAAATTTTTGCGACGACAGAAAAATCGTCACAATTTGTTACTTAAACGCGACGAAGTTTATTTTTCGTCATTAAAGTATCAGAAATTGTGACAAAATTTAAATTCGCCACCACTTATAATTTTTTTCGTCGCAAAATTGTGCATTTCATGACGATGTTAATGAATATGTCACAATAATAATATGTGACGATTTTAGTAATAAATGGTGACGAAATTCGACGTCGTGAAAAATATTTTTTCTTGACGATTCTAAACTTTCGTCACAATAATAATTGGTGACGATTTTAATAATAATTGATGACGATATTTGACGTCATATAAAATATATTTTCTTGACGATATTATTTTTCATCATTAATTATTCGAAATATTTAGTGACAAAATATTTTTATCACAATAGTTATTGATGACGATTTTAATAATAATTGATGACGATATTTGACGTCATGAAAAATATGTTTTCATGACAATACTATTTTCGTCATTAATTATTCGAGATATTTAATGACAAAATATTTTCGTCACAAAAATAATTGGTGACAATTTTAATAATAATTGATGACGATATTCGACGTCATAAAAAATATATTTTCATGACAATACTATTTTTTATCATTAATTGTTTGAAATATTTAGTGACAAAATATTTTCATCACACTAATAATTGGTGACAATTTTCATAGTAATTGATGACGACATTCGATGTCATGAAAAATATATTTTCATAATTATATTATTTTTTATCATTAATTATTCAAAATATTTAGTGGCAAAATGTTTTCGTCACAAAATTAACTGATGACAATTTTAATAATAATTGATAACGATATTCGACGTCACAAAAACACATATTTTCATGACAATACTATTTTTTGTCATTAATTATTCGAGATATTTAGTGACAAAATATTTTCGTCACACTAATAATTGGTGACGATTTTCATAATAATTGACGACGATGTTTAACGTCCTAAAAAATATATATATATTCATGACGATACTATTTTTCGTCATTAATTTATTCAAAATATTTATTCACAGTATATTTTCGTCCCAAATTGGTGACGATTTTAATAATAATTGATAACGATACTCAACGCCATAAAAACATATATTTTCATGACGATACTATTTTTAATCATTAATTATTTGAGATGTTTAGTGTTAAATTTTTTGTCACTGATAACTGGTGAAGATTTTAATAAGGCACCGGAAATTGACACCCACCTTTCTTATAAATGAACTCACTTAATTTTTTATATAGTTTTTATACTAATAAAAAAATGTCTCAACTACCCTTATTAAATAAATATATATACCCACGTTTTTTCACCAATTAAAATTCATTCTATACATAAACTAACCCGATGAAAAGTCCATCTCTTTTCTATGTAGAAAAGTAACCTCTTTTCACTTCCATACATAAAATGATTAATCTTAGTGATGATCAAGAAACAAAAAATATGGTGAACACAATAAATTCCCAACAAAATGTGTATATTTCCTTTTCTTTTCTCGTAGTTTTATAGTTCTCTTATCGTATTTTTTATTAAGCTTGAATTGTTTTCTGTAAATAATGAAAATAAATTTACAAAAATAACAATTAACTTAGACATAAAATCACTCATGTACCATATAGAAAAAAAAATTGTTCTAACTAATTTGTATATTAAAATAATGTCAAATAACTTCATTTCACCCATTGTTTGACACTTATTGTCCACAAACTTAATCAAACATAGAGAAAATATATAACTCTTTAGTAGCATTTCAGTCCAAACACTAGAGCAATGAACAAAAATCTAATTTGACTTCAATTAAATATGCTTTTGGATATCTTGTAGCTACACGCAGAAGTTGAACATGAACAATTTGAGTAGCACAATACTCGAAAAATATATATGGTATTAGTTCACATACAATGTCGTATTAGTTTTTAAATAGTATAGTATTAATTATTATATTCCTTTTCAATCACACCCCCAACTATTGAAACTTTTAAAATACATATTTATTGTCAACAATCAAAATCAAATAAACAAAATCATGAAAATAAATTTACAAAGTCACCATTAGCATGGACACAATATCACTATCATCCAATGTTTGTCACTTATAGTATCATCTAAAGTAATCAAGGTCCAGTATATTAATATTTATATGAGGAAAATTAGCAAGTATAATTATATATTACATCTAAATTTTTGCAAACAGGATATCATATAATAGTAAAAAATTAAAAAAATGAATGTTCAAATTGGACGACAGAAGAACATCCAACATCAGCACTGTTAACCTTAAGCATTCCCCAAGCCCCAGTTCATTTATATTGCATTCCCCCTTTTTTTTTTCTGCTGGGGTGGAGGTGATGGCTAGGTGTAGGGGTGAGCAACTGAGCACAATTCGGATTTTAACTCAACAGACATGGCCTCTCTCAAACGGGGATATTTAAGAGCCTGAGCAATAGTAGTAGGTTCAACATCAAGGGGAGAAGTAGAGGTGAGACAGTACCTCAAGTTTGGCTTGGTGATGTTGTTCTAAGAACGAGTCACCATGGGGTGGCGAGAAACAGAGGCCGGTGCAGGGGGAACCGGTGATGGAGAGGCAGTGGGGGATGTCAGCGTAGGCGGCGGCGCTGGTGGTGCCACAGATGGAGAAGGCGGGAGGGTAATAGAAGGTGGTGCAGGGATCGTATGACCAATTAGATAAGGGGATGGGGGAGAGGTGGGAGTGGAGACATTGGTGTAGGGTAGGATAGACTCAACAAAGTCAACGTGGCGGGATGCATAGACTCTTTGGGTGGACTTGTCAAGGCAGAGGTAGGCGCTTTGAGTGGGAGAGTAACCAACAAACACACACTGGGTGAAGCGGTTTTCAAGTTTGTGAGAGGTGTAAGGATGAAGCCAAGGGAAGCATTGGCAGCTAAACACCCGAAGTTTGGTGATATTGGGAGGATGACCGAACAACTTTTCATAGGATGAGAGCATGCTAAGGGAAGGTTTGGGTAGGCGATTTATGAGGTAGGTGGTAGTGGACATGGCGTAAGGCCATAGGGTAAGTGGCATGGCCGGAAGCATGATGAAGAAGGGCTAGGCCAGTGTCAACGACATGACGATAACGGCGCTCGGAAGCACCATTGTGCTCAAGAGTGTGTGGGGGGAGTGGTTAGGTGAGTTATTCCATGGGTTGTGAGGAAGGGACGGAGTGCGATGAATTCTCCACCATTATCTGAGTAGAGGATTTTGATTTTAGTGGAGAGGTAGTTTTCAACTAGAGCTTTGAATGCGATAAAGGTGGGAAGAACATCAAATTTACGTTTTAACGGATAAAGCCATATGTATTTTGTGAAATGATCAACAAAGATAACATAATATTTATAACCATCATATCATAAAAAAGGAGATGTCCACACATCAGAAAAAATTAATTGCAAAAGTATAGTAGAGTTTAATCAGGAATCCATAAAAGGTAGTTTATGACTCTTAATGCACTTACGAGACTCACAAGTATGGTGAGATGATTTATTAAACTGAAGATTATTTGCTGATAAAGTAAAATGTAAAATACGAGTGGAGGGGTGACCAAGACGAGCATGCCACGTGGAAGTGGGTTGGCGGGACAATTAAGGTGAGGGCAGTGGGAGTGGGTTTAGAGCGGACACCAGCAGGCCAAATGTACAACCCATTAATGTGCGGACCTCGGAGAAGAACACCCCCGTAAGACAATCCATCACCTGAAAATCAGAGAATACAATATTAATATTATTTTGACGGTATAGTTGTGAGACAGATAACAGGCTTTTCGACATGGAAGGAACAAAAATAGTATCTAAAAATACAAGAGAGTTCAAATCCTTAAAATATAAAGAGCATGTGTGCGAAATACATAACTTGTTACCATTACCCACAACAAAATCATCACTTATGTCATATGGAGAGTGTATGGACAGATTAGCCAAGTCTGTAGTAATATGGTGCGATGCGCCCGAGTCAAGGATCTAATTCGAGGAGGATATATAGGTTAGAGGCAGTCGTGTACGCCGAGGGAGTTTGATAGGTGGACGGCGCTGGGGCACGCGGGGAGGGCACGTACGACTGGATTTCAGGGCAGCGGTGCGCCGAGTGTCCAGGGGTGCCACATAGTTGGCACTTGCCGTGATAAGGTCTGGGCGAGGAGACCGAGTGGTGTGGCATGACTGGCCGTTGGTGCTCGGAACAACCTGTGTGGGCAGGCTGCTGGGAGTGGTCGGGCGTGCACTGGTAGCGTGGGCGATGGGCCGAATGGCTGGGCTGTCGGCCAGCGGTGAGGGCCGTGGCTGGCACCGGGGATGGAATAGAAGTATGGGCATTGTTTTGGGCTTCAGCACTGATGAGCTTATCGTGCAACAACGCAAAGGAGATGGAAGTGTCATTGGCCTGAATAGCATTACTTAGTTCTTTAAAGCTAGGAATCATCTAAACCATTGAGAACTTTGAGCACAAGATCCTCTTGATCCGTAGTAACACCAATAAGAGAGAATTCATCAACGACACCTTTAATATCAAGCATAAATTATGTGATTGTACAAGTACCTTTGAGGGGATTGTGGATATGATTCTTGAGAGCAAGAATGCACCCCCTTGATGATTTACCGTATATGGAGGTGAGAGTTTTCCAAGCCTCATGAGATGTGGTAGCGGCAGCAATGAAGGAGATGAGATTCGGTGTGATAGATCCGATAATGGCACTCAAGATGAGACGATCTTGACGCTTCCAGAAGTGATGCAGCAGATTAGGTTTGGTGGAAGTGCCATCGGGAATGGTGGTCGCAGGGCACGGATAGGACACGCCTACAAACCTGAACAGATCGTATTCGAGCAAGAGCATGCGGATTTGGAAACTCCAGGCTACATAGTTGGTAGATATGAGTTTTAGGGGAGCCTGAGACGTGGTGTTGAACGCAACGAGGCGAGGCAAATAGGAGGACGAATCCTCAATCGCGGCGGTAGTGCCAGCATTAATTGATGACGTGGGGTGTGTTGTTTGGGGCCATGGTAGTGCATGATATTTTTGCTGGGATGTGAGGTCGACAACTGCAATATGTCTGCGTGAGGCAGTGGATTAGCGGCTGTAAAGGCAGCCGTGTGGATTAGGGTTTTCGGCTGCTATAGGTCGAGAATGAAGAACCCACAATTCTTCTAAATCATCCAAGATTCACACTAATACTCAATCTCCACCTAAGGCATTTAAGAGGAAGATTGTGTATTTAGATGTTTATGGAAAATAAATTAGCCCTTTTCAATTAATGAAAATAAGGCAAGTTTGGGTTCCAAAAGGTATATCTAACCCTCTAGGATCCAACTTTCAAAGGGTACCTAAGTTTTGATTTGTAACAGGTTCTAGTGGATTCATCAACAAAGAAAAGAAGTTCTAAAGAACTTACATGGTACTGGGACAGTGGATGTTCAAGACATATGACTGGAAACAAAGATCTTCTCACTGATTTTGTTGAACAAGATGGACCACAAGTAACTTTTTGATGACAATTCACAAGGTTCAACCAAAGGTTATGGAATTCTCAAAATTGGTACTGTAAGTATTTCAAATGTTTCATATGTCTATGGTCTGAAACACAATCTATTCTCAATAAGCCAATTCTATGATAAAGGTTTTAATGTTGAGTTTTCTAGTAACTTGTGCTATATTAAAAAACAAATCAAATCAATCTATTCGTTTCACGATTGGTTTTAACTCAGTTGCTAAATCATCTGAACTTCAAGACTTTGAACAAACTTGCAAGATTATCTTTAGCAGATGGTTTACCAAATGAAGTATATATTCACAAAAGAACATGTCTGTCAAGCTTGTCAAGAAGGAAAACAAGTTAAAGCTTCCTTCAAAACAAAGACTGCCATCTCAACTGCAAGAGTATTACAATTACTTCACATGGATTTATTTGGACCTACAGTTACAATTATAAAATGACATGAGCACAAATATAAGCATAACCAAGCCTATCACTCAGAGCTTCTTACAACAAAGTCTAGGGTTACAACACCAATCGTGAAACGAATAGGGGTTAACACCACTAAAATGTAAGAAAAATGGGCATGTAAAATTAAAATTCTATTTTTAGGATATTATTTTAATTTTTCCCATATTTTCATAATTTAATATATATATTTTGCGGAAGATTATTGTACAAAAAACACAAAAATTGGATATTAGGCTAGAAGCACGTAAGTTACTCGATTTGGACATTAGGTTACTTGAATTGGAAAAAAAATGTACAAACAAATGGACTAAAATTGGACATTAGGTTAGAGAGTCGCACGCGTGCATTTTCTGGTATTTTTTTAAAAAAAGGTAAAAAATTACTACTAATTTGCCAAAAAAAATGACCAAAATTGTAGACTCTTCTAAAGTGTCCGTAAATTACTCAAATCCTATATTTAGTTAATTATAATTTCAGGAAATCACCAAAACCTAATATTGAAAGAATACATAAAGAAAATAATTTCGGAATACAGGTTGATCGGCCTCCTCCCCTTCACCACCGCAACCAATTAGCAAGTCAAGCACTATCTTATGGGCTGAAATTTTGTCATCACATCATGAAACCTAGCTTTCAGAACTCTTTCTACCTGATCTGGGCGACCGTTCATGACTAGCAAGACGAGCTCTGGATTAAAGGCCACATTATGCGATTTACACTTTTTCGCCATCGTTCAATTACTCCATAACCGACTGCTCTCTCTTTTTCTCTCCCTCTTGCCTTCCACGTGTTTGTATATATATCCCAAAAAAGATTTTAATTCTAGAATCTTGCCGATATGCGTATTGTATTTTTTTAACAATAAAAAGGGTATTATATTTACAATTACAAAAGGTACTCAACAAGGTCAATCGGACAATTATAAAATGACACGATGACAAATCTAAGCATAACCAAGTCTATCACTCAGAGCTTCTTACAACAAAGTCTAGGGTTACAACACCAATCCTGAAACAAATAGGGATAAACACCACTAAAATGTAGGGAAAATGGGCATGTAAAATTAAAATTCTATTTTCAGGATATTATTTTAATTTAATTATTTTAATTTTTCCCATATTTTCATAATTTAATATATATATTGTGCGTGCGGAAGATTATTGTACAGAAAACACAAAAATTGGATACTAGGCTAGATGCTTGTACGTTACTCGATTTGTACATTAGGTTACTTGGATTGGACACAAAATGTACAAACAAATGGACTAATCTTGGACATTAGGTTAGAGTCGCACGCGTGCATTTTCTGGTAATTTTTTTAAAAAAGGTAAAAAATGACCAAAATTGTAGACTCTTTTAAAATGTTCATACGTTATTCAAATTCCTATATTTAGTTCAATATAATTTCAGGAAATCACCAAAACCTAATATTCAAAGAATACATAAAGAAAATAATTTCGGATTACAGGTTGATCGGCCTCCTCCCCTTCCCCGCTGCAACCAATTAGCAAGTCAAGCTCTGTCTTATGGGCTGAAATTTTGTCATCACATCATGAAACCTAGCTTTCAGAACTCTTTCTACCTGATCTAGGCGACCGTTCATGACTAGCAAGATGAGCTCTGGATTAAAGGCCACATTTTCCGATTTACACTTTTTCGCCATCGTTCAATTACTCCATAACCGACTGCTCTCTCTTTTTCTCTCCCTCTAGCCTTCCACGTGTTTGTATATATATCTCAAAAAAGACTTTAATTTTAGAATCTTGCCGATATGCATATATTTGTATTTTTTAACCACAAAGAGGGTATTATATTTAAATATACAAAAGGTACTCAATAAAGTCAATTGGGGTTACAATTATAAAATGACACGAAGACAAATATAAGCATGACCAAGCCAATCACTCAGAGCTTCTTACAACAATGTCTAGGGTTACAACACCAATCCTTAAACGAATAGGGTGTTAACACCACTAAAATGTAAGGAAACTGAGCATGTAAAATTAAAATTCTATTTTTATGATATTATTTTAATTTTTCCCATATTTTCATAATTTAATATATATATTGTGCAGAAGATTCACTACAACAAAATGCATTTTTCGTAACAAAATTATTTGTAACCAACAATAAAATGGTTACAAAAAGATAATTTATTGTAACAAAATTTTATTTTTGTTACAAAAAATCTTATTTTAAATAACACTAAGTAATTGTTGTTACAAATAGTAAAATGTTGGTTACAAATAGATTGATTAAATTAAATGGGCATATATAAAATCTTAGAATTATTTTTATTCCTTTTATGAAAATTTTATATATATATTCAAAACACACGCAAATTACTTAAAAACGCGGGAAATCTAAGAGAGGAAATCTTAAATTTTTAATTCTTATTTCCTACCCTAGAAACCTCTACTAACGCAGCTACGATAAGCCCTAAATTCCTAATTCTTAAACATACGGCCGCCGTCATCCCCATCCACTGTATACTGTCGGCGTCCCCATCCTCTGCCTTTCACCCCTTCTATCACAGTCCCCACGCGGAAGTTTTCATAGACTCAAGCGCAGGCATAGGAGCAGTGCGTCACTCTTCATCGTCGAGACGCGTTAGCATTAGCACTCTTTGAGTTCGAGTTGTGTTTACGTCTCTCTTTCGATGCTCCCTTGAATTTGAGTCTAAGGACCAGTTCGTAGAGGGCTTGACTTTGGACGCTGAATAAGGAACAATTAGTGTGAAATTTTGAGTGTGATTGAGGAATACTGATTTTCATTTCCAGGTACACTAATCTGAATGCGATTTTGATTTGAATAAACAGTTCTCGATTTTTAATTGACGAGTTTGGATTTTATTGGTTACTATTTTGCTCTACTTTGACTTTATACTTGTTTGAATTTAGCAATTAATCTATTGGTTCTTCATTATTGTTGATTTATTTTTTCTAAAGTTTGAATCGAATGTTTGAATTCTCTGATCAAAGTTGCTTGCCAAGTTTGTATTTGGATTTCATGTGGGTAATGTTCACAGTTTATCGGTTTGGCTGGAATTCATATTTATTCTGATTTTTGGTAATCAGAATTGTCTGATTCAATATATGGAATTAACGATGTTTAGTCTCCGACTCGTTCACAGTTTCAATTTTGTGTGACTTTGGTGTGAAGCCTCACTACAATGTTCAATTCTTACCACTGTATTTTATTGATTTTACTTTCATGGTGTGATTTTGGTCATGATTAGAAACATGAAAAACAATTAATTACTTTGGTAAGGAATTGTTATGGATTAGAAAAGAAGGAAGCTGAATTGTAAAGGCATGAGTTATGAGAAGGAACATGTTTCCTACTTCTTTTAAGTCCTAAATGATTACACGTAATGTGAAGATTTATAAGCTAAAATCATGGTCTGCTTTGCTTTTTCATCCATTATATAAAGATTTGATTTATTGTGTTTGTCACAATCGGTCTCTTTGGCTGAGTGAGATCCCATAGTTTAGTCCTCTGGTATGTGTGTGCATACTCACTTAAATAATATTGGAATGTGATTTATCCTTGATTTTACGAAAAGTGAAATTCGAACCGCGAAAGCTTCTACGGTGTTGAATGGGGGACTTAGATTCCTTGTCCATGCTGAAAAAATCAAGCTCAGATTTCACCATGGCTGTGAGCTTTTTTCTAGAAAGAAAGAAAGAAGATAAAGGGATTTTTATAATTAAGGCAGAGTATATATGCTTTTATATAGATGAATAAATTGTATGGTCAGAGGGAACAGAGAATACTGTTTCTTAGTAAATGAAAAGCACTAGGACAATGTAAAATGAGGTTACAATTATAATTACTTGTAATACTTTATTCAATTTTATGTGCACTGTTCTACTTTAATAATTAATATGAGTCTCATTTTAATGAACGAATAATGGCATATAGATATAAGATATTAGGTCCTCTAAGGCCCGTTTGGTGGCACGATAAGTAAACCTCCGTTAACATTTGATAGGTATCTGTTTAGACCATTCATGAATGTTTGACTGACGTTTGGTACGCATGGTGAAATTCAAGATATCAGTTGAATAAAAAATAGTTGAATTAATGTGCACTAATATAATGACAAAAATTTCCTCTTACAATTTCTGGAATTGCTCTAGTCTCTAGCTAAAGAGTACTTTGGTGCAGGAATATGTTTTTTTTTAAAGGAAACAGAGGAACATGGGTTATTGGAATAAGAGATTGATTTACTGCTATGAGAATAACAACAAATAAAATGGGGATTAGGTGACATTGGTGACCCGGATAAACACTTTTGAGGCTCTTCGTCATTAGCTATTGTGGAAGTTGAGAACGGAAAAATATGCCTTATTTCATTGCTACATATCCTATGCTTGAACTTTTTTTTCCTTCTTTAAAAATAGTGTTTAATTTCATTGAACTTGCAGGTTATAAGTAACATATATACCCTTTAATGTAACAAAATGGTAATAGATGCAATAGAAACAAAGTGTGTTATTTTGGTGGAAGATGGTGATCCTCTTCAGCAATAAAAAAAGGTACGGAGTGTTTTTATCTTTTGATGAACATTTTTTGTTTATTAATGATTGATCGATCTAGTGACAATGTAGGTTCAGGATGTTGTGCACATGATGAAAATGGAGCTTGGGAAAGTTTGGATACTCAACAATAACTGCAAGGTATACGCTCACCCATTTGCAACTCATTGAACATCGAATAAGTCACATAGTTCACAGTCCCTTATTGCTTAAATATCTAGAATCATAATGGTTTTCATTTTATATCGTTCCTTACTGTATTAAATGCTAAAGACTTGGTTAAGTCAAATTGTGTGTACAATTCCATGTTAACTTCATCGTTACAAGTTCCAAGGAGTTTATACACTTTACATGATGGCAGATATATCTATTTATTTCATCACAAAGATATTTGGATGTCTAGTTGCCGAACCAGTTAAAAAGACTTACAAGTTTCTATCGAGCTCAGTGGATGACAAGCATAATGTTTTGTTTTTGCAAAGGAGAAAAAAAAAGGAACTCAACAACTCTTCAATTTGGTGGTGTTGGTCTGAAGAGGGAAATCATAACAAAGGATAATGTCAAAAGTCCCGAAGAAGGAAACCATGGAGCGATTTTGTGCGACATTGGTTTTTTTTTTTTTTTGGTGTTTATTTGTATGTGTAACATTGCATTTTTGATTGAGTGTATTTAGAGAATTGATATTTTCTTCAATAAAAAATATTGCAATATGACATTTGCTTTATGATTTCTCATATATATATAATTTATTTGTATTTATTATTTATTTTTAGAATGAAATGAGCTAGTAATTGTAATAATATATTAGTAACTAATCAAATATATTAGCATCAAATATACGACTACAAATTTATTTGTAACAAAATTGATTTTTTGAACAAAACTTGCAACATTTTGTAACCAAACTTTTGTTACAATTGCTATGGTTTTTGTAACTGAAAAAAGTGTCGTTACAATTGTATTGGTAACGAAATTGAATTTTTTTTCGTTACAAGAACTTTTTGCGACGAGCTTTGCAAGACCAACTTTTGTAACGAAATGTTTCGTTACAAAAGGTTTTTGTAACCAAAAAATGACTTTTTGTAACCAATTTTTTCGTTACAAAAAGTGCATTTTGTTGTAGTGATTATTGTACAGAAAACACAAAAATTGGATACTAGGCTAGAAACTCGTATGTTACTCGATTTGGACATTAGGTTACTTGAATTGGACAAAAATGTACAAACAAAAGGACTAAAATTGGACATTAGGTTAGAGAGTCGCACGCCTGCATTTCTTGTAATTTAAAAAAAAAAAGGTAAAATATGACTAAAATTTGCCAAAAAATGACCAAAATTGTAGACACTTTTAAAGTGTCCATGCGTTACTCGAATCCCATATATAGTTAAATATAATTTCAAAAAATCACCAAAACCTAATATTAAAATAATACATAAAGAAAAGAATTTTGGAAAATAGGTTGATCGGCCTCCTCCACTTCACCACCGCCACCAATTAGCAAGTCAAGCTCTGTCTTATGGGCTGGAATTTTGTCATCACATAATGAAACCTAGCTTTCAGAACTCTTTCTACCTGATCTGGGCGACTATTCATGACCAGCAAGCGAGGTCTGGATTAAAGGCCACATTTTCCAATTTATACTTTTTCGCCATCCTTCAATTACTCCATAACCGACTGCTCTCTTCTTTTCTCTTCCTCTCGCCTTCCACGTGTGTGTATATATATCCCAAAAAAAGACTTTAATTCCAGAATCTTGTCGATATTTGTATATTTTTTTTTAACAACAAAAAAGGAACTCAACAAAGTCAATCAGAGTTACAAATATAAAATGACACGAAGACTAATCTAAGTATAACCAAGCCTATGACTCAGAGCTTCTTACAACAAAGTCTAGGGTTACAACACCAATCCTGAAACAAATACGGGTTAACACCACTAAAATGTAAGGATCGAAAATGGGCATGTAAAAATAAAATTGTATTTTTAAGGATATTATTTATTTATTTTTCCCATATTTAAATAAGATTAATTATTGAACAGAAAACACAAAAATTGGATATTAGGATAGAAGCTCGTAATTTACTCGAATTGGACATTAGGTTACTTGGATTGTACAAAAAATGAACAAACAAATGGACTAAAATTGGACATTAGGTTAGAGAGTCGCACGCGTGCATTTCTGGTAATTTAAAAAAAAAAGGTAAAAAATGACTACAATTTGCCAAAAAAAAAAGACCAAATTTGTAGAGTCTTTTAAAGTGTCCGTTCGCTACTCGAATCCTATATTTAGTTAAATATAATTTCAAGAAATCACCAAAACCTAATATTGAAAGAATACATAAAGAAAAGAATTTAGGAAAACAGGGCAGCAATTTCGTCATCACATCATGAAACCTAGCTTTCAGAACTCTTTCTACCTGATCTGGGCGACCGTTCATGAATAGAAAGACGAGCTCTGGATTAAAGGCCACATTTTCCGATTTACACTTTTTCGCCATCCTTCAATTACTCCATAACCGACTGTTCTCTTCTTTTCTCTCCTTCTTCCTTCCATATGTGTGTATATATTCCAAAAAAAGACTTTAATCCCAGAATCTTAACGATATGTTTATATATTTTATTTTTTTTGGACAAAAAAAAGAGTACTCAACTGGGTCAATCAGAGTTACAATTATAAAATGAGCTTCTTACAACAAAGTTTAGGGTTACAAAATCAATCCTGAAACAAATAGAGGTTAACACCACTAAAATATAAGAAAAGTGGGCATGTAAAAATAAAATTGTATTTTTAAGTATATTATTTTAATTTACTTATTTTAATTTTTCCTATATTTTCATAATTTAATATATATATATATATATATATATATATATATTGTGCGGAAGATTATTGTACAGAAAACACAAAAATTGGATATTAGGCTAGAAGCTCGTAAGTTACTCGATTTGGACATTAGGTTACTTGAATTGGACAAAATGTACAAACAGAAGGAGTAAAATTAGACATTAGGTTAGAGAGTACGTCGCACGCGTGCATTTCTGGTAAAAAAAACATTAAAGAGGTAAAAAAATGACTATAATTTGCCAAAAAAATGACTAAAATTGTAGACTCTTTTAAAGTGTCCGAACATTACTCGAATCCTATATTTAGTTCAATATAATTTCAAAAAATCACCAAAACCTAATATTGAAATGATACATAAAGAAAAGAATTTCAGTATGTTGGGCCTTCTTCTCATGAGATTTTGAGATCAAGATTTCTTCCGAAATTGCCCTCGAAACGGAGCATGAGGGCGCCCAGGATGAGGTGGACTAGTACCCTTCACGCCCGCATTGTTCATGCAGTTGAGCTTCTTGGTGGACATGAAAGTATATAAATTTTTATTACTTTAATTCTTACCCCCCTTTTTATTTTTTTAATTATTTATATATCCTTATGTGTGTGTGTGTCACAAGGTTATTTTCTGCCTAAGAATTTTCGCCTTGCGCGGCACTGATCACGCACAATCAGTCAGCCCACAATCTCACCAACACTCGTGTTTAATTATCAGAGTATGTTTAATTCGATTTATGCAAGCAAGTATGTAAATCACGCAGCGGAATTAAAGCATACAGCACACACAGCACATACGGGAACTCATTTCCCAACCTTTGAATTAACGCACAAATTACAAAGGAATGCCAAGGCTTGCACACACGAATTCTGTGCAACTCAGGGCCTAATTACAATATATGTAAATGATGGACAACCCCCATCAATAGGACGAATTAATTACAGCCATCGGATCAGAATTCCGCCAAGTGTCGCAATCCTACAGCATCTGGCCTCATAGGCAGTTTTCTGCCCCAAAACTGCCTTGCAACTGTTTGCCAACCGTCCAGCCATATCCAAATCCGTCTACTCCACTGAGTAAGCTGCCTAGGACGAGTTAGACGCTCATCGTCCGCACACCGCCCGACCAAGTGCCTCAACTGCCGCCTAGACGCGCACCGTCCAGCCGCTCGGCCAGCACTAGGCCAACTGCCTAGTACTTGGCCGACCACAAACTGCCTTCAGCACCAATTTCGTCCGCCCCAAGATTAGTCCAGCGCATCCGGACTAAGTGTAGCCGCATGCCACACCAAAACCAGCCAAGTCGTCCACTGCCGAGAACGTCTTGACACCACCCAGCCGAGACGCCCCATGAACTAGGCACGTCTCGGCAACCAACATCTAAGGGGCTAACAGTGTGTTATAATAAAATTGGGATATGATTTTAGGGGCAACTCCAAAGTCGGTTCTTGAGCTGATGGATGTCAAAGATCTCACTCTTGCTCATGTCAAAAGCCATTTACAGGTACTACTACACCCATTTTTTGTATTTCTTCACCCATGGATTATTAAGTGAAAAGGGATTTTTTGTATTTCTTCACCCATGGATTATTAAGTGAAAAGGGATTTTTTGTATTTCTTCACCCATGGATTATTAAGTGAAAAGGGATCAATGGGCATGTATGTATGTATGTGTTATGACCAACAATGCCACATTTTCCAATTTATATTTAATTTTTAATAAAATTTCAGATTTATATTTTATGTAAAATAATTTTCATAATAATTTTTAATTTTAAGAATAAAATAGCATTTTTAAGGATATTATTTTTATTTATTTATTTTGATTTTTTCACAAATTTTCATAATTTTGAATAATTTAATTTATATATATATATATATATATATATAAGGAAGATGATTGTACAGAAAACACGAAAATTGGATATTAGGCTAGAAGCCCCAATTTATTTCATGCGTGAGAGTTGCACATGTGCATTTTTTGGTAATTTAGAAAATATTGGCAAGAAATGACCAAAAATTGTAGACTTTTAAGTGCTAGTATTGGAAAAATTCATCCAAACCTAATATTGGAAGAATACATAATGATAAGAATTTCCGAAAACAGGTTGATCGTTCTCCTCCCCTTCACAACCGCCACCAATTAGCAAGCAAGCTCCGTCTTATGGGCTGCAATTTTGTCATCACAGCATGAAACCTAGCTTTTAAAACTCTTTCTACCTCATCTGGGCGGCCGTTCGCGACTAGCAAGAAGCATTCCGGAGACGAAGTTGGATAGCTCAAGTGGTTAGAGCACCACTACCTAGGCTTTAGATCCTGGGTTCGAGTCATGGGGAGGGGAAAAGGGATGGGTATTTAATGTAATTCAAAAAAAAAAAAAAAAAGAAGCATTCCGGATTAAAGGCCACATTGCCCGATTTACGTTTTATTTGATTAAATATTTTCACAATCATTATAATTTTTAATTGCAATAATAAAATTGTCTTTTTAATATTATTAATATATTTTTTTAAGACAAAAAATGTACAAAAAAAGACTAAAATTGGACATTAGGCTGGAGAGTCGCACGCGTGCATTTCTGGCAAAAAAAATTTTAAATTGGTAAAAAATGACTATAATTGGCCAAAAAAATGACCCAAACCATAGACTCCTTCAAGTGCTCGTACGTTACTCGAATCCTATCTTTAGTTCAATATAATTTCAAGAAATCGCCAAAACCTTGATCTGGGCGACCATTCATGACTGCCAATACGGGCTACAGATTAAACGCCACATTTTCCAATTTACATTTAATTTTTTAAAATATTTTCAGACTTATGTTTTATTATTTAATAATTATACTTGTTCGTACTAAAACATGTTTTTTAGTTCAAGAAATTTTGTCGTCGCCAATATAATTTCAAGAAATAGCCAAAAACCTAATATTGGAAGAATACATAAGGAAAAGGTTTTCGGAAAACAGGACAGCCTCCTCCCCTTCACCACCGCCACCAATTAACAAGTCAAGCGTCTACTTATGAGCCGCAATTTTGTCTTCACGGAAAGGAACCAACCTTTTCTACCCAATCAGGGCGACCGTTCATGACTGGCAAGATGGGTTCCGGATTAAAGGCCACATTTTCCGATTTACATTTATTTTTTAAAAATAGAAAACGTGGAGAAATTGAGAGGAGCGCCGCGCAGAGATTGTGCAGAATTGGAGTTGTATATTTAACTATACTTCCTATTTTTATTTTTTAACGGAAGCAGTTAACTACATTTCCTAGATATATACACAATCTCTTATATATGACTAAATTATATATGCTCCTCAAAGCATAGCAAATTCCTAATATAATTTTATTGATAACTAACTAACTACTTGCCATAACGTCTCATTTTCGTGTATGTGTTTGTAAGTAACAGACATTTGTTGGTTAATAATTTGTGGCAAAAGTTCACGCGAGTCGAAACATGACTTTCAAATTAAGTTCCGAAATATTGGATGACGCCCCAAAAAAAAAATTGTGATGCCGCACGTATATTCAAACAGCTGTTGTCAGGTATGATTTTACTACGGAATGTATATTTTCCATCTCAAATAATATTGTCTCACACAAGAATTTGTTATAGTTCAAAGTTCAAACACATGTAGTCCACAACTAGCCCATTTTTCTGGCCCACTTCCCTATTTTAAAACATTTGTCAATCTGGCCCAATGGATGATGAGACCCAAAGTTATATGCAAATTTCCCTCAGCCGTTGGATAAAAGTGATTGATACAAGTAATCTCAGTGTGTGTCACCCTCAACTGTATATATATACCACCATTTTAGCATAGTAAATAGTATTTCGATTATATGATTACATAAAAGAATCCCTTCAATCAATTAACCATCTTTTTCCATGGAAAACAATCCAATTTCATTCACCTGCAGCATTAACAGTTTGATCAACGCTATGACAAACTATTTGCCGCCCGTCCTTGAAGCACAACCACCTGCGGAAATCGTGAATCAAGTAATGAGAGATGTAGATCTTGGTCCAGGTGGAGAAAATGAGACACAATTTGTTGGATCTAGTTCATGGTACTGCAGGAATCTTTGGACAAAGACTGAGGATAGGTACTAATTTTACTTTAATTAATTATGTTAATTTACTTACTGCTGAAAATATCATGTTTTTATTGCAATTTTCGACTTCATGCAGGAAACTGGTTAGCCTGGTGGAGAAATATGGATTGGGCCAATGGAAATTAATATCCCAAGAGATGCCCGGAAGAAAGGGGAAGCAGTGCAGGGAAAGATGGCATAATAATTTAAGACCTAATATCAAGGTTTAATTTACTTTCTCTTAATTAATTTTCTTGGAATTTTTATTAACCCTCTTTTTGATTAATTCGTCACATGTTTAAGAGGAAATTAACATCTTGAATTAAAGTGATACAAACATTAATTTGTAGTTCAGAGGTATTGAAAAAAAAAGAAAAAAAAAGCCACTTTAATTTCTATTAGAGAATCATTTGAATGAATTCAACAAAGACTTTTTCCAGGATTTTTAGAATGCTTGATTTTCCTATAAATAAAGCATCCGTAATTTGTTGCAATGGCACAGAAATTGATGAGCCTCACCCAACCCCCACCCACCCACCAGGGCTCCTCCTTATTATTTTATATATAGAAAATTTGGCACTACTTGTGATGTAAAAAAAAAAAAAACAGGTACACATGTTGTAGTTAATTATAATTAATTTTGATGATATATAATTCAGAAAGGCACAGTGTGGACGGAGGAAGAGGAAAGGATACTTATTGCACAACATGAGAGATTTGGAAATCGATGGTCAGAGATTGCAAAATGCCTTCCAGGCAGATCTGAAAATGCAGTCAAGAACCATTTTAACTCCACTAAAAGAAAGACCCTTTATTCAACAAAAAGGCTCAATAGGCAAAGTGGCGTTGCTCAATCCATTCTCTTGGAAGAATACATCAAGAAACAGTTTTTAGGAATCGGATCGGCCTCCTCCTCCTCCTCCACCACCTCCGCCAGTGCACCATTGCACAACGTATATGGTTATAGTGGCATTAATGCCCTTGATGATGATGACTCAATTTCATATTTAATGACAAGCGCGCAGGACGAGGAGATGAGCTTTATGAGGAACCTCTTTCCGTGTAATGGAAATATTCCGTGTGAGATAAACGATGCAGACAATGCTCCGAATTTCACCATTCGAGGAGGGATATTTGGAGATCCAAACATGGAGTGAATCAACATAAATATGCTGCACATTGGGTTTAAAGAAATTTAGTAGTACTGTAATATTCTTTAATTAACTGTATATAAATAATCTAGTATTATATATGTGTCATGTACTGTATGTATTTTCATTACATTATCTAGTCCTTTATGTAAATTTTAATTAATTGAATATAAATAATTAATCTAGTATTATATATGTGTCATGTATGTATTTTCATTACATTATCTAGTCCTTTATGTAAATTTTAATTAGTATATATATGTGTGCAAGTTTGTGTGCAGGTGTATGTTTTTCATTTCACAGCTGCATGCAATGTTGTTTTTTAGTGAAATATGGTTTTCACTTTCCCTAGACTTCTCTTGTTGTTATCTTCGTTTACACAATTAATTTGACTATAATATGCTTTGAAGAAATTCACGAAATATTTATGGAGTCACCTAAATGCCTCGTGTGATGATCAACAAGTTTTGATAAATTTTATTGATATCTTGTTGGAACGCGCGTATCATTTTGTGTACGTATATTTTGTATGGAAGCTTATATACTGCTGTCTTTATCGGTTTTTTAGTTTTCGTTATATATATATAGATTATCGTCTATTTTCGTTATATATATATATATATACACGTGCGCGCACGACTGATGACAAATTGACAATTGCACGTACAGTACGAGATTCAAAGAAAATATATATTACTTTGTCGAACATTTTTCTATTCTAAAAATGAAATAATTGTGATGTAAAAGGCACGAATATAGTTTGAGCCAAAAAAAAAGATCTTTGAAATTCAATTTGTCAAATATTTACTCTATAATGAAGCAACAAATGTGCAGGAAGTTAGCACATTTTTGACAATAATTTTGAGAGAGTACAAAATCTAATTTTGAAAATCTTATTATTAATTTACAGAATGTAATTCGTGCATGCTTTTTCCCGATTTGGTGAGACTTTTCTTTTGTATACTTAAATATATTTTGACTTGGTATGTAATCTCCTATATAAGATTACTAAAATGTTGACAAAAAATTCAGTCATATATACTTTCTTGAAGAAAAAGATAGCATGTCTGGAGAATAATTAATTAAATTTGCCTCTTCTTCATAGAGAACAAATTAAGGAGAAAGAAAATGAACAATATAAATAACTTTTAAAATTTGTTCCATTCAAAACCCATGTCCTTGAATGTTTTTAGAGATTAATTTTACAAATGGACCAGTAATTTTATCGGAGTCCACAAATGGACCAGTAATTTCTTTTTCTATTTTGTCATTGTACTCTCAATTTATATCTCCATTTTAGTCTTTTTTGTATCAATTTTGATCATTTTACTGATTTTTTTGTATCAATTTTTTTGTATCTCCACAAAAGATCTTTTTTGTATCAATCTAATTTTATTGGAGTCCACAAAACATATCAAATTGCCACGTCAAATCTATTTTTTTTAAATATCTTATAAATAATATTGAAGTACATAAAATCAGGGTTGCAGAAACTGGCCTAGGCCGCAATTTATGTATAGTCGGTTTAGAAAATCAGTCGTGACATTAGGCGGGCCAATTTCGCCTAGTCGCTTGGGGTTTTTTCTAAACTATTTTGGTTTGCGCAGAAAGAAAGAAAATGATACGGAAATGGAATCATATTTATGTTGGTGCGGTTGGGTTTTGGGCCTTTTGGCTGTTTTTCCCTAACGCCCGCCTAGCGATTTTTGACTTTTACAACCTTGCATAAAATACTTTATAAAAAAAAATTAAAAAAATCTCCACAAGCTAATTATTAAAAATCCCTAATAAAAAATTCTACAAAAAATAATGAATAAATATAGATAATATAAATCAAATGCAAAAATATTATTATAAATTAAAATATATATTTTTTAAAAAATAGGGTTAATTCTGGTTAAATTTGTATTTTTAAGATTCCCTTTTCATAATTAATTGGCTTGTGGGATTTTTTTTTTAATTAATAATGTATTTTTTGTTCTTAAATATTATTTGTAAGATTTTTTTTTTTCATAATAGATATGACATGCGAGTATAACAAGGACCCAGTGTGATATTTTTTGTCAATGTGGCCCCTCCAAATAAAAAATTAGACCAAAATAAATTGAGACTTAAATTGAAAAAACAAAAACGTTCCAAGAACTTTTGTGGACTTGATAAATTTATAGAACCATTTCTAAATAATCTCGATGTTTTTAATTAAAAAGGGAATAAAATTTACAAAGATAAAATGATCAACTTGCTATAGTAACGTCATTATCCCCTGCCACCATTTAAATCTCATTAAATTATAGTAAGGTATATCGTAAAAGTCACCCTACTAGCTACAAGAATAAAGTCATTACAAAAGTTTTTATTTTTTTTACGAATAATAGTCGCAACAGTGTCGAGGATAGCCGTCATCGGCCACCGAGAGACAAAGTCGTTTACGGGTTCATGAGACGCCTTCTCATCGATTGTGTAGGCAAGCATACCAATTCCTCCTCACACTCGTCCCAACCGGTTCAATTCTTTTGTTCCGTCTTTCGTGTGGTATGATGAAGAGAAGAGATGATTTTATTAATAATGAGAACGAGTATATATAGATTACATACGGGAGTGAAACACCAGATTCGAGTAGGGGTAGGTGGCACCAATGTTGTCACTGTAGAGAGTTGGGGTTGTTGCAGGCAACGGAACCGAGAGTTCCGACAGAAGAGAGCGAACCTATTGCAACTCAGCAGCGGCGATAGCCCGATACTCAGCCTCATTAGACGACCGAGCAACCGAGCATTGCTTTCGAGAACACCTGGACATAGGATTAGCACCAAGGAATATAATAAAGACGATGGTGGAGGTACGATCATCACAGTTCCTAGCCCAGTCAACATCCGAGAAACTGTGAAGAGTCAATGGAGAGTTACACCGAAGAGGAAGGGAGAAGTGACGTGTCCCATTCAAATAGCGAAGAAGACGCTTAACAGCCCCTCAATGAGTCTCAGTTGGTGATTCAGGTGAAATTTACACACTTTAGATGCACATGTGAAGCGTATTTTGATGTAGATTTCATTGAATTATGGATTGATTATGATAATTTGAGCCAAAATGAGGGAAAGGTTGTGTTTTATCGATTTTGTAGGAAATACGATGGAATTTGGAGCAAAACACTAACCATACTTCACTGGATCAAGAAGAGGAGTGCACCATTGGATCCGGCTCGAAAAATGGAGTGGAATAGCAAAAAGAATCGAGTCGATCGGACACCCGAAGCAAACGATATGCACAAAACAACGAACAAGCACTACAGAAAACTACACATTTTGTGACGAAAATTTTTGCGACGACAGAAAAATCGTCACAATTTGTTACTTAAACGCGACGAAGTTTATTTTTCGTCATTAAAGTATCAGAAATTGTGACAAAATTTAAATTCGCCACCACTTATAATTTTTTTCGTCGCAAAATTGTGCATTTCATGACGATGTTAATGAATATGTCACAATAATAATATGTGACGATTTTAGTAATAAATGGTGACGAAATTCGACGTCGTGAAAAATATTTTTTCTTGACGATTCTAAACTTTCGTCACAATAATAATTGGTGACGATTTTAATAATAATTGATGACGATATTTGACGTCATATAAAATATATTTTCTTGACGATATTATTTTTCATCATTAATTATTCGAAATATTTAGTGACAAAATATTTTTATCACAATAGTTATTGATGACGATTTTAATAATAATTGATGACGATATTTGACGTCATGAAAAATATGTTTTCATGACAATACTATTTTCGTCATTAATTATTCGAGATATTTAATGACAAAATATTTTCGTCACAAAAATAATTGGTGACAATTTTAATAATAATTGATGACGATATTCGACGTCATAAAAAATATATTTTCATGACAATACTATTTTTTATCATTAATTGTTTGAAATATTTAGTGACAAAATATTTTCATCACACTAATAATTGGTGACAATTTTCATAGTAATTGATGACGACATTCGATGTCATGAAAAATATATTTTCATAATTATATTATTTTTTATCATTAATTATTCAAAATATTTAGTGGCAAAATGTTTTCGTCACAAAATTAACTGATGACAATTTTAATAATAATTGATAACGATATTCGACGTCACAAAAACACATATTTTCATGACAATACTATTTTTTGTCATTAATTATTCGAGATATTTAGTGACAAAATATTTTCGTCACACTAATAATTGGTGACGATTTTCATAATAATTGACGACGATGTTTAACGTCCTAAAAAATATATATATATTCATGACGATACTATTTTTCGTCATTAATTTATTCAAAATATTTATTCACAGTATATTTTCGTCCCAAATTGGTGACGATTTTAATAATAATTGATAACGATACTCAACGCCATAAAAACATATATTTTCATGACGATACTATTTTTAATCATTAATTATTTGAGATGTTTAGTGTTAAATTTTTTGTCACTGATAACTGGTGAAGATTTTAATAAGGCACCGGAAATTGACACCCACCTTTCTTATAAATGAACTCACTTAATTTTTTATATAGTTTTTATACTAATAAAAAAATGTCTCAACTACCCTTATTAAATAAATATATATACCCACGTTTTTTCACCAATTAAAATTCATTCTATACATAAACTAACCCGATGAAAAGTCCATCTCTTTTCTATGTAGAAAAGTAACCTCTTTTCACTTCCATACATAAAATGATTAATCTTAGTGATGATCAAGAAACAAAAAATATGGTGAACACAATAAATTCCCAACAAAATGTGTATATTTCCTTTTCTTTTCTCGTAGTTTTATAGTTCTCTTATCGTATTTTTTATTAAGCTTGAATTGTTTTCTGTAAATAATGAAAATAAATTTACAAAAATAACAATTAACTTAGACATAAAATCACTCATGTACCATATAGAAAAAAAAATTGTTCTAACTAATTTGTATATTAAAATAATGTCAAATAACTTCATTTCACCCATTGTTTGACACTTATTGTCCACAAACTTAATCAAACATAGAGAAAATATATAACTCTTTAGTAGCATTTCAGTCCAAACACTAGAGCAATGAACAAAAATCTAATTTGACTTCAATTAAATATGCTTTTGGATATCTTGTAGCTACACGCAGAAGTTGAACATGAACAATTTGAGTAGCACAATACTCGAAAAATATATATGGTATTAGTTCACATACAATGTCGTATTAGTTTTTAAATAGTATAGTATTAATTATTATATTCCTTTTCAATCACACCCCCAACTATTGAAACTTTTAAAATACATATTTATTGTCAACAATCAAAATCAAATAAACAAAATCATGAAAATAAATTTACAAAGTCACCATTAGCATGGACACAATATCACTATCATCCAATGTTTGTCACTTATAGTATCATCTAAAGTAATCAAGGTCCAGTATATTAATATTTATATGAGGAAAATTAGCAAGTATAATTATATATTACATCTAAATTTTTGCAAACAGGATATCATATAATAGTAAAAAATTAAAAAAATGAATGTTCAAATTGGACGACAGAAGAACATCCAACATCAGCACTATTAACCTTAAGCATTCCCCAAGCCCCAGTTCATTTATATTGCATTCCCCCTTTTTTTTTTCTGCTGGGGTGGAGGTGATGGCTAGGTGTAGGGGTGAGCAACTGAGCACAATTCGGATTTTAACTCAACAGACATGGCCTCTCTCAAACGGGGATATTTAAGAGCCTGAGCAATAGTAGTAGGTTCAACATCAAGGGGAGAAGTAGAGGTGAGACAGTACCTCAAGTTTGGCTTGGTGATGTTGTTCTAAGAACGAGTCACCATGGGGTGGCGAGAAACAGAGGCCGGTGCAGGGGGAACCGGTGATGGAGAGGCAGTGGGGGATGTCAGCGTAGGCGGCGGCGCTGGTGGTGCCACAGATGGAGAAGGCGGGAGGGTAATAGAAGGTGGTGCAGGGATCGTATGACCAATTAGATAAGGGGATGGGGGAGAGGTGGGAGTGGAGACATTGGTGTAGGGTAGGATAGACTCAACAAAGTCAACGTGGCGGGATGCATAGACTCTTTGGGTGGACTTGTCAAGGCAGAGGTAGGCGCTTTGAGTGGGAGAGTAACCAACAAACACACACTGGGTGAAGCGGTTTTCAAGTTTGTGAGAGGTGTAAGGATGAAGCCAAGGGAAGCATTGGCAGCTAAACACCCGAAGTTTGGTGATATTGGGAGGATGACCGAACAACTTTTCATAGGATGAGAGCATGCTAAGGGAAGGTTTGGGTAGGCGATTTATGAGGTAGGTGGTAGTGGACATGGCGTAAGGCCATAGGGTAAGTGGCATGGCCGGAAGCATGATGAAGAAGGGCTAGGCCAGTGTCAACGACATGACGATAACGGCGCTCGGAAGCACCATTGTGCTCAAGAGTGTGTGGGGGGAGTGGTTAGGTGAGTTATTCCATGGGTTGTGAGGAAGGGACGGAGTGCGATGAATTCTCCACCATTATCTGAGTAGAGGATTTTGATTTTAGTGGAGAGGTAGTTTTCAACTAGAGCTTTGAATGCGATAAAGGTGGGAAGAACATCAAATTTACGTTTTAACGGATAAAGCCATATGTATTTTGTGAAATGATCAACAAAGATAACATAATATTTATAACCATCATATCATAAAAAAGGAGATGTCCACACATCAGAAAAAATTAATTGCAAAAGTATAGTAGAGTTTAATCAGGAATCCATAAAAGGTAGTTTATGACTCTTAATGCACTTACGAGACTCACAAGTATGGTGAGATGATTTATTAAACTGAAGATTATTTGCTGATAAAGTAAAATGTAAAATACGAGTGGAGGGGTGACCAAGACGAGCATGCCACGTGGAAGTGGGTTGGCGGGACAATTAAGGTGAGGGCAGTGGGAGTGGGTTTAGAGCGGACACCAGCAGGCCAAATGTACAACCCATTAATGTGCGGACCTCGGAGAAGAACACCCCCGTAAGACAATCCATCACCTGAAAATCAGAGAATACAATATTAATATTATTTTGACGGTATAGTTGTGAGACAGATAACAGGCTTTTCGACATGGAAGGAACAAAAATAGGATCTAAAAATACAAGAGAGTTCAAATCCTTAAAATATAAAGAGCATGTGTGCGAAATACATAACTTGTTACCATTACCCACAACAAAATCATCACTTATGTCATATGGAGAGTGTATGGACAGATTAGCCAAGTCTGTAGTAATATGGTGCGATGCGCCCGAGTCAAGGATCTAATTCGAGGAGGATATATAGGTTAGAGGCAGTCGTGTACGCCGAGGGAGTTTGATAGGTGGACGGCGCTGGGGCACGCGGGGAGGGCACGTACGACTGGATTTCAGGGCAGCGGTGCGCCGAGTGTCCAGGGGTGCCACATAGTTGGCACTTGCCGTGATAAGGTCTGGGCGAGGAGACCGAGTGGTGTGGCATGACTGGCCGTTGGTGCTCGGAACAACCTGTGTGGGCAGGCTGCTGGGAGTGGTCGGGCGTGCACTGGTAGCGTGGGCGATGGGCCGAATGGCTGGGCTGTCGGCCAGCGGTGAGGGCCGTGGCTGGCACCGGGGATGGAATAGAAGTATGGGCATTGTTTTGGGCTTCAGCACTGATGAGCTTATCGTGCAACAACGCAAAGGAGATGGAAGTGTCATTGGCCTGAATAGCATTACTTAGTTCTTTAAAGCTAGGAATCATCTAAACCATTGAGAACTTTGAGCACAAGATCCTCTTGATCCGTAGTAACACCAATAAGAGAGAATTCATCAACGACACCTTTAATATCAAGCATAAATTATGTGATTGTACAAGTACCTTTGAGGGGATTGTGGATATGATTCTTGAGAGCAAGAATGCACCCCCTTGATGATTTACCGTATATGGAGGTGAGAGTTTTCCAAGCCTCATGAGATGTGGTAGCGGCAGCAATGAAGGAGATGAGATTCGGTGTGATAGATCCGATAATGGCACTCAAGATGAGACGATCTTGACGCTTCCAGAAGTGATGCAGCAGATTAGGTTTGGTGGAAGTGCCATCGGGAATGGTGGTCGCAGGGCACGGATAGGACACGCCTACAAACCTGAACAGATCGTATTCGAGCAAGAGCATGCGGATTTGGAAACTCCAGGCTACATAGTTGGTAGATATGAGTTTTAGGGGAGCCTGAGACGTGGTGTTGAACGCAACGAGGCGAGGCAAATAGGAGGACGAATCCTCAATCGCGGCGGTAGTGCCAGCATTAATTGATGACGTGGGGTGTGTTGTTTGGGGCCATGGTAGTGCATGATATTTTTGCTGGGATGTGAGGTCGACAACTGCAATATGTCTGCGTGAGGCAGTGGATTAGCGGCTGTAAAGGCAGCCGTGTGGATTAGGGTTTTCGGCTGCTATAGGTCGAGAATGAAGAACCCACAATTCTTCTAAATCATCCAAGATTCACACTAATACTCAATCTCCACCTAAGGCATTTAAGAGGAAGATTGTGTATTTAGATGTTTATGGAAAATAAATTAGCCCTTTTCAATTAATGAAAATAAGGCAAGTTTGGGTTCCAAAAGGTATATCTAACCCTCTAGGATCCAACTTTCAAAGGGTACCTAAGTTTTGATTTGTAACAGGTTCTAGTGGATTCATCAACAAAGAAAAGAAGTTCTAAAGAACTTACATGGTACTGGGACAGTGGATGTTCAAGACATATGACTGGAAACAAAGATCTTCTCACTGATTTTGTTGAACAAGATGGACCACAAGTAACTTTTTGATGACAATTCACAAGGTTCAACCAAAGGTTATGGAATTCTCAAAATTGGTACTGTAAGTATTTCAAATGTTTCATATGTCTATGGTCTGAAACACAATCTATTCTCAATAAGCCAATTCTATGATAAAGGTTTTAATGTTGAGTTTTCTAGTAACTTGTGCTATATTAAAAAACAAATCAAATCAATCTATTCGTTTCACGATTGGTTTTAACTCAGTTGCTAAATCATCTGAACTTCAAGACTTTGAACAAACTTGCAAGATTATCTTTAGCAGATGGTTTACCAAATGAAGTATATATTCACAAAAGAACATGTCTGTCAAGCTTGTCAAGAAGGAAAACAAGTTAAAGCTTCCTTCAAAACAAAGACTGCCATCTCAACTGCAAGAGTATTACAATTACTTCACATGGATTTATTTGGACCTACAGTTACAATTATAAAATGACATGAGCACAAATATAAGCATAACCAAGCCTATCACTCAGAGCTTCTTACAACAAAGTCTAGGGTTACAACACCAATCGTGAAACGAATAGGGGTTAACACCACTAAAATGTAAGAAAAATGGGCATGTAAAATTAAAATTCTATTTTTAGGATATTATTTTAATTTTTCCCATATTTTCATAATTTAATATATATATTTTGCGGAAGATTATTGTACAGAAAACACAAAAATTGGATATTAGGCTAGAAGCACGTAAGTTACTCGATTTGGACATTAGGTTACTTGAATTGGAAAAAAAATGTACAAACAAATGGACTAAAATTGGACATTAGGTTAGAGAGTCGCACGCGTGCATTTTCTGGTATTTTTTTAAAAAAAGGTAAAAAATTACTACTAATTTGCCAAAAAAAATGACCAAAATTGTAGACTCTTCTAAAGTGTCCGTAAATTACTCAAATCCTATATTTAGTTAATTATAATTTCAGGAAATCACCAAAACCTAATATTGAAAGAATACATAAAGAAAATAATTTCGGAATACAGGTTGATCGGCCTCCTCCCCTTCACCACCGCAACCAATTAGCAAGTCAAGCACTATCTTATGGGCTGAAATTTTGTCATCACATCATGAAACCTAGCTTTCAGAACTCTTTCTACCTGATCTGGGCGACCGTTCATGACTAGCAAGACGAGCTCTGGATTAAAGGCCACATTATGCGATTTACACTTTTTCGCCATCGTTCAATTACTCCATAACCGACTGCTCTCTCTTTTTCTCTCCCTCTTGCCTTCCACGTGTTTGTATATATATCCCAAAAAAGATTTTAATTCTAGAATCTTGCCGATATGCGTATTGTATTTTTTTAACAATAAAAAGGGTATTATATTTACAATTACAAAAGGTACTCAACAAGGTCAATCGGACAATTATAAAATGACACGATGACAAATCTAAGCATAACCAAGTCTATCACTCAGAGCTTCTTACAACAAAGTCTAGGGTTACAACACCAATCCTGAAACAAATAGGGATAAACACCACTAAAATGTAGGGAAAATGGGCATGTAAAATTAAAATTCTATTTTCAGGATATTATTTTAATTTAATTATTTTAATTTTTCCCATATTTTCATAATTTAATATATATATTGTGCGTGCGGAAGATTATTGTACAGAAAACACAAAAATTGGATACTAGGCTAGATGCTTGTACGTTACTCGATTTGTACATTAGGTTACTTGGATTGGACACAAAATGTACAAACAAATGGACTAATCTTGGACATTAGGTTAGAGTCGCACGCGTGCATTTTCTGGTAATTTTTTTAAAAAAGGTCAAAAATGACCAAAATTGTAGACTCTTTTAAAATGTTCATACGTTATTCAAATTCCTATATTTAGTTCAATATAATTTCAGGAAATCACCAAAACCTAATATTCAAAGAATACATAAAGAAAATAATTTCGGATTACAGGTTGATCGGCCTCCTCCCCTTCCCCGCTGCAACCAATTAGCAAGTCAAGCTCTGTCTTATGGGCTGAAATTTTGTCATCACATCATGAAACCTAGCTTTCAGAACTCTTTCTACCTGATCTAGGCGACCGTTCATGACTAGCAAGATGAGCTCTGGATTAAAGGCCACATTTTCCGATTTACACTTTTTCGCCATCGTTCAATTACTCCATAACCGACTGCTCTCTCTTTTTCTCTCCCTCTAGCCTTCCACGTGTTTGTATATATATCTCAAAAAAGACTTTAATTTTAGAATCTTGCCGATATGCATATATTTGTATTTTTTAACCACAAAAAGGGTATTATATTTAAATATACAAAAGGTACTCAATAAAGTCAATTGGGGTTACAATTATAAAATGACACGAAGACAAATATAAGCATGACCAAGCCAATCACTCAGAGCTTCTTACAACAATGTCTAGGGTTACAACACCAATCCTTAAACGAATAGGGTGTTAACACCACTAAAATGTAAGGAAACTGAGCATGTAAAATTAAAATTCTATTTTTATGATATTATTTTAATTTTTCCCATATTTTCATAATTTAATATATATATTGTGCAGAAGATTATTGTACAGAAAACACAAAAATTGGATACTAGGCTAGAAACTCGTATGTTACTCGATTTGGACATTAGGTTACTTGAATTGGACAAAAATGTACAAACAAAAGGACTAAAATTGGACATTAGGTTAGAGAGTCGCACGCCTGCATTTCTTGTAATTTAAAAAAAAAAAGGTAAAATATGACTAAAATTTGCCAAAAAATGACCAAAATTGTAGACACTTTTAAAGTGTCCATGCGTTACTCGAATCCCATATATAGTTAAATATAATTTCAAAAAATCACCAAAACCTAATATTAAAATAATACATAAAGAAAAGAATTTTGGAAAATAGGTTGATCGGCCTCCTCCACTTCACCACCGCCACCAATTAGCAAGTCAAGCTCTGTCTTATGGGCTGGAATTTTGTCATCACATAATGAAACCTAGCTTTCAGAACTCTTTCTACCTGATCTGGGCGACTATTCATGACCAGCAAGCGAGGTCTGGATTAAAGGCCACATTTTCCAATTTATACTTTTTCGCCATCCTTCAATTACTCCATAACCGACTGCTCTCTTCTTTTCTCTTCCTCTCGCCTTCCACGTGTGTGTATATATATCCCAAAAAAAGACTTTAATTCCAGAATCTTGTCGATATTTGTATATTTTTTTTTAACAACAAAAAAGGAACTCAACAAAGTCAATCAGAGTTACAAATATAAAATGACACGAAGACTAATCTAAGTATAACCAAGCCTATGACTCAGAGCTTCTTACAACAAAGTCTAGGGTTACAACACCAATCCTGAAACAAATACGGGTTAACACCACTAAAATGTAAGGATCGAAAATGGGCATGTAAAAATAAAATTGTATTTTTAAGGATATTATTTATTTATTTTTCCCATATTTAAATAAGATTAATTATTGAACAGAAAACACAAAAATTGGATATTAGGATAGAAGCTCGTAATTTACTCGAATTGGACATTAGGTTACTTGGATTGTACAAAAAATGAACAAACAAATGGACTAAAATTGGACATTAGGTTAGAGAGTCGCACGCGTGCATTTCTGGTAATTTAAAAAAAAAAGGTAAAAAATGACTACAATTTGCCAAAAAAAAAAGACCAAATTTGTAGAGTCTTTTAAAGTGTCCGTTCGCTACTCGAATCCTATATTTAGTTAAATATAATTTCAAGAAATCACCAAAACCTAATATTGAAAGAATACATAAAGAAAAGAATTTAGGAAAACAGGGCAGCAATTTCGTCATCACATCATGAAACCTAGCTTTCAGAACTCTTTCTACCTGATCTGGGCGACCGTTCATGAATAGAAAGACGAGCTCTGGATTAAAGGCCACATTTTCCGATTTACACTTTTTCGCCATCCTTCAATTACTCCATAACCGACTGTTCTCTTCTTTTCTCTCCTTCTTCCTTCCATATGTGTGTATATATTCCAAAAAAAGACTTTAATCCCAGAATCTTAACGATATGTTTATATATTTTTTTTTTTTTGGACAAAAAAAAGAGTACTCAACTGGGTCAATCAGAGTTACAATTATAAAATGAGCTTCTTACAACAAAGTTTAGGGTTACAAAATCAATCCTGAAACAAATAGAGGTTAACACCACTAAAATATAAGAAAAGTGGGCATGTAAAAATAAAATTGTATTTTTAAGTATATTATTTTAATTTACTTATTTTAATTTTTCCTATATTTTCATAATTTAATATATATATATATATATATATATATATATATTGTGCGGAAGATTATTGTACAGAAAACACAAAAATTGGATATTAGGCTAGAAGCTCGTAAGTTACTCGATTTGGACATTAGGTTACTTGAATTGGACAAAATGTACAAACAGAAGGAGTAAAATTAGACATTAGGTTAGAGAGTACGTCGCACGCGTGCATTTCTGGTAAAAAAAACATTAAAGAGGTAAAAAAATGACTATAATTTGCCAAAAAAATGACCAAAATTGTAGACTCTTTTAAAGTGTCCGAACATTACTCGAATCCTATATTTAGTTCAATATAATTTCAAAAAATCACCAAAACCTAATATTGAAATGATACATAAAGAAAAGAATTTCAGTATGTTGGGCCTTCTTCTCATGAGATTTTGAGATCAAGATTTCTTCCGAAATTGCCCTCGAAACGGAGCATGAGGGCGCCCAGGATGAGGTGGACTAGTACCCTTCACGCCCGCATTGTTCATGCAGTTGAGCTTCTTGGTGGACATGAAAGTATATAAATTTTTATTACTTTAATTCTTACCCCCCTTTTTATTTTTTTAATTATTTATATATCCTTATGTGTGTGTGTGTCACAAGGTTATTTTCTGCCTAAGAATTTTCGCCTTGCGCGGCACTGATCACGCACAATCAGTCAGCCCACAATCTCACCAACACTCGTGTTTAATTATCAGAGTATGTTTAATTCGATTTATGCAAGCAAGTATGTAAATCACGCAGCGGAATTAAAGCATACAGCACACACAGCACATACGGGAACTCATTTCCCAACCTTTGAATTAACGCACAAATTACAAAGGAATGCCAAGGCTTGCACACACGAATTCTGTGCAACTCAGGGCCTAATTACAATATATGTAAATGATGGACAACCCCCATCAATAGGACGAATTAATTACAGCCATCGGATCAGAATTCCGCCAAGTGTCGCAATCCTACAGCATCTGGCCTCATAGGCAGTTTTCTGCCCCAAAACTGCCTTGCAACTGTTTGCCAACCGTCCAGCCATATCCAAATCCGTCTACTCCACTGAGTAAGCTGCCTAGGACGAGTTAGACGCTCATCGTCCGCACACCGCCCGACCAAGTGCCTCAACTGCCGCCTAGACGCGCACCGTCCAGCCGCTCGGCCAGCACTAGGCCAACTGCCTAGTACTTGGCCGACCACAAACTGCCTTCAGCACCAATTTCGTCCGCCCCAAGATTAGTCCAGCGCATCCGGACTAAGTGTAGCCGCATGCCACACCAAAACCAGCCAAGTCGTCCACTGCCGAGAACGTCTTGACACCACCCAGCCGAGACGCCCCATGAACTAGGCACGTCTCGGCAACCAACATCTAAGGGGCTAACAGTGTGTTATAATAAAATTGGGATATGATTTTAGGGGCAACTCCAAAGTCGGTTCTTGAGCTGATGGATGTCAAAGATCTCACTCTTGCTCATGTCAAAAGCCATTTACAGGTACTACTACACCCATTTTTTGTATTTCTTCACCCATGGATTATTAAGTGAAAAGGGATTTTTTGTATTTCTTCACCCATGGATTATTAAGTGAAAAGGGATCAATGGGCATGTATGTATGTATGTGTTATGACCAACAATGCCACATTTTCCAATTTATATTTAATTTTTAATAAAATTTCAGATTTATATTTTATGTAAAATAATTTTCATAATAATTTTTAATTTTAAGAATAAAATAGCATTTTTAAGGATATTATTTTTATTTATTTATTTTGATTTTTTCACAAATTTTCATAATTTTGAATAATTTAATTTATATATATATATATATATATATAAGGAAGATGATTGTACAGAAAACACGAAAATTGGATATTAGGCTAGAAGCCCCAATTTATTTCATGCGTGAGAGTTGCACATGTGCATTTTTTGGTAATTTAGAAAATATTGGCAAGAAATGACCAAAAATTGTAGACTTTTAAGTGCTAGTATTGGAAAAATTCATCCAAACCTAATATTGGAAGAATACATAATGATAAGAATTTCCGAAAACAGGTTGATCGTTCTCCTCCCCTTCACAACCGCCACCAATTAGCAAGCAAGCTCCGTCTTATGGGCTGCAATTTTGTCATCACAGCATGAAACCTAGCTTTTAAAACTCTTTCTACCTCATCTGGGCGGCCGTTCGCGACTAGCAAGAAGCATTCCGGAGACGAAGTTGGATAGCTCAAGTGGTTAGAGCACCACTACCTAGGCTTTAGATCCTGGGTTCGAGTCATGGGGAGGGGAAAAGGGATGGGTATTTAATGTAATTCAAAAAAAAAAAAAAAAAGAAGCATTCCGGATTAAAGGCCACATTGCCCGATTTACGTTTTATTTGATTAAATATTTTCACAATCATTATAATTTTTAATTGCAATAATAAAATTGTCTTTTTAATATTATTAATATATTTTTTTAAGACAAAAAATGTACAAAAAAAGACTAAAATTGGACATTAGGCTGGAGAGTCGCACGCGTGCATTTCTGGCAAAAAAAATTTTAAATTGGTAAAAAATGACTATAATTGGCCAAAAAAATGACCCAAACCATAGACTCCTTCAAGTGCTCGTACGTTACTCGAATCCTATCTTTAGTTCAATATAATTTCAAGAAATCGCCAAAACCTTGATCTGGGCGACCATTCATGACTGCCAATACGGGCTACAGATTAAACGCCACATTTTCCAATTTACATTTAATTTTTTAAAATATTTTCAGACTTATGTTTTATTATTTAATAATTATACTTGTTCGTACTAAAACATGTTTTTTAGTTCAAGAAATTTTGTCGTCGCCAATATAATTTCAAGAAATAGCCAAAAACCTAATATTGGAAGAATACATAAGGAAAAGGTTTTCGGAAAACAGGACAGCCTCCTCCCCTTCACCACCGCCACCAATTAACAAGTCAAGCGTCTACTTATGAGCCGCAATTTTGTCTTCACGGAAAGGAACCAACCTTTTCTACCCAATCAGGGCGACCGTTCATGACTGGCAAGATGGGTTCCGGATTAAAGGCCACATTTTCCGATTTACATTTATTTTTTAAAAATAGAAAACGTGGAGAAATTGAGAGGAGCGCCGCGCAGAGATTGTGCAGAATTGGAGTTGTATATTTAACTATACTTCCTATTTTTATTTTTTAACGGAAGCAGTTAACTACATTTCCTAGATATATACACAATCTCTTATATATGACTAAATTATATATGCTCCTCAAAGCATAGCAAATTCCTAATATAATTTTATTGATAACTAACTAACTACTTGCCATAACGTCTCATTTTCGTGTATGTGTTTGTAAGTAACAGACATTTGTTGGTTAATAATTTGTGGCAAAAGTTCACGCGAGTCGAAACATGACTTTCAAATTAAGTTCCGAAATATTGGATGACGCCCCAAAAAAAAAATTGTGATGCCGCACGTATATTCAAACAGCTGTTGTCAGGTATGATTTTACTACGGAATGTATATTTTCCATCTCAAATAATATTGTCTCACACAAGAATTTGTTATAGTTCAAAGTTCAAACACATGTAGTCCACAACTAGCCCATTTTTCTGGCCCACTTCCCTATTTTAAAACATTTGTCAATCTGGCCCAATGGATGATGAGACCCAAAGTTATATGCAAATTTCCCTCAGCCGTTGGATAAAAGTGATTGATACAAGTAATCTCAGTGTGTGTCACCCTCAACTGTATATATATACCACCATTTTAGCATAGTAAATAGTATTTCGATTATATGATTACATAAAAGAATCCCTTCAATCAATTAACCATCTTTTTCCATGGAAAACAATCCAATTTCATTCACCTGCAGCATTAACAGTTTGATCAACGCTATGACAAACTATTTGCCGCCCGTCCTTGAAGCACAACCACCTGCGGAAATCGTGAATCAAGTAATGAGAGATGTAGATCTTGGTCCAGGTGGAGAAAATGAGACACAATTTGTTGGATCTAGTTCATGGTACTGCAGGAATCTTTGGACAAAGACTGAGGATAGGTACTAATTTTACTTTAATTAATTATGTTAATTTACTTACTGCTGAAAATATCATGTTTTTATTGCAATTTTCGACTTCATGCAGGAAACTGGTTAGCCTGGTGGAGAAATATGGATTGGGCCAATGGAAATTAATATCCCAAGAGATGCCCGGAAGAAAGGGGAAGCAGTGCAGGGAAAGATGGCATAATAATTTAAGACCTAATATCAAGGTTTAATTTACTTTCTCTTAATTAATTTTCTTGGAATTTTTATTAACCCTCTTTTTGATTAATTCGTCACATGTTTAAGAGGAAATTAACATCTTGAATTAAAGTGATACAAACATTAATTTGTAGTTCAGAGGTATTGAAAAAAAAAGAAAAAAAAAGCCACTTTAATTTCTATTAGAGAATCATTTGAATGAATTCAACAAAGACTTTTTCCAGGATTTTTAGAATGCTTGATTTTCCTATAAATAAAGCATCCGTAATTTGTTGCAATGGCACAGAAATTGATGAGCCTCACCCAACCCCCACCCACCCACCAGGGCTCCTCCTTATTATTTTATATATAGAAAATTTGGCACTACTTGTGATGTAAAAAAAAAAAAAACAGGTACACATGTTGTAGTTAATTATAATTAATTTTGATGATATATAATTCAGAAAGGCACAGTGTGGACGGAGGAAGAGGAAAGGATACTTATTGCACAACATGAGAGATTTGGAAATCGATGGTCAGAGATTGCAAAATGCCTTCCAGGCAGATCTGAAAATGCAGTCAAGAACCATTTTAACTCCACTAAAAGAAAGACCCTTTATTCAACAAAAAGGCTCAATAGGCAAAGTGGCGTTGCTCAATCCATTCTCTTGGAAGAATACATCAAGAAACAGTTTTTAGGAATCGGATCGGCCTCCTCCTCCTCCTCCACCACCTCCGCCAGTGCACCATTGCACAACGTATATGGTTATAGTGGCATTAATGCCCTTGATGATGATGACTCAATTTCATATTTAATGACAAGCGCGCAGGACGAGGAGATGAGCTTTATGAGGAACCTCTTTCCGTGTAATGGAAATATTCCGTGTGAGATAAACGATGCAGACAATGCTCCGAATTTCACCATTCGAGGAGGGATATTTGGAGATCCAAACATGGAGTGAATCAACATAAATATGCTGCACATTGGGTTTAAAGAAATTTAGTAGTACTGTAATATTCTTTAATTAACTGTATATAAATAATCTAGTATTATATATGTGTCATGTACTGTATGTATTTTCATTACATTATCTAGTCCTTTATGTAAATTTTAATTAATTGAATATAAATAATTAATCTAGTATTATATATGTGTCATGTATGTATTTTCATTACATTATCTAGTCCTTTATGTAAATTTTAATTAGTATATATATGTGTGCAAGTTTGTGTGCAGGTGTATGTTTTTCATTTCACAGCTGCATGCAATGTTGTTTTTTAGTGAAATATGGTTTTCACTTTCCCTAGACTTCTCTTGTTGTTATCTTCGTTTACACAATTAATTTGACTATAATATGCTTTGAAGAAATTCACGAAATATTTATGGAGTCACCTAAATGCCTCGTGTGATGATCAACAAGTTTTGATAAATTTTATTGATATCTTGTTGGAACGCGCGTATCATTTTGTGTACGTATATTTTGTATGGAAGCTTATATACTGCTGTCTTTATCGGTTTTTTAGTTATCGTTATATATATATAGATTATCGTCTATGTTCGTTATATATATATATATATACACGTGCGCGCACGACTGATGACAAATTGACAATTGCACGTACAGTACGAGATTCAAAGAAAATATATATTACTTTGTCGAACATTTTTCTATTCTAAAAATGTAATAATTGTGATGTAAAAGGCACGAATATAGTTTGAGCCAAAAAAAAAGATCTTTGAAATTCAATTTGTCAAATATTTACTCTATAATGAAGCAACAAATGTGCAGGAAGTTAGCACATTTTTTACAATAATTTTGAGAGAGTACAAAATCTAATTTTGAAAATCTTATTATTAATTTACAGAATGTAATTCGTGCATGCTTTTTCCCGATTTGGTGAGACTTTTCTTTTGTATACTTAAATATATTTTGACTTGGTATGTAATCTCCTATATAAGATTACTAAAATGTTGACAAAAAATTCAGTCATATATACTTTCTTGAAGAAAAAGATAGCATGTCTGGAGAATAATTAATTAAATTTGCCTCTTCTTCATAGAGAACAAATTAAGGAGAAAGAAAATGAACAATATAAATAACTTTTAAAATTTGTTCCATTCAAAACCCATGTCCTTGAATGTTTTTAGAGATTAATTTTACAAATGGACCAGTAATTTTATCGGAGTCCACAAATGGACCAGTAATTTCTTTTTCTATTTTGTCATTGTACTCTCAATTTATATCTCCATTTTAGTCTTTTTTGTATCAATTTTGATCATTTTACTGATTTTTTTGTATCAATTTTTTTGTATCTCCACAAAAGATCTTTTTTGAATCAATCTAATTTTATTGGAGTCCACAAAACATATCAAATTGCCACGTCAAATCTATTTTTTTTAAATATCTTATAAATAATATTGAAGTACATAAAATCAGGGTTGCAGAAACTGGCCTAGGCCGCAATTTATGTATAGTCGGTTTAGAAAATCAGTCGTGACATTAGGCGGGCCAATTTCGCCTAGTCGCTTGGGGTTTTTTCTAAACTATTTTGGTTTGCGCAGAAAGAAAGAAAATGATACGGAAATGGAATCATATTTATGTTGGTGCGGTTGGGTTTTGGGCCTTTTGGCTGTTTTTCCCTAACGCCCGCTAGCGATTTTTGACTTTTACAACCTTGCATAAAATACTTTATAAAAAAAAATTAAAAAAATCTCCACAAGCTAATTATTAAAAATCCCTAATAAAAAATTCTACAAAAAATAATGAATAAATATAGATAATATAAATCAAATGCAAAAATATTATTATAAATTAAAATATATATTTTTTAAAAAATAGGGTTAATTCTGGTTAAATTTGTATTTTTAAGATTCCCTTTTCATAATTAATTGGCTTGTGGGATTTTTTTTTTAATTAATAATGTATTTTTTGTTCTTAAATATTATTTGTAAGATTTTTTTTTTTCATAATAGATATGACATGCGAGTATAACAAGGACCCAGTGTGATATTTTTTGTCAATGTGGCCCCTCCAAATAAAAAATTAGACCAAAATAAATTGAGACTTAAATTGAAAAAACAAAAACGTTCCAAGAACTTTTGTGGACTTGATAAATTTATAGAACCATTTCTAAATAATCTCGATGTTTTTAATTAAAAAGGGAATAAAATTTACAAAGATAAAATGATCAACTTGCTATAGTAACGTCATTATCCCCTGCCACCATTTAAATCTCATTAAATTATAGTAAGGTATATCGTAAAAGTCACCCTACTAGCTACAAGAATAAAGTCATTACAAAAGTTTTTATTTTTTTTACGAATAATAGTCGCAACAGTGTCGAGGATAGCCGTCATCGGCCACCGAGAGACAAAGTCGTTTACGGGTTCATGAGACGCCTTCTCATCGATTGTGTAGGCAAGCATACCAATTCCTCCTCACACTCGTCCCAACCGGTTCAATTCTTTTGTTCCGTCTTTCGTGTGGTATGATGAAGAGAAGAGATGATTTTATTAATAATGAGAACGAGTATATATAGATTACATACGGGAGTGAAACACCAGATTCGAGTAGGGGTAGGTGGCACCAATGTTGTCACTGTAGAGAGTTGGGGTTGTTGCAGGCAACGGAACCGAGAGTTCCGACAGAAGAGAGCGAACCTATTGCAACTCAGCAGCGGCGATAGCCCGATACTCAGCCTCATTAGACGACCGAGCAACCGAGCATTGCTTTCGAGAACACCTGGACATAGGATTAGCACCAAGGAATATAATAAAGACGATGGTGGAGGTACGATCATCACAGTTCCTAGCCCAGTCAACATCCGAGAAACTGTGAAGAGTCAATGGAGAGTTACACCGAAGAGGAAGGGAGAAGTGACGTGTCCCATTCAAATAGCGAAGAAGACGCTTAACAGCCCCTCAATGAGTCTCAGTTGGTGATTCAGGTGAAATTTACACACTTTAGATGCACATGTGAAGCGTATTTTGATGTAGATTTCATTGAATTATGGATTGATTATGATAATTTGAGCCAAAATGAGGGAAAGGTTGTGTTTTATCGATTTTGTAGGAAATACGATGGAATTTGGAGCAAAACACTAACCATACTTCACTGGATCAAGAAGAGGAGTGCACCATTGGATCCGGCTCGAAAAATGGAGTGGAATAGCAAAAAGAATCGAGTCGATCGGACACCCGAAGCAAACGATATGCACAAAACAACGAACAAGCACTACAGAAAACTACACATTTTGTGACGAAAATTTTTGCGACGACAGAAAAATCGTCACAATTTGTTACTTAAACGCGACGAAGTTTATTTTTCGTCATTAAAGTATCAGAAATTGTGACAAAATTTAAATTCGCCACCACTTATAATTTTTTTCGTCGCAAAATTGTGCATTTCATGACGATGTTAATGAATATGTCACAATAATAATATGTGACGATTTTAGTAATAAATGGTGACGAAATTCGACGTCGTGAAAAATATTTTTTCTTGACGATTCTAAACTTTCGTCACAATAATAATTGGTGACGATTTTAATAATAATTGATGACGATATTTGACGTCATATAAAATATATTTTCTTGACGATATTATTTTTCATCATTAATTATTCGAAATATTTAGTGACAAAATATTTTTATCACAATAGTTATTGATGACGATTTTAATAATAATTGATGACGATATTTGACGTCATGAAAAATATGTTTTCATGACAATACTATTTTCGTCATTAATTATTCGAGATATTTAATGACAAAATATTTTCGTCACAAAAATAATTGGTGACAATTTTAATAATAATTGATGACGATATTCGACGTCATAAAAAATATATTTTCATGACAATACTATTTTTTATCATTAATTGTTTGAAATATTTAGTGACAAAATATTTTCATCACACTAATAATTGGTGACAATTTTCATAGTAATTGATGACGACATTCGATGTCATGAAAAATATATTTTCATAATTATATTATTTTTTATCATTAATTATTCAAAATATTTAGTGGCAAAATGTTTTCGTCACAAAATTAACTGATGACAATTTTAATAATAATTGATAACGATATTCGACGTCACAAAAACACATATTTTCATGACAATACTATTTTTTGTCATTAATTATTCGAGATATTTAGTGACAAAATATTTTCGTCACACTAATAATTGGTGACGATTTTCATAATAATTGACGACGATGTTTAACGTCCTAAAAAATATATATATATTCATGACGATACTATTTTTCGTCATTAATTTATTCAAAATATTTATTCACAGTATATTTTCGTCCCAAATTGGTGACGATTTTAATAATAATTGATAACGATACTCAACGCCATAAAAACATATATTTTCATGACGATACTATTTTTAATCATTAATTATTTGAGATGTTTAGTGTTAAATTTTTTGTCACTGATAACTGGTGAAGATTTTAATAAGGCACCGGAAATTGACACCCACCTTTCTTATAAATGAACTCACTTAATTTTTTATATAGTTTTTATACTAATAAAAAAATGTCTCAACTACCCTTATTAAATAAATATATATACCCACGTTTTTTCACCAATTAAAATTCATTCTATACATAAACTAACCCGATGAAAAGTCCATCTCTTTTCTATGTAGAAAAGTAACCTCTTTTCACTTCCATACATAAAATGATTAATCTTAGTGATGATCAAGAAACAAAAAATATGGTGAACACAATAAATTCCCAACAAAATGTGTATATTTCCTTTTCTTTTCTCGTAGTTTTATAGTTCTCTTATCGTATTTTTTATTAAGCTTGAATTGTTTTCTGTAAATAATGAAAATAAATTTACAAAAATAACAATTAACTTAGACATAAAATCACTCATGTACCATATAGAAAAAAAAATTGTTCTAACTAATTTGTATATTAAAATAATGTCAAATAACTTCATTTCACCCATTGTTTGACACTTATTGTCCACAAACTTAATCAAACATAGAGAAAATATATAACTCTTTAGTAGCATTTCAGTCCAAACACTAGAGCAATGAACAAAAATCTAATTTGACTTCAATTAAATATGCTTTTGGATATCTTGTAGCTACACGCAGAAGTTGAACATGAACAATTTGAGTAGCACAATACTCGAAAAATATATATGGTATTAGTTCACATACAATGTCGTATTAGTTTTTAAATAGTATAGTATTAATTATTATATTCCTTTTCAATCACACCCCCAACTATTGAAACTTTTAAAATACATATTTATTGTCAACAATCAAAATCAAATAAACAAAATCATGAAAATAAATTTACAAAGTCACCATTAGCATGGACACAATATCACTATCATCCAATGTTTGTCACTTATAGTATCATCTAAAGTAATCAAGGTCCAGTATATTAATATTTATATGAGGAAAATTAGCAAGTATAATTATATATTACATCTAAATTTTTGCAAACAGGATATCATATAATAGTAAAAAATTAAAAAAATGAATGTTCAAATTGGACGACAGAAGAACATCCAACATCAGCACTGTTAACCTTAAGCATTCCCCAAGCCCCAGTTCATTTATATTGCATTCCCCCTTTTTTTTTTCTGCTGGGGTGGAGGTGATGGCTAGGTGTAGGGGTGAGCAACTGAGCACAATTCGGATTTTAACTCAACAGACATGGCCTCTCTCAAACGGGGATATTTAAGAGCCTGAGCAATAGTAGTAGGTTCAACATCAAGGGGAGAAGTAGAGGTGAGACAGTACCTCAAGTTTGGCTTGGTGATGTTGTTCTAAGAACGAGTCACCATGGGGTGGCGAGAAACAGAGGCCGGTGCAGGGGGAACCGGTGATGGAGAGGCAGTGGGGGATGTCAGCGTAGGCGGCGGCGCTGGTGGTGCCACAGATGGAGAAGGCGGGAGGGTAATAGAAGGTGGTGCAGGGATCGTATGACCAATTAGATAAGGGGATGGGGGAGAGGTGGGAGTGGAGACATTGGTGTAGGGTAGGATAGACTCAACAAAGTCAACGTGGCGGGATGCATAGACTCTTTGGGTGGACTTGTCAAGGCAGAGGTAGGCGCTTTGAGTGGGAGAGTAACCAACAAACACACACTGGGTGAAGCGGTTTTCAAGTTTGTGAGAGGTGTAAGGATGAAGCCAAGGGAAGCATTGGCAGCTAAACACCCGAAGTTTGGTGATATTGGGAGGATGACCGAACAACTTTTCATAGGATGAGAGCATGCTAAGGGAAGGTTTGGGTAGGCGATTTATGAGGTAGGTGGTAGTGGACATGGCGTAAGGCCATAGGGTAAGTGGCATGGCCGGAAGCATGATGAAGAAGGGCTAGGCCAGTGTCAACGACATGACGATAACGGCGCTCGGAAGCACCATTGTGCTCAAGAGTGTGTGGGGGGAGTGGTTAGGTGAGTTATTCCATGGGTTGTGAGGAAGGGACGGAGTGCGATGAATTCTCCACCATTATCTGAGTAGAGGATTTTGATTTTAGTGGAGAGGTAGTTTTCAACTAGAGCTTTGAATGCGATAAAGGTGGGAAGAACATCAAATTTACGTTTTAACGGATAAAGCCATATGTATTTTGTGAAATGATCAACAAAGATAACATAATATTTATAACCATCATATCATAAAAAAGGAGATGTCCACACATCAGAAAAAATTAATTGCAAAAGTATAGTAGAGTTTAATCAGGAATCCATAAAAGGTAGTTTATGACTCTTAATGCACTTACGAGACTCACAAGTATGGTGAGATGATTTATTAAACTGAAGATTATTTGCTGATAAAGTAAAATGTAAAATACGAGTGGAGGGGTGACCAAGACGAGCATGCCACGTGGAAGTGGGTTGGCGGGACAATTAAGGTGAGGGCAGTGGGAGTGGGTTTAGAGCGGACACCAGCAGGCCAAATGTACAACCCATTAATGTGCGGACCTCGGAGAAGAACACCCCCGTAAGACAATCCATCACCTGAAAATCAGAGAATACAATATTAATATTATTTTGACGGTATAGTTGTGAGACAGATAACAGGCTTTTCGACATGGAAGGAACAAAAATAGTATCTAAAAATACAAGAGAGTTCAAATCCTTAAAATATAAAGAGCATGTGTGCGAAATACATAACTTGTTACCATTACCCACAACAAAATCATCACTTATGTCATATGGAGAGTGTATGGACAGATTAGCCAAGTCTGTAGTAATATGGTGCGATGCGCCCGAGTCAAGGATCTAATTCGAGGAGGATATATAGGTTAGAGGCAGTCGTGTACGCCGAGGGAGTTTGATAGGTGGACGGCGCTGGGGCACGCGGGGAGGGCACGTACGACTGGATTTCAGGGCAGCGGTGCGCCGAGTGTCCAGGGGTGCCACATAGTTGGCACTTGCCGTGATAAGGTCTGGGCGAGGAGACCGAGTGGTGTGGCATGACTGGCCGTTGGTGCTCGGAACAACCTGTGTGGGCAGGCTGCTGGGAGTGGTCGGGCGTGCACTGGTAGCGTGGGCGATGGGCCGAATGGCTGGGCTGTCGGCCAGCGGTGAGGGCCGTGGCTGGCACCGGGGATGGAATAGAAGTATGGGCATTGTTTTGGGCTTCAGCACTGATGAGCTTATCGTGCAACAACGCAAAGGAGATGGAAGTGTCATTGGCCTGAATAGCATTACTTAGTTCTTTAAAGCTAGGAATCATCTAAACCATTGAGAACTTTGAGCACAAGATCCTCTTGATCCGTAGTAACACCAATAAGAGAGAATTCATCAACGACACCTTTAATATCAAGCATAAATTATGTGATTGTACAAGTACCTTTGAGGGGATTGTGGATATGATTCTTGAGAGCAAGAATGCACCCCCTTGATGATTTACCGTATATGGAGGTGAGAGTTTTCCAAGCCTCATGAGATGTGGTAGCGGCAGCAATGAAGGAGATGAGATTCGGTGTGATAGATCCGATAATGGCACTCAAGATGAGACGATCTTGACGCTTCCAGAAGTGATGCAGCAGATTAGGTTTGGTGGAAGTGCCATCGGGAATGGTGGTCGCAGGGCACGGATAGGACACGCCTACAAACCTGAACAGATCGTATTCGAGCAAGAGCATGCGGATTTGGAAACTCCAGGCTACATAGTTGGTAGATATGAGTTTTAGGGGAGCCTGAGACGTGGTGTTGAACGCAACGAGGCGAGGCAAATAGGAGGACGAATCCTCAATCGCGGCGGTAGTGCCAGCATTAATTGATGACGTGGGGTGTGTTGTTTGGGGCCATGGTAGTGCATGATATTTTTGCTGGGATGTGAGGTCGACAACTGCAATATGTCTGCGTGAGGCAGTGGATTAGCGGCTGTAAAGGCAGCCGTGTGGATTAGGGTTTTCGGCTGCTATAGGTCGAGAATGAAGAACCCACAATTCTTCTAAATCATCCAAGATTCACACTAATACTCAATCTCCACCTAAGGCATTTAAGAGGAAGATTGTGTATTTAGATGTTTATGGAAAATAAATTAGCCCTTTTCAATTAATGAAAATAAGGCAAGTTTGGGTTCCAAAAGGTATATCTAACCCTCTAGGATCCAACTTTCAAAGGGTACCTAAGTTTTGATTTGTAACAGGTTCTAGTGGATTCATCAACAAAGAAAAGAAGTTCTAAAGAACTTACATGGTACTGGGACAGTGGATGTTCAAGACATATGACTGGAAACAAAGATCTTCTCACTGATTTTGTTGAACAAGATGGACCACAAGTAACTTTTTGATGACAATTCACAAGGTTCAACCAAAGGTTATGGAATTCTCAAAATTGGTACTGTAAGTATTTCAAATGTTTCATATGTCTATGGTCTGAAACACAATCTATTCTCAATAAGCCAATTCTATGATAAAGGTTTTAATGTTGAGTTTTCTAGTAACTTGTGCTATATTAAAAAACAAATCAAATCAATCTATTCGTTTCACGATTGGTTTTAACTCAGTTGCTAAATCATCTGAACTTCAAGACTTTGAACAAACTTGCAAGATTATCTTTAGCAGATGGTTTACCAAATGAAGTATATATTCACAAAAGAACATGTCTGTCAAGCTTGTCAAGAAGGAAAACAAGTTAAAGCTTCCTTCAAAACAAAGACTGCCATCTCAACTGCAAGAGTATTACAATTACTTCACATGGATTTATTTGGACCTACAGTTACAATTATAAAATGACATGAGCACAAATATAAGCATAACCAAGCCTATCACTCAGAGCTTCTTACAACAAAGTCTAGGGTTACAACACCAATCGTGAAACGAATAGGGGTTAACACCACTAAAATGTAAGAAAAATGGGCATGTAAAATTAAAATTCTATTTTTAGGATATTATTTTAATTTTTCCCATATTTTCATAATTTAATATATATATTTTGCGGAAGATTATTGTACAGAAAACACAAAAATTGGATATTAGGCTAGAAGCACGTAAGTTACTCGATTTGGACATTAGGTTACTTGAATTGGAAAAAAAATGTACAAACAAATGGACTAAAATTGGACATTAGGTTAGAGAGTCGCACGCGTGCATTTTCTGGTATTTTTTTAAAAAAAGGTAAAAAATTACTACTAATTTGCCAAAAAAAATGACCAAAATTGTAGACTCTTCTAAAGTGTCCGTAAATTACTCAAATCCTATATTTAGTTAATTATAATTTCAGGAAATCACCAAAACCTAATATTGAAAGAATACATAAAGAAAATAATTTCGGAATACAGGTTGATCGGCCTCCTCCCCTTCACCACCGCAACCAATTAGCAAGTCAAGCACTATCTTATGGGCTGAAATTTTGTCATCACATCATGAAACCTAGCTTTCAGAACTCTTTCTACCTGATCTGGGCGACCGTTCATGACTAGCAAGACGAGCTCTGGATTAAAGGCCACATTATGCGATTTACACTTTTTCGCCATCGTTCAATTACTCCATAACCGACTGCTCTCTCTTTTTCTCTCCCTCTTGCCTTCCACGTGTTTGTATATATATCCCAAAAAAGATTTTAATTCTAGAATCTTGCCGATATGCGTATTGTATTTTTTTAACAATAAAAAGGGTATTATATTTACAATTACAAAAGGTACTCAACAAGGTCAATCGGACAATTATAAAATGACACGATGACAAATCTAAGCATAACCAAGTCTATCACTCAGAGCTTCTTACAACAAAGTCTAGGGTTACAACACCAATCCTGAAACAAATAGGGATAAACACCACTAAAATGTAGGGAAAATGGGCATGTAAAATTAAAATTCTATTTTCAGGATATTATTTTAATTTAATTATTTTAATTTTTCCCATATTTTCATAATTTAATATATATATTGTGCGTGCGGAAGATTATTGTACAGAAAACACAAAAATTGGATACTAGGCTAGATGCTTGTACGTTACTCGATTTGTACATTAGGTTACTTGGATTGGACACAAAATGTACAAACAAATGGACTAATCTTGGACATTAGGTTAGAGTCGCACGCGTGCATTTTCTGGTAATTTTTTTAAAAAAGGTCAAAAATGACCAAAATTGTAGACTCTTTTAAAATGTTCATACGTTATTCAAATTCCTATATTTAGTTCAATATAATTTCAGGAAATCACCAAAACCTAATATTCAAAGAATACATAAAGAAAATAATTTCGGATTACAGGTTGATCGGCCTCCTCCCCTTCCCCGCTGCAACCAATTAGCAAGTCAAGCTCTGTCTTATGGGCTGAAATTTTGTCATCACATCATGAAACCTAGCTTTCAGAACTCTTTCTACCTGATCTAGGCGACCGTTCATGACTAGCAAGATGAGCTCTGGATTAAAGGCCACATTTTCCGATTTACACTTTTTCGCCATCGTTCAATTACTCCATAACCGACTGCTCTCTCTTTTTCTCTCCCTCTAGCCTTCCACGTGTTTGTATATATATCTCAAAAAAGACTTTAATTTTAGAATCTTGCCGATATGCATATATTTGTATTTTTTAACCACAAAAAGGGTATTATATTTAAATATACAAAAGGTACTCAATAAAGTCAATTGGGGTTACAATTATAAAATGACACGAAGACAAATATAAGCATGACCAAGCCAATCACTCAGAGCTTCTTACAACAATGTCTAGGGTTACAACACCAATCCTTAAACGAATAGGGTGTTAACACCACTAAAATGTAAGGAAACTGAGCATGTAAAATTAAAATTCTATTTTTATGATATTATTTTAATTTTTCCCATATTTTCATAATTTAATATATATATTGTGCAGAAGATTATTGTACAGAAAACACAAAAATTGGATACTAGGCTAGAAACTCGTATGTTACTCGATTTGGACATTAGGTTACTTGAATTGGACAAAAATGTACAAACAAAAGGACTAAAATTGGACATTAGGTTAGAGAGTCACACGCCTGCATTTCTTGTAATTTAAAAAAAAAAAGGTAAAATATGACTAAAATTTGCCAAAAAATGACCAAAATTGTAGACACTTTTAAAGTGTCCATGCGTTACTCGAATCCCATATATAGTTAAATATAATTTCAAAAAATCACCAAAACCTAATATTAAAATAATACATAAAGAAAAGAATTTTGGAAAATAGGTTGATCGGCCTCCTCCACTTCACCACCGCCACCAATTAGCAAGTCAAGCTCTGTCTTATGGGCTGGAATTTTGTCATCACATAATGAAACCTAGCTTTCAGAACTCTTTCTACCTGATCTGGGCGACTATTCATGACCAGCAAGCGAGGTCTGGATTAAAGGCCACATTTTCCAATTTATACTTTTTCGCCATCCTTCAATTACTCCATAACCGACTGCTCTCTTCTTTTCTCTTCCTCTCGCCTTCCACGTGTGTGTATATATATCCCAAAAAAAGACTTTAATTCCAGAATCTTGTCGATATTTGTATATTTTTTTTTAACAACAAAAAAGGAACTCAACAAAGTCAATCAGAGTTACAAATATAAAATGACACGAAGACTAATCTAAGTATAACCAAGCCTATGACTCAGAGCTTCTTACAACAAAGTCTAGGGTTACAACACCAATCCTGAAACAAATACGGGTTAACACCACTAAAATGTAAGGATCGAAAATGGGCATGTAAAAATAAAATTGTATTTTTAAGGATATTATTTATTTATTTTTCCCATATTTAAAGAAGATTAATTATTGAACAGAAAACACAAAAATTGGATATTAGGATAGAAGCTCGTAATTTACTCGAATTGGACATTAGGTTACTTGGATTGTACAAAAAATGAACAAACAAATGGACTAAAATTGGACATTAGGTTAGAGAGTCGCACGCGTGCATTTCTGGTAATTTAAAAAAAAAAGGTAAAAAATGACTACAATTTGCCAAAAAAAAAAGACCAAATTTGTAGAGTCTTTTAAAGTGTCCGTTCGCTACTCGAATCCTATATTTAGTTAAATATAATTTCAAGAAATCACCAAAACCTAATATTGAAAGAATACATAAAGAAAAGAATTTAGGAAAACAGGGCAGCAATTTCGTCATCACATCATGAAACCTAGCTTTCAGAACTCTTTCTACCTGATCTGGGCGACCGTTCATGAATAGAAAGACGAGCTCTGGATTAAAGGCCACATTTTCCGATTTACACTTTTTCGCCATCCTTCAATTACTCCATAACCGACTGTTCTCTTCTTTTCTCTCCTTCTTCCTTCCATATGTGTGTATATATTCCAAAAAAAGACTTTAATCCCAGAATCTTAACGATATGTTTATATATTTTATTTTTTTTGGACAAAAAAAAGAGTACTCAACTGGGTCAATCAGAGTTACAATTATAAAATGAGCTTCTTACAACAAAGTTTAGGGTTACAAAATCAATCCTGAAACAAATAGAGGTTAACACCACTAAAATATAAGAAAAGTGGGCATGTAAAAATAAAATTGTATTTTTAAGTATATTATTTTAATTTACTTATTTTAATTTTTCCTATATTTTCATAATTTAATATATATATATATATATATATATATTGTGCGGAAGATTATTGTACAGAAAACACAAAAATTGGATATTAGGCTAGAAGCTCGTAAGTTACTCGATTTGGACATTAGGTTACTTGAATTGGACAAAATGTACAAACAGAAGGAGTAAAATTAGACATTAGGTTAGAGAGTACGTCGCACGCGTGCATTTCTGGTAAAAAAAACATTAAAGAGGTAAAAAAATGACTATAATTTGCCAAAAAAATGACCAAAATTGTAGACTCTTTTAAAGTGTCCGAACATTACTCGAATCCTATATTTAGTTCAATATAATTTCAAAAAATCACCAAAACCTAATATTGAAATGATACATAAAGAAAAGAATTTCAGTATGTTGGGCCTTCTTCTCATGAGATTTTGAGATCAAGATTTCTTCCGAAATTGCCCTCGAAACGGAGCATGAGGGTGCCCAGGATGAGGTGGACTAGTACCCTTCACGCCCGCATTGTTCATGCAGTTGAGCTTCTTGGTGGACATGAAAGTATATAAATTTTTATTACTTTAATTCTTACCCCCCTTTTTATTTTTTTAATTATTTATATATCCTTATGTGTGTGTGTGTCACAAGGTTATTTTCTGCCTAAGAATTTTCGCCTTGCGCGGCACTGATCACGCACAATCAGTCAGCCCACAATCTCACCAACACTCGTGTTTAATTATCAGAGTATGTTTAATTCGATTTATGCAAGCAAGTATGTAAATCACGCAGCGGAATTAAAGCATACAGCACACACAGCACATACGGGAACTCATTTCCCAACCTTTGAATTAACGCACAAATTACAAAGGAATGTCAAGGCTTGCACACACGAATTCTGTGCAACTCAGGGCCTAATTACAATATATGTAAATGATGGACAACCCCCATCAATAGGACGAATTAATTACAGCCATCGGATCAGAATTCCGCCAAGTGTCGCAATCCTACAGCATCTGGCCTCATAGGCAGTTTTCTGCCCCAAAACTGCCTTGCAACTGTTTGCCAACCGTCCAGCCATATCCAAATCCGTCTACTCCACTGAGTAAGCTGCCTAGGACGAGTTAGACGCTCATCGTCCGCACACCGCCCGACCAAGTGCCTCAACTGCCGCCTAGACGCGCACCGTCCAGCCGCTCGGCCAGCACTAGGCCAACTGCCTAGTACTTGGCCGACCACAAACTGCCTTCAGCACCAATTTCGTCCGCCCCAAGATTAGTCCAGCGCATCCGGACTAAGTGTAGCCGCATGCCACACCAAAACCAGCCAAGTCGTCCACTGCCGAGAACGTCTTGACACCACCCAGCCGAGACGCCCCATGAACTAGGCACGTCTCGGCAACCAACATCTAAGGGGCTAACAGTGTGTTATAATAAAATTGGGATATGATTTTAGGGGCAACTCCAAAGTCGGTTCTTGAGCTGATGGATGTCAAAGATCTCACTCTTGCTCATGTCAAAAGCTATTTACAGGTACTACTACACCCATTTTTTGTATTTCTTCACCCATGGATTATTAAGTGAAAAGGGATTTTTTGTATTTCTTCACCCATGGATTATTAAGTGAAAAGGGATTTTTTGTATTTCTTCACCCATGGATTATTAAGTGAAAAGGGATCAATGGGCATGTATGTATGTATGTGTTATGACCAACAATGCCACATTTTCCAATTTATATTTAATTTTTAATAAAATTTCAGATTTATATTTTATGTAAAATAATTTTCATAATAATTTTTAATTTTAAGAATAAAATAGCATTTTTAAGGATATTATTTTTATTTATTTATTTTGATTTTTTCACAAATTTTCATAATTTTGAATAATTTAATTTATATATATATAAGGAAGATGATTGTACAGAAAACACGAAAATTGGATATTAGGCTAGAAGCCCCAATTTATTTCATGCGTGAGAGTTGCACATGTGCATTTTTTGGTAATTTAGAAAATATTGGCAAGAAATGACCAAAAATTGTAGACTTTTAAGTGCTAGTATTGGAAAAATTCATCCAAACCTAATATTGGAAGAATACATAATGATAAGAATTTCCGAAAACAGGTTGATCGTTCTCCTCCCCTTCACAACCGCCACCAATTAGCAAGCAAGCTCCGTCTTATGGGCTGCAATTTTGTCATCACAGCATGAAACCTAGCTTTTAAAACTCTTTCTACCTCATCTGGGCGGCCGTTCGCGACTAGCAAGAAGCATTCCGGAGACGAAGTTGGATAGCTCAAGTGGTTAGAGCACCACTACCTAGGCTTTAGATCCTGGGTTCGAGTCATGGGGAGGGGAAAAGGGATGGGTATTTAATGTAATTCAAAAAAAAAAAAAAAAAGAAGCATTCCGGATTAAAGGCCACATTGCCCGATTTACGTTTTATTTGATTAAATATTTTCACAATCATTATAATTTTTAATTGCAATAATAAAATTGTCTTTTTAATATTATTAATATATTTTTTTAAGACAAAAAATGTACAAAAAAAGACTAAAATTGGACATTAGGCTGGAGAGTCGCACGCGTGCATTTCTGGCAAAAAAAATTTTAAATTGGTAAAAAATGACTATAATTGGCCAAAAAAATGACCCAAACCATAGACTCCTTCAAGTGCTCGTACGTTACTCGAATCCTATCTTTAGTTCAATATAATTTCAAGAAATCGCCAAAACCTTGATCTGGGCGACCATTCATGACTGCCAATACGGGCTACAGATTAAACGCCACATTTTCCAATTTACATTTAATTTTTTAAAATATTTTCAGACTTATGTTTTATTATTTAATAATTATACTTGTTCGTACTAAAACATGTTTTTTAGTTCAAGAAATTTTGTCGTCGCCAATATAATTTCAAGAAATAGCCAAAAACCTAATATTGGAAGAATACATAAGGAAAAGGTTTTCGGAAAACAGGACAGCCTCCTCCCCTTCACCACCGCCACCAATTAACAAGTCAAGCGTCTACTTATGAGCCGCAATTTTGTCTTCACGGAAAGGAACCAACCTTTTCTACCCAATCAGGGCGACCGTTCATGACTGGCAAGATGGGTTCCGGATTAAAGGCCACATTTTCCGATTTACATTTATTTTTTAAAAATAGAAAACGTGGAGAAATTGAGAGGAGCGCCGCGCAGAGATTGTGCAGAATTGGAGTTGTATATTTAACTACACTTCCTATTTTTATTTTTTAACGGAAGCAGTTAACTACATTTCCTAGATATATACACAATCTCTTATATATGACTAAATTATATATGCTCCTCAAAGCATAGCAAATTCCTAATATAATTTTATTGATAACTAACTAACTACTTGCCATAACGTCTCATTTTCGTGTATGTGTTTGTAAGTAACAGACATTTGTTGGTTAATAATTTGTGGCAAAAGTTCACGCGAGTCGAAACATGACTTTCAAATTAAGTTCCGAAATATTGGATGACGCCCCAAAAAAAAAATTGTGATGCCGCACGTATATTCAAACAGCTGTTGTCAGGTATGATTTTACTACGGAATGTATATTTTCCATCTCAAATAATATTGTCTCACACAAGAATTTGTTATAGTTCAAAGTTCAAACACATGTAGTCCACAACTAGCCCATTTTTCTGGCCCACTTCCCTATTTTAAAACATTTGTCAATCTGGCCCAATGGATGATGAGACCCAAAGTTATATGCAAATTTCCCTCAGCCGTTGGATAAAAGTGATTGATACAAGTAATCTCAGTGTGTGTCACCCTCAACTGTATATATATACCACCATTTTAGCATAGTAAATAGTATTTCGATTATATGATTACATAAAAGAATCCCTTCAATCAATTAACCATCTTTTTCCATGGAAAACAATCCAATTTCATTCACCTGCAGCATTAACAGTTTGATCAACGCTATGACAAACTATTTGCCGCCCGTCCTTGAAGCACAACCACCTGCGGAAATCGTGAATCAAGTAATGAGAGATGTAGATCTTGGTCCAGGTGGAGAAAATGAGACACAATTTGTTGGATCTAGTTCATGGTACTGCAGGAATCTTTGGACAAAGACTGAGGATAGGTACTAATTTTACTTTAATTAATTATGTTAATTTACTTACTGCTGAAAATATCATGTTTTTATTGCAATTTTCGACTTCATGCAGGAAACTGGTTAGCCTGGTGGAGAAATATGGATTGGGCCAATGGAAATTAATATCCCAAGAGATGCCCGGAAGAAAGGGGAAGCAGTGCAGGGAAAGATGGCATAATAATTTAAGACCTAATATCAAGGTTTAATTTACTTTCTCTTAATTAATTTTCTTGGAATTTTTATTAACCCTCTTTTTGATTAATTCGTCACATGTTTAAGAGGAAATTAACATCTTGAATTAAAGTGATACAAACATTAATTTGTAGTTCAGAGGTATTGAAAAAAAAAGAAAAAAAAAGCCACTTTAATTTCTATTAGAGAATCATTTGAATGAATTCAACAAAGACTTTTTCCAGGATTTTTAGAATGCTTGATTTTCCTATAAATAAAGCATCCGTAATTTGTTGCAATGGCACAGAAATTGATGAGCCTCACCCAACCCCCACCCACCCACCAGGGCTCCTCCTTATTATTTTATATATAGAAAATTTGGCACTACTTGTGATGTAAAAAAAAAAAAAACAGGTACACATGTTGTAGTTAATTATAATTAATTTTGATGATATATAATTCAGAAAGGCACAGTGTGGACGGAGGAAGAGGAAAGGATACTTATTGCACAACATGAGAGATTTGGAAATCGATGGTCAGAGATTGCAAAATGCCTTCCAGGCAGATCTGAAAATGCAGTCAAGAACCATTTTAACTCCACTAAAAGAAAGACCCTTTATTCAACAAAAAGGCTCAATAGGCAAAGTGGCGTTGCTCAATCCATTCTCTTGGAAGAATACATCAAGAAACAGTTTTTAGGAATCGGATCGGCCTCCTCCTCCTCCTCCACCACCTCCGCCAGTGCACCATTGCACAACGTATATGGTTATAGTGGCATTAATGCCCTTGATGATGATGACTCAATTTCATATTTAATGACAAGCGCGCAGGACGAGGAGATGAGCTTTATGAGGAACCTCTTTCCGTGTAATGGAAATATTCCGTGTGAGATAAACGATGCAGACAATGCTCCGAATTTCACCATTCGAGGAGGGATATTTGGAGATCCAAACATGGAGTGAATCAACATAAATATGCTGCACATTGGGTTTAAAGAAATTTAGTAGTACTGTAATATTCTTTAATTAACTGTATATAAATAATCTAGTATTATATATGTGTCATGTACTGTATGTATTTTCATTACATTATCTAGTCCTTTATGTAAATTTTAATTAATTGAATATAAATAATTAATCTAGTATTATATATGTGTCATGTATGTATTTTCATTACATTATCTAGTCCTTTATGTAAATTTTAATTAGTATATATATGTGTGCAAGTTTGTGTGCAGGTGTATGTTTTTCATTTCACAGCTGCATGCAATGTTGTTTTTTAGTGAAATATGGTTTTCACTTTCCCTAGACTTCTCTTGTTGTTATCTTCGTTTACACAATTAATTTGACTATAATATGCTTTGAAGAAATTCACGAAATATTTATGGAGTCACCTAAATGCCTCGTGTGATGATCAACAAGTTTTGATAAATTTTATTGATATCTTGTTGGAACGCGCGTATCATTTTGTGTACGTATATTTTGTATGGAAGCTTATATACTGCTGTCTTTATCGGTTTTTTAGTTATCGTTATATATATATAGATTATCGTCTATGTTCGTTATATATATATATATATACACGTGCGCGCACGACTGATGACAAATTGACAATTGCACGTACAGTACGAGATTCAAAGAAAATATATATTACTTTGTCGAACATTTTTCTATTCTAAAAATGTAATAATTGTGATGTAAAAGGCACGAATATAGTTTGAGCCAAAAAAAAAGATCTTTGAAATTCAATTTGTCAAATATTTACTCTATAATGAAGCAACAAATGTGCAGGAAGTTAGCACATTTTTGACAATAATTTTGAGAGAGTACAAAATCTAATTTTGAAAATCTTATTATTAATTTACAGAATGTAATTCGTGCATGCTTTTTCCCGATTTGGTGAGACTTTTCTTTTGTATACTTAAATATATTTTGACTTGGTATGTAATCTCCTATATAAGATTACTAAAATGTTGACAAAAAATTCAGTCATATATACTTTCTTGAAGAAAAAGATAGCATGTCTGGAGAATAATTAATTAAATTTGCCTCTTCTTCATAGAGAACAAATTAAGGAGAAAGAAAATGAACAATATAAATAACTTTTAAAATTTGTTCCATTCAAAACCCATGTCCTTGAATGTTTTTAGAGATTAATTTTACAAATGGACCAGTAATTTTATCGGAGTCCACAAATGGACCAGTAATTTCTTTTTCTATTTTGTCATTGTACTCTCAATTTATATCTCCATTTTAGTCTTTTTTGTATCAATTTTGATCATTTTACTGATTTTTTTGTATCAATTTTTTTGTATCTCCACAAAAGATCTTTTTTGTATCAATCTAATTTTATTGGAGTCCACAAAACATATCAAATTGCCACGTCAAATCTATTTTTTTTAAATATCTTATAAATAATATTGAAGTACATAAAATCAGGGTTGCAGAAACTGGCCTAGGCCGCAATTTATGTATAGTCGGTTTAGAAAATCAGTCGTGACATTAGGCGGGCCAATTTCGCCTAGTCGCTTGGGGTTTTTTCTAAACTATTTTGGTTTGCGCAGAAAGAAAGAAAATGATACGGAAATGGAATCATATTTATGTTGGTGCGGTTGGGTTTTGGGCCTTTTGGCTGTTTTTCCCTAACGCCCGCTAGCGATTTTTGACTTTTACAACCTTGCATAAAATACTTTATAAAAAAAAATTAAAAAAATCTCCACAAGCTAATTATTAAAAATCCCTAATAAAAAATTCTACAAAAAATAATGAATAAATATAGATAATATAAATCAAATGCAAAAATATTATTATAAATTAAAATATATATTTTTTAAAAAATAGGGTTAATTCTGGTTAAATTTGTATTTTTAAGATTCCCTTTTCATAATTAATTGGCTTGTGGGATTTTTTTTTTAATTAATAATGTATTTTTTGTTCTTAAATATTATTTGTAAGATTTTTTTTTTTCATAATAGATATGACATGCGAGTATAACAAGGACCCAGTGTGATATTTTTTGTCAATGTGGCCCCTCCAAATAAAAAATTAGACCAAAATAAATTGAGACTTAAATTGAAAAAACAAAAACGTTCCAAGAACTTTTGTGGACTTGATAAATTTATAGAACCATTTCTAAATAATCTCGATGTTTTTAATTAAAAAGGGAATAAAATTTACAAAGATAAAATGATCAACTTGCTATAGTAACGTCATTATCCCCTGCCACCATTTAAATCTCATTAAATTATAGTAAGGTATATCGTAAAAGTCACCCTACTAGCTACAAGAATAAAGTCATTACAAAAGTTTTTATTTTTTTTACGAATAATAGTCGCAACAGTGTCGAGGATAGCCGTCATCGGCCACCGAGAGACAAAGTCGTTTACGGGTTCATGAGACGCCTTCTCATCGATTGTGTAGGCAAGCATACCAATTCCTCCTCACACTCGTCCCAACCGGTTCAATTCTTTTGTTCCGTCTTTCGTGTGGTATGATGAAGAGAAGAGATGATTTTATTAATAATGAGAACGAGTATATATAGATTACATACGGGAGTGAAACACCAGATTCGAGTAGGGGTAGGTGGCACCAATGTTGTCACTGTAGAGAGTTGGGGTTGTTGCAGGCAACGGAACCGAGAGTTCCGACAGAAGAGAGCGAACCTATTGCAACTCAGCAGCGGCGATAGCCCGATACTCAGCCTCATTAGACGACCGAGCAACCGAGCATTGCTTTCGAGAACACCTGGACATAGGATTAGCACCAAGGAATATAATAAAGACGATGGTGGAGGTACGATCATCACAGTTCCTAGCCCAGTCAACATCCGAGAAACTGTGAAGAGTCAATGGAGAGTTACACCGAAGAGGAAGGGAGAAGTGACGTGTCCCATTCAAATAGCGAAGAAGACGCTTAACAGCCCCTCAATGAGTCTCAGTTGGTGATTCAGGTGAAATTTACACACTTTAGATGCACATGTGAAGCGTATTTTGATGTAGATTTCATTGAATTATGGATTGATTATGATAATTTGAGCCAAAATGAGGGAAAGGTTGTGTTTTATCGATTTTGTAGGAAATACGATGGAATTTGGAGCAAAACACTAACCATACTTCACTGGATCAAGAAGAGGAGTGCACCATTGGATCCGGCTCGAAAAATGGAGTGGAATAGCAAAAAGAAACGAGTCGATCGGACACCCGAAGCAAACGATATGCACAAAACAACGAACAAGCACTACAGAAAACTACACATTTTGTGACGAAAATTTTTGCGACGACAGAAAAATCGTCACAATTTGTTACTTAAACGCGACGAAGTTTATTTTTCGTCATTAAAGTATCAGAAATTGTGACAAAATTTAAATTCGCCACCACTTATAATTTTTTTCGTCGCAAAATTGTGCATTTCATGACGATGTTAATGAATATGTCACAATAATAATATGTGACGATTTTAGTAATAAATGGTGACGAAATTCGACGTCGTGAAAAATATTTTTTCTTGACGATTCTAAACTTTCGTCACAATAATAATTGGTGACGATTTTAATAATAATTGATGACGATATTTGACGTCATATAAAATATATTTTCTTGACGATATTATTTTTCATCATTAATTATTCGAAATATTTAGTGACAAAATATTTTTATCACAATAGTTATTGATGACGATTTTAATAATAATTGATGACGATATTTGACGTCATGAAAAATATGTTTTCATGACAATACTATTTTCGTCATTAATTATTCGAGATATTTAATGACAAAATATTTTCGTCACAAAAATAATTGGTGACAATTTTAATAATAATTGATGACGATATTCGACGTCATAAAAAATATATTTTCAAGACAATACTATTTTTTATCATTAATTGTTTGAAATATTTAGTGACAAAATATTTTCATCACACTAATAATTGGTGACAATTTTCATAGTAATTGATGACGACATTCGATGTCATGAAAAATATATTTTCATAATTATATTATTTTTTATCATTAATTATTCAAAATATTTAGTGGCAAAATGTTTTCGTCACAAAATTAACTGATGACAATTTTAATAATAATTGATAACGATATTCGACGTCACAAAAACACATATTTTCATGACAATACTATTTTTTGTCATTAATTATTCGAGATATTTAGTGACAAAATATTTTCGTCACACTAATAATTGGTGACGATTTTCATAATAATTGACGACGATGTTTAACGTCCTAAAAAATATATATATATTCATGACGATACTATTTTTCGTCATTAATTTATTCAAAATATTTATTCACAGTATATTTTCGTCCCAAATTGGTGACGATTTTAATAATAATTGATAACGATACTCAACGCCATAAAAACATATATTTTCATGACGATACTATTTTTAATCATTAATTATTTGAGATGTTTAGTGTTAAATTTTTTGTCACTGATAACTGGTGAAGATTTTAATAAGGCACCGGAAATTGACACCCACCTTTCTTATAAATGAACTCACTTAATTTTTTATATAGTTTTTATACTAATAAAAAAATGTCTCAACTACCCTTATTAAATAAATATATATACCCACGTTTTTTCACCAATTAAAATTCATTCTATACATAAACTAACCCGATGAAAAGTCCATCTCTTTTCTATGTAGAAAAGTAACCTCTTTTCACTTCCATACATAAAATGATTAATCTTAGTGATGATCAAGAAACAAAAAATATGGTGAACACAATAAATTCCCAACAAAATGTGTATATTTCCTTTTCTTTTCTCGTAGTTTTATAGTTCTCTTATCGTATTTTTTATTAAGCTTGAATTGTTTTCTGTAAATAATGAAAATAAATTTACAAAAATAACAATTAACTTAGACATAAAATCACTCATGTACCATATAGAAAAAAAAATTGTTCTAACTAATTTGTATATTAAAATAATGTCAAATAACTTCATTTCACCCATTGTTTGACACTTATTGTCCACAAACTTAATCAAACATAGAGAAAATATATAACTCTTTAGTAGCATTTCAGTCCAAACACTAGAGCAATGAACAAAAATCTAATTTGACTTCAATTAAATATGCTTTTGGATATCTTGTAGCTACACGCAGAAGTTGAACATGAACAATTTGAGTAGCACAATACTCGAAAAATATATATGGTATTAGTTCACATACAATGTCGTATTAGTTTTTAAATAGTATAGTATTAATTATTATATTCCTTTTCAATCACACCCCCAACTATTGAAACTTTTAAAATACATATTTATTGTCAACAATCAAAATCAAATAAACAAAATCATGAAAATAAATTTACAAAGTCACCATTAGCATGGACACAATATCACTATCATCCAATGTTTGTCACTTATAGTATCATCTAAAGTAATCAAGGTCCAGTATATTAATATTTATATGAGGAAAATTAGCAAGTATAATTATATATTACATCTAAATTTTTGCAAACAGGATATCATATAATAGTAAAAAATTAAAAAAATGAATGTTCAAATTGGACGACAGAAGAACATCCAACATCAGCACTGTTAACCTTAAGCATTCCCCAAGCCCCAGTTCATTTATATTGCATTCCCCCTTTTTTTTTTCTGCTGGGGTGGAGGTGATGGCTAGGTGTAGGGGTGAGCAACTGAGCACAATTCGGATTTTAACTCAACAGACATGGCCTCTCTCAAACGGGGATATTTAAGAGCCTGAGCAATAGTAGTAGGTTCAACATCAAGGGGAGAAGTAGAGGTGAGACAGTACCTCAAGTTTGGCTTGGTGATGTTGTTCTAAGAACGAGTCACCATGGGGTGGCGAGAAACAGAGGCCGGTGCAGGGGGAACCGGTGATGGAGAGGCAGTGGGGGATGTCAGCGTAGGCGGCGGCGCTGGTGGTGCCACAGATGGAGAAGGCGGGAGGGTAATAGAAGGTGGTGCAGGGATCGTATGACCAATTAGATAAGGGGATGGGGGAGAGGTGGGAGTGGAGACATTGGTGTAGGGTAGGATAGACTCAACAAAGTCAACGTGGCGGGATGCATAGACTCTTTGGGTGGACTTGTCAAGGCAGAGGTAGGCGCTTTGAGTGGGAGAGTAACCAACAAACACACACTGGGTGAAGCGGTTTTCAAGTTTGTGAGAGGTGTAAGGATGAAGCCAAGGGAAGCATTGGCAGCTAAACACCCGAAGTTTGGTGATATTGGGAGGATGACCGAACAACTTTTCATAGGATGAGAGCATGCTAAGGGAAGGTTTGGGTAGGCGATTTATGAGGTAGGTGGTAGTGGACATGGCGTAAGGCCATAGGGTAAGTGGCATGGCCGGAAGCATGATGAAGAAGGGCTAGGCCAGTGTCAACGACATGACGATAACGGCGCTCGGAAGCACCATTGTGCTCAAGAGTGTGTGGGGGGAGTGGTTAGGTGAGTTATTCCATGGGTTGTGAGGAAGGGACGGAGTGCGATGAATTCTCCACCATTATCTGAGTAGAGGATTTTGATTTTAGTGGAGAGGTAGTTTTCAACTAGAGCTTTGAATGCGATAAAGGTGGGAAGAACATCAAATTTACGTTTTAACGGATAAAGCCATATGTATTTTGTGAAATGATCAACAAAGATAACATAATATTTATAACCATCATATCATAAAAAAGGAGATGTCCACACATCAGAAAAAATTAATTGCAAAAGTATAGTAGAGTTTAATCAGGAATCCATAAAAGGTAGTTTATGACTCTTAATGCACTTACGAGACTCACAAGTATGGTGAGATGATTTATTAAACTGAAGATTATTTGCTGATAAAGTAAAATGTAAAATACGAGTGGAGGGGTGACCAAGACGAGCATGCCACGTGGAAGTGGGTTGGCGGGACAATTAAGGTGAGGGCAGTGGGAGTGGGTTTAGAGCGGACACCAGCAGGCCAAATGTACAACCCATTAATGTGCGGACCTCGGAGAAGAACACCCCCGTAAGACAATCCATCACCTGAAAATCAGAGAATACAATATTAATATTATTTTGACGGTATAGTTGTGAGACAGATAACAGGCTTTTCGACATGGAAGGAACAAAAATAGTATCTAAAAATACAAGAGAGTTCAAATCCTTAAAATATAAAGAGCATGTGTGCGAAATACATAACTTGTTACCATTACCCACAACAAAATCATCACTTATGTCATATGGAGAGTGTATGGACAGATTAGCCAAGTCTGTAGTAATATGGTGCGATGCGCCCGAGTCAAGGATCTAATTCGAGGAGGATATATAGGTTAGAGGCAGTCGTGTACGCCGAGGGAGTTTGATAGGTGGACGGCGCTGGGGCACGCGGGGAGGGCACGTACGACTGGATTTCAGGGCAGCGGTGCGCCGAGTGTCCAGGGGTGCCACATAGTTGGCACTTGCCGTGATAAGGTCTGGGCGAGGAGACCGAGTGGTGTGGCATGACTGGCCGTTGGTGCTCGGAACAACCTGTGTGGGCAGGCTGCTGGGAGTGGTCGGGCGTGCACTGGTAGCGTGGGCGATGGGCCGAATGGCTGGGCTGTCGGCCAGCGGTGAGGGCCGTGGCTGGCACCGGGGATGGAATAGAAGTATGGGCATTGTTTTGGGCTTCAGCACTGATGAGCTTATCGTGCAACAACGCAAAGGAGATGGAAGTGTCATTGGCCTGAATAGCATTACTTAGTTCTTTAAAGCTAGGAATCATCTAAACCATTGAGAACTTTGAGCACAAGATCCTCTTGATCCGTAGTAACACCAATAAGAGAGAATTCATCAACGACACCTTTAATATCAAGCATAAATTATGTGATTGTACAAGTACCTTTGAGGGGATTGTGGATATGATTCTTGAGAGCAAGAATGCACCCCCTTGATGATTTACCGTATATGGAGGTGAGAGTTTTCCAAGCCTCATGAGATGTGGTAGCGGCAGCAATGAAGGAGATGAGATTCGGTGTGATAGATCCGATAATGGCACTCAAGATGAGACGATCTTGACGCTTCCAGAAGTGATGCAGCAGATTAGGTTTGGTGGAAGTGCCATCGGGAATGGTGGTCGCAGGGCACGGATAGGACACGCCTACAAACCTGAACAGATCGTATTCGAGCAAGAGCATGCGGATTTGGAAACTCCAGGCTACATAGTTGGTAGATATGAGTTTTAGGGGAGCCTGAGACGTGGTGTTGAACGCAACGAGGCGAGGCAAATAGGAGGACGAATCCTCAATCGCGGCGGTAGTGCCAGCATTAATTGATGACGTGGGGTGTGTTGTTTGGGGCCATGGTAGTGCATGATATTTTTGCTGGGATGTGAGGTCGACAACTGCAATATGTCTGCGTGAGGCAGTGGATTAGCGGCTGTAAAGGCAGCCGTGTGGATTAGGGTTTTCGGCTGCTATAGGTCGAGAATGAAGAACCCACAATTCTTCTAAATCATCCAAGATTCACACTAATACTCAATCTCCACCTAAGGCATTTAAGAGGAAGATTGTGTATTTAGATGTTTATGGAAAATAAATTAGCCCTTTTCAATTAATGAAAATAAGGCAAGTTTGGGTTCCAAAAGGTATATCTAACCCTCTAGGATCCAACTTTCAAAGGGTACCTAAGTTTTGATTTGTAACAGGTTCTAGTGGATTCATCAACAAAGAAAAGAAGTTCTAAAGAACTTACATGGTACTGGGACAGTGGATGTTCAAGACATATGACTGGAAACAAAGATCTTCTCACTGATTTTGTTGAACAAGATGGACCACAAGTAACTTTTTGATGACAATTCACAAGGTTCAACCAAAGGTTATGGAATTCTCAAAATTGGTACTGTAAGTATTTCAAATGTTTCATATGTCTATGGTCTGAAACACAATCTATTCTCAATAAGCCAATTCTATGATAAAGGTTTTAATGTTGAGTTTTCTAGTAACTTGTGCTATATTAAAAAACAAATCAAATCAATCTATTCGTTTCACGATTGGTTTTAACTCAGTTGCTAAATCATCTGAACTTCAAGACTTTGAACAAACTTGCAAGATTATCTTTAGCAGATGGTTTACCAAATGAAGTATATATTCACAAAAGAACATGTCTGTCAAGCTTGTCAAGAAGGAAAACAAGTTAAAGCTTCCTTCAAAACAAAGACTGCCATCTCAACTGCAAGAGTATTACAATTACTTCACATGGATTTATTTGGACCTACAGTTACAATTATAAAATGACATGAGCACAAATATAAGCATAACCAAGCCTATCACTCAGAGCTTCTTACAACAAAGTCTAGGGTTACAACACCAATCGTGAAACGAATAGGGGTTAACACCACTAAAATGTAAGAAAAATGGGCATGTAAAATTAAAATTCTATTTTTAGGATATTATTTTAATTTTTCCCATATTTTCATAATTTAATATATATATTTTGCGGAAGATTATTGTACAGAAAACACAAAAATTGGATATTAGGCTAGAAGCACGTAAGTTACTCGATTTGGACATTAGGTTACTTGAATTGGAAAAAAAATGTACAAACAAATGGACTAAAATTGGACATTAGGTTAGAGAGTCGCACGCGTGCATTTTCTGGTATTTTTTTAAAAAAAGGTAAAAAATTACTACTAATTTGCCAAAAAAAATGACCAAAATTGTAGACTCTTCTAAAGTGTCCGTAAATTACTCAAATCCTATATTTAGTTAATTATAATTTCAGGAAATCACCAAAACCTAATATTGAAAGAATACATAAAGAAAATAATTTCGGAATACAGGTTGATCGGCCTCCTCCCCTTCACCACCGCAACCAATTAGCAAGTCAAGCACTATCTTATGGGCTGAAATTTTGTCATCACATCATGAAACCTAGCTTTCAGAACTCTTTCTACCTGATCTGGGCGACCGTTCATGACTAGCAAGACGAGCTCTGGATTAAAGGCCACATTATGCGATTTACACTTTTTCGCCATCGTTCAATTACTCCATAACCGACTGCTCTCTCTTTTTCTCTCCCTCTTGCCTTCCACGTGTTTGTATATATATCCCAAAAAAGATTTTAATTCTAGAATCTTGCCGATATGCGTATTGTATTTTTTTAACAATAAAAAGGGTATTATATTTACAATTACAAAAGGTACTCAACAAGGTCAATCGGACAATTATAAAATGACACGATGACAAATCTAAGCATAACCAAGTCTATCACTCAGAGCTTCTTACAACAAAGTCTAGGGTTACAACACCAATCCTGAAACAAATAGGGATAAACACCACTAAAATGTAGGGAAAATGGGCATGTAAAATTAAAATTCTATTTTCAGGATATTATTTTAATTTAATTATTTTAATTTTTCCCATATTTTCATAATTTAATATATATATTGTGCGTGCGGAAGATTATTGTACAGAAAACACAAAAATTGGATACTAGGCTAGATGCTTGTACGTTACTCGATTTGTACATTAGGTTACTTGGATTGGACACAAAATGTACAAACAAATGGACTAATCTTGGACATTAGGTTAGAGTCGCACGCGTGCATTTTCTGGTAATTTTTTTAAAAAAGGTCAAAAATGACCAAAATTGTAGACTCTTTTAAAATGTTCATACGTTATTCAAATTCCTATATTTAGTTCAATATAATTTCAGGAAATCACCAAAACCTAATATTCAAAGAATACATAAAGAAAATAATTTCGGATTACAGGTTGATCGGCCTCCTCCCCTTCACCACCGCAACCAATTAGCAAGTCAAGCACTATCTTATGGGCTGAAATTTTGTCATCACATCATGAAACCTAGCTTTCAGAACTCTTTCTACCTGATCTGGGCGACCGTTCATGACTAGCAAGACGAGCTCTGGATTAAAGGCCACATTATGCGATTTACACTTTTTCGCCATCGTTCAATTACTCCATAACCGACTGCTCTCTCTTTTTCTCTCCCTCTTGCCTTCCACGTGTTTGTATATATATCCCAAAAAAGATTTTAATTCTAGAATCTTGCCGATATGCGTATTGTATTTTTTTAACAATAAAAAGGGTATTATATTTACAATTACAAAAGGTACTCAACAAGGTCAATCGGACAATTATAAAATGACACGATGACAAATCTAAGCATAACCAAGTCTATCACTCAGAGCTTCTTACAACAAAGTCTAGGGTTACAACACCAATCCTGAAACAAATAGGGATAAACACCACTAAAATGTAGGGAAAATGGGCATGTAAAATTAAAATTCTATTTTCAGGATATTATTTTAATTTAATTATTTTAATTTTTCCCATATTTTCATAATTTAATATATATATTGTGCGTGCGGAAGATTATTGTACAGAAAACACAAAAATTGGATACTAGGCTAGATGCTTGTACGTTACTCGATTTGTACATTAGGTTACTTGGATTGGACACAAAATGTACAAACAAATGGACTAATCTTGGACATTAGGTTAGAGTCGCACGCGTGCATTTTCTGGTAATTTTTTTAAAAAAGGTCAAAAATGACCAAAATTGTAGACTCTTTTAAAATGTTCATACGTTATTCAAATTCCTATATTTAGTTCAATATAATTTCAGGAAATCACCAAAACCTAATATTCAAAGAATACATAAAGAAAATAATTTCGGATTACAGGTTGATCGGCCTCCTCCCCTTCCCCGCTGCAACCAATTAGCAAGTCAAGCTCTGTCTTATGGGCTGAAATTTTGTCATCACATCATGAAACCTAGCTTTCAGAACTCTTTCTACCTGATCTAGGCGACCGTTCATGACTAGCAAGATGAGCTCTGGATTAAAGGCCACATTTTCCGATTTACACTTTTTCGCCATCGTTCAATTACTCCATAACCGACTGCTCTCTCTTTTTCTCTCCCTCTAGCCTTCCACGTGTTTGTATATATATCTCAAAAAAGACTTTAATTTTAGAATCTTGCCGATATGCATATATTTGTATTTTTTAACCACAAAAAGGGTATTATATTTAAATATACAAAAGGTACTCAATAAAGTCAATTGGGGTTACAATTATAAAATGACACGAAGACAAATATAAGCATGACCAAGCCAATCACTCAGAGCTTCTTACAACAATGTCTAGGGTTACAACACCAATCCTTAAACGAATAGGGTGTTAACACCACTAAAATGTAAGGAAACTGAGCATGTAAAATTAAAATTCTATTTTTATGATATTATTTTAATTTTTCCCATATTTTCATAATTTAATATATATATTGTGCAGAAGATTATTGTACAGAAAACACAAAAATTGGATACTAGGCTAGAAACTCGTATGTTACTCGATTTGGACATTAGGTTACTTGAATTGGACAAAAATGTACAAACAAAAGGACTAAAATTGGACATTAGGTTAGAGAGTCACACGCCTGCATTTCTTGTAATTTAAAAAAAAAAAGGTAAAATATGACTAAAATTTGCCAAAAAATGACCAAAATTGTAGACACTTTTAAAGTGTCCATGCGTTACTCGAATCCCATATATAGTTAAATATAATTTCAAAAAATCACCAAAACCTAATATTAAAATAATACATAAAGAAAAGAATTTTGGAAAATAGGTTGATCGGCCTCCTCCACTTCACCACCGCCACCAATTAGCAAGTCAAGCTCTGTCTTATGGGCTGGAATTTTGTCATCACATAATGAAACCTAGCTTTCAGAACTCTTTCTACCTGATCTGGGCGACTATTCATGACCAGCAAGCGAGGTCTGGATTAAAGGCCACATTTTCCAATTTATACTTTTTCGCCATCCTTCAATTACTCCATAACCGACTGCTCTCTTCTTTTCTCTTCCTCTCGCCTTCCACGTGTGTGTATATATATCCCAAAAAAAGACTTTAATTCCAGAATCTTGTCGATATTTGTATATTTTTTTTTAACAACAAAAAAGGAACTCAACAAAGTCAATCAGAGTTACAAATATAAAATGACACGAAGACTAATCTAAGTATAACCAAGCCTATGACTCAGAGCTTCTTACAACAAAGTCTAGGGTTACAACACCAATCCTGAAACAAATACGGGTTAACACCACTAAAATGTAAGGATCGAAAATGGGCATGTAAAAATAAAATTGTATTTTTAAGGATATTATTTATTTATTTTTCCCATATTTAAAGAAGATTAATTATTGAACAGAAAACACAAAAATTGGATATTAGGATAGAAGCTCGTAATTTACTCGAATTGGACATTAGGTTACTTGGATTGTACAAAAAATGAACAAACAAATGGACTAAAATTGGACATTAGGTTAGAGAGTCGCACGCGTGCATTTCTGGTAATTTAAAAAAAAAAGGTAAAAAATGACTACAATTTGCCAAAAAAAAAAGACCAAATTTGTAGAGTCTTTTAAAGTGTCCGTTCGCTACTCGAATCCTATATTTAGTTAAATATAATTTCAAGAAATCACCAAAACCTAATATTGAAAGAATACATAAAGAAAAGAATTTAGGAAAACAGGGCAGCAATTTCGTCATCACATCATGAAACCTAGCTTTCAGAACTCTTTCTACCTGATCTGGGCGACCGTTCATGAATAGAAAGACGAGCTCTGGATTAAAGGCCACATTTTCCGATTTACACTTTTTCGCCATCCTTCAATTACTCCATAACCGACTGTTCTCTTCTTTTCTCTCCTTCTTCCTTCCATATGTGTGTATATATTCCAAAAAAAGACTTTAATCCCAGAATCTTAACGATATGTTTATATATTTTATTTTTTTTGGACAAAAAAAAGAGTACTCAACTGGGTCAATCAGAGTTACAATTATAAAATGAGCTTCTTACAACAAAGTTTAGGGTTACAAAATCAATCCTGAAACAAATAGAGGTTAACACCACTAAAATATAAGAAAAGTGGGCATGTAAAAATAAAATTGTATTTTTAAGTATATTATTTTAATTTACTTATTTTAATTTTTCCTATATTTTCATAATTTAATATATATATATATATATATATATATTGTGCGGAAGATTATTGTACAGAAAACACAAAAATTGGATATTAGGCTAGAAGCTCGTAAGTTACTCGATTTGGACATTAGGTTACTTGAATTGGACAAAATGTACAAACAGAAGGAGTAAAATTAGACATTAGGTTAGAGAGTACGTCGCACGCGTGCATTTCTGGTAAAAAAAACATTAAAGAGGTAAAAAAATGACTATAATTTGCCAAAAAAATGACCAAAATTGTAGACTCTTTTAAAGTGTCCGAACATTACTCGAATCCTATATTTAGTTCAATATAATTTCAAAAAATCACCAAAACCTAATATTGAAATGATACATAAAGAAAAGAATTTCAGTATGTTGGGCCTTCTTCTCATGAGATTTTGAGATCAAGATTTCTTCCGAAATTGCCCTCGAAACGGAGCATGAGGGTGCCCAGGATGAGGTGGACTAGTACCCTTCACGCCCGCATTGTTCATGCAGTTGAGCTTCTTGGTGGACATGAAAGTATATAAATTTTTATTACTTTAATTCTTACCCCCCTTTTTATTTTTTTAATTATTTATATATCCTTATGTGTGTGTGTGTCACAAGGTTATTTTCTGCCTAAGAATTTTCGCCTTGCGCGGCACTGATCACGCACAATCAGTCAGCCCACAATCTCACCAACACTCGTGTTTAATTATCAGAGTATGTTTAATTCGATTTATGCAAGCAAGTATGTAAATCACGCAGCGGAATTAAAGCATACAGCACACACAGCACATACGGGAACTCATTTCCCAACCTTTGAATTAACGCACAAATTACAAAGGAATGTCAAGGCTTGCACACACGAATTCTGTGCAACTCAGGGCCTAATTACAATATATGTAAATGATGGACAACCCCCATCAATAGGACGAATTAATTACAGCCATCGGATCAGAATTCCGCCAAGTGTCGCAATCCTACAGCATCTGGCCTCATAGGCAGTTTTCTGCCCCAAAACTGCCTTGCAACTGTTTGCCAACCGTCCAGCCATATCCAAATCCGTCTACTCCACTGAGTAAGCTGCCTAGGACGAGTTAGACGCTCATCGTCCGCACACCGCCCGACCAAGTGCCTCAACTGCCGCCTAGACGCGCACCGTCCAGCCGCTCGGCCAGCACTAGGCCAACTGCCTAGTACTTGGCCGACCACAAACTGCCTTCAGCACCAATTTCGTCCGCCCCAAGATTAGTCCAGCGCATCCGGACTAAGTGTAGCCGCATGCCACACCAAAACCAGCCAAGTCGTCCACTGCCGAGAACGTCTTGACACCACCCAGCCGAGACGCCCCATGAACTAGGCACGTCTCGGCAACCAACATCTAAGGGGCTAACAGTGTGTTATAATAAAATTGGGATATGATTTTAGGGGCAACTCCAAAGTCGGTTCTTGAGCTGATGGATGTCAAAGATCTCACTCTTGCTCATGTCAAAAGCTATTTACAGGTACTACTACACCCATTTTTTGTATTTCTTCACCCATGGATTATTAAGTGAAAAGGGATTTTTTGTATTTCTTCACCCATGGATTATTAAGTGAAAAGGGATTTTTTGTATTTCTTCACCCATGGATTATTAAGTGAAAAGGGATCAATGGGCATGTATGTATGTATGTGTTATGACCAACAATGCCACATTTTCCAATTTATATTTAATTTTTAATAAAATTTCAGATTTATATTTTATGTAAAATAATTTTCATAATAATTTTTAATTTTAAGAATAAAATAGCATTTTTAAGGATATTATTTTTATTTATTTATTTTGATTTTTTCACAAATTTTCATAATTTTGAATAATTTAATTTATATATATATATATATATATATATATATATATATATATATATATATAAGGAAGATGATTGTACAGAAAACACGAAAATTGGATATTAGGCTAGAAGCCCCAATTTATTTCATGCGTGAGAGTTGCACATGTGCATTTTTTGGTAATTTAGAAAATATTGGCAAGAAATGACCAAAAATTGTAGACTTTTAAGTGCTAGTATTGGAAAAATTCATCCAAACCTAATATTGGAAGAATACATAATGATAAGAATTTCCGAAAACAGGTTGATCGTTCTCCTCCCCTTCACAACCGCCACCAATTAGCAAGCAAGCTCCGTCTTATGGGCTGCAATTTTGTCATCACAGCATGAAACCTAGCTTTTAAAACTCTTTCTACCTCATCTGGGCGGCCGTTCGCGACTAGCAAGAAGCATTCCGGAGACGAAGTTGGATAGCTCAAGTGGTTAGAGCACCACTACCTAGGCTTTAGATCCTGGGTTCGAGTCATGGGGAGGGGAAAAGGGATGGGTATTTAATGTAATTCAAAAAAAAAAAAAAAAAGAAGCATTCCGGATTAAAGGCCACATTGCCCGATTTACGTTTTATTTGATTAAATATTTTCACAATCATTATAATTTTTAATTGCAATAATAAAATTGTCTTTTTAATATTATTAATATATTTTTTTAAGACAAAAAATGTACAAAAAAAGACTAAAATTGGACATTAGGCTGGAGAGTCGCACGCGTGCATTTCTGGCAAAAAAAATTTTAAATTGGTAAAAAATGACTATAATTGGCCAAAAAAATGACCCAAACCATAGACTCCTTCAAGTGCTCGTACGTTACTCGAATCCTATCTTTAGTTCAATATAATTTCAAGAAATCGCCAAAACCTTGATCTGGGCGACCATTCATGACTGCCAATACGGGCTACAGATTAAACGCCACATTTTCCAATTTACATTTAATTTTTTAAAATATTTTCAGACTTATGTTTTATTATTTAATAATTATACTTGTTCGTACTAAAACATGTTTTTTAGTTCAAGAAATTTTGTCGTCGCCAATATAATTTCAAGAAATAGCCAAAAACCTAATATTGGAAGAATACATAAGGAAAAGGTTTTCGGAAAACAGGACAGCCTCCTCCCCTTCACCACCGCCACCAATTAACAAGTCAAGCGTCTACTTATGAGCCGCAATTTTGTCTTCACGGAAAGGAACCAACCTTTTCTACCCAATCAGGGCGACCGTTCATGACTGGCAAGATGGGTTCCGGATTAAAGGCCACATTTTCCGATTTACATTTATTTTTTAAAAATAGAAAACGTGGAGAAATTGAGAGGAGCGCCGCGCAGAGATTGTGCAGAATTGGAGTTGTATATTTAACTACACTTCCTATTTTTATTTTTTAACGGAAGCAGTTAACTACATTTCCTAGATATATACACAATCTCTTATATATGACTAAATTATATATGCTCCTCAAAGCATAGCAAATTCCTAATATAATTTTATTGATAACTAACTAACTACTTGCCATAACGTCTCATTTTCGTGTATGTGTTTGTAAGTAACAGACATTTGTTGGTTAATAATTTGTGGCAAAAGTTCACGCGAGTCGAAACATGACTTTCAAATTAAGTTCCGAAATATTGGATGACGCCCCAAAAAAAAAATTGTGATGCCGCACGTATATTCAAACAGCTGTTGTCAGGTATGATTTTACTACGGAATGTATATTTTCCATCTCAAATAATATTGTCTCACACAAGAATTTGTTATAGTTCAAAGTTCAAACACATGTAGTCCACAACTAGCCCATTTTTCTGGCCCACTTCCCTATTTTAAAACATTTGTCAATCTGGCCCAATGGATGATGAGACCCAAAGTTATATGCAAATTTCCCTCAGCCGTTGGATAAAAGTGATTGATACAAGTAATCTCAGTGTGTGTCACCCTCAACTGTATATATATACCACCATTTTAGCATAGTAAATAGTATTTCGATTATATGATTACATAAAAGAATCCCTTCAATCAATTAACCATCTTTTTCCATGGAAAACAATCCAATTTCATTCACCTGCAGCATTAACAGTTTGATCAACGCTATGACAAACTATTTGCCGCCCGTCCTTGAAGCACAACCACCTGCGGAAATCGTGAATCAAGTAATGAGAGATGTAGATCTTGGTCCAGGTGGAGAAAATGAGACACAATTTGTTGGATCTAGTTCATGGTACTGCAGGAATCTTTGGACAAAGACTGAGGATAGGTACTAATTTTACTTTAATTAATTATGTTAATTTACTTACTGCTGAAAATATCATGTTTTTATTGCAATTTTCGACTTCATGCAGGAAACTGGTTAGCCTGGTGGAGAAATATGGATTGGGCCAATGGAAATTAATATCCCAAGAGATGCCCGGAAGAAAGGGGAAGCAGTGCAGGGAAAGATGGCATAATAATTTAAGACCTAATATCAAGGTTTAATTTACTTTCTCTTAATTAATTTTCTTGGAATTTTTATTAACCCTCTTTTTGATTAATTCGTCACATGTTTAAGAGGAAATTAACATCTTGAATTAAAGTGATACAAACATTAATTTGTAGTTCAGAGGTATTGAAAAAAAAAGAAAAAAAAAGCCACTTTAATTTCTATTAGAGAATCATTTGAATGAATTCAACAAAGACTTTTTCCAGGATTTTTAGAATGCTTGATTTTCCTATAAATAAAGCATCCGTAATTTGTTGCAATGGCACAGAAATTGATGAGCCTCACCCAACCCCCACCCACCCACCAGGGCTCCTCCTTATTATTTTATATATAGAAAATTTGGCACTACTTGTGATGTAAAAAAAAAAAAAACAGGTACACATGTTGTAGTTAATTATAATTAATTTTGATGATATATAATTCAGAAAGGCACAGTGTGGACGGAGGAAGAGGAAAGGATACTTATTGCACAACATGAGAGATTTGGAAATCGATGGTCAGAGATTGCAAAATGCCTTCCAGGCAGATCTGAAAATGCAGTCAAGAACCATTTTAACTCCACTAAAAGAAAGACCCTTTATTCAACAAAAAGGCTCAATAGGCAAAGTGGCGTTGCTCAATCCATTCTCTTGGAAGAATACATCAAGAAACAGTTTTTAGGAATCGGATCGGCCTCCTCCTCCTCCTCCACCACCTCCGCCAGTGCACCATTGCACAACGTATATGGTTATAGTGGCATTAATGCCCTTGATGATGATGACTCAATTTCATATTTAATGACAAGCGCGCAGGACGAGGAGATGAGCTTTATGAGGAACCTCTTTCCGTGTAATGGAAATATTCCGTGTGAGATAAACGATGCAGACAATGCTCCGAATTTCACCATTCGAGGAGGGATATTTGGAGATCCAAACATGGAGTGAATCAACATAAATATGCTGCACATTGGGTTTAAAGAAATTTAGTAGTACTGTAATATTCTTTAATTAACTGTATATAAATAATCTAGTATTATATATGTGTCATGTACTGTATGTATTTTCATTACATTATCTAGTCCTTTATGTAAATTTTAATTAATTGAATATAAATAATTAATCTAGTATTATATATGTGTCATGTATGTATTTTCATTACATTATCTAGTCCTTTATGTAAATTTTAATTAGTATATATATGTGTGCAAGTTTGTGTGCAGGTGTATGTTTTTCATTTCACAGCTGCATGCAATGTTGTTTTTTAGTGAAATATGGTTTTCACTTTCCCTAGACTTCTCTTGTTGTTATCTTCGTTTACACAATTAATTTGACTATAATATGCTTTGAAGAAATTCACGAAATATTTATGGAGTCACCTAAATGCCTCGTGTGATGATCAACAAGTTTTGATAAATTTTATTGATATCTTGTTGGAACGCGCGTATCATTTTGTGTACGTATATTTTGTATGGAAGCTTATATACTGCTGTCTTTATCGGTTTTTTAGTTATCGTTATATATATATAGATTATCGTCTATGTTCGTTATATATATATATATATACACGTGCGCGCACGACTGATGACAAATTGACAATTGCACGTACAGTACGAGATTCAAAGAAAATATATATTACTTTGTCGAACATTTTTCTATTCTAAAAATGTAATAATTGTGATGTAAAAGGCACGAATATAGTTTGAGCCAAAAAAAAAGATCTTTGAAATTCAATTTGTCAAATATTTACTCTATAATGAAGCAACAAATGTGCAGGAAGTTAGCACATTTTTGACAATAATTTTGAGAGAGTACAAAATCTAATTTTGAAAATCTTATTATTAATTTACAGAATGTAATTCGTGCATGCTTTTTCCCGATTTGGTGAGACTTTTCTTTTGTATACTTAAATATATTTTGACTTGGTATGTAATCTCCTATATAAGATTACTAAAATGTTGACAAAAAATTCAGTCATATATACTTTCTTGAAGAAAAAGATAGCATGTCTGGAGAATAATTAATTAAATTTGCCTCTTCTTCATAGAGAACAAATTAAGGAGAAAGAAAATGAACAATATAAATAACTTTTAAAATTTGTTCCATTCAAAACCCATGTCCTTGAATGTTTTTAGAGATTAATTTTACAAATGGACCAGTAATTTTATCGGAGTCCACAAATGGACCAGTAATTTCTTTTTCTATTTTGTCATTGTACTCTCAATTTATATCTCCATTTTAGTCTTTTTTGTATCAATTTTGATCATTTTACTGATTTTTTTGTATCAATTTTTTTGTATCTCCACAAAAGATCTTTTTTGTATCAATCTAATTTTATTGGAGTCCACAAAACATATCAAATTGCCACGTCAAATCTATTTTTTTTAAATATCTTATAAATAATATTGAAGTACATAAAATCAGGGTTGCAGAAACTGGCCTAGGCCGCAATTTATGTATAGTCGGTTTAGAAAATCAGTCGTGACATTAGGCGGGCCAATTTCGCCTAGTCGCTTGGGGTTTTTTCTAAACTATTTTGGTTTGCGCAGAAAGAAAGAAAATGATACGGAAATGGAATCATATTTATGTTGGTGCGGTTGGGTTTTGGGCCTTTTGGCTGTTTTTCCCTAACGCCCGCTAGCGATTTTTGACTTTTACAACCTTGCATAAAATACTTTATAAAAAAAAATTAAAAAAATCTCCACAAGCTAATTATTAAAAATCCCTAATAAAAAATTCTACAAAAAATAATGAATAAATATAGATAATATAAATCAAATGCAAAAATATTATTATAAATTAAAATATATATTTTTTAAAAAATAGGGTTAATTCTGGTTAAATTTGTATTTTTAAGATTCCCTTTTCATAATTAATTGGCTTGTGGGATTTTTTTTTTAATTAATAATGTATTTTTTGTTCTTAAATATTATTTGTAAGATTTTTTTTTTTCATAATAGATATGACATGCGAGTATAACAAGGACCCAGTGTGATATTTTTTGTCAATGTGGCCCCTCCAAATAAAAAATTAGACCAAAATAAATTGAGACTTAAATTGAAAAAACAAAAACGTTCCAAGAACTTTTGTGGACTTGATAAATTTATAGAACCATTTCTAAATAATCTCGATGTTTTTAATTAAAAAGGGAATAAAATTTACAAAGATAAAATGATCAACTTGCTATAGTAACGTCATTATCCCCTGCCACCATTTAAATCTCATTAAATTATAGTAAGGTATATCGTAAAAGTCACCCTACTAGCTACAAGAATAAAGTCATTACAAAAGTTTTTATTTTTTTTACGAATAATAGTCGCAACAGTGTCGAGGATAGCCGTCATCGGCCACCGAGAGACAAAGTCGTTTACGGGTTCATGAGACGCCTTCTCATCGATTGTGTAGGCAAGCATACCAATTCCTCCTCACACTCGTCCCAACCGGTTCAATTCTTTTGTTCCGTCTTTCGTGTGGTATGATGAAGAGAAGAGATGATTTTATTAATAATGAGAACGAGTATATATAGATTACATACGGGAGTGAAACACCAGATTCGAGTAGGGGTAGGTGGCACCAATGTTGTCACTGTAGAGAGTTGGGGTTGTTGCAGGCAACGGAACCGAGAGTTCCGACAGAAGAGAGCGAACCTATTGCAACTCAGCAGCGGCGATAGCCCGATACTCAGCCTCATTAGACGACCGAGCAACCGAGCATTGCTTTCGAGAACACCTGGACATAGGATTAGCACCAAGGAATATAATAAAGACGATGGTGGAGGTACGATCATCACAGTTCCTAGCCCAGTCAACATCCGAGAAACTGTGAAGAGTCAATGGAGAGTTACACCGAAGAGGAAGGGAGAAGTGACGTGTCCCATTCAAATAGCGAAGAAGACGCTTAACAGCCCCTCAATGAGTCTCAGTTGGTGATTCAGGTGAAATTTACACACTTTAGATGCACATGTGAAGCGTATTTTGATGTAGATTTCATTGAATTATGGATTGATTATGATAATTTGAGCCAAAATGAGGGAAAGGTTGTGTTTTATCGATTTTGTAGGAAATACGATGGAATTTGGAGCAAAACACTAACCATACTTCACTGGATCAAGAAGAGGAGTGCACCATTGGATCCGGCTCGAAAAATGGAGTGGAATAGCAAAAAGAAACGAGTCGATCGGACACCCGAAGCAAACGATATGCACAAAACAACGAACAAGCACTACAGAAAACTACACATTTTGTGACGAAAATTTTTGCGACGACAGAAAAATCGTCACAATTTGTTACTTAAACGCGACGAAGTTTATTTTTCGTCATTAAAGTATCAGAAATTGTGACAAAATTTAAATTCGCCACCACTTATAATTTTTTTCGTCGCAAAATTGTGCATTTCATGACGATGTTAATGAATATGTCACAATAATAATATGTGACGATTTTAGTAATAAATGGTGACGAAATTCGACGTCGTGAAAAATATTTTTTCTTGACGATTCTAAACTTTCGTCACAATAATAATTGGTGACGATTTTAATAATAATTGATGACGATATTTGACGTCATATAAAATATATTTTCTTGACGATATTATTTTTCATCATTAATTATTCGAAATATTTAGTGACAAAATATTTTTATCACAATAGTTATTGATGACGATTTTAATAATAATTGATGACGATATTTGACGTCATGAAAAATATGTTTTCATGACAATACTATTTTCGTCATTAATTATTCGAGATATTTAATGACAAAATATTTTCGTCACAAAAATAATTGGTGACAATTTTAATAATAATTGATGACGATATTCGACGTCATAAAAAATATATTTTCAAGACAATACTATTTTTTATCATTAATTGTTTGAAATATTTAGTGACAAAATATTTTCATCACACTAATAATTGGTGACAATTTTCATAGTAATTGATGACGACATTCGATGTCATGAAAAATATATTTTCATAATTATATTATTTTTTATCATTAATTATTCAAAATATTTAGTGGCAAAATGTTTTCGTCACAAAATTAACTGATGACAATTTTAATAATAATTGATAACGATATTCGACGTCACAAAAACACATATTTTCATGACAATACTATTTTTTGTCATTAATTATTCGAGATATTTAGTGACAAAATATTTTCGTCACACTAATAATTGGTGACGATTTTCATAATAATTGACGACGATGTTTAACGTCCTAAAAAATATATATATATTCATGACGATACTATTTTTCGTCATTAATTTATTCAAAATATTTATTCACAGTATATTTTCGTCCCAAATTGGTGACGATTTTAATAATAATTGATAACGATACTCAACGCCATAAAAACATATATTTTCATGACGATACTATTTTTAATCATTAATTATTTGAGATGTTTAGTGTTAAATTTTTTGTCACTGATAACTGGTGAAGATTTTAATAAGGCACCGGAAATTGACACCCACCTTTCTTATAAATGAACTCACTTAATTTTTTATATAGTTTTTATACTAATAAAAAAATGTCTCAACTACCCTTATTAAATAAATATATATACCCACGTTTTTTCACCAATTAAAATTCATTCTATACATAAACTAACCCGATGAAAAGTCCATCTCTTTTCTATGTAGAAAAGTAACCTCTTTTCACTTCCATACATAAAATGATTAATCTTAGTGATGATCAAGAAACAAAAAATATGGTGAACACAATAAATTCCCAACAAAATGTGTATATTTCCTTTTCTTTTCTCGTAGTTTTATAGTTCTCTTATCGTATTTTTTATTAAGCTTGAATTGTTTTCTGTAAATAATGAAAATAAATTTACAAAAATAACAATTAACTTAGACATAAAATCACTCATGTACCATATAGAAAAAAAAATTGTTCTAACTAATTTGTATATTAAAATAATGTCAAATAACTTCATTTCACCCATTGTTTGACACTTATTGTCCACAAACTTAATCAAACATAGAGAAAATATATAACTCTTTAGTAGCATTTCAGTCCAAACACTAGAGCAATGAACAAAAATCTAATTTGACTTCAATTAAATATGCTTTTGGATATCTTGTAGCTACACGCAGAAGTTGAACATGAACAATTTGAGTAGCACAATACTCGAAAAATATATATGGTATTAGTTCACATACAATGTCGTATTAGTTTTTAAATAGTATAGTATTAATTATTATATTCCTTTTCAATCACACCCCCAACTATTGAAACTTTTAAAATACATATTTATTGTCAACAATCAAAATCAAATAAACAAAATCATGAAAATAAATTTACAAAGTCACCATTAGCATGGACACAATATCACTATCATCCAATGTTTGTCACTTATAGTATCATCTAAAGTAATCAAGGTCCAGTATATTAATATTTATATGAGGAAAATTAGCAAGTATAATTATATATTACATCTAAATTTTTGCAAACAGGATATCATATAATAGTAAAAAATTAAAAAAATGAATGTTCAAATTGGACGACAGAAGAACATCCAACATCAGCACTGTTAACCTTAAGCATTCCCCAAGCCCCAGTTCATTTATATTGCATTCCCCCTTTTTTTTTTCTGCTGGGGTGGAGGTGATGGCTAGGTGTAGGGGTGAGCAACTGAGCACAATTCGGATTTTAACTCAACAGACATGGCCTCTCTCAAACGGGGATATTTAAGAGCCTGAGCAATAGTAGTAGGTTCAACATCAAGGGGAGAAGTAGAGGTGAGACAGTACCTCAAGTTTGGCTTGGTGATGTTGTTCTAAGAACGAGTCACCATGGGGTGGCGAGAAACAGAGGCCGGTGCAGGGGGAACCGGTGATGGAGAGGCAGTGGGGGATGTCAGCGTAGGCGGCGGCGCTGGTGGTGCCACAGATGGAGAAGGCGGGAGGGTAATAGAAGGTGGTGCAGGGATCGTATGACCAATTAGATAAGGGGATGGGGGAGAGGTGGGAGTGGAGACATTGGTGTAGGGTAGGATAGACTCAACAAAGTCAACGTGGCGGGATGCATAGACTCTTTGGGTGGACTTGTCAAGGCAGAGGTAGGCGCTTTGAGTGGGAGAGTAACCAACAAACACACACTGGGTGAAGCGGTTTTCAAGTTTGTGAGAGGTGTAAGGATGAAGCCAAGGGAAGCATTGGCAGCTAAACACCCGAAGTTTGGTGATATTGGGAGGATGACCGAACAACTTTTCATAGGATGAGAGCATGCTAAGGGAAGGTTTGGGTAGGCGATTTATGAGGTAGGTGGTAGTGGACATGGCGTAAGGCCATAGGGTAAGTGGCATGGCCGGAAGCATGATGAAGAAGGGCTAGGCCAGTGTCAACGACATGACGATAACGGCGCTCGGAAGCACCATTGTGCTCAAGAGTGTGTGGGGGGAGTGGTTAGGTGAGTTATTCCATGGGTTGTGAGGAAGGGACGGAGTGCGATGAATTCTCCACCATTATCTGAGTAGAGGATTTTGATTTTAGTGGAGAGGTAGTTTTCAACTAGAGCTTTGAATGCGATAAAGGTGGGAAGAACATCAAATTTACGTTTTAACGGATAAAGCCATATGTATTTTGTGAAATGATCAACAAAGATAACATAATATTTATAACCATCATATCATAAAAAAGGAGATGTCCACACATCAGAAAAAATTAATTGCAAAAGTATAGTAGAGTTTAATCAGGAATCCATAAAAGGTAGTTTATGACTCTTAATGCACTTACGAGACTCACAAGTATGGTGAGATGATTTATTAAACTGAAGATTATTTGCTGATAAAGTAAAATGTAAAATACGAGTGGAGGGGTGACCAAGACGAGCATGCCACGTGGAAGTGGGTTGGCGGGACAATTAAGGTGAGGGCAGTGGGAGTGGGTTTAGAGCGGACACCAGCAGGCCAAATGTACAACCCATTAATGTGCGGACCTCGGAGAAGAACACCCCCGTAAGACAATCCATCACCTGAAAATCAGAGAATACAATATTAATATTATTTTGACGGTATAGTTGTGAGACAGATAACAGGCTTTTCGACATGGAAGGAACAAAAATAGTATCTAAAAATACAAGAGAGTTCAAATCCTTAAAATATAAAGAGCATGTGTGCGAAATACATAACTTGTTACCATTACCCACAACAAAATCATCACTTATGTCATATGGAGAGTGTATGGACAGATTAGCCAAGTCTGTAGTAATATGGTGCGATGCGCCCGAGTCAAGGATCTAATTCGAGGAGGATATATAGGTTAGAGGCAGTCGTGTACGCCGAGGGAGTTTGATAGGTGGACGGCGCTGGGGCACGCGGGGAGGGCACGTACGACTGGATTTCAGGGCAGCGGTGCGCCGAGTGTCCAGGGGTGCCACATAGTTGGCACTTGCCGTGATAAGGTCTGGGCGAGGAGACCGAGTGGTGTGGCATGACTGGCCGTTGGTGCTCGGAACAACCTGTGTGGGCAGGCTGCTGGGAGTGGTCGGGCGTGCACTGGTAGCGTGGGCGATGGGCCGAATGGCTGGGCTGTCGGCCAGCGGTGAGGGCCGTGGCTGGCACCGGGGATGGAATAGAAGTATGGGCATTGTTTTGGGCTTCAGCACTGATGAGCTTATCGTGCAACAACGCAAAGGAGATGGAAGTGTCATTGGCCTGAATAGCATTACTTAGTTCTTTAAAGCTAGGAATCATCTAAACCATTGAGAACTTTGAGCACAAGATCCTCTTGATCCGTAGTAACACCAATAAGAGAGAATTCATCAACGACACCTTTAATATCAAGCATAAATTATGTGATTGTACAAGTACCTTTGAGGGGATTGTGGATATGATTCTTGAGAGCAAGAATGCACCCCCTTGATGATTTACCGTATATGGAGGTGAGAGTTTTCCAAGCCTCATGAGATGTGGTAGCGGCAGCAATGAAGGAGATGAGATTCGGTGTGATAGATCCGATAATGGCACTCAAGATGAGACGATCTTGACGCTTCCAGAAGTGATGCAGCAGATTAGGTTTGGTGGAAGTGCCATCGGGAATGGTGGTCGCAGGGCACGGATAGGACACGCCTACAAACCTGAACAGATCGTATTCGAGCAAGAGCATGCGGATTTGGAAACTCCAGGCTACATAGTTGGTAGATATGAGTTTTAGGGGAGCCTGAGACGTGGTGTTGAACGCAACGAGGCGAGGCAAATAGGAGGACGAATCCTCAATCGCGGCGGTAGTGCCAGCATTAATTGATGACGTGGGGTGTGTTGTTTGGGGCCATGGTAGTGCATGATATTTTTGCTGGGATGTGAGGTCGACAACTGCAATATGTCTGCGTGAGGCAGTGGATTAGCGGCTGTAAAGGCAGCCGTGTGGATTAGGGTTTTCGGCTGCTATAGGTCGAGAATGAAGAACCCACAATTCTTCTAAATCATCCAAGATTCACACTAATACTCAATCTCCACCTAAGGCATTTAAGAGGAAGATTGTGTATTTAGATGTTTATGGAAAATAAATTAGCCCTTTTCAATTAATGAAAATAAGGCAAGTTTGGGTTCCAAAAGGTATATCTAACCCTCTAGGATCCAACTTTCAAAGGGTACCTAAGTTTTGATTTGTAACAGGTTCTAGTGGATTCATCAACAAAGAAAAGAAGTTCTAAAGAACTTACATGGTACTGGGACAGTGGATGTTCAAGACATATGACTGGAAACAAAGATCTTCTCACTGATTTTGTTGAACAAGATGGACCACAAGTAACTTTTTGATGACAATTCACAAGGTTCAACCAAAGGTTATGGAATTCTCAAAATTGGTACTGTAAGTATTTCAAATGTTTCATATGTCTATGGTCTGAAACACAATCTATTCTCAATAAGCCAATTCTATGATAAAGGTTTTAATGTTGAGTTTTCTAGTAACTTGTGCTATATTAAAAAACAAATCAAATCAATCTATTCGTTTCACGATTGGTTTTAACTCAGTTGCTAAATCATCTGAACTTCAAGACTTTGAACAAACTTGCAAGATTATCTTTAGCAGATGGTTTACCAAATGAAGTATATATTCACAAAAGAACATGTCTGTCAAGCTTGTCAAGAAGGAAAACAAGTTAAAGCTTCCTTCAAAACAAAGACTGCCATCTCAACTGCAAGAGTATTACAATTACTTCACATGGATTTATTTGGACCTACAGTTACAATTATAAAATGACATGAGCACAAATATAAGCATAACCAAGCCTATCACTCAGAGCTTCTTACAACAAAGTCTAGGGTTACAACACCAATCGTGAAACGAATAGGGGTTAACACCACTAAAATGTAAGAAAAATGGGCATGTAAAATTAAAATTCTATTTTTAGGATATTATTTTAATTTTTCCCATATTTTCATAATTTAATATATATATTTTGCGGAAGATTATTGTACAGAAAACACAAAAATTGGATATTAGGCTAGAAGCACGTAAGTTACTCGATTTGGACATTAGGTTACTTGAATTGGAAAAAAAATGTACAAACAAATGGACTAAAATTGGACATTAGGTTAGAGAGTCGCACGCGTGCATTTTCTGGTATTTTTTTAAAAAAAGGTAAAAAATTACTACTAATTTGCCAAAAAAAATGACCAAAATTGTAGACTCTTCTAAAGTGTCCGTAAATTACTCAAATCCTATATTTAGTTAATTATAATTTCAGGAAATCACCAAAACCTAATATTGAAAGAATACATAAAGAAAATAATTTCGGAATACAGGTTGATCGGCCTCCTCCCCTTCACCACCGCAACCAATTAGCAAGTCAAGCACTATCTTATGGGCTGAAATTTTGTCATCACATCATGAAACCTAGCTTTCAGAACTCTTTCTACCTGATCTGGGCGACCGTTCATGACTAGCAAGACGAGCTCTGGATTAAAGGCCACATTATGCGATTTACACTTTTTCGCCATCGTTCAATTACTCCATAACCGACTGCTCTCTCTTTTTCTCTCCCTCTTGCCTTCCACGTGTTTGTATATATATCCCAAAAAAGATTTTAATTCTAGAATCTTGCCGATATGCGTATTGTATTTTTTTAACAATAAAAAGGGTATTATATTTACAATTACAAAAGGTACTCAACAAGGTCAATCGGACAATTATAAAATGACACGATGACAAATCTAAGCATAACCAAGTCTATCACTCAGAGCTTCTTACAACAAAGTCTAGGGTTACAACACCAATCCTGAAACAAATAGGGATAAACACCACTAAAATGTAGGGAAAATGGGCATGTAAAATTAAAATTCTATTTTCAGGATATTATTTTAATTTAATTATTTTAATTTTTCCCATATTTTCATAATTTAATATATATATTGTGCGTGCGGAAGATTATTGTACAGAAAACACAAAAATTGGATACTAGGCTAGATGCTTGTACGTTACTCGATTTGTACATTAGGTTACTTGGATTGGACACAAAATGTACAAACAAATGGACTAATCTTGGACATTAGGTTAGAGTCGCACGCGTGCATTTTCTGGTAATTTTTTTAAAAAAGGTCAAAAATGACCAAAATTGTACTCTTTTAAAATGTTCATACGTTATTCAAATTCCTATATTTAGTTCAATATAATTTCAGGAAATCACCAAAACCTAATATTCAAAGAATACATAAAGAAAATAATTTCGGATTACAGGTTGATCGGCCTCCTCCCCTTCCCCGCTGCAACCAATTAGCAAGTCAAGCTCTGTCTTATGGGCTGAAATTTTGTCATCACATCATGAAACCTAGCTTTCAGAACTCTTTCTACCTGATCTAGGCGACCGTTCATGACTAGCAAGATGAGCTCTGGATTAAAGGCCACATTTTCCGATTTACACTTTTTCGCCATCGTTCAATTACTCCATAACCGACTGCTCTCTCTTTTTCTCTCCCTCTAGCCTTCCACGTGTTTGTATATATATCTCAAAAAAGACTTTAATTTTAGAATCTTGCCGATATGCATATATTTGTATTTTTTAACCACAAAAAGGGTATTATATTTAAATATACAAAAGGTACTCAATAAAGTCAATTGGGGTTACAATTATAAAATGACACGAAGACAAATATAAGCATGACCAAGCCAATCACTCAGAGCTTCTTACAACAATGTCTAGGGTTACAACACCAATCCTTAAACGAATAGGGTGTTAACACCACTAAAATGTAAGGAAACTGAGCATGTAAAATTAAAATTCTATTTTTATGATATTATTTTAATTTTTCCCATATTTTCATAATTTAAATATATATTGTGCAGAAGATTATTGTACAGAAAACACAAAAATTGGATACTAGGCTAGAAACTCGTATGTTACTCGATTTGGACATTAGGTTACTTGAATTGGACAAAAATGTACAAACAAAAGGACTAAAATTGGACATTAGGTTAGAGAGTCACACGCCTGCATTTCTTGTAATTTAAAAAAAAAAAGGTAAAATATGACTAAAATTTGCCAAAAAATGACCAAAATTGTAGACACTTTTAAAGTGTCCATGCGTTACTCGAATCCCATATATAGTTAAATATAATTTCAAAAAATCACCAAAACCTAATATTAAAATAATACATAAAGAAAAGAATTTTGGAAAATAGGTTGATCGGCCTCCTCCACTTCACCACCGCCACCAATTAGCAAGTCAAGCTCTGTCTTATGGGCTGGAATTTTGTCATCACATAATGAAACCTAGCTTTCAGAACTCTTTCTACCTGATCTGGGCGACTATTCATGACCAGCAAGCGAGGTCTGGATTAAAGGCCACATTTTCCAATTTATACTTTTTCGCCATCCTTCAATTACTCCATAACCGACTGCTCTCTTCTTTTCTCTTCCTCTCGCCTTCCACGTGTGTGTATATATATCCCAAAAAAAGACTTTAATTCCAGAATCTTGTCGATATTTGTATTTTTTTTTTTAACAACAAAAAAGGAACTCAACAAAGTCAATCAGAGTTACAAATATAAAATGACACGAAGACTAATCTAAGTATAACCAAGCCTATGACTCAGAGCTTCTTACAACAAAGTCTAGGGTTACAACACCAATCCTGAAACAAATACGGGTTAACACCACTAAAATGTAAGGATCGAAAATGGGCATGTAAAAATAAAATTGTATTTTTAAGGATATTATTTATTTATTTTTCCCATATTTAAAGAAGATTAATTATTGAACAGAAAACACAAAAATTGGATATTAGGATAGAAGCTCGTAATTTACTCGAATTGGACATTAGGTTACTTGGATTGTACAAAAAATGAACAAACAAATGGACTAAAATTGGACATTAGGTTAGAGAGTCGCACGCGTGCATTTCTGGTAATTTAAAAAAAAAAGGTAAAAAATGACTACAATTTGCCAAAAAAAAAAGACCAAATTTGTAGAGTCTTTTAAAGTGTCCGTTCGCTACTCGAATCCTATATTTAGTTAAATATAATTTCAAGAAATCACCAAAACCTAATATTGAAAGAATACATAAAGAAAAGAATTTAGGAAAACAGGGCAGCAATTTCGTCATCACATCATGAAACCTAGCTTTCAGAACTCTTTCTACCTGATCTGGGCGACCGTTCATGAATAGAAAGACGAGCTCTGGATTAAAGGCCACATTTTCCGATTTACACTTTTTCGCCATCCTTCAATTACTCCATAACCGACTGTTCTCTTCTTTTCTCTCCTTCTTCCTTCCATATGTGTGTATATATTCCAAAAAAAGACTTTAATCCCAGAATCTTAACGATATGTTTATATATTTTATTTTTTTTGGACAAAAAAAAGAGTACTCAACTGGGTCAATCAGAGTTACAATTATAAAATGAGCTTCTTACAACAAAGTTTAGGGTTACAAAATCAATCCTGAAACAAATAGAGGTTAACACCACTAAAATATAAGAAAAGTGGGCATGTAAAAATAAAATTGTATTTTTAAGTATATTATTTTAATTTACTTATTTTAATTTTTCCTATATTTTCATAATTTAATATATATATATATATATATATATATATATTGTGCGGAAGATTATTGTACAGAAAACACAAAAATTGGATATTAGGCTAGAAGCTCGTAAGTTACTCGATTTGGACATTAGGTTACTTGAATTGGACAAAATGTACAAACAGAAGGAGTAAAATTAGACATTAGGTTAGAGAGTACGTCGCACGCGTGCATTTCTGGTAAAAAAAACATTAAAGAGGTAAAAAAATGACTATAATTTGCCAAAAAAATGACCAAAATTGTAGACTCTTTTAAAGTGTCCGAACATTACTCGAATCCTATATTTAGTTCAATATAATTTCAAAAAATCACCAAAACCTAATATTGAAATGATACATAAAGAAAAGAATTTCAGTATGTTGGGCCTTCTTCTCATGAGATTTTGAGATCAAGATTTCTTCCGAAATTGCCCTCGAAACGGAGCATGAGGGCGCCCAGGATGAGGTGGACTAGTACCCTTCACGCCCGCATTGTTCATGCAGTTGAGCTTCTTGGTGGACATGAAAGTATATAAATTTTTATTACTTTAATTCTTACCCCCCTTTTTATTTTTTTAATTATTTATATATCCTTATGTGTGTGTGTGTCACAAGGTTATTTTCTGCCTAAGAATTTTCGCCTTGCGCGGCACTGATCACGCACAATCAGTCAGCCCACAATCTCACCAACACTCGTGTTTAATTATCAGAGTATGTTTAATTCGATTTATGCAAGCAAGTATGTAAATCACGCAGCGGAATTAAAGCATACAGCACACACAGCACATACGGGAACTCATTTCCCAACCTTTGAATTAACGCACAAATTACAAAGGAATGCCAAGGCTTGCACACACGAATTCTGTGCAACTCAGGGCCTAATTACAATATATGTAAATGATGGACAACCCCCATCAATAGGACGAATTAATTACAGCCATCGGATCAGAATTCCGCCAAGTGTCGCAATCCTACAGCATCTGGCCTCATAGGCAGTTTTCTGCCCCAAAACTGCCTTGCAACTGTTTGCCAACCGTCCAGCCATATCCAAATCCGTCTACTCCACTGAGTAAGCTGCCTAGGACAAGTTAGACGCTCATCATCCGCACACCGCCCGACCAAGTGCCTCAACTGCCGCCTAGACGCGCACCGTCCAGCCGCTCGGCCAGCACTAGGCCAACTGCCTAGTACTTGGCCGACCACAAACTGCCTTCAGCACCAATTTCGTCCGCCCCAAGATTAGTCCAGCGCATCCGGACTAAGTGTAGCCGCATGCCACACCAAAACCAGCCAAGTCGTCCACTGCCGAGAACGTCTTGACACCACCCAGCCGAGACGCCCCATGAACTAGGCACGTCTCGGCAACCAACATCTAAGGGGCTAACAGTGTGTTATAATAAAATTGGGATATGATTTTAGGGGCAACTCCAAAGTCGGTTCTTGAGCTGATGGATGTCAAAGATCTCACTCTTGCTCATGTCAAAAGCCATTTACAGGTACTACTACACCCATTTTTTGTATTTCTTCACCCATGGATTATTAAGTGAAAAGGGATTTTTTGTATTTCTTCACCCATGGATTATTAAGTGAAAAGGGATTTTTTGTATTTCTTCACCCATGGATTATTAAGTGAAAAGGGATCAATGGGCATGTATGTATGTATGTGTTATGACCAACAATGCCACATTTTCCAATTTATATTTAATTTTTAATAAAATTTCAGATTTATATTTTATGTAAAATAATTTTCATAATAATTTTTAATTTTAAGAATAAAATAGCATTTTTAAGGATATTATTTTTATTTATTTATTTTGATTTTTTCACAAATTTTCATAATTTTGAATAATTTAATTTTTATATATATATATATATATATATATATATATATATATATATATATATATATATATATATATATAAGGAAGATGATTGTACAGAAAACACGAAAATTGGATATTAGGCTAGAAGCCCCAATTTATTTCATGCGTGAGAGTTGCACATGTGCATTTTTTGGTAATTTAGAAAATATTGGCAAGAAATGACCAAAAATTGTAGACTTTTAAGTGCTAGTATTGGAAAAATTCATCCAAACCTAATATTGGAAGAATACATAATGATAAGAATTTCCGAAAACAGGTTGATCGTTCTCCTCCCCTTCACAACCGCCACCAATTAGCAAGCAAGCTCCGTCTTATGGGCTGCAATTTTGTCATCACAGCATGAAACCTAGCTTTTAAAACTCTTTCTACCTCATCTGGGCGGCCGTTCGCGACTAGCAAGAAGCATTCCGGAGACGAAGTTGGATAGCTCAAGTGGTTAGAGCACCACTACCTAGGCTTTAGATCCTGGGTTCGAGTCATGGGGAGGGGAAAAGGGATGGGTATTTAATGTAATTCAAAAAAAAAAAAAAAAAGAAGCATTCCGGATTAAAGGCCACATTGCCCGATTTACGTTTTATTTGATTAAATATTTTCACAATCATTATAATTTTTAATTGCAATAATAAAATTGTCTTTTTAATATTATTAATATATTTTTTTAAGACAAAAAATGTACAAAAAAAGACTAAAATTGGACATTAGGCTGGAGAGTCGCACGCGTGCATTTCTGGCAAAAAAAATTTTAAATTGGTAAAAAATGACTATAATTGGCCAAAAAAATGACCCAAACCATAGACTCCTTCAAGTGCTCGTACGTTACTCGAATCCTATCTTTAGTTCAATATAATTTCAAGAAATCGCCAAAACCTTGATCTGGGCGACCATTCATGACTGCCAATACGGGCTACAGATTAAACGCCACATTTTCCAATTTACATTTAATTTTTTAAAATATTTTCAGACTTATGTTTTATTATTTAATAATTATACTTGTTCGTACTAAAACATGTTTTTTAGTTCAAGAAATTTTGTCGTCGCCAATATAATTTCACTACAAGAAATGGGGGGAATAGCGACGAAAATTTTGCGACAAATCTAAATTTCATCGCTAAAATCAATTTTTAGCAACGAAATATAAATTTTCGTTGCTAAATTGTTACATTTAATATTTGCAATAAAATATATATATTTCATCGCTATATTAGCAACAAATTGTTTCATTTTGTTGTTAATAATCAAAACAACAATGAAAATTATATTTCGTCGCTAATATTTTGCGATGAAATAGAAATTTTCGTGGCTAATTTCTTGAAATTATTTTTTACAACAAAATTTATATATTTCATCGCTATATTAGCAACAATTTGCTTCATTTTGTTGTTAATAATCAGAAAAACTATGAAAATTATATTTCGTTGCTAATATTTTGCGATGAAATAGAAATTTTCGTGGCTAATTTTTTTAAATTAATTTTTGCAACAAAATTTATATATTTCATCGCTATATTAGCAGCAAATTGCTTCATTTTGTTGTTAATAATCAGAACAAAAATGAAAATTATATTTCGTTGCTAATATTTTGCGATGAAATAGAAATTTTTGTGGCTAATTTCTTGAAATTAATTTTTGCAACAAAATTTATATATTTCATCACTTTATTAGCAACAAACTGCATCATTTTGTTGTTAATAATCAGAGCAACAATGACAATTATATTTTCTTGCTAATATTTTGCGATGAAATTGAAAATTTTGTGGCTAATTTCTTGAAATTAATTTTTGCAACAAAATTTATATATTTCATTGCTATATTAGCAACAAATTGCTTCATTTTGTTGTTAATAATCAGAACAACAATGAAAATTATATTTCATCACTAATATTTTACGATGAAATAAAATTTTTTGTGGCTAATTTATTGAAATTAATTTTTGCGATGAAATTAAAATATTTCATCGCTATACTAGCAACGTATTGCTCCATTTTGTTGTTAATAATCAGAACAACAATGAAAATTATATTTTGCGATGAATATAATTTTTTGTGGCTAATTTATTGAAATTACTTTTTGCAATGAAATAAAAATATTTCATCGCTAAACTAGCAACGTACAAATTCTTTTATTTTGTTATTAATAATTAGGGCAACAATGAAAATTATATTTAGTCGCTATTATTTTGCGATGAAATATATTTTTTGTGGCTAATTTCTTGGAATTAATATTTGCAACAAAATTAAAATATTTTATCGCTACACTTTTATCAAATTATTTTATTTTGTTGTTAATAATAAGAACAACAATGATAATTATATTTCGTGGCTATATTAAATCAACTATGCTTATTAAATCAAAAAAATCGATTTATATAATTAAATGTTTAATAATTGTCCAAATTTTATGTCTTACAAATCAGTATGAATGTTTATAAAAATATTTATAAATATGATGATGCAAATGAAGATGGACATAATTAAAGATGGGAGAATGAAGATTGGCTCTAATATTATTTTTTTTTAAATTGTTAAAGGAACATTAATTTTTTACAATTGGAATTGTTTTAAAAATTACGTATACACATGTATATATACATATATAGTTGTTACAAGTTAAAAATTAGTCAATTAATAAATGTGTAAAAATAACTAAATTAGTAACAATTGAATACATATATAATTAATATTAAAAACTGAACCAAAGAGCTGTCTGCCCGAATGGTAGGCGCCCAGCTATGGGCGCCCATCCACCCGGGATCAATTCCCACTAAGACCAAATAAAATATTTATTTAAATAAAATGGGGGAGGGGGTATGTGGGTGCGGGTTGGGTTGGGTTGAGTTGGGTACGGGTTGGGGCGGGGCGGGTGTGGGTTGGGTACGGGTTGGGGCGGGGCGGGTCGAGTGTTGGTGCGGGTCGGGGCAAGTCGAGTGCAGAAGTGGGTTTAGAGAACGATTGAATTGGTTCGGTGGGTGTGGGTTGGGGCGGGTTGGGTGTGGGTGCGGGTTGGGTCGGTCGAGTACGGAAGTGGGTTTAGAGAATGATTCGTAAATCGGATATCATAGCCAAATATTAGCAACAAAAATTCTAATATTTTTGTCTCTAATGTGAGTTAGCGATGAAATAATTTTGTCGCGGGATTTGTTGCTATACACGCGTCGCTAACGTGTTTGCGACAAATGTTTGATTTTCCTCGCAAACATTTTGTGATGAAACTCATATTTTCGTCGCTAACATTTTGCGATGAAACTTATATTTTTGTCGCTAATATTTTGCGATGAAACTCAAATTTTCGTCGCTAATATTTTGCGATGAAACTCAAATTTACATCGCAAACATTTGCGACAAAATTAATTTTTTTTGTCGCAAACACGTTAGCGACGGGCGTATAGCAACAAATCCTGCGACAAAATTATTTCATCGCTAACTCACGTTAGCGACGAAAATATTAGAATTAGCGATAAATTTTTTCGCAGCTAAATTGCAGTTTTCTTGTAGTGTTTCAAGAAATAGCCAAAAACCTAATATTGGAAGAATACATAAGGAAAAGGTTTTCGGAAAACAGGACAGCCTCCTCCCCTTCACCACCGCCACCAATTAACAAGTCAAGCGTCTACTTATGAGCCGCAATTTTGTCTTCACGGAAAGGAACCAACCTTTTCTACCCAATCAGGGCGACCGTTCATGACTGGCAAGATGGGTTCCGGATTAAAGGCCACATTTTCCGATTTACATTTATTTTTTAAAAATAGAAAACGTGGAGAAATTGAGAGGAGCGCCGCGCAGAGATTGTGCAGAATTGGAGTTGTATATTTAACTATACTTCCTATTTTTATTTTTTAACGGAAGCAGTTAACTACATTTCCTAGATATATACACAATCTCTTATATATGACTAAATTATATATGCTCCTCAAAGCATAGCAAATTCCTAATATAATTTTATTGATAACTAACTAACTACTTGCCATAACGTCTCATTTTCGTGTATGTGTTTGTAAGTAACAGACATTTGTTCGTTAATAATTTGTGGCAAAAGTTCACGCGAGTCGAAACATGACTTTCAAATTAAGTTCCGAAATATTGGATGACGCCCCAAAAAAAAAATTGTGATGCTGCACGTATATTCAAACAGCTGTTGTCAGGTATGATTTTACTACGGAATGTATATTTTCCATCTCAAATAATATTGTCTCACACAAGAATTTGTTATAGTTCAAAGTTCAAACACATGTAGTCCACAACTAGCCCATTTTTCTGGCCCACTTCCCTATTTTAAAACATTTGTCAATCTGGCCCAATGGATGATGAGACCCAAAGTTATATGCAAATTTCCCTCAGCCGTTGGATAAAAGTGATTGATACAAGTAATCTCAGTGTGTGTCACCCTCAACTGTATATATATACCACCATTTTAGCATAGTAAATAGTATTTCGATTATATGATTACATAAAAGAATCCCTTCAATCAATTAACCATCTTTTTCCATGGAAAACAATCCAATTTCATTCACCTGCAGCATTAACAGTTTGATCAACGCTATGACAAACTATTTGCCGCCCGTCCTTGAAGCACAACCACCTGCGGAAATCGTGAATCAAGTAATGAGAGATGTAGATCTTGGTCCAGGTGGAGAAAATGAGACACAATTTGTTGGATCTAGTTCATGGTACTGCAGGAATCTTTGGACAAAGACTGAGGATAGGTACTAATTTTACTTTAATTAATTATGTTAATTTACTTACTGCTGAAAATATCATGTTTTTATTGCAATTTTCGACTTCATGCAGGAAACTGGTTAGCCTGGTGGAGAAATATGGATTGGGCCAATGGAAATTAATATCCCAAGAGATGCCCGGAAGAAAGGGGAAGCAGTGCAGGGAAAGATGGCATAATAATTTAAGACCTAATATCAAGGTTTAATTTACTTTCTCTTAATTAATTTTCTTGGAATTTTTATTAACCCTCTTTTTGATTAATTCGTCACATGTTTAAGAGGAAATTAACATCTTGAATTAAAGTGATACAAACATTAATTTGTAGTTCAGAGGTATTGAAAAAAAAAAGAAAAAAAAAGCCACTTTAATTTCTATTAGAGAATCATTTGAATGAATTCAACAAAGACTTTTTCCAGGATTTTTAGAATGCTTGATTTTCCTATAAATAAAGCATCCGTAATTTGTTGCAATGGCACAGAAATTGATGAGCCTCACCCAACCCCCACCCACCCACCAGGGCTCCTCCTTATTATTTTATATATAGAAAATTTGGCACTACTTGTGATGTAAAAAAAAAAAAAACAGGTACACATGTTGTAGTTAATTATAATTAATTTTGATGATATATAATTCAGAAAGGCACAGTGTGGACGGAGGAAGAGGAAAGGATACTTATTGCACAACATGAGAGATTTGGAAATCGATGGTCAGAGATTGCAAAATGCCTTCCAGGCAGATCTGAAAATGCAGTCAAGAACCATTTTAACTCCACTAAAAGAAAGACCCTTTATTCAACAAAAAGGCTCAATAGGCAAAGTGGCGTTGCTCAATCCATTCTCTTGGAAGAATACATCAAGAAACAGTTTTTAGGAATCGGATCGGCCTCCTCCTCCTCCTCCACCACCTCCGCCAGTGCACCATTGCACAACGTATATGGTTATAGTGGCATTAATGCCCTTGATGATGATGACTCAATTTCATATTTAATGACAAGCGCGCAGGACGAGGAGATGAGCTTTATGAGGAACCTCTTTCCGTGTAATGGAAATATTCCGTGTGAGATAAACGATGCAGACAATGCTCCGAATTTCACCATTCGAGGAGGGATATTTGGAGATCCAAACATGGAGTGAATCAACATAAATATGCTGCACATTGGGTTTAAAGAAATTTAGTAGTACTGTAATATTCTTTAATTAACTGTATATAAATAATCTAGTATTATATATGTGTCATGTACTGTATGTATTTTCATTACATTATCTAGTCCTTTATGTAAATTTTAATTAATTGAATATAAATAATTAATCTAGTATTATATATGTGTCATGTATGTATTTTCATTACATTATCTAGTCCTTTATGTAAATTTTAATTAGTATATATATGTGTGCAAGTTTGTGTGCAGGTGTATGTTTTTCATTTCACAGCTGCATGCAATGTTGTTTTTTAGTGAAATATGGTTTTCACTTTCCCTAGACTTCTCTTGTTGTTATCTTCGTTTACACAATTAATTTGACTATAATATGCTTTGAAGAAATTCACGAAATATTTATGGAGTCACCTAAATGCCTCGTGTGATGATCAACAAGTTTTGATAAATTTTATTGATATCTTGTTGGAACGCGCGTATCATTTTGTGTACGTATATTTTGTATGGAAGCTTATATACTGCTGTCTTTATCGGTTTTTTAGTTATCGTTATATATATATAGATTATCGTCTATGTTCGTTATATATATATATATATACACGTGCGCGCACGACTGATGACAAATTGACAATTGCACGTACAGTACGAGATTCAAAGAAAATATATATTACTTTGTCGAACATTTTTCTATTCTAAAAATGTAATAATTGTGATGTAAAAGGCACGAATATAGTTTGAGCCAAAAAAAAAGATCTTTGAAATTCAATTTGTCAAATATTTACTCTATAATGAAGCAACAAATGTGCAGGAAGTTAGCACATTTTTGACAATAATTTTGAGAGAGTACAAAATCTAATTTTGAAAATCTTATTATTAATTTACAGAATGTAATTCGTGCATGCTTTTTCCCGATTTGGTGAGACTTTTCTTTTGTATACTTAAATATATTTTGACTTGGTATGTAATCTCCTATATAAGATTACTAAAATGTTGACAAAAAATTCAGTCATATATACTTTCTTGAAGAAAAAGATAGCATGTCTGGAGAATAATTAATTAAATTTGCCTCTTCTTCATAGAGAACAAATTAAGGAGAAAGAAAATGAACAATATAAATAACTTTTAAAATTTGTTCCATTCAAAACCCATGTCCTTGAATGTTTTTAGAGATTAATTTTACAAATGGACCAGTAATTTTATCGGAGTCCACAAATGGACCAGTAATTTCTTTTTCTATTTTGTCATTGTACTCTCAATTTATATCTCCATTTTAGTCTTTTTTGTATCAATTTTGATCATTTTACTGATTTTTTTGTATCAATTTTTTTGTATCTCCACAAAAGATCTTTTTTGTATCAATCTAATTTTATTGGAGTCCACAAAACATATCAAATTGCCACGTCAAATCTATTTTTTTTAAAAATCTTATAAATAATATTGAAGTACATAAAATCAGGGTTGCAGAAACTGGCCTAGGCCGCAATTTATGTATAGTCGGTTTAGAAAATCGGTCGTGACATTAGGCGGGCCAATTTCGCCTAGTCGCTTGGGGTTTTTTCTAAACTATTTTGGTTTGCGCAGAAAGAAAGAAAATGATACGGAAATGGAATCATATTTATGTTGGTGCGGTTGGGTTTTGGGCCTTTTGGCTGTTTTTCCCTAACGCCCGCCTAGCGATTTTTGACTTTTACAACCTTGCATAAAATACTTTATAAAAAAAAAATTAAAAAAATCTCCACAAGCTAATTATTAAAAATCCCTAATAAAAAATTCTACAAAAAATAATGAATAAATATAGATAATATAAATCAAATGCAAAAATATTATTATAAATTAAAATATATATATTTTAAAAAATAGGGTTAATTCTGGTTAAATTTGTATTTTTATAGATAATATAAATCAAATGCAAAAATATTATTATAAATTAAAATAATATTTCATCTTTACACATTACCTATCCAAATATAATAAGAGTGTTTTTTGTAAATTTATAAAAAAAAGTGGTTTGTTTTGTAAACACCACAACATATACACAGTTGATTTAAAGTGCTTAATTTTAAAACACTATCAACTTTCAATTTTATTGCAAAAATCAATTTTAATCACTTTAATTTTAGTCATTTTTGTATCAATTTTGGTCCTTTTACGGATTTGGAGAGGTCACACAAACAAAACATGTCAAATTTCGTTCTTGTCAAACTGCCACGTCATATCTATTTTTTTTTTAAATCTTATAAATAATATTGAAGTACATAAAATCAAGGTTGCAGAAATCGACCTAGGCGGCACCGACCACCGCAATTTATGTATAATCGGTTAAGAAAATCGGTCGTGACATTAGGCAGGCCAATTCCGCCTAGTCGCTTGGGTTTTTTCTGAAGAGTGAAATAGGGTTATGGCAAATCAAAATTTCTCACTCACCTGCTCTCCCTCACCGTTGTTGTCGTTGCTCACTATTGCCATTACTTTGTATCGATAGTTATATGTAATTCTCCCTCTGTAACTTTTGATCTCCGAGTACCCCTGGTACTTTATCAATAAAAAATTCTCCCTTTTCCGATCAAAAAAAAAACTTATTAGACTGTGTAGTGTGCACAATAAAAATTACAAAACTAAGAAACCTTAAAGCAGACGACGACAATTGGGTGTGGCAGGCGACAACAATGGGGACAACTATGACGGGGCGACCGAATTTTTCTTTGGGCGACTGGTGCTTGTTCGCGCATAATTTTTTTTTTTTTTTTTGCCAAACCTAATTTGTTTGGTTTGCGAAAAAAGAAAAAAATAAGAGGATACAGAAATGGAAATGAAATCAGATTTATGTTGGTGCGGTTGGGTTTTGGGCCTTTTGGCAGTTTTGCTCTAACATCCACCTAGCGATTTCCGACTTAAAACAGCCTTGCATAAAATACTTTATAAACTTTTTTAAAAATAAACCCCACAAGCTAATTATTAAAAAATTTAATAAAAAATTCTACAAAAAATAATGAATAAATATAGATAATATAAATCAAATGCAAAAATATTATTATAAATTAATTTTTTTATTTTTAAAAGTTACTACTAAATAAAAAAAAATAAGGTTAATTCTGGTTCGATCAAGTTTTATTTAAATATTATTTTTAAAATTCCCTTTTCATAATTAATTGGCTTGTGGAAATTTCCTTTAATTAATAATGTATTTTTTATTTTTAAATATTTATTTTTCAACAATTAGACCAAAATAAATTGAGACTTAAATGACTAAAATTGAAAAAATAAAAAAGTTACAAGAAATTTTGTGGTTTTGTGGACTTGGTAAAGTTATAGAACATTTCTAAATAATCTCGATGTTTTTATAAAAAAAGAAAATAAATTTTAGAAAGACAACAATATTTATAAATTGCCAAATATATTTTACCCATGCTCTTATAAAATGATCAACTTGCTATAGTAACGTCATTAAACCCTGACATCATTTAAATCTCATTCAATTATAGTAAGGTTCACTGACGGAGCCAGGAAATTTCAGTAGGAGCCTCGATTAACATTACTTTAAAGATAAAATAATATGTACTTATTATACTCATCGAAATTTTACATGATAAAATTGTCAATACATTTCATTAAATTAAATTGAACAAGCTGACTTTCATTTTGTTTTGAAGTTTTAATAGTTCGATTCAAAATGAAGCAAAACAATTTAAGAATTGCTAAAATATTAAATTTTTCTTCGATTGTAAATGTCTTTTAATTAATACATTAATGTGTTCCAATATTCTATAATGCATACAATAAAATACTTTTAAATATAAATGGACAAAAAATTTTAAGCACTAAACTAAAATTTTAAAAAAAAAATCAATAATATTGTTCAATTTTAAGGACATTTTTGCGATTCTTAGAAAAAATTTAGACAATAATTTCAAATACACCATCAATCTATATTATTGACTCTATTGAAAAAATAATTTATTTTTAGAGTATTAATAAACAAATTTAAGTAAAAAAACACATGAAAAAAGAAGAGAAAATATTTCTTCCTTCCAAACTTTATATGCAAGCATTTTTTTTTATTCGTCTATATTTAATATGTATGTTTTAAAATAAAAATAATTTTTTTATTTATAAAAAAAATTGATGGGGGCAACTGACCCCTGGCCCCATTGTGGCACCGTCCGTGGTAGGGTATATCGTAAAAGTCACCCTGCTACAAGAATAGTCATTACTCATTACAAAAGTTTTTTTTTTTTTTTTGAAGAATAATAGTCCCAGCAGTGTCGGGGATAGCCGTCATCGGCCACCGAGAGACTAAGGGGGTGTTTTCAAACTCTACAAACTGCTTCCAAAATCACTTTTGTTGAGATTAATGCAATATTGGAGAACTGTTCTTACTATCAGAAGTGGTAGTGTGCTGATTTTCAGAACTGTGCTTATACTAAGCTCAGTAACTAGTGTTCTGATATTTGGTTATTTCAGTACAAGTAGAGTAATGAGTACTCTGCTAATAAGGTTTAGTGATCTTAGGTATCAACTCTGCTGGTCGGGTCAGAACAGTACTGCTCTTAGTCTGCTAAAGAGTACTGTGCTGATATAGTGTTCTTAGTCTGCTGAGACAACTGTGCTGAGTTTTACTGCGCTGAGTTCTACTGTGCTGATATTCCAGTTTCAGAGTTAGTTGATTTCTGTTAGTTAGTTAGTTTGTTAGAGGCAGTTACAACTTGCATTGTACATCTATAAATACACCATCTAGTGCATAGATTGTGTGTTACACACACATAGAGAGTTTAAGAGAGAGATCAATCTTTGTGTACACTTGTAATCTGTAACTTTCATTTGTGATTAGTGAAGAGAGTCTTCTATCCTCCGTGAACGTAGATCATTTGATCGAACCACGTAAATCCCGTGTTCTTTCTTTGAGTTCTTTATTCGTTTTCAATTCTTTGCGTTTCTGGTTGTCTTGATTTATCATTTGTGAGGAGTTGCTTAGTGGATACAATTCCATAACAATTGGCGCCGTCTGTGGGAACCGAAGATAAAGCCAAGAATCAAGAAATGGGCTCTGTGAAATTGGAGATAGAGAAATTCAATGGTAAGACAGATTTTGGTTTATGGAAAGCCAAGATGAAGGCTCTGCTGTCACACCATGGGCTGAAAGAGGCCCTTACTCCTCTTGACCCTGCTGCATCCGATGCAGACAAGGTCAAGAAAGAAGAGCTTATGGAAAAAGCTTACAACATTGTTGTTCTGAGTTTGGGAGACAATGTTTTCAGAGAAGTTATGAAGGAGAAGGATGTTGCTGGAGTATTTGAGGCATTAGATGATTTGTATTTGGCACAATCTTTGTCAAATCAGATGTTCATGGAAAGGAAGCTTAATAATTTCAAGATGTCAGATGATAAAACCCTTGATGAGCAGTTAATAGAGTTCATGCAAGCAGTTGATGATCTTGAGAATGTTGGAATTACCTTGGAAGATCACAAGAAGTCCTTTCTACTCCTAGAGGCATTACCTCCCTCATATGACAGCTTCAAGGATGCTTTGCTGATTACCAAGGAGGGTAAGGCAAAATTCAAAGAAGTCTTGTCCATACTGAAGACCAAGAGTTTACATGTTGCAAACTCAACCAAGAAGACCAAGAACCAAGTTGAGGGTCTTAATATCAAACTGAAGAATGACAAGAAAGGAGGGCAAGGCAAGAAGTTCCATGCCAAGCCAAATCACAAGAGAAATGGAAATGTAGTCAAGAGCAAGGCTTGCTACAAATGCCATAAGGAAGGACATTTCATAAAAGATTGTCCTGAGCACAAGAAGACTACTGATGCTGCTAAAGCTGATGTAGCAGAGGCAAAAGGGTATGATAGTGCTGAAGTGATGAGCATAACAGATAGCAAACCTGTTAATGAATGGGTGTTAGATTCTGGATGTTCTTTTCACATGTGTCCCACCAAATCTTGGTTTCAAAACCTGGAAATGATGGAGGGAGGTTGTTGGTCCCTGAACGAGTAGTGAATGGGATTAAAGTCTAGAGGGGAGGGGTGAATAGACTTTAAAACTTTTTCAAACAGAGTTGAGAACCTCTTCTGATTGCTATGTCAACTGGACTGCAAGTCTGCTGGTCCAGATGACTATAGTGATCTGACTGAGGAGGTTATATGCGGAATTATGGTGGCCCTGGTTTAGACTCGTTCAACTTGTTTTGCTTAATGAAAATACTCAGCTGATGCTGGTTTGAAAGTTATGGCCTTGTTTTGAAGAATGTTGAAATCACAGTATGCACTATATAATAATGTATGTAAAGACAGAAATGTAAAGTGCAGAAAGTAATTGACACCGGATTTATAGTGGTTCGGATATACGTTCCTACGTCCACTCTCACGTCCACACGTGATGTTTAATCCCTTTAATTTACCACAAATTACAAGGGTCTTGACCTTTATAGTCCCAAGGTTAGGACTTTGAGATCTGAGCCGTCCTAACAGCTACGGTCTCCACAAGTGATTGTAAGCACTTGCACTTTAAGGGGTTCAAAAACTTTAACCTTTCGGTGAGGGTTTGGGGTTTTTGAGGTGTATCCAACTAATGGTTCAAGCTTATAATTTGCTTAACCACTATGCCTAAAACAATTGATATACAATATGAACAGGTTTCAGGTTCTTAGGGGTTGGATAGAAATCACTTAAGAGCTATAGATAATCTAATGGTTTCTGGCTCTTTTGAGAATTCTTAGAATAGTATGGCTTTAGCTTTGATTGCTTGCTTGGCTTGTTGAATTCTCTCTTGTGACTTCTTTTGTGATTTCCCATCCTCTTGTATTTATAATGGAGATTGGTTGCAACTAGCCGTTGGAGTTGACTAGCCGTTTGAGCAATCTTTCCATAATAGCTTGATTCCTTGATTCCAGCCGCTTGATTGCTTCAATCCTGGGATCATGTCAATCTTCTAAATAAGGTAGGTCTTCGTTTGAATTGCAAGATGACTTAGGAATCAGCCGAGTCCTGGAAGAGCACATAGTCTTCTGATCTGTACTTCTAGTCTTCTGAATACTCTTCTGGCCTTAGGTCTTCTGTCTTCTGATATCAGTAAAGTAACACTCTTCTGATCTGGAAATTCTTTGTACTGCTTTAGGCCATCTTCAATCTGGGACTCCATCAGATAAGTAGGTATACAAGCACCTTAACTTATCTGGTCTTCAAGGATCTTCTAGTCTTCATGTCTTCTACTCTTCTCATCTTGAGGATAGGCATGTAAGCCAGGACTGTGCTGATCAGCTGATATCAATACAGTTGATCACACAAGACTAGTCTAAGCTGTTCTATACAAGTCAGCTGATCCTATTACATTTATAAACTCTAAGTGTTTTGGCCATCAAAACTATTCTAACATCAAGTGGGGCTTAGGGTGAATTTATATCCCAACAATTTCCCCCTTTTTGATGAAGCCAAAACTATACTTGATAAGTGCTCTTAATGAATTAAGATAAGAGTTTATAACATGCTAAGACTTGAAGTATCTGATGAAGACAATGAGAGTTTGTCTTGAAAGCAAAAAGAACTATAACTTGAATATATATAGAGCTTTTACAGATTACAAGTAATAGTTTCTTTAAACTTCTAAAGTAGTCTTCATCAGGTCTTCTGATCTTCAAACGCGGTAGGCAAGGTACAGACGAGCTCGAACTTCTTCCATGTGTTGTACATCTGTAACATTCTCCTCTTCATAGATCTTGTACAGAATCTTCTTGATTTCTATCATGTTGGCTCTTCCTGAATCCAGAAGGGGTGCATCCCATTTGGGTTCTTCAGGAGTTAAGATTCTGCAGTTGTCAAGTCCTTTGGCTGTCTTGACAATTTCTTCCCAGAACTCTGGATCTTCAATGTTCATGAACTGGGAGAATTGAAGAAATTCTTCTTCATAAGAAGGGAGAGGGCCAAATTTCCTTACTATGTGGTGTTGAATTTGCCACTTCTTCTTCAGGGGATACCATCTTGGTAGCTCATCTTGAAGGGCTAAGTAATCCACATAATTGCTATCAAACACCAGGACACTGTCTTCTTGTGCTTTGTCCTTCATTGCTTTCCTGAGTTTGGCAATTCTTCTTTCAAATTTGGCTTTGACTGCCTTCGCATCATTCAGCTTCTTTTGCTTAAGCTCTTGAGCTTCAAGCAATTTCTTTTTCTTCAACTCTAGAGCCTCTTTCTCTTCTGCAGTAGGCTCTGCTGGAGCTGATTTCTTGCTGGACTGAGCTGACTGAGCTTGCTCATCTGCCTTCATTTTCCTTGTCATCCTCTTCTCAGGAACTTGTTCTACAGGAGCAGTGATCTGTAGACTCTTGGCAGGAGCTTGAGTGGGTGCTTGAGTATCTTCTAGAGCAATTTCTTTGCCTTTGCCTTGCCTGTTCTTGATTTTGCTCTTTAAACCACCCAAGGTTTCAGTCAAGTCATCTTGTGCTACTACCAGTTCAGCTTGCTGGGCAGTAGACTTCTCTAGAGCCTTTATCAACACATCTTCCCCCTTTTTGGCTTCAGCAAGTGCAGCCGCAAAAGGCTTCATGGAATTCATGATTTCCACTTTCAGAGTTTGCTTCAGGGCCATGGCATTGACCTTGGCAACTTGGGTCAGATGGGTTATGTTGTGCTCTAGAACTTCAGCATGTGAATTGGAGGAGGAGGCAGCTTCAAATCTAGTTGTAAGTGCTTCCAACTTGGCTGCTGTCTCCTTCAGCTGAGTCTGCAATTTCTCATTCTCCTCTGCAGCTGCCTTAAGAAGGGCTTGACCTTCTTTGGCTCTTGCTTCAGCTTCTTCAATTCTCGACTTGTAGGTGGTCTCCATGCGGTGCATCTCATCAGTGTAAAGATCAGCAAACCTTTTGGAGGTGTCAGCTGACAACTTCTGATAGGTACTCAAGTATTCTCCTATCTGCTGATGAAGTGCTTCACCAAACTTGTCTTCAACGTCAAGAATCTGGTCATGAAGACGAGTCTTCTGTTCCCTTGCAGCTTTCTCAACATATCTTCCTAGCTGCAGGCCTAAACCTTTCTCAAAGTGCAAGTCTATTGCAGCTTTGACCTGGGAGCAGATGTCTGCTGTATGGTCAACAGACGGGGTAGAAGTAGAGGGTGTACCTTGAGGCTTTGGATGAACAATTAATGCTTTGCCTCTTTCTTCGGCTGATAGGTACTCCTCATTGAGGTAGCAGGTAGTGGCCTTAGTCAGATGGGTCATGATTCGTCTGCCTGCATCCTCTTGATCGTCAATGAAGTGAGTCAGATTGTCCGAAGGTCTGAAGTGAGCTGGTACTCTGACTACTTCTCTGTCAATCTTTTCTTTGTCAGCTGATGCAGCTGAGTCTTCTACAGGTGCAGGTGCAGCTGAGTCTTCTGCAGGTGCAGCTGAGTCTTCCACCAAGGCTGGTGCAGCTGATTCCTTCAACTTTGCTTGTTCAGCTGTCTGCTGATCCGATGAGCCTTCTGGGATAGAGACATCAGCAGTGGGGATTCCTAAAATCCGGTTGCAAACTGCAGTCAGTGCCTCATCTAATAGCAGCTGAGCAAAGGATCGAACTTGAGCAACTTCCTTTTGCTCCATCTCCCAGTCGAGGAAGTTTTCCTTTCCTCCCATTCCTTCCATGACCTCAAGAAGGTCATCTACATCATCTCTTCTGAGCTCAATCCAAGTGCATACCCTAAGCACTTGTTCAAACTGGATTGAATTCTCATCAACTCCAGGGGTAGTGGACTTGAGCAGGTTGGCTATCTTCATCCTCATTATCTTCTCTGTTTGGCACATGGGGTAGTGCACCATTCTGAACTGAGGTTGAGAAGGGCCATCTTGAACCAGGTCTTCTAGTGCCATGTCTTCTGGAGCAGAAGGGACAGTGATGGTAGGAGTTTGGGTTGCTGGGGCATTTTCCTCTGCTGTGTGAGTATCAGCAGGGATTTGGGAAGTGATTTCTTCTTGTTGGGTAGGAAGTTGAGATTGATCTTCAGTGATTTGTTCCTCAGCAGGGTTTTGGGTCTGCTGGTCTGGTTCAGTTTCTACTTGAAGATCAGTAGATGTTTGAGCTTGATGATCTTGGACATCTACTGTTTGAATATCAGCAAGGATTGTGGATATAATCTGAGTTTGATCATCAGTAGGGGGTGTGGAGGTGGTCTGAGTTTGGTTGTCTGCTGGTTGAGCATCAGCAGGGTTAGGCAATTGGGGTTCAATTGGTAGTTGTGGCTGAGTTTGTTCCTCTGCTGTGTGAGTATCAGCAGGGATTTGGATATCAGTGTTTAGAGGCTCAGATGGGTTGGACTCATCAGAAGGGTTGAAGGATGAAATAGGGGCTATGCTCATTGGAGTAGGGAGCCTGGATTTCTTGGTTTTCTTTGTGAACTTCTGACCCTTTGATAGCTTAGAAGGTGTGAAAGTGAGAGGGGGATTAGAAGTACCTGCCTTTTTCAAAGGAGAGGCAGTGGGAGTGGCATCTGAATCAGATGGGGAGATGAGCCCTGATCTGATCAGATATCTTCTTTGTGCTAAGGTCTGATTGTCATAATCATCATCCTCAGCAGCCTTCTTTTGAGCCTCTTCTTTGGATGGCTCCTCTTCTTCTTCAGCAGCAGAGTCATGAGTAGACTCTTCTGCCTCTTCAACAACGTCTTTGGAAGATGCTTCAGCTAACAACTTCCTCCTCTCTTCTTTCAACCTTGCTGCCTCAACAAGAGCTTCCTTCCTTAAGTAATATTTGGAGATGTGAAAGGTCTTATGAGGTCCCATCTTGTACTTTCTAGGGAGTACTTCTAGAAGGATGATACTCAGCTTGTTGACAAAGCTGACTGTTGATGTCACCTTCCATTCTCTTGACTGTAAGTCCAAGGTCACTTTCTTGGCCTCAAGAGCAATTCTATCCAGAAATAGTCCTTGCCAATCTCCATCAATCTGATCCCAGATTGCAGCCATAACTCGAACTTTCAGAGTGGTAACAGCATCATGGCTGAAGGTGTTACCAAGCAGCATCTTGCCTTCTATATCCATCAGAGTTTGGAACTTAGGTTCAAGTTGGGATTTCTTGAGCCCAGTGGCATCAATAGCCTTTATTCTTCCATCAGTAAACATCTTCATGTACTCTTTTTCTCTACCCATGATGTAGGTGGAGATATTTACATTCCCCCTTGACAAGCCAAACAATTCCTGAAGAATTTCCCTTGTTACCTTGACCTTGTGTCCACCCATGACACTTTCGACATAAGATCCCTTCATCACAGCGTTTGCATAGAAAGCCAGCACATCTTGTTCGTAAACATTGGTGGGTGCTGCTTCCAGAAAATCTCGCAGGTTGAGGTTGATGCAGCGAAGAAGGATCTCCTTGTTTTCAGCTTTGTGTTTGCCCTTGAAAAACAGAGCATTCTCTGTGAACATCTTCCCTTCCTTGGACCACTTTGCAGCATCCAAGGTGCCAGTGCTCTTGGTCTTCTCGTCGTAAATTTCAATGATTGCCATAGTATACTTTGAGTGTTAGGTTTTGAGAGCTTGAAAGAAATTTGCAGAACGAGAGAGTATTGAGAGCAATTGAGTAATGTGAGCGAAAGGGTTTGGAAGAGTTTTAAGGGTGTGTATATATACTCCAACTATTCTTGATCTAACGGTCAGATTTGGGTTTAATTGTGGAGTAGAGCCCAAGATTTTCCTTCTTTGATTTCGGGCCTTTCTTTAAATTTGTCGGCTGAATTTGTCATGTGGCAACAGTTGATTTGCTGGCAATTTGGTAATTGAGTATTAATGACATCATTACCAAAAATAGACGTTGTGACTAATTTTGTGGCAAGAATTGATCATCAAGGCCGTTTTTTATAAGTGAATTGCATTCCTTATATAGGTCAATTTGTTTAATTACATTCAGGAATAAATCTAGAATGAATTACATGATCAAAGATAGTCATTAAACTCTAAAATCAAGTGATCTGGTCAGCAGAGTGAAGTCTTCTGATTTCTTCAAGAGGTCTGCTGATTTTCCTTGAAAGTCTTCTGGTCAGCTGAGTTGGTCTTCTGATCAGCTGAGTGGAGGATTGAGATTTGCTGAGTAAATCTTCTGTGCTTTGAAGGTCCAACCTGGCTTGATGGATCCTTCGTTGTTGCTGTGATGATCCAACCTGGATGATGGATCTTCCAGCTTTATTGTGAGTGGTGATCCAACCTGGTTTGATGGATCTTCCAGCTCTATCTCTGAATCAAGTAGGACCATCAAATCAATATGATGATCAGCCTGGATGATATCCCACTGGTTCAGGTTGCCCTTACCATCTGATGTTCCTCATCATCAGATGGGTTGTAGCATCAAATGTGTCCTTTTTGAATTTTTTCGCTTCTCTTGAAGGAGAAGGAAGATTGGAAGAGGCTTCAATGGAGTCTGAAGAGAGGGCCATGGACTTAGCCTTCATGTTCTGTTTAGACACAATAGCTTTTGGTAACAAGCTCTCCATGTAGAATTTCCCCCTGGAGAAGAAGCTCTGCTTGCTTGCTACTTTGTCTTCTCCATCTCTCTTTCCTCTAGTTTTCAATAAGGACGTCTCTCTTTCCTCTAGTTTTCATAGGCAAACTCATGTTGAGTAAGCCAAGTGTGCTGATCTGCATCATCTTCATCTTCTGGACAGAGCTTCATCTCCTTCACCCAAGACCTTGGTTGAAGGATGATCTCCATTCCATCTCTTCTTTCGATTGTCTCCATTCCTGAAACAGAAAATAATAGTTAGTGATTTGTGTTCTTAGGTGTTCTCATAACTTCCTCCTTTTATAGGGGTAGAAATGAGGTAGTGGAGTGAAAGATGACAAAACTATAGAGTTGATAGGTCTGAATTTCTGAAAAGTTACTTCTTAAGATCAACAGTGAGATTCTTGATCTAAGGGTTCACATTTAAAGATATTCAGACTTTATCTTATGGAATGCAGAAATTATAAATTTTTGAGCAAGAGTCATTTGAAATCCGTACAGTGCATGCATACTGTTGAGTCGGTGAGGATGGTGTATTAATCCAACCAAGTATAACTCAATAGTATACTGTATGTATGTATATAAATAAAGTATTTTATGAAGAATAGTTTATTATTATACATAGTATACATTGCTTAGAGTAAAGAAATCAAATAACTTTGTTCAAGTCTGCTGTATATATATATATATGATATGCAATGCAGATTTTAGAGTATTTCATCAAGGATTCTTAAGGTATCATTGATTCCCCCTTGATTAGATCACTCTAAGTTTTCCCTCAGCTTTATTTGTCTTCATTGGGAAAGAACTTACCTGAAGATGAGGGTGTCTATTCACCTCATCTGATCCTCCTAGTCTGCTGCACTGGGATCAGCTGAGGTTTTTAGCTGATCTTTCCTTCTTCATGTGCTTGGGTCCAGGAGTCCTAAGCTGTAACATAGGGTCTTGAACCTTTCTTCAGCTAGGGGCTTAGTCAAGATGTCTGCTCTTTGGATATCTGTGTGAATTTTCTCCATCTTGATGTCCTTCTTTTCAAGGTGGTCTCTTATGAAGTGGTGTCGAATGTCGACATGCTTGCACCTTGTGTGGAGGACTGGATTTTGAGTGATGGCAATGGCACTGCTGCTATCACAATAAATAGGGACTTCTCTTGCCTCTACATTGTAATCCTTGAGTTGTTGAACTAGCCAGAGCAGCTGACTACAACAACTACCAGCTGCCATATATTCTGCTTCAGTGGTGGAGGTTGCAACTGAGGTTTGCTTCTTAGAGAGCCATGATATCAGCTTGTTGCCTAGAAATTGACAGGTTCCAGATGTGGATTTCCTATCAATTCTACATCCTCCATAGTCTGAGTCAGAATAGCCACTCAATTCTAGATTGTCATCAGCAGGGTACCATAGTCCTAGGTTGACTGTTCCTTTTAGGTACTTGAGAATCTTCCTTGCTGCTTCTAGATGACTTTGCTTTGGGTTTTCTTGAAACCTAGCACATACTCCTACAGCAAATGTTATGTCTGGTCTGCTAGCTGTAAGGTATAGTAGAGATCCAATCAGTGCTCTATATTCAGATTGATCAACTGCCTTTCCAGACTCATCTGGTTCCATTTTGAAAGATGTCATCATTGGAATCCTTGCAGTCTTGCTTTGTAGAGCTTTGAATCTTTCTAATAGGCTCTTGGTATACTTGGATTGGTTGATGAAAATCCCTTCTGAACTCTGCTTGACTTGAAGTCCTAAGAAATAATTCATCTCACCCATCATGCTCATTTCAAACTTTCCTTGCATAAGTTCAGAGAACTTCTTGCACATCTCTTGATTGGGTGATCCAAATATAATATCATCTACATATATTTGTACCATTAGGATGTCTTCTCCTTCTTGTATTCTGAAAAGAGTTCTATCCACTTTGCCTTTTATATATCCATTGTCAAGTAGGAATTGTGACAATGTGTCATACCAAGCTCTAGGGGCTTGTTTTAGACCATAGAGAGCCTTCTTCAGTCGATATACTTGATCACCTTTTTCAAATCCTGGAGGCTGATCTACATATACTTCTTCTACCAGAATACCATTTAGAAAAGCACTCTTGACATCCATTTGGTATACCTTGAAGCCCATATATGATGCATAAGCTAGAAACAGTCGAATGGCTTCTAATCTGGCTACTGGAGCAAAAGTTTCATCATAGTCAATCCCTTCAGATTGTGAATATCCTTTTGCAACTAGCCTTGCCTTATTTCTAGTTATCACATCATTTTCGTCCTTCTTGTTCTTGAATACCCACTTTGTTCCTACTACATTGTGGTTTTCAGGACGATCTACCAATTCCCAGACTTCATTTCTTTCGAATTGGTTTAGTTCTTCTTGCATAGCAGTGATCCAATTGCTATCTGTCATTGCTTCTTCTATGTCAGCTGGTTCAATGTTGGATAGGAAGGCACACCAGCAGAACATAGATGATTGTGAGTTCTGATTCAGTTGTCTTCTGGTCTTGACACCTGAGTCAGCTCCTCCTAAGATGAGGTTTGATGGATGGTTGTTTCTCCATGTATGCCTCACAGGAGTATCTGCATTGGATGAGCTTGGATTCTCATCTGATCTAGTGCCATCAGGAGGGTTGGCTTGATTAGGTCGATCATCATCTGTATCTTGTGTGTCAAAGAGATCATTCCCCCTGGCATTTGGGATTGGTGCATCTTGATTCTGGTCAGCTTGTCCTGCTTGAGTTTGAGATCTAGTGATAGGTCTATGAGGCTTATCTTCCTCTGGTTCTTCAGGAAAAGGTTCATTTACTTCAATGAACTCATCTGGTTTGGGCTTGATCACTAGATGTCTCATCTGATCTGCAGCTGAGTTTGTTTCTACTGCATTCTTTTCACAAGATTCATCAAAAACAACATGAGGTGTTTCTTCCACAAGAAGGGTTCGTTTGTTGAGTACTCTAAATGCTTTGCTAGTAGAGGAGTATCCTAAGAATATCCCCTCATCTGCTTTGGCATCAAAAGCATTCAACTTACTCTTCCCATTGTTGTGAATGAAACACTTACAACCAAATATATGAAAGTAAGATACTCTAGGTTTTCTTCCTTTCCACAGTTCATATGGGGTTTTCTCATGAATTTTGTGAATACCTGGCCTGTTTTGAGTGTGACAAGCTGTGTTGATGGCTTCTGCCCATAGCTTCTTAGGAGTGGAGAATTCAGCAAGGAGTGTTCTGGCAGCTTCCTTGAGTGTTCTGACTCTTCTTTCAGCTACACCATTCTGTTGTGGTGTTCTTGCTGCACTTGTCTCATGCTGAATACCATTAGAAGTACAATAGGCAATAATATAAGAGTTAATGAATTCAGTGCCTTTGTCACTTCTAATTTTCACAATTGGTTATCCTTTCTCTACTTGGATCCTCTTCAATAGTTCAGGAAGCTTCTGCTGTGTTTCACTCTTCTTGTATAAGAAGATAACCCAAGTAAACTTGGAATAATCATCTACAACAATAAGAGTGTACTTCCTCCCTGTTAGAGTGGTTGGAGTGATTGGTCCAAAGAGTTCCATGTGAAGCAATTCAAGAACTCTGCTGGTTGATGCTGTCTTATTGGTCTTGAAGGAGACCTTTGTTTGCTTTCCTTGTTGACATGCATCACATACCTGATCTTTACAGTAGAGTTCATTAGGCAGACCATCAACTAAGGATTCCCTTGCTAACTTGTTCATAGTCTTAAAGTTCAGATGACTAAGACGTTTGTGCCATAGCCAGCTGACATCTTTAGGGCTCTTCACAAGCAGACATGTATCCTTAGGACAGCTGTTCCAATTTGCAAGATACATACTTCCCTTTCTAGATCTTGTTAGAAGGTTTTGTTTTGTTCTTTTATCACTTATGAGACACTCATCTTTAGAGAATTTGACTGAGTAACTAGTGTCACAAAAATGAGAAACAGATAATAAATTAAACTTAAGACCTTCTACATATGATACATCATGTACCTCAATGTCACCATTTTTAAGGGTGCCATATCCTTTTGTGTTACCATGCGCGTTATCACCAAAGAAGACTTTTGGACCTTTCTTCTCTATGTAGTTGGTCAGCAGGGCTTTGGTTCCTGTCATGTGAGTTGAGCATCCACTATCTATGTACCAAGTTTCTCCTGCTAGACCTCCTCTTCTGTATAGGTCCCTCATTTCCTCATTTTCACCTATGGCCATCATAGCTAGGTCATCTGAATCATCTGAGAAGATTTGACAGTCTGGTGATGTAAGGAGTTCATCACTTTGATATTCAGATTCTTCAGTCACCATAGCTTTCTTGTATGAATTTCTCCTTGGCCTTCTTTCTTCTTTGTCATCCAAATCCAGCTCAGGACATTCATAGACATAGTGTCCTGGTTTGCGACAATTAAAGCATGATCCAGATTTCTGATTTGAGTTGCCTTTCCTTGGAGGAGTGGCATCTCTTCTTCTAGATCCTCGGCTGTCAGATGACTCCACATCCTTTCTAGGATGTCTTTCTGGTGTTCTTTCTCTGGAACCTCTGGAGGGTGAACTTGCTCTTCTATCTTTGTAGTTTCTATAGAATTTTCTATATTTGCTGTTGAGAGTGTTCATCCTTTCGAATCTCTTGATCATAAGAGCCATTTGTTCCTTCAGACTCATGTCTGATCCTTCACAGTCTTCTGTTTTCAGAGAGGTCTTGCTAGATGAGGTACTCGCAGTTTTTGTATTGGCTGCCTTGAAGGCTACGGTCTTGGAGGTAGATGGGGTTGCAGTTGGCTCATCACTTCCTGAGTTTTCTTCTCTTTCCAGATCATATTCATGAGCTTTTAGGTTCTGAAATAGAGTTTGAGCAGACCACTTCTTGATATCTTGAGTATCCTTGATGATGGTCTTCTTGAGTCTCCATTTCTTGGTTAGAGAGTCTAAGATCTTTAGATTTTTCTCTCTATTTGTATATTTCTTGCCCAGAGATTCTATCTCATTGATGATCTTGGTAAATCTATTGTCTAGCTGATCAATAGACTCTTCTGGTTGCATCTTGAAGTGTTCGAACTTCTTGACTGCTGTAGACAACTTGGATTCCTTGATCAGCTCAGTTCCTTCACAGAGAAGTGCCAATGCCTCCCACATCTCTCTGGCTGACTCACAGTGGATTACCTTTGCAATGTACTCATTTGGAAGAGTTTGCATTATGTAATCTTGAGCAATGCTATCAAGATTTGATTGCTTCATCTCTTCTGGTGTGAGATCCTTCATGGGCTTGGGAACCAGTTCTCCAACTGGGACTTCTGGATCACCATTTGCAGTGTTGACTGTCATGATGGTGATTGGGCCTTCTGTGATTACTGACCACATCTTGTAGTGGACTGATGTGAGATTCTTCCTCATCCTGATCTTCCAGTAATCATAATCCTCTACTGAAAACTTAGGCAACTTTCGCATATTAGCACTCATGCTGTATGAGTTTTCAAAAACAAGTTTTCCAAAAAGATCTGTTCAAGAGGACTACAGAAAGACTCCCTCAAGTCTTCTGATAATCTAGAGACAGTAGTCCGTTAGAACCACTGCTCTGATACCACTTGTTGGTCCCTGAACGAGTAGTGAATGGGATTAAAGTCTAGAGGGGAGGGGTGAATAGACTTTAAAACTTTTTCAAACAGAGTTGAGAACCTCTTCTGATTGCTATGTCAACTGGACTGCAAGTCTGCTGGTCCAGATGACTATAGTGATCTAACTGAGGAGGTTATATGCGGAATTATGGTGGCCCTGGTTTAGACTCGTTCTTGTAATTCTTATGAAAGTGTTCAACTTGTTTTGCTTAATGAAAATACTCAGCTGATGCTGGTTTGAAAGTTATGGCCTTGTTTTGAAGAATGTTGAAATCACAGTATGCACTATATAATAATGTATGTAAAGACAGAAATGTAAAGTGCAGAAAGTAATTGACACCGGATTTATAGTGGTTCGGATATACGTTCCTACGTCCACACGTGATGTTTAATCCCTTTAATTTACCACAAATTACAAGGGTCTTGACCTTTATAGTCCCAAGGTTAGGACTTTGAGATCTGAGCCGTCCTAACAGCTACGGTCTCCACAAGTGATTGTAAGCACTTGCACTTTAAGGGGTTCAAAAACTTTAACCTTTCGGTGAGGGTTTGGGGTTTTTGAGGTGTATCCAACTAATGGTTCAAGCTTATAATTTGCTTAACCACTATGCCTAAAACAATTGATATACAATATGAACAGGTTTCAGGTTCTTAGGGGTTGGATAGAAATCACTTAAGAGCTATAGATAATCTAATGGTTTCTGGCTCTTTTGAGAATTCTTAGAATAGTATGGCTTTAGCTTTGATTGCTTGCTTGGCTTGTTGAATTCTCTCTTGTGACTTCTTTTGTGATTTCTCATCCTCTTGTATTTATAATGGAGATTGGTTGCAACTAGCCGTTGGAGTTGACTAGCCGTTTGAGCAATTTTTCCATAATAGCTTGATTCCTTGATTCCAGCCGCTTGATTGCTTCAATCCTGGGATCATGTCAATCTTCTAAATAAGGTAGGTCTTCGTTTGAATTGCAAGATGACTTAGGAATCAGCCGAGTCCTGGAAGAGCACATAGTCTTCTGATCTGTACTTCTAGTCTTCTGAATACTCTTCTGGCCTTAGGTCTTCTGTCTTCTGATATCAGTAGAGTAACACTCTTCTGATCTGGAAATTCTTTGTACTGCTTTAGGACATCTTCAATCTGGGACTCCATCAGATAAGTAGGTATACAAGCACCTTAACTTATCTGGTCTTCAAGGATCTTCTAGTCTTCATGTCTTCTACTCTTCTCATCTTGAGGATAGGCATGTAAGCCAGGACTGTGCTGATCAGCTGATATCAATACAGTTGATCACACAAGACTAGTCTAAGTTGGTCTATACAAGTCAGCTGATCCTATTACATTTATAAACTCTAAGTTTTTTGGTCATCAAAACTATTCTAACATCAAGTGGGGCTTAGGGTAAATTTATATCCCAACAGAGGTTCAGTTCTATTGGGCAATGATGAATGCTGCAATGTGAGAGGGATTGGCACTGTGAGGGTGAAGATGTTTAATGATAAACATGTGATCCTGACCAATGTCAGATTTGTTCCAGATTTGAAGAGAAACCTTATATCTCTTGGCACACTAAATGCTTTGGGTTATGAATTCAAGACAGAAAGAGGATGTCTGCTTGTTACCAAAGCTGAAAGGATAGTGATGCAAGGGAAGAAGTCAAATGGGTTATATTCTTTAATTGGTGAGACAATCACAGGTGTTGCTGATGTTACCATGAGTTCTGAAGATGCTATGCTTTGGCATAAGAGGCTGGCACATGTTGGAGAGAAAGGCCTGATGGAGTTATCCAAGAAGGGGGAATTCCACCAGAAGACATTCAAAAGCCTAGAGTTTTGTGAGCAGTGCATTCTTGGCAAGGCCAAGAAGAAGTCATTCCAAAAGGGTGAGCACACTACCAAGGAGCTGCTGGATTATGTTCACTCAGATGTCTGGGGGCCATCAAGGACTGAAACCATTGGTGGAGGTAAGTATTTCATGTCAATTATAGATGACTATTCTAGAAAAGTTTGGGTGTTCATTCTCAAACAGAAGAGTGAGGCCTTTACAAAATTCAAAGAATGGCTACTTGAGATAGAGAACCAGAAAGGAAAGTCCTTAAAACATTTGAGGACAGATAATGGCATTGAGTACCTATCAGCTGAATTCAATGAATTTTGTAAAGAGAAGGGCATTACTAGACTACTAGACATAGAACTGTCCCTCTTAATCCACAGCAAAATGGATTAGCAGAGAGAATGAATAGAACTATTCTAGAACGGGTCAGATGCATGTTAGCTGATGCTAAATTACCTAAAAGCTTTTGGGGAGAGGCTGTATGTACTGCATGTTACTTAATCAATAAAACTCCCTCATATGCTTTAGAAGGTAAAACCCCAGATGAGATATGGTATGGCAAGTTGTCTGATTATTCAAAACTTAAAGTGTTTGGATGTCAGGCATATGCACACATAAGACAGGATAAGCTTGAGCCAAGGGCTCTGAAATGTATATTCATTGGCTATCCAAAAGGTGTCAAGGGCTATAGACTGTGGTGCCTTGAACCAGGTCATAAGAAACTGATAATCAGCAGAGATGTTGATTTTAATGAGAAGGTAATGGGATATCCTCATAATGGAAACTCCCATGACCTAGATGGAAGAATTGTAAATGAGTCAGAAGAGAGTTTCTCAGCTGAGGTGGAGTTTCCCACATCAGATCAGTTGGCACCAGAGGAGGTGGTCAACCCTACTGATCTGGGAAATAACACACCAGATGAGGTTGTTCCAGAACAGGTACCAGAAGATAATTCAGAAGATGATACCATGGAGGACAACCCTGCTGATTTGAGAAATTATAGTCTTGCAAGAGATAGGCTCAGAAGGCAGATTCACCCCCCATCTAGGTTTGGCCAGGCTGATCTTGTGTCATATGCTCTGATCACAGCAGAAGAGGTGGAGCATTATGAGCCAAGAAACTATAGGGAAGCAATCACCAGTCCTGAAAGAGAGCAGTGGGCAGCAGCCATGTCAGAAGAGTTGCAATCTTTGGAGAAAAACCAGACCTGGATCCTTGTTGAGAAGCCTAAAAACCAGAAGTTAGTGAGCTGCAGGTGGCTGTTCAAGAAAAAGCTTGAAGTTGGATTTGGTGGTGCTAGAGAGCAGATCAGATTCAAGGCTAGGTTGGTGGCAAGAGGATTCACACAAAGAGAAGGCATAGATTCAATGAGGTATTCTCTCCTGTTGTTAAACATTGTTCAATAAGATTACTTTTGTCTAAGGTTGCTCAAGATGATCTTGAGTTACATCAGCTAGATGTCAAAACTGCATTTTTACATGGAGAACTAGCTGAAACAATATATATGCATCAACCTGAAGGGTTTATCATGCCTGAAACTGAAAGTAAGGTATGCTTGCTTAAGAAATCATTGTATGGGCTCAAGCAGAGTCCTAGACAATGGTATAAAAAGTTTGATACATTCATGCTTTCTATTGGTTTCTTAAGAAGCAAATATGATGGATGTGTATATATTGGTAAACAAGATTATCTAGAGAGCACCTATCTACTGATCTATGTAGATGATATGTTGATAGCTAGCAAGAGTATGAGAAAGATTACCCAGCTGAAGCAGCAGCTGAGTAGCAAGTTCGAGATGAAGGACCTAGGTGAAGCCAAGAGAATATTAGGCATGGATATTCTCAGAAACAGGAAAGCAGGGAAGCTGTTCTTGTCCCAGAAGTGTTACATTCAGAAGGTCTTGAAGAGGTTTCTTATGCACCAGTCCAAACCAGTTAGTACTTCATTTGGTCAGCAATTCAAGTTGTCAGTCAAGCAATCTCCTCAAACAGCTGAAGAGAAGAAGCAGATGCTTACTGTCCCTTATGCAAATGGAGTTGGAAGTCTCATGTATGCTATGGTTTGTAGCAGACCAGATCTTGCCTATGCTGTTAGTATGGTGAGTAGATTCATGGGAAATCCAGGAAAGTTTCATTGGGAAGCTTTGAAGTGGATTCTAAGATATCTGAATGGATCAGAAGACTTAGGATTATTGTTCGAGAAGTGTGCTGATACCAAGAGTCCTTTAATTGGATTTGTGGATTCTGATTTTGCTGGAAACATAGATACAAGGAAGTCTTTATCTGGTTATGTGTTTACATTGTATGGCACTGCTATAACATGGAGAGCAGCCTTACAATCTATGGTGACCTTATCCACAACAGAAGCTGAGTACATAGCCTTGACAGAAGCTGTGAAGGAAGCAATGTGGTTGAAGGGCATTCTGAGAGATTTTGGCATATTCCAGAAGAGTGTTCCTGTGCTGTGTGATAATCAGAGCACTATCCATCTAGCAAAACATCAAGTGTTTCATGAGAGGTCAAAGCACATTGATGTGAAGCTACATTTTGTTAGAGACATCTTGGAGAAGAGCATTGTTGAAGTTCAGAAGGTAGCTTCAGAAGAGAATGCAGCTGATATGTTAACTAAGGCATTACCAAGCAATAAGTTCAACCATTGCATGGAGTTGGTAAACCTTAGCACCTGGGATGTTCATTAAGAAGAGAATGGACAAACAGCCTTGAGGAGGGCTGGGAAGAAGGCAATCTTGCATTAAGGTGGAGAATTGTTGAGATTAATGCAATATTGGAGAACTGTTCTTACTATCAGAAGTGGTAGTGTGCTGATTTTCAGAACTGTGCTTATACTAAGCTCAGTAACTAGTGTTCTGATATTTGGTTATTTCAGTACAAGTAGAGTAATGAGTACTCTGCTGATAAGGTTTAGTGATCTTAGGTATCAACTCTGCTGGTCGGGTCAGAACAGTACTGCTCTTAGTCTGCTAAAGAGTACTGTGCTGATATAGTGTTCTTAGTCTGCTAAAGAGTACTGTGCTGATATAGTGTTCTTAGTCTGCTAAAGAGTACTGTGCTGATATAGTGTTCTTAGTCTGCTGAGACAAATGTGTTGAGTTTTACTGCGCTGAGTTCTACTGTGCTGATATTCCAGTTTCAGAGTTAGTTGATTTCTGTTAGTTAGTTAGTTTGTTAGAGGCAGTTACAACTTGCATTGTACATCTATAAATACACCATCTAGTGCATAGATTGTGTGTTACACACACATAGAGAGTTTAAGAGAGAGATCAAGCTTTGTGTACACTTGTAATCTGTAACTTTCATTTGTGATTAGTGAAGAGAGTCTTCTATCCTCCGTGGACGTAGATCATTTGATCGAACCACGTAAATCCCGTGTTCTTTATTTGAGTTCTTTATTCGTTTTCAATTCTTTGCGTTTCTAGTTGTCTTGATTTATCATTTGTGAGGAGTTGCTTAGTGGATACAATTCCATAACAACTTTTTTTAAAGCTGCCCTCTCACAGCTTTTACTTTTGAAAAGTGCTTTTAAGTTGTTTATAGAGTTTGCAAACACCCCCAAAGTCGTTTACGGGTTAATGAGACGCCTTTTCTAGCGATTGTATAGGCAAACACACCATCATCCTCACTCTAGTCACAATCGGTTCAATTTTTTTTTGTTTCACTTTTTGTGTTCTACTAATCATGTTTAACATGTGTCGCCCCAATATTATAGAACGTTGATTATATTTTAATATGACACATGGCATCATACATATAGTGAAATAAAATGTGTAATAAAAAAAATGGAACAGGTGATTTCATTCCCCGGTCACAACACTTTCAACAAATTCAGATCATCGATGTGAGGAAATAAAATGTTGGACCTCCTCTCTAATTCTTAATATAATTTTATGATATTTAATTTAAATGATGGCATAGATATTGAAATTACTTTAACTAGTCGGTCTTTTTTAATAGAGTATGGGGATACCGGATATGCAATTGTAAATAGCTTTGTTGCAAAAGTCGGCCCCGACCCGACTAGGCACTAGTCCTCGGTCTATCGCGCGCCTGTCTAGCGATTTTCAACTAAACCTTTTTTTTTTAATTAAACTTTCTAGGGTCGAAGTCCGATTCGAACGATCGAACACACTTTTTTAAGTGGAATCGACGCTTCAAGCAAAACATGTGGCTTAGCCATGATGTATAACTTTTTTTTTTGTACTTGAGAATTATAAGATAAAATAATTAAAAATTCTAAGCGGCCCGCGTCGCCTAAGCTTGATAAATAGTCTGAATATATATGTTGCCTTGATAAATAGTCTGAATATATATGTTATTTTTTGGGAAAAAAAGTGATAAAATTGTCAGAAGTGGGGTTTGAACCCACGCCTCCTTACGGAGACCAGAACTTGAGTCTGGCGCCTTAGACCACTCGGCCATCCTGACGTCGTGTGAACAAGATTAAATGGTTAATTAATTAATAGTCTCTACATAAGTTAGAGTGTCAAACATTAAGTTATTTATGAATAAAATAATACTGTGTAGATATCAGAAAACGAAGTTCACATTTAACTCATTTTCCCAAGCAATATTGTTTACTATACGAGGTCATACTCAATGGAACCCCTCTTTGTGATTAACTCGTCACATGTTTAAGAGGCAAGAGTTTGGTCGATGATGATCTATATATAAATTATAATTCATGATCCAAACCTCAATTTGTAGTTCAGAGGTATTGAAACCAAAAAAAACGACATATACTGAAAATAATAGTATTACTATTAGAAATTAATATATAAGAATTAATTTCACACCTCTTTATAAGTTCGAACTTTTAGATAAGACGGAATTCTTTCATTGTATTAGAGCCTTAAGACAAAAAAAAATTAATACAACTTAATTAGTTAATTACATTTTTGTTAGGATTTAATTAATTAATTAATTAATTAGATAGAAGTACTACTTGATTACTTGGAATTTATATCTATTCTAAGTTTTTTTTTTAATCAAACATTTAGGTGGTGTATTCAATTGGGATTATTTTGGATTTTTTTGGACTTTTAAAATTTGGAGGTATTCAATCCGGATTTTTAAAAGTCTTTTAAAATTTTGAGGTATTCAATACGGATTTTAAAAAGTCTTTAGAAATCTTTAGGTATTCAACAATCTATGTATTTTAATACTCTATGGATTTCGTTGGATTCTCCTTCAAAAATATAAATAAATTTCACTATTCAGAATCTCTTCTAAAAACAAGAGATTTCAACGGATTCTCTCAAAAGACTCTGAAAGAGAAGAAAAAAAATTTGTTGTTCTTCTAACAAAATTTCAACTACTAACCTACTGCATTAGTCTCCTTCGAAAGCACTTGTTATTTGAAACAAAAAAATATACAACACAAAAACATTATAAAAGTTTTTATTATTTCAGAATTTTACACTATAAAACTGGTTCATGGATATCACAGTTCAGAAAAGTAGAGAAAAAAAACAAAATCCTACACATTCTCACAGTTTACAAAATCGAAAAGTTGTCTATCTTCCTGCTCTTCTTCAAACGAAATAAAATCAAGAAACATAATTATGTTCTTCGATAAGCATTATTTTTAAATTATGTTCTCTCTTTAAAAATTATAGTATATGGCACAGTTGACACCGTTAGGTTAGCAATAATATATTATCGATCGCCCCTAATTATATAGCCAACTTTAAGATCTCAAGAACATTTATTCACAATGTTCTTGGAGGTGTTTGATATCATCTAAAAGATTTTGGTGGTCAAGGTCGTCACCCCACAAATGCAAGTGAGTTATTCAAACTTCGTCATGCATCATTAAGAAATGTGATTGAGAGAATTTTTGATATTTTCAAATGGCAATTCACAATTTTCAAAACCCACCTCCGTTCCCATTTCAAACATAAGCAGAGTTAGTATTGACTTGTGCTGGATTACATAACTTTCTTCGGAAAAAATGTTGCTCTGATGAATTTCCAGTCGAGAAGATCAAGATTCACCACATCTCGACATGGAAGAGAAAATTTGGAATTGCTTTCTCAAAGCCAACTACAACAAAGAACTGAAGCTAATGCATGGAGAACCGTATTGCTAATGCTATGTGGGAAATGAGGCGAGGTATAACTAGGGTTGGCAACGGGGCGGGTATGGGACGGGTATGGCCTGTCCCAGGACCCGCCCCGCCAAAATTGTTTAGACCCGTTACCCGCCCCGCCCCGTCTCAATACCCGCCTAAACCCGTCCCGCCCCGCGAACCCGGCGGGTAAACCCGCACCGACATTAATTTCTTTTAAAAAAAATCTGGTATTTAAATAAAATTATTTTCCCATCTATTTAAAAAAAATAATTATAGAAGAAGAAAATTAGTATAAGTGTGTTATAATATTCAGAATTAAATTAGTTAATTAGACGTTAAGCACTGTAAGTGGTTTTCAAGGCTCCAACTATAGCAAGTTTATTTAACAATTACATACTAAAAAATCTGCAAAAAATTGGGAGTCTATTTAATTACAAAATTTGTAATCTGCATGTTTCGTAAGCTGTAATCTTTAATTACAAAATGGGGAGTATATTTAATTAATTAATTTGGGGAGTCTCTCTCTCTCTCTCTCTCTCTCTCTCTCTATATATATATATATATATTATACGGGTCGGGTATATATAAAACCATTACCCGTCCCATTCCCGACGGGTGTTGTTTGACCGGGTATTTACCCGACTCGGGATCCGTTTGATCGGGTATTTACCCGCCCCGTGCGGACCGGTTTTATGCGGGTCTGGGTTTATACCCGTCCCATTGCCAACCCTAGGTATAACCGTGGAAATGAAGATGAGAATAATAATGATGAATAATAATTTTTTTTTTGAACTAATATATTTTTGGTATTTTTTCTAAATAATTTAGATAATTTTTTTTATATACAAGTGTGTTCGATATACGTTTGCATCAATAGTTTTAGGGGCGTTGTTTATGGAAATCCATGTAAATCAATAAAAAAAATGTGTATTTCAAAATCCTGTTCAAAAAAATCCAACAAATCTCAATTGAATACACCCCCTTAATTAATGATGTATTAGTTGTAATGTAAAAGGCACAAATATATAGTTTGAGCCAAAAAATATGTAATATCTTTCAAATTCAACTCTTCAAAGAAGCAGAAAATGTGTAGGAAGTTAACACTTTGTTGACAATAATTTTGAGAGAGTAAGAAAATCTGATTTTGAAAATCTTATTACATTAATTTACAGCATATAATCCGTGCATGTTTTTTCATGTTTTGGTTTGTCTTTTATTTTGTATCATAATTTATGATTTATTCTAAAATACTTAAATGTATTTTGACTAGCTATGTAATCTCTTTAAGATTGCTAAAATGTTGATAAAAGTTTCAGTCACTTAATTAGTGTTATACGTCATAGAGAACAAATTAAAGAGAAATGAAATGGTCAATAAAAACAACTTTTAAAAGTTGGTCCATTCAAAACCCCCCATCATTGGATGTTTTTAATTAAAAAGGGAATAAGATTTAATTAGAACACTACTACCTATGGGACGGCCCCGTGAAGTTTCGAGTTCGTGTCATTGAAACGGTTGGAAATATTAAAAGAAGACAACAATATTTAAAAATTGCCAACTAATAATTTACCCGTACTCTTTGAAAAATGATCAACTTGATATAGACTATAGTAACGTCATCCATCCCCTGCATGCCATCATTTAAATCTCATTACAGTATAAAATCTGAAAATTAATACTCTATAAATTTATAAATTCTTTAAAATAATAAAATCTTTCTAAAAAATCCTTTTATAAATATTAGATCCCATTAAAACTCTAAATTAATAATTCATAAATATTAAAATTATAAATAATGTTATGATCTCTCTTATAAATCTTTTTTATTAACTCACTCTTGTAAATCTTTTTGAGTGCATGTGGGGTACTCACATAATGATTTATGTGTTTGATCATTCATGGATGATTTTACAATGTCTTTTAGTTGAGAAGACATGGTTGAGTGTTATGAATTATTTTATTTTCATATTGAGATTTATATAGTATACTATATGTTTCATTCATTATGCATGAATATATTTAATTGGCTATAATAGTTATTTAAGTGCAACGAATTAATGTAAACATGTACTCCCTCAGTCCTAGAGGAATTTGCACCCTTGAGACGGCACACATATTAAGAAATGTGTAAGAAAATGTATAATGAGTGATGTTTTGAGGGGTAATTTTATAAAGTTTTATGAATAAAGTAAAGTAAAAAGTAGATGGAGTGTGGAGAAGTAATGGCATATGGGTAAATATGAGTATATTTTAAGGGTGAGGATTAGTTGAAGATATTTCCTTTTATGGAGTGTGCAAATTGGTATGGGACATCCATATATGGAAAATGTGCAAATTTCTATGGGACGGAGGGAATATATATATTTAAGTATATATTTATTTCCATGTACTAAATTTGTTAAATGTAAGGTATATTGTAAAAGTGGCCCTACAACAATAAATTAAGTCATTACTCCCTCCATCTCACAAGGATAGCTACATTTGACTTTACACGCAAATTAAGAAAAATTAATAAATGTAAGCAAATTTAACTAATGTGTCAATTTTACCCTTAAAACTTTATATTCCAAAATATGTTATATCATCTATATTACTAATAGCGAGTTTAGAATGCTTACGTATCGTATTTATATTGATTTTGCCTACTTGTCGTTCTTATGTTAATTTGAATGATGGGTCGTTATCTCAAAAGTTATATATTTTGGTAAATATAATTTTATTGGTTGATTTTTATATGTGTCATAATTATTGTGTAATCTTTTTCATATATCAAGATTGTATTGAGTCCATAAAATATAGAAAGTTTGACTATCACAATATTAATTATAATTATATTAATATACATTTTATTTAAAAAATCACTACTTATTTTATTTCTCTTCTTAACATTCCGCTCATCTAGTGTAGCTATATTTGTGGGACGGAGGGAATACAATAGTTGTCCATTTTTAACCAATAATAGTGTTCGGGATAACCGTCGCTGGCCACCGAGAAACAAAGTCGTTTACGGGTCCAAACTCCTTTTCCGGCGACTGTGTAGGAAGAAAAGTCGATTCTTTTCTATTTTTGTGGCAGTTCTATCCGCATCTTGCAATTTTTACACCTCCATTTACTATATATGGATGCATTCCCCTTCAATTTAATAATATAATAATTATGTAAAAATAAAAAATACCCTTCACTAAAATGCATCGTACTAAATGCACACCCCTTACTGAATGCATTTTTTCACTTTTTCCCTAAACCATCTCTTTCGGCCGCCGCCAACAATATTTCCGGTGACCACCAAACCAAAAAAATTCAGAAATTCTAAAAAATACTTAAAAAAATCACTTTTTTTTTTAATAAATTTCGATCAACCAGTGTCGACCGTATACACTCCCGTCGACAATAATTTGTCGACGAAAGTGTATATGGTCGACACTGGTTGGTTGAAATTTATAAAAAAAAAAGAAATTAAAAAATTCGACTATTTATTGTCGACCAAATACACTCTCGTCGATAAATTATTGTCGACGAGGGTGTATTTGGTCTACGATAAATTGTCGAAAATATTTTTTTTAAAAAGGGAAAATTAAACCTGCGATGGAGGTGGCTGGCCGTCTTGGATCGGGTTTGGGCGGGCAGCGTCTTGCGTGGGGAGGTCGACGGAGACGAGTGAGTTGGTGGGGGGCGACGGGAAAAATCGCAGAAAAAAAAAAGGAAATTAAAGGAGAAGAGGGAAGGAAGAAAGAAGAGAGAGGGAGGGGACGGGGGGTGGTTTTCTTCTTTTTTTTTTCTTTTTTTTGATTTTTTTTTACAGAGAGGGAGAGGGGATGGGAGCGGCAGCGGCCGAGGGAGGGGGCCGCGCCGTTGAAGAGAGGTAGGGGGCGGCTGCCGAGGGAGGGGTTGGTTATGTAGAAGAGAAATGAGGATTATAAATTAGGGTTTGGGGAGGGTGTTGCTAGTATAAATAGGTACTCCCTCCGTTCCACAATAACTTTCACACTTTCCTTTTCAAGACGTCCCACAATAACTTTCACACCCTTTAAATGGAAAATCCTTTAAAAACTTCACCCTCACAATATCCTCATTTTTACACAAATGCCATTACTTTTTCTCCACACATACACAAAAGTCAACTCATTTATTTTCTTTATACATAAAGTTTTACAAAATTATCCCTCAAAACTCCACTCATTATTATTACACTTTTCTTAATATGCGTGTCCATCTACCTATGAAAATCAATATGGGACGGAGGGAGTATTTTATAGAGAAAAGAAAGAAAAGGGTATTTGTGACAATTAAGGGGTACATCTATCTTAGACATATTTTAGGTGGGGTGCATCAATCGCGGGAGTGCATCCATCGTAAATAGAGGTGTAAATAGTCAAATCCGTCTCATAAATAGAAGGAGAAGAAAAGAGAGGCCCTGGCTATATACCCCTCCAGCTCTGTTAAGTATACTCCCCCATTTGTATACCCCCTCAATGTAACAAAGGTTAGATGTAATCCCCTTCAAATTACCCTAAATACCCTCCTTTTCTTCTTTTTCTTCTTTTCTTCCTTCTTGCTCAATTTTTAAAAAACCCTAAAACTAACTCTCTCCCCCTCCCCTCCACTAAACTGCCGCCCATGCCCGGTGTCGGTGCCGCCCACACACCCTGCGCGCGGCCCCAGCCTTCTTCTCGCAGCGCCGGCCCAGCCTTCTTCTCTCTGCGCGACCCCTTTTTTATTTTTTAAAATTTTTGCATCGGCGGCGGCGGCCGCCCCATCCGCTCTTCCTCATCCCCCGCGCTCCTCATCCCAGCGCTGCCCCCACGCTCCTCATCCATGAAAAAATGATCGCGTAAGTGTTTTTTCTTTTTAATTTCTGCTCTATTCCGCCATGGAGGTCACCGGCACGGCCCCCACCTGCACGCGACCGCCTTCCCGTCGTCCATGGCCTGCCGCCCTGCCTTCCCCCACCCAAATGCGCCCTCCTCCCTCACCAAACATTGTTGCCGTCGTCGAAGATAATCAATTGCATGTTTTCTCTCTCTTTTTTTTTTTTAATTATTTTCGATTATAATCAATTTTTCAAAAACACTCTTGTCGACAAATTCTTGTCGACGGGAGTATTTTTGGTTGATTCATCTTTGTCGAAAATTTCAAATTTTTTAACTTTTTTTTTCTTTCAACTAAATCTTACCAACGAAAGTGTGTTTGGTCGACAAATCAGTGTTGACAGAATTGTTTTTTGTCGACTCTGGTTTGTTGAATTTTTAAAAAAAAAAAATTTAAGTTTGTTTTTTAATTTCTAAATTTATTTGAGGAGGCGGCGGCCGGAGGGGTGGCCGACGGCGGCGGCAGAATTGGGGGGAGGCAGCTGCATTTTTTAGGGTTAGGGTTAGAGGGTGTATTTATCTTTGATATATTTACTAAAAGTGTATATTTGGTATTTTACATTAATATTAAATTAATAAATGAAGAGGGGGAGTATACTTAACAAAGCTGGAGGGGTATATAGTCAGGGCCTAAAGAGACATTAGAGATTTCATTTGTTGGGCCAATACCTAAAGGGCGCGGCTAAAGGCACCCAGATTTCCTATGAGTACACCCACCAACCATTTTTTTAATCTTTCAGAACCTGTGAAATGTCCAATATACCCCTAGGTTAAAATTTATGAAAAAAATAAGGATGAGTACACCCACTCATTCTATTCCACCACCACCACCTCCACCTCTCCTCCTCCTCCTCCTCCTCCACCACCACCACCACCACCACCAAAAAAAACTCCAAAATTGCAACAAAAATTAATCCAAAACAACAAATGTTCGAATTTTTTTTCAAAACAAACATGTTCGAAATTTTTTCCAAAACAAACTCAACATGTTCGAAAAACATTTCAAAACAAACCCAACATGTTCGAAATTTTTTTCAAAACAAACTTAATATGTTGGAAAAAAATTCCAAAACAACTCAAATTTGTTCGAAAAAAAAGATCGAACTTCTTGTTCGAAATTTTTTCCAAAACAAACTCAAGTTGTTCGAAATTGTTTCCAAAACAAACACAATATGTTCGAAAAAAATTTCAAAACAACTTAGATTTGTTCGAAAAAAGAATTCGAACATCTTGTTCGAAATTTTTTCCAAAACAAACGAAATATGTTCGAAATTTTTTTCAAAACAAACGCAATATGTTCGAAATTTTTTCCAAAACAAACTCTATATGTTCGAAAATAATTCCCGAACTACTAAAAACCCTAATTTTCCTAAATTTTCAAAACCCTAATTTTTTAAAAACTAAAAATTGTAAAAAAAAAAAAACTTACCTTTGAACGGCGGCGGCGGCGTGGGTAGCTGGGTGCGATGAAGGGGAGTGGGAGGGGTTGCGGCCGCGAACGGCCGCGAAGGCAAGGGTAAAGGGCTGCGGCCGCGAACGGCCGCGAAGGGGAGAGGGAAGAGCTGCGTGCGCGGCGCAGCGAGGCGAAGGAGGTGGCGTGCGCGGCGCAGCGAGGCGAAGGCGGTGGCGTGGTGCGAGCGGCGGTGGCGTGGGCGCGGGCGGCGCCGTCGTCTTCAAGAGGGTGGAGGAGGCGGAGGAAATGGTAGTAAGGTGGGTGTACCTTTTAAATTTTGAGAATGGGGGAGGATTTAGGGCTTTAATAGGAGGAAGGTTATTTTTGTATTTTCCACGTGGGTGTCCTCATCGATTTGGTGGGTGTCCTCATCCCCTGCGTGTCCTCATCCCGGCCCGCGTCGCCTAAGCTTGATAAATAGTCTGAATATATATGTTGCCTTGATAAATAGTCTGAATATATATGTTATTTTTTGGGAAAAAAAGTGATAAAATTGTCAGAAGTGGGGTTTGAACCCAAGCCTCCTTACGGAGACCAGAACTTGAGTCTGGCGCCTTAGACCAATCGGCCATCCTGACGTTTTGTTAAGAAACTTAAAATAGTTTATTAATCATCCAATTAATCAGTAGCGTCTCTGCATAAGCTAGAGTGCCGAACAATAACGTCAATAAGTAATTTATGAATAAAATAATAAAAGAAAAAACTGAGTAGATATCAGAAAACGAAGTTCACGTTTAACTCATTTTCTCAAGCAAATATTGTTTACAACATGAATTCATATTTAATTCGTTTAGGAGGGTGTTTACGTTCGGACTTAAAATCCTACATTGGATTTGCTTTGCGATTTAAAAATCGATTTTTAAAAACCACTCAACAATAATATAAGTAATAAAATTTAATTTAATGTTGATTTATTTAGAAATCTTAAATTTGTGTTCCTATTAATATAATTCTCTTAATTTTATGTTATACAGAGTACTATTTTTAAAAATATATACTCCCCCCATCTAAAAAAAATATCCCTATTCGATTTATTTCGAATTATAATCCACTTTCTTTATATTTCAATATTTTTTCCTAAAATTTCTTATTTAATGATTGTTGGAATTAGTTAATTAATATTATTCATTAATATTAAATAAGAGTATAATAAGAATGTAAGAATAAATTTTGCATGTTCAATATATTTGTACTAATTTGTGTGAAAAAAAAAAAAGTGCACTATTTTTTTTAGGCTGAGGGTTTACTAATTTCATGAAGAAGACAATTAACCCATGTCCTTGTGGCGCATTTATTTGCTAAACCCCTTACTGATCAACTCGATCTTCAAGAAAATATATAGTTTCAACCGATCGCAGACAGCTTAAAAAAACAACGAAAATTAACTTGAAGAAAGGATGTTGAATAGTTGCTAGTTAGTGAAAGTGTGATTCAAGAAAAAAAATTGGGATAGTTTTCCATAGAAAATGGGATTTTTTTCCTATGCAAACAAATTAATTAAATCTTGTTTTCTAGGAACACGATATGAAAAATGGTGGTCTATATCTAAATGGAAAATTTTCATTTTTAGTCATGTTATCACTTATAATCCTATGTTAGATTATTGCACATTTGGTCCAATCTTTTAGTTTTTGAATGAAACCGCTAGTTGATCAAAATATATAAAAAGTATTTATAATTAAAAAACTACAAAAATATATAAAAAAGTAATTAGAATTTAGAATATTAATTTTTTTTAACTCTACATTATGAAATTTCACTAAGTTATATATAATAAGACAAAGTGGAATAGCTCAAGTGGTTAGAGCACCACTACCTAGGCCCTTAAAACCAAGTTATATATAATAATCTGATCAAATGTTTTTTTTTTTGTAGAATATGAATATATTCTTTTTTAACCCAAAAATCTGAATATAATTAAAAAATTGAAAAATAATTCAATGTAAATTTTGAAATTAAAATAACTTTTAAAAATAAATTCGTATCTAAATTGAAATATATACAAAAATACAAAGATTTTTTGGGATTTTATTTTTGTGAATATTTTATTTTTGATGATTTTTATTTTAACTTTTGAATTTAATGAAGTATATATAAATATTAATGATTTTATTCTTTAGTTAAATTTCAGATTTTAGATATTATAAAATTTAATTTACATATTTTAAAAAAAAATTATATTTTATGAAAAAATTGCATTTTTGATCCCGTAAAAATGAGGTCAAATCACTTTTGATCTTGTATTTCAAAAATGATCATTTTTATTGCAAAAATTATCCATAGTTAATGGAATTTGTTATATTAGTTACTGAAGTTGGAGGAAAAATACTTAGCATCTCAAATCCTATTTAAAAAAAAAATAAGTAAAAATTTATTTATCATGAAAACAAGAGATATTCAACACGTATAAGTGACAAGAAAATATAAAGAAGAAAACTCAAAATATTACAAAAGTAAAAGTATGCTCCCTTCAATCATCAATTTTTTTTGAATTGTTTTTCATTGAAATGGAAATTTCAAGTTTAATATATATATTTCAGTTTACGATAATAACTGTTTTTCATTAGATTTTTTTTTTCAAAAACATGATCGAATAATAATTACCTAGAATTTATGGAATTATAGATGTGGTGTAGTGTATTTATATAAAAAATGCTAAATATATAGTATAAAAAAAATGCTAAATATACATTTTAAATTTATCTTCATTTCACTAATTTTTAAATTTACATTAAAAAAAACAAACTATTTATATTTTATTTTTATTATAATTTTAAATTATAATACTAAAATTGTATTTTTAACAATATACATAAGGATATAATTATTATTTATTATAATATTCTTTTTTATTTTCATAATTTTGAATTAATTTAATTTTTAATATATAAAAAAAAAGGCAATGGTACAAAAAACGTCAAAATTGCACATTTGGCCAGAAGCCCCAATTTATTTCACTCATGCAATTTTGACAATTTAATAAAATAATCGGCAAAAAATGACTAAAATTGTTCACTCTTTTCAATGCTCGTACGTACTTATACTCGAAACTCATTTCTAGTTTATTAATTTATTTCAAGAAATCACCAAAACCTAATAACGATGTAATCGTACATTTCTTATGATTCGAGTCCGATTTTCGTTCAATTTGGTTGCAATTTTTTGGGGGCGGAATTATGGTTCTTTTTTTTTTAATTCGATATTAGGCTTCTAGATGTGTTTGACCGGGTGCTTGACTTTCACACAAATTTTATCAGTAAAAATTGACATAAATTTACTATAGGACTAAAGGTGTATGAAAAATGACTAAAAGTAATCCCAATTTTACAGGACCAAAAGTGCAACCTTTAACGATTCACACAATTTTCATCCGTGAAAACTAACGGAAATTTCCTACGGGACTAAATGTGTATGAAAAAGGACAGAAAGTGATTTAACCTCATTTTTACAAGACCAAAAATGCAATTTTCTCCATATTTTAATTATTAATTTAATAACATGAGTTTAATTTATTTAAAAAAAAAACTGAGTTTACTCAAAATCGGAGTTTCACGACAATTGTAAAAGAATGACGGAATTTGGAGAAATATTTTTAAAGGAAGGACGAAATTCAAGTTTTACTCAAAATCGAAGTTTCATGTCAATTTTAAGCAAATGGCGAAATTTGTAGAAATATTTTTAAAGGAAGGACGAAATTCAAGTATTACTCAAAATCGGAGTTTCATGTCAATTTTAAATAAAGGGCAAAATTTAGATGAAAATGCAAGTTTTTATTAAAATCGAATTTAACGAGTCAATTTTTAAGACTAGAGATGAAGAAAGAGAGATGAAATATTTTTAATGTGAAGGATAAATATTTTTTAAAGGAAAATTTTAAGTTTACTCATAATCGGAGTTTCATATCAACATTAAACGGATGAAATTTGGAGAAGTATATTTTAAGGGAGGATGGAATTCTAGTTTTACTAAAAATTGGAGTTTCATGTCAATTATAAAGAGAGGACGAAGTTTACATAAAAGATGCATTTTTTTTTATTAAAATAGGAGTTCACAAATCAATTTTTCATGTGAATGAGGAATATTTTTAGAAGGAAAAAATCGTGTTTACTCAAAATTGAAGTTTCATGTCAATTTTTAAAGGACGGAATTTTGAAAAAAATAATTAAAAAGGACGAAATTCGAATTTATTAAAAATCGGAGTTTCATGTTAATGTTAAAAGGGAGTACGAAATTTAGATTAAAAAAGTAATTTAAAAAAAAAAAATCAGAGTTCAAGAGTCAATTTTTAAAACAAGAGATGAAGTAAGATGGATAAAATATTTTTCATGAGAAGGAGGAATATTTTTGGAAGGAAAAAATCGAGTTTACTCAAAATCGGAGTTTCATGTCAATTTTAAAAAGACAAAAATTTAGAGAAATATTTTTAAAGGCCAAAGTTTTATATTTTTAGACAAAAATCAGAGTTTCATATCAATTTTAACGAAAGGGCGAAGTTTAGATGAAAATGCAAGTTTTTTTTTTATTAAAATAGGTGTTCACTAGTCAATTTTTAAAATTAGAGAAAAAAGTGGGATGAAATATTTTTCACCGGGAGAAATATTTTTTTAAGGAAAAATTCAAGTTTACTCAAAATCGAAGTTTCATGTCAATTTTAAAAATAGGACGAAATTTTGAGAAATGTTTTTAAAAGACGGACAAAATTCGAGTACCACCAAATATCGAAGTTTCATGTCAATTTTAAAGGGAGGACGAAATTTTGATGAAAAAAACATATTTTTTTATAATCTGTAGGGGTGTAAGTGAGTTGAGCCAACTCGAGAGCTACTCGTGCTCGAATCGAAGAAAGATCGAAATCGACTCGAAGTTAATCGAGTTACTCAAATAGCTACCGAGTTCAAGTTTGAGCTCATAAATACTCGGTTCGAAAGGCTCGCAAGCCTAATTGAGCTTGAAAAATATTTACTATTTTACCATTAATATATAATTTATATTTACATACAAGTAATCGAATCGAGTCGAACCGAGCCGAGCTCGAATTTATTTTAGAAAAAAAAAGTTTTATAATTAATTTTGAAAATTATATAGGTAATCGAGTCGAGTAGCGCTCGAGTTTATGAATTTCTTATCGAGTCGAGCTCGATCTTTAAAACTTTAGGTTTGACCGAGTCGAGTTTCGAGCTCAGCACTACTCGACGCATTTACACCCCTAATAATCGGAGTTCAAGAGACAATTTTTAAAACTAGAGATGAAGTAAGAGGGTTGAAATATTTTTCATGTGAAGGAGAGATATTTTTTAAAGGAAAAAATCGAGTTTACTCATAATCGGAGTTTCGTTTAAATTTTAAAAGGAGGACGAAATTCAAGTTTTACTCAAAATTAGAGTTTCATGTCAATTTTAAAGAGAGAGAACAAAGTTTAGACGAAAATGCAAGTTTTTTTTTTTTATTAAAATAGGAGTTCACGAGTAAATTTTTAAAACTAGAGATGAAGAAAGAGGCCGAATGAAATATTTTTCACATGGAGGAATATTTTCAGGTTGGAAGGAAAAATTCGATTTTACTCAAAATCGGAGTTTCATGTCAAGTTTAAAAGAAGAACGAAATTTGGAGAAATATTTTTGAAGGGAGAACGAAATTCGAGTTTTACAAAAAATCGGAGTTCCATGTCAATTTTAAAGAAAGGGCAAAATTTAGGTGAAAGATGCCAGATTTTTTTTATTAAAATAGTAGTTCATAAGTCAATTTTTAAAACTAGAGATGAAGAAAGAGGATGAAATATTTTTCATGTGAAGAAGGAATATTTTTAGAAGAAAAAATTTGAAGTTTCATGTCAATTTTAAAGTGACGAAATTTAGAGAAATGTTTTTTAAAAAGGAAGAAATTCAAGTTTTACTCGGAATTTCATGTCAGTTTTAAAGAGAGGGCCGGATAAAGAAAGAGGCCGGATAAAATATTTTTCATGTGAAGGAGAAATATTTTTTAAAGGAAAAAATTGAGTTTACTCATAATCGGAGTTTTATGTCAATTTTAAACGGGGGAAAATTTAGAGAAATGATTTTAAAGGGAGGACGAAATTCAAGTTTTACTCAAAATCGGAGTTTCAGGTCAATTTTAAAGAGAGAGCGAAGTATATCCGGAAAAAAAATAGGAGAGAGAGAGAGAGGACATACACGAATTGCAGGCCAATCAAAAATCCTTTTTGTCAAGCATGAGATCACCTACGTTTCAGAAAGGGAAATGAGTCAATTGAAGAAGAAAGAGAAGAGAATATCAGATCTTTCTCAATAGAATCAGCTACACGAGATGGAAAAATTCTGATGCACACCTCATCAAAAACATTTTAATGCACACCTTTAGATATTTCGATTAAAAGGATTTTGGCAATTGATTTAAAATTCCTCACTTTCTTTTTGGACTAATGCTTATGTGTGGATTCAGAATATGCTCTGTTTCAAATCACGTAAACTAGAGGATTTCGACAAAGAATTCTCGTCACATTCTACCATGAGATACGTATATACAAGACCAGAATAAAATGGGATTTTTCAGTATAAAGTGCAAGTTAGAAAGATTGGAATTGTAAAAAAGGTTTGGCAAATAAAATTAGCCCCTTTAGCTATACTTCAAAAAGTAAACCCGCTTTTCTAATAAAAAAGTTCATTAACATTTCATTCTTACTTTAAATTAAAAAAAAAATACTATATGTTAACATTACAAGACGCACACAGGTACAAGAGAAGTAGACATACATGAGTTGCAGGCCACATCGGAAATCCTTTGACTTTGTCAAGCATGAGATCGCCGACTTTTCACTTCTGCCGCTGCTACATTTATACCTTTTCTCAAGTAAGAGCCATAGGCTACTGCACAAACCAAGACATACCAGCCAATAGATGAAAGGGAAAAGAGTCAATCGAAGAAGAAAAATAAGAGAATACCAGTTCTTTCTCAATAAAAACAGCTATACAAGTAGGAACAATTCTGATGCACTCATCGAAAACATAAAAAGGTCGTGTTTGGAACTTTGGATTAAAAGAATTTGGCAATTGATTTAAAATTCCTCCCTATCTTTTTGGACTAATTCTCATGTGTGGATTCGGAATATGTTCTGTTTCAAATCACGCAGACTACCAAGAGATATGTATATACAGTTAACATTACAAGACTGCACACAGTTACACGAAGTGAGAGAAAATGAAGAGTAATCCCCCCAATTGAAATATAAATTTGGGACGTCCTAATAAAAAAAGTGTGCAAGTAATCACAGAACGGAGGAAAGTAACAACTTTCGCTTTATACTACATGTAAATCGTAAATGGTGAAATAAAAATTGGAGGGGTGGGGAGTTTTTTTTCATTTAATATATTAATTTATATCATCCCAACATAACATCTCACCACTGGGAGGAATCAACAATAAAAGTGTGATTGACCTACCCAAAAAACGATTTTATTAAATAATCAGCTATAAATAGATAGGAAAAAAAAAATTATGTCCCGTAACTTTTACCTTTTTTTGAAAAAGATACTAATATTTTAATTTATGTCCCTCAATCTTTATATACAATCATAGATCTTAGAGCATTGTAAGTTCCAGAAAATAAGATTTTTAATTGATGACATAAAAAAACTGGTTCCATGGAAAACAGTCCAACTTTTGACTTGAACAACAAAGTCATTCAATAACATTAACAATTTATGAACAACCATTTGAAACTTATCAAATTAATTAAATTACAGCTGATTAGCCTAAGGTTTTTAGAAAGATTTTCCTATAAAGCATCCTTAATTTTATGTTTCCATTTGAAATGTGTTGTTATGCGCAAGAGAGGTAGGTCATGTTTGCTTGATGCATGTTGTTGAGGGTTGGGTTTGGTGTGTAAACACACCTCCTCCCATTTTTATATATATCCACGTGTGAAAAAGTGAATAGATATGGAATGGGTTCATAAACCTAAGGTTTACACATCCCAATCCACCAAGCATACAAGGCCCTAATGTAGATGAACTCTACACAAACACTCAGGCCTAATTCCCAAAGAGTAAGTTTTACATGAAAAGGGAGGGAACGAGTCATGTTACAGAAACCCTAATAGTAAAAGAGGCTAAAACTAGATAATCTTTAACTGTGGGAGGGAACGAGTCATATAACATTACCTGGTTAAACTTCTTGGTTAACTGTGGGACTCCACAACGGTCAGAAATATCAGCGTAAACACCTACCAAAAGAACGTTTCACAAGTTATCACATATTAATTGCATGAGAAAGGTGGTAATCGAATCGGAAAATATAAAATCGAAGATATACTGGACGACTGCAAAAGAACTTCTCCTCTGCAATAAGGGCATCTTTGATGCTCCAGTTACGCTGAATATCCTGTTTAACCACAATAGACACACTGTGAAGGAAGCTTGAGTTTCCTAGTGATTTTAAATACAATGTTGATTTGCTTACCCCAACATAAACTAAATAAACGTTTGTTATTTTGTCTACAAGAAAAAAAGATACTCCCTCCATCCCATACTTGAAGGCACATTACTTAAAATAGCAAAAACACTTTTAAACACTCCCCTTAAAACATCACAATATTACAACAAATGCCACTACTTTATTACACTAAAAAGTAACTTTATTACTATTTATAAAGTTGAAAAGTCTTTACTATCCCCACTTTATCTTACACAATATTAATAAACAATTCATTCATTAAAACTCGTGTCCAATTGGTTTGAGCCTTCAAGTATGGGACGGAGGGAGTATCATTTAAAACATCTAAAAGTGTAAATTTTGAATAGATGGTATTAGATAAGAAAGCCCAAGTACATGCAGAAGAAAGTTGAGCAGTGTTGAGTATCGAAGTCCTAACATAAAAGTGTAAATTTTGCAGCAACTAATATTTCAGCCCTGATCCAAAAAGTAGTTACAAAAAGAAACAATAATGGATGAAATATTACCTCCTGGCTGCAATTCACAACGCCTACATAGCCAAGCCGAAGAAGAATCACTTTTCCAAGCAAAAAGTCGCATGTATCAGTACCTCTATCCATTATATCCAACTGGAGCAGCAAGAGAAGATAAAAATCGTGAAGAACACAAGAAAACTGGAAATATACAAAAAAGAAATATTACAGATATTTATTTACCTTTGTAATTACACCAATTATTCTATAACCTGCAGTTGGAGACTTTTACACGTGGTCCCTAGAATCCAAAAAAATATACAGGGGCTAAAAACTGAGAATAAGTTTTTTCAAATCAATGAAACTATTAATAACAAACGGACCATCAGGATCTGCCATTTCAGCCATCTGAAGAGCATCTGAGTTAGCCAGGATCAGGCAACATTCCCATTTGATAACTTTATTTATCATATTTCTAATAAGAAACTCGATATTAGATGGCTGATCACAAACAGGAACTTTTGTTAGGCCCGGTAGATCCACAAGAGGACGGAATATTTTTTGAAGGAAAAAATCGAGTTTACTCAAAATCAAAGTTTTACATCAATTTTAAAAGAAGGAAGAAATTCGAGTTTTACTAAAAATCAGAGTTTCATGTCAATTTTAAAGAGAGTGCGAAATTTAGATGGAAAATGCAAGTTATTTTTATTAAAATAGGAGTTCACGAGTCAATTTTTAAAACTAAAGATGAAGAAAGAGGGATGAAATATTTTTCATGTCAGGGAGGAATAGTGTTTGAAGGAAAAAATCGAGTTTAGTCAGAATCGAAGTTTCATGTCAAGTTTAATAAAAGGACAGAATTTGGAGAAATATTTTTAAAGTGAGGCTGAAATTCAAGTTTTACTCAAAATTAGAGTTTCATGTTAATTTTAAAAAGAGGGCGAAATGTAGATGAAAAATGCAAGTTTTTTTTATTAAAATGGAGTTCACGAGTCAATTTTTAAAACTAAAGATGAAGAAAGAGGGATGAAATATTTTTCACGTGCAGGAGAAACATTTGGAAGAAAAGAATCGAGTTTAGTCAAAATCGAAGTTTCATATCAAGTTTTAATAAAAGAACGGAATTTGGAGAAATATTTTTGAAGGGAGGACGAAATTCGAGTCTTACAAAAAATTGAGTTTCATTTTAATTTTAAAGATTGGGAGAAATTTAGATGGAAGATGCAAGTTTTTTATTAAAATAGGAGTACACGAGTCAATTTTTAAAACTAAAGATGAAGAAAGAGGGAAGAAATATTTTTCATGTGAAGGAGGAATATTTTTCAAAGGAAAAAATCGAGTTTACTCAAAGTCGTAGTTTCATGTCAAGTTTAAAATGACGGAATTTGGAGAAATATTTTTGAAGGGAGGACAAAATTCAAGTTTTACTAAAAATCAGAGTTTCATGTCAATTTTAAAGAAAGAACGAAATTGAGATGGAAGATGCAAGTTTTTTTATTTTTTTATTAAAACAGAAGTTCACGAGTCAATTTTTTAAACTAGAGATGAAGAATGAGGGAAGAAATATTTTTCATGTGAAGGAGGAATATTTTTTGAAGGAAAGAATCAAATTTACTCAAAATAGAAGTTTCATGTCGAGTTTAATAAAATGAAAGAATTTGGAGAAATATTTTGAAGGAAGGACGAAATTCATGTTTTCCTAAAAATCGGATGTTCATGTCAATTTTAAAAAGAGGGCAAAATGTAGATGAAAAATGCAAGTTTTTTTATTAAAATGGAGTTCACGAGTCAATTTTTTAAACTAGAGATGAAGAAAGAGGGATGAAATATTTTTCATTAAAAGGAGGAATATTTTTGGAAGGAAAAATTCGAGTTTAACCAAAATCGGAGTTTCATGTCAAGTTCAAAGGAATGACGAAATTTGGAGAAATATTTTTGACGGGATGCGAATTTCGAGTTTTACAAAAAACGTTGTTTCATGTCAATTTTAAAGAGAGAATATATCGAAATTTAGAAGAGAGTTGAAAGTTTTTTATTAAAATATGAGTTCTCGTACGAGTCAATTTTTAAAATTAGAGATGAAATTTTTCATGTGAAGGGAATATTTTTTAAAGGATAAAAAAAACGAGTTTACTCACACTCGAAGTTTCATGTCAAGTTTAAATAATAAAAGGATAGAATTTGGAGAAATATTTTTGAAGGGAGGACGAAATTTGAGTTTAACAAAAAACGGAGTTTCATGTCAATTTTAAAGAGAGGGCGAAATTTAGAAGAGAGATGAAAGTTTTTTTTATTAAAATAGTAGTTCACGAGTCAATTTTTAAAACTAGAGATGAAGAAAGAGGGATGAAATATTTTTCATGTGAAAGAGAAATATTTTTCATGTGAAAGAGAAATATTTTTGGAAAGGAGGACGAAATTTAAGTTTTACTAAAAATCAAAGTTTCATGCTAATTTTAAAGAAAGAACAAAATTGAGATTGAAGATGCAAGTTTTTCTAAAGAAAGAACAAAGGAGGACGAAGTTCATGAACATTTTAAGATATACTTCAAAAAGTAAACCAGATTTTCTAATAACGAAGTTCATGAACATCTCATTCTTACTTTATATTCAAAAACAAAAGTTAACATTACAAGACGCACGCAGTTACACAGAGTGTGAGAAAATGAAGAGTAATCCCCCCCCATTGAAATATAAAGTAAAGAATTTCAAAAGGTAAACAGAATTTTCAGAAACCCCAAATTCTTTTTAAAGCTGCATTCTTGTCCTAACAATTGATCATAAAACTTTGAAACAAAATCAGAATACGAAAAACAGAGTAAGAATACCTACCATGTTGATCGATGTTTTCTACTTCATTCATATTGTCCAAAAACTTGCCCCATGGAGATTCGCTAACTCGTCTGCAACAAAAACAAATTTAAAACAAAAAAAATCAAGAAACGGGTTCGAGATCAAGAGTGACAAAAGCCCTTACCCAATCTTCTTCAATTTCACGCCAATATTCAAGTGTGAAATATGGAATTTCTGAAGAAGGCTGAGCGATTTCAAGAAAATCGTGTAGCCGTTGGGGTCAAAGGCGTTATATATATGGGAAACGGACATCTTTTAATTTCAAGAAAACGTGGCCTAATACAGCTGGCTCCAATGAACAATTCCAGATTTTCTTTTTTTTTTTTTTAATTATTTTGGAATAAGGCCCATTACTTGAGAGGAAGCCTAACTTTGTTAATTTGGGTTTTAAAAATTTGGAATTTATTACCAGAACTCTCTTGTTTTTATTTTGTTAATGGAATTCAAAATAATTTTGGTTTTATTATCTTCATTTCTTCTTTTATGAAGAAATGGCTTATTTTATCTTTACCTTTCAATCACCGTTTAATTACTTAAATTGTTATTCCACTTTACTCAAAACAATATTTTACAATACTCTTAATTTATTTACTTGTTTCATCTATTTTTTCTTAAAACTTGTGTTCAACAACATACTTTTAATGTACTATTTAACTCTTTATTTTATTCAATTTGTAAATAAGGATCTTCCCTTAAAGATAAAATTCTTTTTTTTAAACACTAATTACAGTAGGGACACGTATAACAATGACCTGGTTCAACATCTTGGCCAACTGTGGGACTCCACAACGGTCAGAAATATCAGCGTACACCTACCAAAAGAAGGTTCACAAGTTATCACATTAATTGCATGAGAAGGGCGGGGATCGAAAACATTAGAAATTTTGTTTTGGTGTTTCGGAGAAAGTGTTTTAGAAAGAATGTTTCCATAGAAGGTACAGGAAAATGTGAGTTGTTTATTGGTGATTATATATGAATAGGTAAACTAAATAGACGTTGGTTATTTTGTCTACAAGAAAAAAAGATGTCACTTAAAACATCTAAAACATGAAATCCTAACATGGATTGATATTAGATAAGAAAGCCCAAGTACATGCAGAAGAAAGTTCAGCAGTTGAATATCGAAATCCTAACATAAAAGTGTAGACTTTGCAGCAACTAATATTTCAGCCCTGATCCAAAAAGTAGTTACAAAGAGGAACAATAATGGATGAAAATCATCTGTCTGAAACTGAAAATATTACCTCCTGGCTGCGATTCACAATGCCTACATAGCCAAGCCGAAGAGGAATCACTTTTCCAAGCAAAAAGTTGCGTGCATCATCAGTACCTCTATCCATAATATCCAACTGTAGCAGCAAGAGAACATAAAAATAAAACTGGAAATATACAAAAAAAATACTACAGATACTTTTACCTTTATAATTACACCAATTGTTCTATGACCTGCAGTTGGAGACTTTTACACGTGACCTCTAGAATCCAAAAAAAAATCTACAGGGGCTAAAAACTGAGAATAAGTTTTTTCAAATCAATGAAACTATTAATAACAAACGGACCATCAGGATCTGCCATTCCAGCCATCTGAAGAGAATCTGTGCTAGCCAGATCAGAATTTGCTGGAGTAACAGCCAGAATCAGGCAACATTCCCGTTTCATAACTTTATTTTTCATATTTCTAATAAGAAACTCGATATCAGATGGCTGATAACCAACAGGAACTTTTGTTACGCCCAGAATATCAACAAGAGAGTTTTTTTTATTAAAATAGGAGTTCTTGAGTATATTTTTAAAACTAGATATGAAGAAAGAGGGATGAAATATATTTTTTCATGCGAAAGAGGAATATTTTTTAAAGTAAAAATTCGAGTTTACTCAAAATCGAAGTTTCATGTCAATTTTTAAAAAGAGGACGAAGAACATCGAGTTTTACTCAAAATCAGAGTTTCATGTCAATTTTAAATAGAGAGAATTTAGATGAAAAATGCAAGTTTTTTTTTTTAAAATAGGAATTCACGAGCATATTTTTAAAACTAGAGATGGAAAGAGGGACTAAATATATTTTTTCATTTGAAAGAGGAATACTTTTGGAAGGAAAAATTCGAGTTTATTCAAAATCAGAGTTTCATATCAATTTAAAAAGAAGGACGAAATTTTAGAGAAATATTGGTAAATAGAGGACGAAATGCAAGTTTTACTCCAAACGGGAGTTTCATGTCAATTTTAAAGAGAGGACGGAATTTGGATGAAAAATGCAAGTTTTTTTATTAAAAGAGGAGTTCACGAGTATATTTTTAAAACTAGAGATGAAGAATGAGGGATGAAATATATTTTTTCATGTGAAAGAGGAATATTTTTGAAAGGAAAAATTCGAGTTTGCTCAAAATCGGAGTTTCATGTCAATTTTTAAAAAGAAGATGAAATTTTAGAGAAATATTTTAAAATAGAGGACGAAATGCAAGTTTTACTCAAAACGGGAGTTTCATGTCAATTTTAAAGAGAGGGCGGAATTTCGATGAAAAATGCAAGTTTTTTATTAAAAGAGGAATTCACGAGTATATTTTTAAAACTAGAGATGAAGAAAGAGGGATAAAATATATTTTTTCATTTGAAATAGGAATATTTTTTAAAGGAAAAATTCGAGCTTACTCAAAATCGGAGTTTCATGTCAATTTTTAAAAAGAGGATGAAATTTTAGAGAAATATTTGTAGATAGAGGACGAAATGCAAGTTTTACTCAAAACGGGAGTTTCATATCAATTTTAAAGAGAGGGTGGAATTTGGATGAAAAATGCAAGTTTTTTTATTAAAAGAGGAGTTCACGAGTATATTTTTAAAACTAGAGATGAAGAAAGAGGGATGAAATATATTTTCTCATGTGAAAGAGGAATATTTTTTAAAAGAAAAAATCGAGTTTACTCAAAATCGGAGTTTCATGTCAATTTTTAAAAAGAGGACAAAATTTTAGAGAAATATTTGTAAATAGAGGACGAAATGCAAGTTTTACTCAAAACGGGAGTTTCATGTCATTTTTAAAGAGAGGGCGGAATTTGGATGAATAATGCAAGTTTTTTTATTAAAAGAGGAGTTCACAAGTATATTTTTAAAACTAGAGATGGAGAAAGAGGGATGAAATATATTTTTTCAAGAGAAAGAGGAATATTTTTTAAAGGAAAAATTCGAGTTACATATCAATTTTTAAAAAGAGGACGAAGAACATCGAGTTTTACTCAAAATCAGAGTTTCATGTCAATTTGAAATAGAGAGAATTTAGATGAAAAATGCAAGTTTTTTTTATAAAAATAGGAGTTCAGGAGCATATTTTTAAAACTAGAAATGGAGAGAGGGACTAAATATATTTTTTAATTAGAAAGAGGAATATATTTTAAAGGAAAAATTCAAGTTTATTCAAAATCGAAGATTCATGTCAATTTTAAAAGAAGGACGAAATTTTAGAGAAATGTTTGTAAATACAGGATGAAATGCAAGTTTTACTCAAAACGGGAGTTTTATGTAAATTTTAAAGAGAGGGCGGAATTTGGATGATAAGTGCAAGTTTTTTATTAGAAAGGGAGTTCACGAGTATATTTTTAAAACTAGAGATGAAGAAAGAGGGATGAAATATATTTTTTCATGTGAAAGAGGAATATTTTTTAAAGGAAAAATTCGAGTTTACTCAAAATCGGAGTTTCATTTCAATTTTTAAAGAAGAACGAAATTCGAGTTTTACTCAAAATCAGAGTTTCATGTCAATTTTTAAAAAGAGGACGAAGAACATCGAGTCTTACTCAAAATCAGAGTTTCATGTCAATTTTAAATAGATAGAATTTAGATGAAAAATGCAAGTTTTTTTTATCAAAATAGGAGTTAAGGAGTCAATTTTGAAAACTAGAAATGATGAAAGAAGGATGAAATATATTTCATGTGAAAGAGGAATATTTTTGGAAGGAAAAAATCTAGTTTACTCAAAATCGGAGTTTCATGTCAATTTTAAAAAAAGAACAAAATTTTAAGAAATATTTATAAAAGAAGGACGAAATTTTGGAAGAATAATTAGAGTTTATTCAAAATCGGAGTTTCATATCAATTTTTAAAGAAGAACGATAACTTAGAGAAATATTTGTAAATAGAGGACGAAATGCAAGTTTTACTCAAAATGGGAGTTTCACTTCAATTTTAAAGAGAGGGCGGAATTTAGAAGAAAAATGCAAGTTTTTTATTAAAATAGGAGTTCACGAGTCAATTTATAAAACTAGAGATGAAGTAAGAGAGATGAAATATTATTCATGTGAAGGAAGAATATTTTTTAAAGGAAAAAAATCGAGTTTACTAAAACTCGAAGTTTCATGTCAAGTTTAATAAAAAAAGGACAGAATTTGGAGAAATATTTTTGAAGGGAGGACGAAATTAGAGTTTTATAAAAAACGGAGTTTCATGGCAATTTTAAAGAAAGGGCGAAATTTAAAAGAGAGATGAAAGTTTTTTATTAAAATAGGAGTTCACGAGTCAAATTTTAAAACTAGAGATGAAGAAAGAGGAATGAAATATTTTTCATGTGAAAGAGAAATATTTTTGGAAGGAGGACGAAATTTAAGTTTTACTAAAAATCAAAGTTTCATGCTAATTTTAAAGAAAGAACAAAATTGAGATTGAAGATGCAAGTTTTTTTTTTTATTAAAATAGGAATTCACGAGTCAGTTTTTTAAACTAGAGATGAAGAATGAGGGATGAAATATATTTCATGTGAAGGAGGAATATTTTTTGAAAGAAAGAATCGAGTTTACTCAAAATCGAAGTTTCATGTCGAGTTTAATAAAATGACAGAATTTGAAGAAATATTTTGAAGGGAGGACGAAATTCATGTTTTACTAAAAATCAGAGTTTCATGTCAATTTTAAAAAGAGGGCGAAATTTACATGAAAAATGCAAGTTTTTTTATTAAAAAGAAGTTCGCGGGTCAATTTTTTTAAAATAGAGATGAAGAAAGAGGAATGAAATATTTTTCATGAGAAGGAGGAACATTTTTGGAAGAAAAGAATCGAGTTTAGTCAAAATCGAAGTTTCATGTCAAGTTTAATAAAAGGACATAATTTGGAAAAATAATTTTGAAGGGAAGCCGAAGTTCGCGTTTTAGAAAAAACGGAGTATCATTTCAATTTTAAAGATTGGGAGAAATTTGGATGAAAGATGCAAATTTTTATTAAAATAGGAGTTCACGAGTCAATTTTTAAAATTAAAGATGAAGAAAGAGGGAATAAATATTTTTTAAAGGAAAAAATCGAATTTACTCAAAGTCGAAGTTTCATGTCAAGTTTAATAAAAGGACAGAATTTGGAGAAATATTTTGAAGGGAGGACGAAATTCATGTTTTACTAAAAATCAGAGTTTCATGTCAATTTAAAAAAGAGGGTGAAATGTAGATGAAAAATGCAAGTTTTTTTTTATTAAAATGGAGTTCACGAGACAATTTTTAAAACTAGAGATGAAGTAAGAGAGAGATGAAATATTTTTCATGTGAAGGAGGAATATTTTTTAAACGAAAAAATCGAGTTTACTCAAAGTCGAAGTTTCATGTCAAGTTTAATAATAAAAGGACAGAATTTGGAGAAATATTTTTGAAGGGATGACGAAATTCGAGTTTTACAAAAAACGGAGTTTCATGGCAATTTTAAAGAGAGTGCAAAATTTAGAAGTGAGATGAAAGTTTTTTATTAAAATAGGTGTTTCATTAGTCAATTTTTAAAACTAGAGATGAAATAAGAGAGATGAAATATTTTTCATGTGAAGGAGAAATATTTTTTAAAGGAAAAAAAACGAGTTTACTCAAAATCGAAGTTTCATGTCAAGTTTAATAATACAAGGAAAGAATTTGGAGAAATATTTTGAAGGGTGGACGAAATTCATGTTTTACTAAAAATCAGAGTTTCATGTCAATTTAAAAAAGAGGGTGAAATGTAGATGAAAAATGCAAGTTTTTTTTTATTAAAATGGAGTTCACGAGACAATTTTTAAACTAGAGATGAAGTAAGAGGAATGAAATATTTTTCATGTGAAAGAGGAATATTTATGGAAGGGAGGACGAAATTCAAGTTTTACTAAAAATCAAAGTTTCATGCTAATTTTAAAGAAAGAACAAAATTAAGATTGAAGATGCAAGTCTTTTTTTATTTTATTAAAATAGAAGTTCACAAGTCAATTTTTTAAACTAGAGATGAAGAATGAGGGATGAAATATTTTTCATGTGAAGGAGGAATATTTTTTGAAAGAAAGAATCGAGTTTACTCAAAATCGAAGTTTCATGTCGGGTTTAATAAAATGACAGAATTTGAAGAAATATTTTGATGGGAGGACGAAATTCATGTTTTACTAAAAATCAGAATTTCATGTCAATTTTAAAAAGAGGGCGAAATGTAGTTGAAAAATGCAAAGTTTTTTTATTAAAATAGAGTTCACGTGTCAATTTTTTAAACTAGAGATGAAGAAAGAGGAATGAAATATTTTAATGAGAAGGAGGAACATTTTTGGAAGAAAAGAATCGAGTTTAGTCAAAATCGAAGTTTTATGTCAAGTTTAATAAAAGGACAAAAATTGGAGAAATATTTTTGAAGGGATGACGAAATTCGAGTTTTACAAAAAAACGGAGTTTCATTTCAATTTTAAAGATTGGGAGAAATTTGGATGAAAGATGTAATTTTTTATTAAAATAGGAGTTCACGAGTCAATTTTTAAAACTAAAGATGAAGAAAGAGGGAATAAATATTTTTCATGTGAAGGAGGAATATTTTTTAAAGGAAAAAATCGAGGTTACTCAAAGTCGAAGTTTCATGTCAAGTTTAATAAAAGGACAGAATTTGGAGAAATATTTTGAAGGGAGGACGAAATTCATGTTTTACTAAAAATCGGAGTTTCATGTCAATTTTAAAAAGAGGGTGAAATGTAGATGAAAAATGCAAGTTTTTTTTATTAAAATGGAGTTCACGAGTCAATTTTTAAAACTAGAGATGAAGTAAGAGAGATGAAATATTTTTCATGTGAAAGAGGAATATTTTTTAAACGAAAAAAATCGAGTTTACTAAAAGTCGAAGTTTCATGTCAAGTTTAATAATAAAAGGACAGAATTTAGAGAAATATTTTTGAAGGGAGGACGAAATTAGAGTTTTACAAAAAAAGGAGTTTCATGGCAATTTTAAAGAGAGGACGAAATTTAGAAGAGAGATGAAAGTTTTTTATTAAAATAGGAGTTCATGAGTCAATTTTTAAAATTAGAGATGAAGAAAGAGGAATGAAATATTTTTCATGTGAAAGAGGAATATTTTTGGGAGGACGAAATTCAAGTTTTACTAAAAATCAAAGTTTCAAGCTAATTTTAAAGAAAGAACAAAATTGAGATTGAAGATGCAAGTTTTTTTTTATTAAAATAGGAGTTCACGAGTCAATTTTTTAAACTAGAGATGAAGAATGAGGGATGAAATATTTTTCATGTGAAGGAGGAATATTTTTTGAAAGAAAGAATCGAGTTTACTCAAAATCGAAGTTTCATGTCGAGTTTAATAAAATGACAGAATTTGAAGAAATGTTTTGAAGGGAGGATGAAATTCATGTTTTACTAAAAATCGGAGTTTCATGTCAATTTTAAAAAGAGGGCGAAATGTAGATGAAAAATGCAAGTTTTTTTTTTATTAAAATGGAGTTCACGAGTCAATTTTTTTAACTAGAGATGAAGAAAGAGGAATGAAATATTTTTCATGAGGAGGAACATTTTTGGAAGAAAATAATCGAGTTTAGTCAAAATCGAAGTTTCATGTCAAGTTTAATAAAAGGACAAAATTTGGAGAAATATTTTTGAAGGTAGGACCGAAATTCGAGTTTTACAAAAAACGGAGTTTCATTTCAATTTTAAAGATTGGGAGAAATTTGGATGAAAGATGCAAATTTTTATTAAAATAGGAGTACACGAGTCAATTTTTAAAACTAAAGATGAAGAAAGAGGGAATAAATATTTTTCATGTGAAGGAAGAATATTTTTTAAAGGAAACAAATCGAGTTTACTCAAAGTCGAAGTTTCATGTCAAGTTTAAAATAAATGAATTTGGAGAAATATTTTTGAAGGGAGGACGTAATTCAAGCTTTACTAAAAATCAGAGTTTCGTGTCAATTTTAAAGAAAGAACGAAATTGAGATGGAAGATGCAAGTTTTTTTTTTAATTAAAAAAGAAGTTCACGAGTCAATTTTTTAAACTAGAGATGAAGAATGAGGGATTAAATATTTTTCATGTGAAAGGAGGAATATTTTTTGAAGGAAAAATCGAGTTTACTCAAAATCGAAGTTTCATGTCGAGTTTAATAAAATGACAGAATTTGGAGAAATATTTTGAAGGGAGGACGAAATTCATGTTTTACTAAAAATCGGAGTTTCATGTCAATTTTAAAAAGAGGGTGAAATGTAGATGAAAAATGCAAGTTTTTTTTATTAAAATGGAGTTCACGAGTCAATTTTTTAAACTAGAGATGAAGAAAGAGGGATGAAATATTTTTCATGAGAAGGAGGAATAGTTTTGGAAGGAAAAATTCGAGTTTAACCAAAATCGGAGTTTCATGACAAGTTTAAAAGAATGACGAAATTTGGAGAAATATTTTTGAAGGGATGCCGAATTTCGAGTTTTACAAAAAATCAGAATTTCATATCAATTTTAAAGAGATGACGAAATTTACATGGGATGAAAGTTTTTATTAAAATAGGATTTCACGAATCAATTTCTAAAATTAGAGATGAAGAAAGAGGGGTGAAATATTTTTCATGAGAAAGAGAAATATTTTTGGAAGAAAAAAATCGAGTTTACTCAAAATCGAAGTTTCATGTCAAGTTTTAAAAGAAGGACCGAAATTTTGAGAAATGTTTTTAAAGGGAGGCTGAAATTCAAGTTTTACTCAAAATCGGAGTTTCATGTCAATTTTAGCACCTTTTCAAAAAGTTAACCCAGTTTTTCTAATAGCATGTACTTATTCTAACAATGGATCCCTAGTAACCATATTATAAAAGCAACATAGATAAAGAATTCAAAAACAACAAAAGTAGCATACAACAATAGGCCAGGATTTAAAAAAAAAAAAAAAGTGAGAAAGACATACACGAATTGCAGGCCAATCGGAAATCCTTTGACTTTGTCAAGCATGAGATCGCCGACATTTCACTCCTGTCGCTGCTAGCCTGCTACATTGACACCTTTTCTCGGGTAAGAGCCATAAGCTACTGCACAAACCGAAGAAAGGGAAATGGGTCAATCGAAGAAGAAAGAGAAGAGAATATCAGATCGTTCTCAATAGAATCAGCTACACGAGATGGAAATTTTTTGATGCACGCCTCCTCAAAAACATTAAAAGGTCGTGTTTAGATATTTGGATTAAAAGGATTTGGCAATTGATTTAAAATTCCTCAATTTGTTTTTGGACTAATTCTTATGTGTGGATTCAGAATATGCTCTGTTTCAAATCAAGTAAACTAGAATAAAATGGACTTTTTCAATATGAACTGCATAGTTAGAAAGATTAGAATTGTAACAAAAGTTTGGTAAAGAAAACTAGCACCTCTAGCTATACTTCAAAAGGTAAACTGGTTTTTCTAATAACAAAGTTCATGAATGTTAACATTACAAGACGCACACAGTTTACAAGAGAAGTAGACATACACGAGTTGCAGGCCACATCGAAAATTCTTTGACTTTGTCAAGCATGAGATCGCCAACCTTTCACATCTGCTGCTGCTACATTGACATCTTATCTCGGGTAAGAGCCATAAGCTACTGCACAAACCAAAGAAATGGAAATTAGTCAATCGAAGAAGAAAAAGAAGAGAATATCAGATCTTTCTCAATAGAATCAGCTACACAAGTTGGAAAAATTCTAAGGCATGCCTCATCAAAAACATTAAAAGGTCGTGTTTAGAGCTTTGGATTAAAAGGATTTGGCAGTTGATTTAAAATTCCTCACTTTTATTCTTGACTAATTCTTATGTGTAGATTCAGAATATGAGTTGTTTCAAAATCATGTAAACTAGAATAAAATGGGATTTTTCAGTATGAAGTGCAAGTTAGAAAAATTGGAATTGTAACAAAAGTTTGGCATATAAAATTAGCCCCCTTAGCTATACTTCAAAAAGTAAACCGGCTTTTCTTATAACAAAGTTCATTAATAGTTCATTCTTACTTTAAATTAAGAAAAAATTATGTTAACATTACAAGACGCACACCGTTACAAGAGAAGTAGACATACATGAGTTGTAGGCCACGTCGGATATTCTTTTGACTTTATCAAGCATGAGATCGCCGACATTTCTCTTCTGCCGCTGCTACATTGACACCTTTTCTCAGGTAAGAGTCATAGGCCACTGCACAAACCAAGACATACCAGCCATTAGATGAAGGGTAAAGAGTCAATCGAAGAAGAAAAATAAGTGAATATCAGATCTTTCTCAATAGAAACAGCTACAAAAGTAGGAACAATTCTGATGCAGTCATAAAAAACATTAAGTAGGAACTTTGGAACAATTTTGATTTAAAATTCCTCACTGTCTTTTTGGACAAATTCTCATGTGTGGATTCAGAATATGTTCTGTTTCAAATCACGTATACTACCAAGAGATACGTGTATACAAGACTCGAATAAAATGAAAAAATTTCAGTATGAAGTGCATAGTTGGAAGGATTGGAACTGTTACAAAAGTTTGGCAAAGAAAATTAGCCCCTTAACATATACTTCAAAAAGTAAACCAGATTTTCCAATAACGAAGTTCACGAACATTTCATTCTTACTTTAAATTCAAAAACAAAAGTAAACATTACAAGACGCACGCAGTTACACAGAGTGTGAGAAAATGAAGAGTAATCCCCCAATTGAAATATAAACTAAAGAATTTCAAAAGGTAAACAGGATTTTCAGAAACCCCCAAATTCTTTAACGCTGCATTTTTGTTCTAACAATGGATCATAAAACTTTGAAACAAAATCAAAAAACAGAGGAAGAATACCTACCATGTTGATTGATGTTTTCTACTTCATTCATATTTTCCAAAAACGTGCCCCATGGAGATTCGCTAACTCATCTGCAATAAAAACAAATTTAAAACAAAAAATCAAGAAACGGGTTTGAGATCAAGTAAGAGAGAGGGAGAGAGAAAAGCCCTTACCCAAATTTCACGCCAATATCTGTGTGTGTGTGCGCGCGCGCAACTACATATTCAAGTCTGAAATATGGAATTTCTGAAGAAGCTGGGATTTCAAGAAAGGCTAATTCAGTAGCCGTTGGGGTCAAAGGCGTTATATATATGGAATAGCTGAGGGATTTCAAGAAACGGACAGCTTTTAATTTTCAAGAAAACGTTGACTAATACAGCTGGCTCCAATGTACAATTCCAGCTTTTCTTTTTCTTTTTTTTAGATTTAAATCATTTTGGAATAAGGCCCAATAGGGCCCATTACTTGAAGGGAAGCCTAAGTTTGTTAATTTGGGTTTGGCCCTGACACAAAAAAAAAAGAAAAAAAAAACTTTGTTCATGCTACTATTGTTGGAACAAGAGGAGGAAACTTTGTTCACACCTTTCCAAAAGCAAGGGTGCACATAATGATTAGAAAACGAGAAGGGGGCTATAGATATGTAAGTTCTTTTTCTTTTCTTTTTTGTGTGTTTTCTTTTTGTTTAAGTTTTAAAATGTGGGCATACAAGTCTAGATTTGAGGTTTTTTTATTATTTTTAGCTTCCTTGCACCGTTTTTCGTAGTCTAGGACTTAAACTGGAATAAAAATGGTATGGGGGTATTTTCGCGCATATGGTAGTGGCGTCTTTTTCGTTCAAAATGCTCGACCCTGATTGGTCTACGGGGACACGTTTGGTCGACAAGACGATGTCGACCAAGTTGTGTTTCGTCGACCAACATTTGTTGAAATTATATTTTTATAAAAAATAGTGTCGTGCAATTTTTGGGCACTTTTTACCGACCGAAATAGTTTTGGTCGACGATGTCTTGTCAACGACAAGGTATTTGGTCGACTTCTAGTGGTCGAAATAAACATTAACAACTTCTTTTTTCAGAGTTTGGCGGACGATTCTGATAACGATGCGAAATATGTTGAGAAAACAGATGTATTCAATGATGATACTTTTGTTGAGGAAGCCGAGAAGTCAATGTGTGGTGAAGAAAATTAAGGTGAAGAGGCTCCGTCTAATGAAATTGTGATGGACTAGACGGACGTCTTCACAAATGAAAATTATTTTATAAGTCGGGAGGCCCTTCAAGAGTGGGTATGTGTTGTATCTATACAACACAATATGGTGATAATTGTGAAGCGTTCCGATAATGAGTCCGGTAAGAAGAAAACACATGTGTTGCTAGCATGTGAACGGGGTGGAGTGTATCGTAGGTTTAAAGGCAGGGGTAGGAGCCAAATAGTTCTCCATAAGGGTACAAACGTCGAGGATGCAGATGAAGAGGAGAAGCATGTGAGGAGAAATATTGGGTCAAGGAAGTGTGGATGTCCTTTCTTAGTAAAGGGCATCAAAAATTGCAGATCAAAACGTGTTATGTCGGCATGTGAGGAGAAATATTGGATCATTCTGTTTTTTTATTTTTGTTCTTTCTTCAGGGTTGAGGCTCACCGTTCTACTCTAAAGAGATCTCTCATAAATAGCATAGAAAATTTTGAGACGTGTTGGGCAAATACCAACACTCTTTACGAGGCAAGCCACAACGCATTTAAAGCCTCTTTTGAGAAGAGTATCAATGTTGCTCTTCACAAGTTCAAACCTGTGCTTTATAGAGAGTTGCGAGGAGTAGTCTCGATTTATGCGCTTGAGGAGATTTACAAAGAAATGACACAAATCGAAGATGGTGAGTTTAATCCTCTCACTATGCAGTCATTATCTCAGAAGGGTGTGTGGGTTGCCATGTACCCATGAGCTTGACGAGTACTACCGACTTGACAAACCCAAACCCCTACACACTATTGATAAGTTTTGGATGAAACTCGACATGGAGCCCACGTTGAGGGATGTGAATGAAGTGAAAGATGATGTTGATGATGACTTGGACTCTCGATTTCAAGATCTCATTCAAGGCATGGTTGTGCGTTATCAAAACGAGGAAACATCACAACCTCGATTTGTACACAGTCGTTTGGTGTGGTGTGATAGAGGCGCGAAAAAATGAGTATTAAATCAATAAATGAGTAGGGGGTATATTTACCAAAGCTGGAGGGGTATATAACCCGCCCCCAGACCCAATAACTTGTTAGTAGTTCTTGCTTGAGTCAAACTCACAAACGTAGTTCTTGTCTGTAATATTGAGAGCCTGTTTTTGTTCTAATTTTGTACCACCTGTAAGACTGTAACATTTCGGGAAGCATCCCTAGTGCTACCCTTTTTTAATATAAGTTCTTTGATTTTTACAACAACAAAAGAAAAAAATCACAGAACGTAGATATCAATAAAATTCTCCAGAAAAATAGATATCATACAAATAAATTTTAAAAAGATGCTAAAATCAGAGTAAAGCACAGTAAATCAGAAAAAATCAAGGGACATGATCCTTGGAACAAAAGGCTCATATTTTTTTAGATATATCAGTACTTCCAATAAAATATCTGAATAAATAATGCTTACAAAAAATGTCATCCTTGTGTACATGTTGTACTACTAGTTCTAACATGATTCACAGACAGTTTAAGCATTATACATTACAACTCCTTTCCAAGAGTGCTTTGTCCCAAAAAATACTGAACAAATGTTTGGTTCCACAATCTGATGAATCTGGCAATTCTAGTTCCATTCCGAGGCTTTTAAAATCCCTGATACCAAAACAGGGTCCAATCTTTTCTGCGCTACGTGTTGTTACCTTGATCCAACAGGTATCATCTTGACAGCAGCAGCAATAGGCATTCCCAGAAATCCAATCAAAACACTTGCCGACCATTGCTGCCATGTGAGAGGATGTGTGTTTGCAAACGTTCCGAGGAATTCAATGATGATTACTTGGAAGAATGTCGTGCAGCTGAGTACACACACGAAAATATAGTTGTCAAGTATGCCTTTGAACACGTTTATTTTCTCCATCTCTCTTGAGCTAATCTCGTTGAAAACCTGCATTGGAGGTTAAGATCGTCATTTCCTTAAATGGACTGAAAGACTCTACGCGCCACCTGGGCAGCAGACATTTATTAAATGGCATCCCCAATCAAAACATGACATGTATTAAAAGCATGAAACACCAAAATTAAGAATTTTAACCCAAAACAATGACAAAAGTAGTGAAATTTAAAGCAAGGGATTATATTACTAGTTGATCAAACGTGCGATGTGATTGAACTCCTAACATTTACTCCCTCCGGCCCATTTTAACAGTCGTTTAATGATGTCAACACTAATTAAGAAAGTTACGGAGTATTAAATAACAGTAAATATATGTGTAATGTTACATTAGCCCTTTTAAAAGATAAGTAGACACGTAAAATTGGAATATGATATTGAACTTCTTTTAGATTAGTGCAAAATGACAATTATTTTGGATCAAATTCTTCTCTAGAAAGACAATTAAAATGGGTTTGAGGAAGTAGAAGTTAAATTAAAATGAATTCCAAAACTAATGACCACATACACACACAAATTTGTAAATGCATATATACATGCAAATTTATAATGATGCATCATATGAGTAGAAAAAGGCATTTGCTTCGAGAATGAAATATTTTACATTTAGGGATTGAAAAATTCATAATTTTACATCAAGGTTGGAAATTTCAAATTTAATATATATATTTCAGTTTGCGATAATAATAACTGTTTTTCAATAGATATTTTTTTTTTTCAAAAACATGATCTAATAATAATTATCTAGAATTCATGGAATTATAGATGTGGTGTAGTGTATTTATATATAAAAAAAATGCTAAATATATATTTAAAATTTATCTTCATTTAACGTATTTTCAAATTTACATTAAAAGAAACAAACTATTTATATTTTATTTTTATTATAATTTTAAATTATAAAACTAAAAGAGATTATTCCTAATAGAGTCAATCCTATACCACCTTAATCAAATAAAAACTACCACTTTTAAAATTTTCTAATAGTGTCAAATTAGAGTTAAAAAATTATTATTACCCTTAATATACATACCTTACTTTAATTTCGAAACTTAAAAATTAAATTAGATTTTAAATTCCATAATTTATGCGGTTCATCAATTCCATAATTTTAGGGAATAATCTCTTTAATTCTCCGACTTTCTCCTCATATTCTCATTCCCAACCCTATGAATCAACCAATTATCTTCCTCCAAAAACACGAAATTCCCAGCACCACCAGAGTTCCACTCAGATGAAGACTCACTCCCACTTCTGCTTCTCTTGGACCTCCGAATCCCAACACAGAGATCCCCGTTTCGGCCCTCAAGAACACGATCGAATTTTCGGCCACGAGCTTCTTCTGATTCACGAACGTGCTCCATCCAGTAGTCAACAAGTGCCTCCTCAGTGTCCCCCTGTAGATATGCCTGAATTTACAAGTCTCGCCATGGACGTTTTTTGCGATTACGTTCTGCACAGGGGGGTCAGTCGAGTAATCCAATCGAGGGAAGATCGTCTCGGCGCAGTACCAAGGAACGGAGAACCCCTCGCCATTGTTGGCATCAGATTGCGTGAGGGTTTTCGCGAAGGAAGTGGATTTATCATTAGATCCACATCCAACGGTTCCCGAACTCCCTTGTCGTCAAAACTATGTTCATTTTGTCCAACTGGAATCATCCTAATTTTGGCATAAACTTCATCGGTTTTAGGGCCAGAAATTTCACGGCGGCGACACGGCAAAGAATCACGGCAAGTTCATTATTGTTCTTGGCACATTTTGTATCATCTACTTGGTAGAATAGTTCTATTGACCTTTTCTATATTGGGCGACGAATTCGAGTTTCTATTGCCTTTGTTTCAATTTTTACACCATCTGGTTGATTTGTGGCTTCTACGCATGTTTCTATGCAAAATTGTTTACATGCACTTTAGTTTGCATGTTTTTATGCAAAATTGTTTACATGCACTTTAGTCATCATGTTTATATTTTGTCATTCATACATTCCTTTTTATACGTATGCATATTTGTCGTCATGTTTACATGCATTCCTTTATATGCATTTTGTCCTTCATATATTACCTGATGTATATGCATTTTGTCCTTCATATATTACCTGGTGTATAGAAGAGTTTTTGAAAATTGCCCTAATGAAGATTCGAATTTTAAAACGTAATGTGATAAACTTTTAGCTACACAGAATCTGGAAATTAATTCGAATTGCCGTATTTTTAGGAATTTTTGAATGATGCATTTATCAAATTGATTTGATGGTAATCTGTATAGTATTAAAGAATTTAAAATTATTTAAATGGAAAAAGGGCAACACTGTCTTCTAAAGTGTCAATTTGACTCTATTGAATAAAAAACAATAACCTATTCCCTATTAGAAAAAAGTTTTAGTGAAATAACTCTAACAAGAATTTCCCCAAACAAAAATTGTATTTTTAACAATATACATAAGGATATAATTTTTATTTATTATGATATTCTTTTTTATTTTCATAATTTTGAATTAATTTAATTTTTAATATATAAATAAAAAGACAATGGTACAAAAAAGGTCGAAAATTGCACATTTGGTCAGAAGCCCCAATTTATTTCACTCATGCAATTTTGGCAATTTAATAAAATAATCCGCAAAAAATGACTAAAATTATTCACTCTTTTCAATGCTCGTACTTTACTCTAAACTCATTTCTAGTTTAGTATATTATTTCAAGAAATCATCAAAACCTAATAACGATGTAATACATAAAGTACAGATTTTCTTGTAAAAACATATACTCCTATAAATTTACTATAGGACTAAAGGTGTATGAAAAATTACTAAAAGTAATCTCAATTTTACAGGACCAAAAGTGCAATCTTTAACGATTCACACAATTTTACAGGACTAAAGGTGTATGAAAAATTACTAAGGGGGTGTTTACTTTGGGCTTTGGGTGGTTTTAAAAACCGGGTTTTTGAAATCCTGATTTTTTAAATCCCGATAAATAGTGAAGGATTTAACTTTATGTCAAATCAAGTTGTAAGATTGAATGAGTTTGTATTATTATATTATTGTTTGATGAGATTGTAATGATTAGTTAAGTGTGTAATGATTAAATGTATTATATTATTGTATTATTATATTATTATAGTATTATTATATTATTGTTGAGAAAAAATATAATGATTGAAGTAATATTATATAGATATAACTTTATATCAAATCAATATGTTTGATAGGGGTGAATTTGAGTGGATTTTGAAAACCGATTTTTAAATCCCGAAGTAAAACGGGTTTTGGATCTTGAAATCCAAAACCTGATTTTTAAAACCAAAAGTAAACATACCTTAAAAGTAATCCCAATTTTACGGGACCAAAAGTGCAACCTTTAACGATTCACACAATTTTCATCCGTGAAAACTAACGGAAATTTCCTACGGGACTAAATGTGTATGAAAAATGACAGAAAGTGATTTAACTATATTCTTACAAGACCAAAAATGCAATTTTTCCCATATTTTAATTATTAATTTAATAATTAAAAAAAAACTAAAGTTAAAAAAGAATGACGAAATTTGGAGAAATATTTTTAAAGGAATGACGAAATTCAAGTTTTACTCAATCAAAGTTACATGTCTTTTTTAAGGAAAGGGCGAAATTTGTAGAGATGTTTTTAAAGGAAGGACGAAATTCAAGTATTACTCAAAATCGGTTCGTGTCAATTTTAAATAAAGGGCGAAATTTAGATGAAAATGCAAATTTTTATTAAAATCGAATTTAACGAGTCAATTTTTAAGACTAGAGATGAAAAAAGAGGGATGAAATATTTTTCATGTGAAGGAGATATTTTTTAAAGGAAAAATTCAAGTTTACTCATAATCGGAGTTTCATATCAACATTAAAAGGACGAAATTTGGAGAAGTATTTTTTAAGGGAGGACGGAATTCTAGTTTTACTAAAAATTGGAGTTTCATGTCAATTATAAAGAGAGGACGAAATTTACATGAAAGATGTAATTTTTTTTATTAAATAGGAGTTCACGAATCAATTTTTCATGTGAATGGGGAATATTTTTAGAAGGAAAAAATCGGGTTTACTCAAAATCGAAGTTTCATGTCAATTTTAAAGGACGGAATTTTGAAAAAAAAAATTAAAAAGGACGAAATTTGAATTTATTAAAAATTGGAGTTTCATGTTAATGTTAAAAGAGAGGACGAAATTTAGATGAAAAAAGTAAGTTTTAAAAAAAAAAAAAATCGGAGTTCAAGAGTCAATTTTTAAAACTAGAGATGAAGTAAGATGGATGAAATATTTTTCATGTGAAGGAGGAATATTTTTGGAAAAAAAAAATCGAGTTTACTCAAAATCGGAGTTTCAGGTCAATTTTAAAAGGACAAAAATGGAGAGAAATATTTTTAAAGGGCGAAGTTTCATATTTTTAAACCAAAATTGGAGTTTCATATCAAATGCAAGTTTTTTTATTAAAATAGGTGTTCACGAGTCAATTTTTAAAATTAGAGAAAAAAGAGGGATGAAATATTTTTCATCAGAAGGAAAAATTCAAGTTTACTCCAAATCGAAGTTTCATGTCAATTTTAAAAATAGAACGAAATTTTGAGAAATGTTTTTAAAAGACGGACGAAATTCGAGTACCACTAAAAATCGGAGTTTCATGTCAATTTTAAAAGGAGGACAAAATTTAGATGAAAAAAACATGTTTTTTTTTTTTTATAATCGGTAAGGGTGTAAGTGACTTTGAGCCAACTCGCGAGCTACTCGTGCTCGACTCGAAGAAAGATTGAAATCGACTCGAAGTTAATCGAGTCGAGTTTCTAGCTACTGAAGTAGCTATCGAGTTCGAGCTCATAAATACTTGGTTCGAAAGACTCGCGAGCCTAATCGAGCTTGAACAATATTTACTATTTTCCATTAATATATAATTTATATTTACATACTAATCGAGTCGAATCGAGCCGAGGTCGAGTTTATTTTACAAAAAAATATGTTTTATAATTAATTTTAAAAATTATATAGGTAATCGAGTCGAGTAGAGCTCGAGTTTATGAATTTCTTATCGAGTCAAGCTCGATCTTTAAAATTTTAGGCTCGACCGAGTCGAGTCGAGTTTCGAGCTCAGCACTACTCGGCTCGACTCGACTCATTTACACCCTAATAATCGGAGTTCAAGAGACAATTTTTAAAACTAGAGATGAAGTAAGAGGGTTAAAATATTTTTCATGTGAAGGAGAAATATTTTTTAAAGGAAAAAATCGAGCTTACTCATAATCGGAGTTTCGTGTAAATTTTAAAAGGAGGACGAAATTCAAGTTTTACTCAAAATCGGAGTTTCATGTCAATTTTAAAGAGAGAGAGCAAAGTTTAGACGAAAAATGCAAGTTTTTTTTTATTAAAATAGGAGTTCACGAATCAACTTTTAAAACTAGAGATGAAGAAAGAGGCCGGATGAAATATTTTTCACATGGAGGAATATTTTTGGTTTTGGAAGGAAAAAATCGATTTTACTCAAAATCGGAGTTTCATGTCAAGTTTAAAAGAAGAACGAAATTTGAAAAAATATTTTTGAAGGGAGGACGAAATCCGAGTTTTACAAAAAATCGGAGTTCCATGTCAATTTTAAAGAAAGAGCAAAATTTAGATGAAAAATGCCAATTTTTTTTATTATTTATTAAAATAGGAGTTCATACGTCAATTTTTAAAATTAGAGATGAAAAAAAAAGATGAAATATTTTTCATGTGAAAAAGGAATATTTTTAGAAGAAAAAATTTAAAGTTTCATGTCAATTTTAAAAGGACGAAATTTAGAGAAATGTTTTTAAAAAGGACAAAATTCAAGTTTTACTCGGAATTTCATGTCAATTTTAAAGAGAGGGCGAAGTTTAGATGAAAAACACAAGTTTTTTTTTTTATAAGCGTAGCTCAAAAGTCAATTTTTAAAATTAGAGATGAAGAAAGAGGCCGGATAAAATATTTTTCATGAGAAGGAGAAATATTTTTTAAAGGAAAAAATTGAGTTTACTCATAATCGTAGTTTCATGTCAATTTTAAGAGAAAAATTTAGAGAAAAGATTTTAAAGGGAGGACGAAATTCAAGTTTTACTCAAAATCGGAGTTTCATGTCAATTTTTAAAGAGAGAGTGAAGTATATCCGAAAAAAAAATAGGAGAGAGAGAAGACATACACGAATTGCAGGCCAATCGAAAATCCTTTGACTTTGTCAAGCATGAGATCACCTACGTTTCAGAAAGGGAAATGAGTCAATCGAAGAAGAAAGAGAATATCAGATCTTTCTCAATAGAAACAGCTACACGAGATCGAAAAATTCTGGTGCACACCTCATCAAAAGCATTCTGATGCACACCTTTAGATATTTCGATTAAAAGGATTTAGCAATTGATTTAAATTCCCCACTTTCATTTTGGACTAATTCTTATGTGTGGATTCAGAATATTGCTCTGTTTCAAATGGAATTTTTCAATATGAACTGCATAGCTAGAAAGATTAGAATTGTAACAAAAGTTTGGTAAAGAAAACTAGCACCTCTAGCTATACTTCAAAAGGTAAACTGGTTTTTCTAATAACAAAGTTCATGAATGTCATTACAAGACGCACACAGTTTACAAGAGAAGCAGACATACACAAGTTGCAGGCCACATCGAAAATCCTTTGACTTTATCAAGCATGAGATCGCCGATGTTTCACTTCTGCTGCTGCTACATTGACACCTTTTCTAAGGTAACAGCCATAAGCTACTGCACAAACCAAGACATACTAGCAATTAGAAGAAAGGGAAAGAAGTCAAGCGAAGAAGAAAAAGAAGAGAATATCAGATCTTTCTCATCAATAGAATAAGCTACACGAGTTGGAACAATTTTGATGCTCTCCTCGTCAAAAACATTAAAAGGTCGTGTTTGGAAATTTGGATTAAAAGGATTTAGCAATTGATTTAAAATTCCTCACTTTCTTTTTGGACTAATTCTTATGTTTGGATTCAGAATAGGCTTTGTTTCAAATCACGAAAATAGAGAATTTCGGCAAAGAATTCTCGTCATATTCTACCATGAGATACGTATATACAAGACTAGAATTAAATGGGATTTTTCAGTATAAAGTGCAAGTTAGAAAGATTGGAATTGTAAAAAAAGTTTGGCAAATAAAATTAGCCCCTTTAGTTATACTTCAAAAGGTAAACCGGCTTTTCTAATAACAAAGTTCATTAACATTACAAGACGCACACAGTTACAAGAGAAGTAGACATACATGAGTTGCAGGCCACATCGGAAATCCTGACAAAGTCATGAGATCGCCGACGTTTCACTTCTGCCGCTGCTACATTGATACCTTTTCTTAGGTAAGAGCCATAGGCTACTGCACAAACCAAGACATACCAGTCAATAGATGAAAGGGAAAAGAGTCAATCGAAGAAGAAAAATAAGAGAATACCAGATCTTTCTCCATAAAAACAGCTATACAAGTAGGAACAATTCTGATGCACTCATCGAAAACATAAAAAGGTCGTGTTTGGAACTATGGATTAAAAGAATTTGGCAATTGATTTAAAATTCTTCTCTATCTTTTTGGACTAATTCTCATGTGTGGATTCAGAATATGTTCTTTTTCAAATCATGTGTGGATTCAGAATATGTATATACAACACTCAAATAAAATGGAATTTTTCAGTATTAAGTGCATAGTTGAAAGGATTGGAATTGTAACAAAAGTTTGGCAAAGAAAATTAGCCCATTAACATATACATCAAAAAGTATACCAGATCTTTCTCCATAAAAACAGCTATACAAGTAGGAACAATTCTGATGCACTCATCGAAAACATAAAAAGGTCGTGTTTGGAACTATGGATTAAAAGAATTTGGCAATTGATTTAAAATTCTTCTCTATCTTTTTGGACTAATTCTCATGTGTGGATTCAGAATATGTTCTTTTTCAAATCATGTGTGGATTCAGAATATGTATATACAACACTCAAATAAAATGGAATTTTTCAGTATTAAGTGCATAGTTGAAAGGATTGGAATTGTAACAAAAGTTTGGCAAAGAAAATTAGCCCATTAACATATACATCAAAAAGTATACCAGATCTTTCTCCATAAAAACAGCTATACAAGTAGGAACAATTCTGATGCACTCATCGAAAACATAAAAAGGTCGTGTTTGGAACTATGGATTAAAAGAATTTGGCAATTGATTTAAAATTCTTCTCTATCTTTTTGGACTAATTCTCATGTGTGGATTCAGAATATGTTCTTTTTCAAACCATGTGTGGATTCAGAATATGTATATACAACACTCAAATAAAATGGAATTTTTCAGTATTAAGTGCATAGTTGAAAGGATTGGAATTGTAACAAAAGTTTGGCAAAGAAAATTAGCCCCTTAACATATACATCAAAAAGTAAACCCGTTTTTCTAATAACAATGTTCATGGAAGTGAGAGAAAATGAGAGAGTAATCCCCCCAATTGAAATATAAACTTGGGACGTCCTAATAAGGAAAATGTGCAAGTAATCACGGGACGGAAAGAGTAACAACTTTCGCTTTATACTACATGTAAATCGTAGATGGTGAAATAAAAATTGGAGGGGGGGGGGGGGGGGGGGAGTTTTTTTTTTTCATTTAATATATTAATTTATATCATCCCAACATAACATCTCACCTCTGGGAGAAATCAACAATTAAAGTGTGATTGACCTACCCAAAAATTGATTTTATTAAATAATCAGCTATAAATAGATAGGAGAAAAAAATTATTTATGTCCCGTAACTTTTACCTTTTATTGAAAAAGATACTAATATTTTAATTTATGTTCCTCAATCTTTATATACAATCATAGATCTTAGAGCATTGTAAGTTCTAGAAAATAAGATTTTTAATTGATGACATAAAAAAACTGGTTCCATGGAAAACAGTCCAACTTTTGACTTGAACAACAAAGTCATTCAATAACATTAACAATTTATGAACAAACATTTGAAATTTATCAAATTAATTGAATTACAGCTGATTAGCCTAAGGTTTTTAGAAGGCTTTTCCTATAAAGCATCCTTAATTTTATGTTTCCATGGACGAGATTGGTTGGATTGCACTAGCACGTGTGTGCCCTTGAAATGTGTAGTTATGCGCAAGAGAGCTAGGTCATGTTTGCTTGATGCATGTGTTGAGGGTTGGGTTTGGTGTGTAAACACACCTCCTCCCATGTTTGGTAGCATTTGATTTTTATATCCACGTGTGAAAAAGTGAATAGATAGAGATGGGTTCATAAACCTAAGGTTTACACATCCCAACCCACCAAGCATACAAGGCCCTAAGGTAGATGAACTCGTGTACACAAACACTCAGACCTAATTCCCAAAGAGTAAGTTTTACATGTAAAGGGGGGGGAACGAGTCATGTTACAGAAACCCTAATAGTAAAAGAGGCTAAAACTAGATAATCTTTAAACACTAATTACAGTAGACACACATATAACATTACCTGGTTAAACTTCTTGGTTAACTGTGGGACTCCACAACGGTCAGAAATATCGGTGTACACCTTCCAAAAGAAGGTTTCACAAGTTATCACATATTAATTGCATGAGAAATGTGGTAATCGAATCGGAAAATAAAAAATCGAAGACATACTGGACGACTGCAAAAGAACTTCTCCTCTGCAATAAGGGCATCTTTGATGCTCCGGTTACGCTGAATATCCTGTTTAACCACAATAGACACACTGTGAAGGAAGCTTGAGTTTCCTAGTGATTTTAAATACAATGTTGATTTGCCTACCCCAACATAAACTTTTTATTCAATGGTTACATCATGACATACATTCTGGAAGTTCCTTCGATGCTACATAAAATTACCCCTGCATCTAAAGAACTAAGACAGTGGATAACATTGCTTTTAAATTTTAACCTACATGATCAAGTAGAAAACATTAGAAATTTTGTTTTGGTGTTTCAGAGAAAGTGTTTTAGAAAGAATGTTTCCATAGAAGGTACAGGAAAATGTGACTATATATGAACAGGTAAACTAAATAAACGTTTGTTATTTTGTCTACAAGAAAAAAAGATGTCATTTAAAACATCTAAAACATGAAAGGGAACACCTCAATTACATCAAGTGAAATCCTGAATAGATATTAGATAAGAAAGCCCAAGTACATGCAGAAGAAAGTTGAGCAGTGTTGAATATCGAAGTCCTAACATAAAAGTGTAAATTTTGCAGCAACTAATATTTCAGCCCTGATCCAAAAAGTAGTTACAAAAAGAAACAATAATGGATGTAAAATCATCTGTCTGACACTGAAATATTACCTCCTGGCTGCAATTCACAACGCCTACATAGCCAAGCCGAAGAAGAATCACTTTTCCAAGCAAAAAGTCGCGTGTATCAGTACCTCTATCCAAAATATCCAACTGGAGCAGCAAGAGAAGATAAAAATCGTGAAGAACACAAGAAAACTGGAAAAATACAAAAAAGAAATATTACAGATATTTATTTACCTTTGTAATTACACCAATTATTCTATAACCTGCAGTTGGAGACTTTTACACGTGGGCCCTAGAATCCAAAAAAATATACAGGGGCTAAAAACTGTGAACAAATTTTTTCAAATCAATGAAACTATTAATAACAAACGGACCATCAGGATCTGCAATTTCAGCCATCTGAAGAGCATCTGAGTTAGCCAGGATGGCTGATCATATTTCTAATAAGAAACTCGGCATTAGATGGCTGATCACCAACAGGAACTTTTGTTAGGCCCGGTAGATCCACAAGAGGACGGAATTTGGACGAAATTCAAATTTTACTAAAAATTGGAGTTTCATGTCAATTTTAAAAGAAGGACGATATTCGAGTTTTACTAAAAATCGGAGTTTCATGTCAATTTTGAAGAGAGGACGAAATTTAGATGAGAGATGCAAGTTTTTTATTAAAATAGGAGTTCCCTAGTCAATTTTTAAAATTAGAGATGAAGAAAGAGGGATTAAATATTTTACATGTGAAAAAGGAATATTTTTGGAAGGAAAAAATCGAGTTTACTCAAAATCGAAGTTTTACGTCAATTTTAAAAGAAGTACGAAATTCGAGTTTTACTAAAAAACAGAGTTTCATGTCAATTTTAAAGAGAGTGCGAAATTTAGATGGAAAATGCAAGTATTTTTATTAAAATAGGAGTTCACAAGTCAATTTTTAAAACTGAAGACGAAGAAAGAGGTATGAAATATTTTTCAGGTCAAGGAGGAATATTTTTTGAAGGAAAAAATCAAGTTTACTCAGAATCGAAGTTTCATGTCACGTTTAATAAAAGGACATAATTCCGAGAAATATTTTTAAAGGGAGGCTGAAATTCAAGTTTTACTCAAAATCGGAGTTTCATGTCAATTTTAAAAAGAGGGCGAAATGTAGATGAAAAATGCAAGTTTTTTTATTAAAATGGAGTTCACGAGTCAATTTTTTAAACTAAAGATGAAGAAAGAGGGATGAAATATTTTTCATGAGAAGGAGGAATATTTTTGGAAGGAAAAATTCGAGTTTAACCAAAATCGGAGTTTCATGTCAAGTTTAAAAGAATGACGAAATTTGGAGAAATATTTTTTAAGGGAGGCCGAATTTTGAGTTTTACAAAAAACGTTGTTTCATGTCAATTTTAAAAAGAGAACAGAACGAAATTTAGATGGAAGATGCAAGTTTTTTTTATTAAAATAGAAGTTCACGAGTCAATTTTTTAAACTAGCGATGAAGAATAATGAGGGATGAAATATTTTTCATGTGAAGGAGGAATATTTTTGGAAGGAAAGAATCAAGTTTACTCAAAAAAAACGGAGTTTCATGTCAATTTTAAAGATTGGCCGAAATTTAGATGGAATATTTCATGTGAAGAAGGAATATTTTTGGAAGGAAAATTCGAGTTTAACCAAAATCGGATTTTCATGTCAAGTTTAAAAGAAGGATGAAATTTTGAGAAATATTTTTTAAGGCAGGACGAAATTCGAGTTTACAAAAAGCGGAGTTTCATATCAATTTTTAAGATTGAGCGAAATTTAGATGGAATATGCAAGTTTTTTTATTAACATAGGAGTTCACGAGTCAATTTTTAAAACTAAAGATGAAGAAAGAGGCATGAAATATTTTTCATGTGAATGAGGAATATTTTTGAAAGGCGAGTTTACTCAAAATCAATGTTTAATGTCAAGTTTAAAAGGACGGAATTTGGAGAAATTTTTTTGAAGGGAGGACAAAATTCAAGTTTTACTAAAAATCAGAGTTTCATGTCAATTTTAAAGAGAGAGCGAAATTTAGATGGAAGATTCAAGTATTTTTTATTAAAATAGAAGTTCACGAGTCAATTTTTTAAACTAGAGATGAAGAATAATGACGAATGAAATATTTTTCATTTGAAGGAGGAATATTTTTGGAAGGAAAGAATCGAGTTTACTCAAAATCGAAGTTTAATGTCCAGTTTAATAAAAGGTCATAATTTGGAGAAATATTTTTGAAGGGAGGACGAAATTCGAGTTTTACAAAAAATAGAGTTCCATGTCAATTTTAAAGAGAGGGCGAAATTTAGAAGAGAGATGAAAGTTTTTTATTAAAATAGGAGTTCACGAGTCAATTTTTTAAATTAGAGATGAAGAAGGGGGATACAATATTTTTCATGTGAAGGAGGAATATTTTTGGGAGGAAAAACTCGAGCTTAACCAAAATCGAAGTTTCATGTCAAGTTTAAAAAAGAAAGACGAAATTTGGAGAAATATTTTTTAAGGGAGGACGAAATTCGAATTTTGCAAAAAACGGAGTTTCAAGTCAATTTTAAAGAGAGGGCAAAATGTAGATGAAAAATGCAAGTTTTTTATTAAAATGGAGTTCACGGGTCAATTTTTAAAACTAAGAGACGAAAAAAAAAGGGATGAAATATATTTAATGTTAAGGAGGAATATTTTTGGAAGGAAAAATTCGAGTTTAACCAAAATCGGATTTTCATGTCAAGTTTAAAAGAAGGATGAAATTTGGAGAAATGATTTTTAAGGCAGGACGAAATTCGAGTTTTACAAAAAAACGAAGTTTCATGTCAATTTTAAAGATTGGCCGAAATTTAGATGGAATATTTCACGTGAAGAAGGAATATTTTTGGAAGGAAAATTCGAGTTGAACCAAAATCGGATTTTCATGTGAAGTTTAAAAGAAGGATGAAATTTGGAGAAATGTTTTTTAAGGCAAGACGAAATTCGAGTTTTACAAAAAACAGTTTCATGTCAATTTTTAAGATTGAGCGAAATTTAGATGGAATATGCAAGCTTTTTTTATTAAAATAGGAGTTCATGAGTCAATTTTTAAAACTAAAGATGAAGAAAGAGGCATGAAATATTTTTCATGTGAAGGAGGAATATTTTTTGAAAGGCGAGTTTATTCAAAATCAATGTTTCATGTCAAGTTTAAAAGGACGGAATTTGGAGAAATTTTTTTGAAGGGAGGACAAAATTCAAGTTTTACTAAAAATCAGAGTTTCATGTCAATTTTAAAGAGAAAACGAAATTTAGATGGAGGATGCAAGTTTTTTTTTTATTAAAATAGAAGTTCACGAGTCAATTTTTTAAACTAGAGATGAAGAATAATGAGGGATGAAATATTTTTCATGAGAAGGAGGAATATTTTTGGAAGGAAAGAATCGAGTTTACTCAAAATCGAAGTTTCATGTCAAGTTTAATAAAAGGACATAATTTGGAGAAATATTTTTGAAGGGAAGACGAAATTCGAGTTTTACAAAAAACAGAGTTTCATGTCAATTTTAAAGAGTGGGCGAAATTTAGAAGAGAGATGAAAGTTTTTTATTAAAATAGGAGTTCACGAGTCAATTTTTTAAATTAGAGATGAAGAAAGAGGAATAATATATTTTTCAGGTGAAAGATGAATAATTTTGGAAGGAAAGAATCGAGTTTACTCAAAATCGAAGTTTCATGTCAAGTTTAAAAAAAGAAAGACGAAATTTTGAGAAATGGTTTTAAAGGGAGGCTGAAATTCAATTTTACTTAAAATCGGAGTTTCATGTCAATTTTAACGAGACGGCGAAATGTAGATGAAAAATGCAAGTTTTTATTAAAATAGGAGTTCACGAGTCAGTTTTTTAAACAAGAGATGAAGAAAGAGGGATAAAATATTTTTCATGTGAAGGAGGAATATTTTTGGGAGGAAAAACTCGATTTTAACCAAAATCGGAGTTTCATGTCAAGTTTAAAAGGACGGAATTTGGAGAAATATTTTTGAAGGGAGGACGAGATTGAGTTTTACAAAAAATCAGAATTTCATGTCAATTTTAAAGAGATGACGAAATTTACATGAGATGAAAGTTTTTATTAAAATAGGAGTTCACGAATCAATTTCTAAAATTAGAGATGAAGAAAGAGGGATGAAATATTTTTCATGTGAAAGAGGAATACTTTTGGAAGAGAAAAATCGAGTTTACTCAAAATCGAAGTTTCATGTCAAGTTTAAAAGGACCGAAATTTTGAGAAATTTTTTTAAAGGGAAGCTGAAATTCAAGTTTTACTCAAAATCGGAGTTTCATGTCAATTTTAGCACCTTTTTCTAATAGCATGTATTTGTCAGAAATTGAACTTTGATAACATCTCATTCTTATTCTAACAATGGATCCCTAGTAACCATATTATTCAAGCAACATAGATAAAGAATTCAAAAACAACAAAAGTAGCATGCAACAATAGGCCAGGATTTAAAAAAAAAAAAAAAAAAAAAGAGAAAGAAGGACATACACGAATTGCAGGCCAATCGAAAATCCTTTGACTTTGTCAAGCATAAGATCGCCGACGTTTCACTCCTGTCGCTGCTAGCCCGCTACATTGACACCTTTTCTCGGGTAAGAGCCATAAGCTACTGCACAAACCGAAGAAAGGGAAATGGGTCAACCGAAGAAGAAAGAGAAGAGAATATCAGATCGTTCTCAATCGAATCAGCTACACGAGATGGAAAAATTTTGATGCACGCCTCCTCAAAAACATTAAAAGGTCGTGTTTAGATATTTGGATTAAAAGGATTTGGCAATTGATTTAAAATTCCTCAATTTCTTTTTGGACAAATTCTTATGTGTGGATTCAGAATATGCTATGTTTCAAATCACGTAAACTAGAATAAAATGGAATTTTTCAATATGAATTGTAACAAAAGTTTGGTACAGAAAACTAGCACCTCTAGCTATACTTCAAAAGGTACACAGGTTTTTCTAATAACAAAGTTCATGAATGTTAACATTACAAGACGCACACAGTTTAAATGAGAAGACATACACGAGTTGCAGGCCACATCGAAATCCTTTGACTTTATCAAGCATGAGATCGCCGATGTTTCACTTCTGCTGCTGCTACATTGACACCTTTTCTAAGGTAACAGCCATAAGCTACTGCACAAACCAAGACATACTAGCAATTAGAAGAAAGGGAAAGAAGACAAGCGAAGAAGAAAAAGAAGAGAATATCAGATCTTCCTCAATAGAATCAGCTACACGAGTTGGAACAATTCTGTTGCATGCCTCATCAAAAACATTAAAAGGTCGTGTTTGGAAATTTGGATAAAAAGGATTTGGCAATTGATTCAAAATTCCTCACTTTCTTTTTGTACTAATTCTTATGTGTGGATTCAGAATATGCTTTGTTTCAAATCACGTAAACTAGAGGATTTCTGCAAAAAATTCTCATCACATTCTACCATGAGATACGTATATACAAGACTAGAATAAAATGGGATTTTTCAGTATGAAGTGCAAGTTAGAAAGATTGGAATTGTAAAAAAACTTAAATTAAAAAAAAGTACTTTGTTAACATTACAAGACGCACATAGTTACAAGAGAAGTAGACATACATGAGTTGCAGTCCACATTGGAAATCCTATTATTTTGTCAAGCATGAGATGGCCGACGTTTCACTTCTGCCGCTGCTACATTGACACCTTTTCTCGGGTAAGAGCCATAGGCTACTGCACAAGTAGAAACAGCTACACAAGTAGGAACAATTATAATGCACTCATCAAAAACATTAAAAGGTCGTGTTTGGAACTTTGGATTAAAAGAATTTGGCAATTGATTTAAAATTCCTCACTGTCTTTTTGGACTAATTCTCATGTGTGGATTCAGAATATGTTTTGTTTCAAATCACGTAAACTACCAAGAGATACGTATATAAAATGGAATTTTTCAGAAACGTATGCTTGCATATTCGTCCATAGGTCAAATCGGATATGTATGAAGTGCATAGTTGGAAGTATTTTGGAATTGAACAAAAGTTTGGCAAAGAAAATTAGACCCTTGACATATACTTCAAAAGGTAAACCCGGTTTTCTAATAACAAAGTTCATGAACATTTCATTCTTACTTTAAATTCAAAAACAAAAGTTAACATTTCAAGACGCACGCAGTTACACAGATTGAGAGAAAATGAAGAGTAATCCCCTAATTGAAATATAAACTAAAGAATTTCAAAAAGTAAACAGGATTTTCAAAAACCCCAGATTCTTTAACGTTGCATTCTTGTTCTATCAATGGGATCATAAAACTTTGAAACAAAATCAGAATACGAAAAATAGAGTAAAAATACCTACCATGTTTATTGATGTTTTCTACTTCATTCATATTGTCCAAAAACTGGCACCAATGGAGATTCGCTAACTCGTCTGTAACAAAAATAAATTCAAAACAAAAAAAATAAAGAAACGGGTTAGAAATCAAGTAAGAAAAGGAGAGAGAGTTCAGAGAGCCCTTACCCAATCTTCATTAATGTGACGTCAATATATATGTGTGTGAGAGAGAGAGAGCCCTTACCCAATCTTCATTAATGTGACGTCAATATATATGTGTGCGTGCGCCCGCAACTACATATTCAAGTGTGATTTCAAGAAAACACTAATTCAAGAAAAAATTATGTTAACATTACAAGACGCACACTGTTACAAGAGAAGTAGACATACATGAGTTGCAGGCCACGTCGGAAATCCTTTGACTTTGTCAAGCATGAGATCGCCGACCTTTGACTTCTGCCGCTGCTACATTGACACCTTTACTCGGGTAAGAGTCATAGGCTACTGCACAAACCAACACATACCAGTCATTAGATGAAGGGTAAAGAGTCAATCGAAGAAGAAAAATAAGTGAATATCAGATCTTTCTCAATAGAAACAGCTACAAAAGTAGGAACAATTTTGATGCACTCATATAAAAAACATTAAAAGGTCGTGTTTGGAACTTTGGATTAATAGAATTTGGCAATTGATTTAAAATTCCTCACTGTCTTTTTAGACAAATTCTCATGTGTGGATTCAGAATATGTATGTTCTGTTTCAAATCACGTAAACTACCAAGAGATACGTATATACAAGACTCGAATAAAATGGAATTTTTCAGTATGAAGTGCATATAGTTGGAAGGATTGGAACTGTAACAAAAGTTTGGCAAAGAAAATTAGACCCTTAACATATAGTTCAAAAAGTAAACAAGATTTTCCAATAAAGAAGTCCATGAACATTTAATTCTTACTTTAAATTCAAAAACAAAAGTTAACATTACAAGAAGCACGCAATTACACAGAGTGTGAGAAAATGAATAGTAATCCCCCAATTGAAATATAAAATAAAGAATTTCAAAAAGTAAACAGAATTTTCAGAAACCCCAAATTCTTTAACGCTGCATTCTTGTTCTAACAATGGATCATAAAACTTTGAAACAAAATCAGAATACGAAAACAGAGTAAGAATACCTACCATGTTGATTGATGTTTTCTACTTCATTCATATTTTCCAAAAACTTGCGCCATAGAGATTCGCTAACTCATCTGCAACAAACACAAATTTAAAACAAAAAATCAAGAAACGGGTTCGAGATCAAGTGAGAGAGAGAGAGAGAAAAGCCCTTGCCCAATGTGATCTTCATCAATTTCACGTCGATGTGTGTGTGTGTGTGTGCGCACGCAACTACATATTCGAGTGTGGAATTTCTGAAGAAGGCTGTGGGATTTCAAGAAAATTGTGTAGCCGTTATATATATGGGAAACGGACAGCTTTTAATTTTCAAGAAAATGTGAGTTGTTTTGTTGTTGATTATATATGAATAGGTAAACTAAATAGACATTTGTTCTTTTGCCTACAAGAAAAAAACATGTCACTTAAAACATCTAAAACATGAAAGGGAACACCTCAATTACATCAGTGAAATCCTGAATTGATATTAGATAAGAAAGCCCAAGTACATGCGGCAGTTGAATATCGAAGTCCGAACATAAAAGTGTAAATTTTGCAGCAACTAAATATTTCAGCCCTGATCCAAAAAGTAGTTACAAAAAGGAACAATAATGGATGTAAAATCATCTGTCTGAAACTGAAATATTACCTCCTGGCTGCGATTCACAACACCTACATAGCCAAGCCGAAGAGTAATCACTTTTCCAAGCAAAAAGTTGCGCGCATCAGTACCTCTATTCATAATATCCAACTGTAGCAGCAAGAGAACATAAAAATAAAACTGGAAATATACAAAAAAAATATTACAGATAAATACCTTTGTAATTACACCAATTGTTCTATGACCTGCAGTTGGAGACTTTTACACGTGAGCTCTAGAATAAAAAAAATTCTACAGGGGCTAAAATCTGAGAATAAGTTTTTTCAAATCAATGAATCTATTAATAACAAACGGACCATCAGGATCTGCCATTCCAGCCATCTAAAAAAAAATGCATCTGAGTTAGCCAGATCAGAATTTGCTGGAGTTTAAGCCAGGATCAGGCAACATTCCCGTTTCATAACTTTTAAAATATCAATTTTAAAGAGAGGGCGAAATTTAGATGAAAAATGCAAGTTTTTTTAATAAAATAAGAGTTAACGAGTCAATTTGGAAAACTAGATATGAAGAAAGAGGGATATTTCTGGAAGGAAAAAATCGAGTTTACTCAAAATCGGAGTTTCATGTTAATTTTAGAGGGAGGATGAAATTTAGATGAAAAAAGCAAGTTTTATTTTAATCGGAGTTAACGAATCAATTTTTAAAACTAGAGATGAAGAAAAGAGGGATGAAATATTTTTCATGTGAAGGAGGAATATCTTTTGAAGGAAAAAAATGAGTTTACTCAAAATTGTAGTTTCATGAGTCAATTTAAAAGGACGAAATTTTAGAGAAATATTTTTAAGAAGAGGACAAAATGCAAGTTTTACTCAAAATCGAAGTTTCATGTCAATTATAAAGAGAGGGCAAAATTTAGATGGAAAATGCAAGTTTTTTTTAAATAAAATAGGAGTTCACAAGTATATTTTTAAAACTAGAGATGAAGAAAGAGGGATGAAATATTTTTCATTTGAAGGAGGAATATTTTTGGAAGGAAAAAATCGAAGTTTCATGTGAATTTTTTTTTAAAAGGACGAATTTTTAGAGAAATATTTGTAAATAGAGGACGAAATGCAAGTTTTACTCAAAATGGGAGAGAGGGAGAAATTTAGATGGAAAATGCAAGTTTTACTCAAAATCGGAGTTTCATGAATCAATTTTAAAAAGACTGAAATTTTAAAGAAATGTTTTGAAAGAGAGGAAGAAATGCAAGTTTCACTCAAAATCGGAGTTTCATGTCAATTTTAAAGAGAGTGCGAAATTTAGATGAAAAATGCAAGTTTTTTTTAATTAAAATAGGAGGCAACGAGTCAATTTTGAAAAATAGAGATGAAGTAAGGTGGATGAAATAAATTTTATGTGAAAGAGTAATATTTTTGGAAGGAAAAAATCGAGTTTACTCAAAATCAAAGTATCATGTCAATTTTTAAATAAGGATGAAATTTGGAGAAATATATTTTAAGGAAGGACGGAATTCAAGTTTTACTCAAGTTCATGTCAATTTTAAAAGGAGGACGAAATTTAGATGTCAATTTTTAAAACTAGAAACGAAGAAAGAGAGATATTTTTTTAAGGAAAAATTTGAGTTTACTCAAAATCGGAGTTTCATGGCTATTTTAAAAAAAGGACGAAAATCGAGTTTTACTCAAAATCAGAGTTTATGAATCAATTTTAAAAGGATTGAAATTTTAAAGAAATGTTTTGAAAGAGAGGAAGAAATGCAAGTTTCACTCAAAATCGGAGTTTCATGTCAATTTTAAAGAGAGTGCGAAATTTAGATGAAAAGTGCAAGTTTTTTTTAATTAAAATAGGAGGTAACGAGTCAATTTTGAAAAATAGAGATGAAGTAAGGTGGATGAAATAATTTTTATGTGAAGGTGTAATATTTTTGGAAGAAAAAATCGAATTTACTCAAAATCAAAGTATCATGTCAATTTTTAAATAAGGATGAAATTTGGAGAAATATTTTTAAAGGAAGGACGGAATTCAAGTTTTACTCAAAATTGGAGTTTCATGTCAATTTTAAAAGGAGGACGAAATTTAGATGTCAATTTTGAAAACTAGAGATGAAGAAAGAGGGACAAAATATTTTTCAAATGAAGGAAAAACTCGAGTTTACTCAAAATCGGAGTTTCAAGTCAATTTAAAAGGAAAGACGAAATTTTGAGAAATATTTTTAAAAAAGTACGAACATCGAGTTTTACTCAAAATCGGAGTTTCAAGTTAATTTTAAAGGGAGAACGAAATTTAGATTAAAAAAGCGAGTTATTTCTTTTAATCGGAGTTCACGAGTTAATTTTTAAAACTAGAGATGAAGAAAAGAGGGATGAAATATTTTTCATGTGAATGAGGAATATTTTTGAAAGGAAAAAATCGAGTTTACTCAAAATCGAAGTTGAATGTCAATTTTAAAAAAAGGACGAAATGCAAGTTTTACTCAAAATGGGAGTTTCTTGTAAATTTTAAAGAGAATTTAGATTAAAAATGCAAGTTTTTTATTAAAATAGGAGTTCACGGGTATATTTTTAAAACTAGAGATGAAGAAAGAGGGATGAAATATATTTTTTCATACAAAAGAGGAATATTTCTGGAAGCAAAAATTCGAAGTTACTCAAAATCAGAATTTCATGTCTATTTTTTAAGACGAAATTTTGAGAAATATTTTTAAAAGAAGGACGAAATTCGAGTTTTACTCAAAATTGGAGTTTCATGAGTCAATTTTAAAAGAGGACGAAATGCAAGTTTTACACAAAATCGGAGTTCCATATCAATTTTCAAGAGGGCGAAATTTAAATGGAAAATGCAAGTTTTTTTTATTCAAATAAGAGTTAACGTGTCAATTTGAAAAACTAGATATGAAGAAAGAGGGATGAAATAATTTCATGTGAGAAATATTTCTGGAAGGAAAAAATCGAGTTTACCCAAAATCGGAGTTTTATCTTAATTTTAAAGGGAGGATGAAATTTAGATGAAAAAAGCAAGTTTTTTTTAATCGGATTTAACGAATCAATTTTTAAACTAGAGATGAAGAAAATAGGGATGAAATATTTTTCATTTAAAGTAGGAATATTTTTTGAAAGAAAAAAATGAGTTTACTCAAAATCGTAGTTTAATGAGTCAATTTAAAAGGACGAAATTCGAGTTTTACTCAAAATTGGAGTTTCATGAGTCAATTTTAAAAGAGGATGAAATGCATGTTTTACTCAAAATCAGAATTTCCTATCAATTTTAAAGAGAGGGCGAAATTTAGATGAAAAATGCAAGTTTTTTTTATTAAAATAAGAGTTAACGAGTCAATTTGAAAAACTAGATATGAAGAAAGAGGGATGAAATAATTTCATGTGAAGGAGAAATATTTCTGGAATGAAAAAATCGAGTTTACTCAAAATCTGAGTTTCATTTTAATTTTAAGGGGAGGACAAAATTTAGATGAAAAAAGCAAGTTTTTTTTTTAATCGGAGTTAACGAATCAATTTTTAAAACTAGAGATGAAGAAAAGAGGGATGAAATATTTTTCATGTGAAGTAGGAATATTTTTTGAAGGAAAAAAATAAGTTTACTCAAAATCGTAGTTTATTGAGTCAATTTAGAGAAATATTTTTAAGAAGAGAACAAAATACTTTTACTCAAAATCGAAGTTACATGTCAATTTTAAAGAGAGTGCGAAATTTAGATGAAAAATGCAAGTTTTTTGTTAATAAAATAGGAGTTCACGAATATATTTTTAAAACTAGACATGAAGAAAGAGGGATGAAATATTTTCATTTGAACGAAGAATATTTTTCGAAGAAAAAAATCGAAGTTTCATGTGATTTTTTTAAAAAAAGATGAAATTTTAGAGAAATATTTGTAAATAGAGGACGAAATGCATGTTTTACTCAAAATGAGAGTTTCATGTCAATTTTAAAGAGAGGTCGAAATTTAGATGAAAAATGCAAGTTTTTTTTATTAAAATAAGAGTTAACGAGTCAATTTGAAAAACTAGATATGAAAGAAAGAGGGATGAAATAATTTCATGTGAAAGAGAAATATTTCTGGAATGAAAAAATCGAGTTTACTCGAAATCTGAGTTTCATTTTAATTTTAAAGGGAGGACGAAATTTAGATGAAAAAAGCAAGTTTTTTTTTCAATCGAAGTTAACGAATCAATTTTTAAAACTAGAGATGAAGAAAGGAGGGATGAAATATTTTTCATGTGAAGTAGGAATATTTTTTGAAGGAAAAAAATAAGTTTACTCAAAATCGTAGTTTATTGAGTCAATTTAGAGAAATATTTTTAAGAAGAGAACAAAATGCAAGTTTTACTCAAAATCGAAGTTACATGTCAATTTTAAAGAGAGTGCGAAATTTAGATGAAAAATGCAAGTTTTTTGTTAATAAAATAGGAGTTCACGAATATATTTTTAAAACTAGACATGAAAAAAGAGGGATGAAATATTTTCATTTGAAGGAAGAATATTTTTCGAAGAAAAAAATCGAAGTTTCATGTGATTTTTTTTAAAAAAGGATGAAATTTTAGAGAAATATTTGTAAATAGAGGACGAAATGCATGTTTTACTACTCAAAATGAGAGTTTCATGTCAATTTTAAAGAGAGGTCGAAATTTAGATGGAAAATGCAAGTTTTTTTTTTTAAATAGGAGTTCACGAATATATTTTTAAAACTAGAGATGAGGAAAGAGGGATGAAATATATTTTTTCATGTCAAAGAAGAATATTTTTGGAAGGAAAAATTTGAGTTTACTCAAAATCTGAGTCTGATGTCAATTTTTTAAAAAGACTGAATTTTGAGAAATATTTTTAAAAAGAGGACGAATATCGAGTTTTACTCAAAATCGGAGTTTCATGTCAATTATAAATACAAGACGAAATTTATATGAAAAAAGCAAGTTTTCTTTTTAAAATCGAAGTTAACGAGTCAATTTTGAAAACTAGAGATGAAGAAAGAAGAATGGAATATTTATTAAAGTGAAGGACGAAATTTTAGAGAAATATTTGTAAATAGTCCAATGCAAGTTTTACTCAAAATGGGAGTTTCGTGTCAATTTTAAAGAGAGTGAAATTTAGATGAAAAATGCAAGTTTTTTATTAAAATAGGAGTTCACGAGTATATTTTTAAAACTAGAAATGAAGAAAGAGGGATGAAATAATTTTTTTCATGTGAAAGAGGAATATTTTTGGAAGGAAAAATTCGAGTTCTCTTAAAATCGGAGTTTAATGTCAATTTTAAAAGGAGGACGAAATTTTAGAGAAATATTTGTAAATAGAGAACGAAATGCAAGTTTTACTCAAAACGGGAGTTTCATGTCAATTTAAAGAGAGGGCGGAATTTAGATTAAAAATTCAAGTTTTTATTAAAATAGGAGTTCACGAGTAAATTTTTAAAACTAGAAATGAAGAAAGAGGGATATTTTTTGAAGGAAAAATTTGAGTTTACTCAAAATCGGAGTTTCATAGCTATTTTTAAAAAATGACGAAATTTGAGTTTTACTCAAAATCGGAGTTTCATGAATCAATTTTAAAAGGACTGAAATTTTAAAGAAATGTTTTGAAAGAGAGGAAGAAATGCAAGTTTCACTCAAAACCGGAGTTTCATGTCAATTTTAAAGAGAGTGCGAAATTTAGATGAAAAATGCAAGTTTTTTAAAATTAAAATAGGAGGCAACGAGTCAATTTTGAAAAATAGAGATGAAGTAAGGTGGATGAAATAAATTTTATGTGAAAGAGTAATATTTTTGGAAGGAAAAAGTCGAGTTTACTCAAAATCAAAGTATCATGTCAATTTTTAAATAAGGATGAAATTTGGAGAAATATTTTTAAAGAAAGGACGGAATTCAAGTTTTACTCAAAATTGGAGTTTCATGTCAATTTTAAAAGGAGGACGAAATTTAGATGTCAATTTTTAAAACTAGAAATGAAGAAAGAGGGATGTTTTTTGAAGGAAAAATTTTAATTTACTCAAAATCGGAGTTTCATGGCTATTTTAAAAAAAGGACGAAAATCGAGTTTTACTCAAAATCGGAGTTTCATTAATCAATTTTAAAAGGACTGAAATTTTAAAGAAATGTTTTGAAAGAGAGGAAGAAATGCAAGTTTCACTCAAAATCGGAGTTTCATGTCAATTTTAAAGAGATTGCGAAATTTAGATGAAAATGCAAGTTTTTTTAATTAAAATAGGAGGTAAAGAGTCAATTTTGAAAAATAGAGATGAAGTAAGGTGGATGAAATAATTTTTATGTGAAGGAGTAATATTTTTGGAAGGAAAAAATCGAGTTTACTCAAAATCGAAGTATCATGTCAATTTTTAAATAAGGATGAAATTTGGAGAAATATTTTTGAAGAAAGGAAGGAATTCAAGTTTTACTCAAAATTGGAGTTTCATGTCAATTTTAAAAGTAGGACGAAATTTAGATGTCAATTTTGAAAACTAGAGATGAAGAAAGAGGGATAAAATATTTTTCAAGTGAAGGAAAAACTCGAGTTTACTCAAAATCGGAGTTTCAAGTCAATTTAAAAGGAAAGACGAAATTTTGAGAAATATTTTTAAAAGAAGTACGAACATCGAATTTTACTCAAAATCGGAGTTTCAAGTTAATTTTAAAGGGAGAACGAAATTTAGATTAAAAAAGCAAGTTATTTTTTTTAATCGGAGTTAACGAGTTAATTTTTAAAACTAGAGATGAAGAAAAGAAGGATGAAATATTTTTCATGTGAATGAGGAATATTTTTGGAAGGAAAAATTTGAGTTTACAAATAATCGTAGTTTCATGAGTCAATTTAAAAGAAGGATGAAATTTTAGAGAAATATTTTTAAAGAGAGAACCAAATGCAAGCTTTACTCAAAATCGAAGTTTCATTTCAATTTTTAAAGAGATGGCGAAATTTAGATGAAAATGCATATTTTTTGTTAATAAAATAAGAGAGTTCATGAGTATATTTTTAAAAGTAGACATGAAGAAAGAGGGATGAAATATTTTCATTTGAAGGAGGAATATTTTTGGAAGGAAAAAATCGAGTTTACTCAAAATCAAAGTTGAATGCCAATTTTAAAAAAGGGACGAAATGCAGGTTTTACTCAAAATGGGAGTTTCTTGTAAATTTTAAAGAGAATTTAGATTAAAAATGCAAGTTTTTTATTAAAATAGGAGTTCACGGGTATATTTTTAAAACTAGAGATGAAGAAAGAGGGATGAAATATATTTTTTCATGCAAAAGAGGAATATTTTTGGAAGCAAAAATTCGAAGGTACTCAAAATCGGAATTTCATGTATATTTTTTAGGACGAAATTTTGAGAAATATTCTTAAAAGAAGGACGAAATTCGAGTTTTACTCAAAATTGGAGTTTCATGAGTCAATTTTAAAAGAGGACGAAATGCAAGTTTTACACAAAATCGGAGTTCCATATCAATTTTAAAGAGAGGGTGGAATTTAAATGAAAATGCAAGTTTTTTTTATTAAAATAAGAGTTAACGAGTCAATTTGAAAAACTAGATATGAAGAAAGAGGGATGAAATAATTTAATGTGAAGGAGAAATATTTCTGGAAGGAAAAAAATCGAGTTTACTCAAAATCGGAGTTTCATGTTAATTTTAAAGGGAGGATGAAATTTAGATGAAAAAAGCAAGTTTTTTTTAATCGGAGTTAACGAATCAATTTTTAAAACTAGAGATGTAGAAAAGAGGGATGAAATATTTTTAATGTGAAGTAGGAATATTTTTTGAAAGAAAAAAATGAGTTTACTCAAAATCGTAGTTTCATGAGTCAATTTAAAAGGATGAAATTTTAGAGAAATGTTTTTAAGAGGACAAAATGCAAGTTTTACTAAAAATCGAAGTTTCATGTCAATTTTAAAGAGAGGGCGAAATTTAGATGAAAAATGCAAGTTTTTTGTTAATAAAATAGGAGTTCACGAGTATATTTTTAAAACTAGACATGAAGAAAGAGGGATGAAATATTTTCATTTGAAGGAGGAATATTTTTCGAAGAAAAAAATCGAAGTTTCATGTGATTTTTTTTTTTAAATAATGAAATTTTAGATAAATATTTGTAAATAGAGGACGAAATGCAAGTTTTACTCAAAATGAGAGTTTCATGTCAATTTTAAAGAGAGGGCGAAATTTAGATGGAGAATGCAAGTTTTTTTTTTAAATAGGAGTTCACGAATATATTTTTAAAACTAGAGATGAGGAAAGAGAGATGAAATATATTTTTTCATGTGAAAGAAGAATATTTTTAGAAGGAAAATTTTGAGTTTACTCAAAATCGGAGTTTCATGTCAATTTTTTAAAAAGACTAAATTTTGAGAAATATTTTTAAAAAGAGGGCGAACATCGAGTTTTACTCAAAATCGGAGTTTCATGTCAATTATAAATGCAGGACGAAATTTATATGAAAAAAGCAAGTTTTCTTTTTAAAATCGAAGTTAACGAGTCAATTTTGAAAACTAGAGATGAAGAAAGAGGAATGAAATATTTTTTATAGTGAAGGTGGAATATTTTAGGAAGGAAAAAATTGAGTTTATTCAAAATCGAAGTTTCATGTCAATTTTAAAAGAAGGACGAAATTTTAGAGAAATATTTGTAAAAAGAGGACTAAATTTAGATGAAAATGCAAGTTTTTATTAAAATACGAGTTCACGAGTATATTTTTAAAACTAGAGATGAAGAAAGAGGGATGACATATATATTTTCATGAGAAAGAGGAATATTTTTGGAAGTAAAAATTCGTGTTTATTCAAAATCGGAGTTTCAATGTCAATTTTAAAAGAAAGACTAAATTTTGAGAAATATTTTTAAAAAGAGGACGAACATCGAGTTATACACAAAATCGGAGTTTCATGTCAATTTTAAAAGGAGGACAAAATTTAGATAAAAAAAAAGTTTTCTTTTTAAAATCGAAGTTAACGAGTCAAATTTGAAAATTAGAGATGAAGAAAGAGGGGTGAAATATTTTTCAAGTGAAGGAGAAATATTTTTTAGGAAGGAAAAATTCGAGTTTATTCAAAATCGGAGTTTCATGTCAATTTTAAAAGAAAATGACGAAATTTTAGAGAAATATTTGTAAATAGAGGATGAAATGCAAGTTTTACTCAAAATGGGAGTTTCATGTCAATTTTAAAAAGAGAGCGAAATTTAGATGGAAAATGCAAGGATTTTTATTAAAATAGAAGTCACGAGTATATATTTAAAACTAGAAATGAAAGAGGGATGAAATATATTTTTTCATGTGAAAGATGAATATTTTTGGAAGGAAAAATTTGTGTTTACTCAAAATCGGAGTTTCATGTCAATTTTAAAAGTGGACAAAATTCTAAAAAATATTTTTAAAAGAAGGACGAAATTCGAGTTTTACTCAAAATCGAAGTTTCATGAGTCAATTTTAAAAGAAGGATGGAATTTTAGAGAAATGTTTTTAAAGAGATGACGAAATGCAAGTTTTACTAAGATAGGAGTTTCATGTCAATTTTAAAGAGAGGGCAAAATTTTGATTAAAAATGCAAGTTCTTGTATTAAAATAGGAGTTAACGTGTCAATTTTGGAAACTAGAGATGAAGAAAGAGGCATGAAATGTTTTTTTATGTGAAGTTAAAATATTTCTAGAAGGAAATATTCGAGTTTGCTAAAAATCGGAGTTTCATGTCAATTATAAAGGGATGAGAAATTTTGAGTTTAACTCAAATTCGGAGTTTCAAGACAGTTTTAAAGGGAGAAACCGATTTAGCAACTTTTTCAATATGAAATGCATATTTAGAAAGATTGGAATTGCAACAAAAGTTTGGCAAATAAATTTAGCACCTTCTCAAAAAGTAAACTGATTTTTCTAATAGCATCTACTTATTAGAAACTCCAACTTAACGTTTCATTCTTATTCTAAAAATGGATCCCTAATAACCATATTATTCAAGCAACATCGACAAAGAATTCGACAACAATAAAAGTAGGTAGCATGCAACAATAGGCAAGGATTAAAAAAAAGAGAGAGAGAGAGAGAGAGAAATAGACATACACGAATTGCAGGCCAATTGGAAATTCTTTGACTTTGCCAAACATGAGATCGCTGATGTTTCACTTCTGCCGCTGCTACATTGACACCTTTTCTCGGGTAAGAGCCATAAGCTAATGCACAAACCGAAGGAAGGGAAATGAGTCAATCGAAGAAGAAAAAGAGAATATAATTTTTTTCTCAATAGAATCAGCTACAAGAGTTGGAAAAATTCTGATGCACGCCTCATCAAAAACATTAAAAGGTCACGTTTAGAGCTTTGGATTAAAAGGATTTGGAATTTCATGATTTAAAACTCCTCACTTTCTTTTTGGACTAATTTCAAATCACGTAAACTAGAGTAAAATGGAATTTTTCAATATGAACTGAATAGTTAGAAAGATTGGAATTGTAACAAAAGTTTGATAAAGAAAACTAGCACCTTTAGCTATACTTCAAAAGGTAAATTGGTTTTTCTAATAACAAAGTTCATGAATGTTAACATTACAAGATGCACACAGTTTACAAGAGAAGTAGACATACACGAGTTGCAGGCCACATCGAAAATCCTTTGACTTTGTCAAGCATGAGATCGCCGACCTTTCACATCTGCCGCTGCTACATTGACATCTTATCTCGGGTAAGAGCCATAAGCTACTGAACAAACCAAAGAAATGGAAATTAGTCAATCGAAGAAGAAAAAGAAGAGAATATCAGATCTTTCTCAATAGAATCAGCTACACGAGATGGAAAAATTCTGATGCGTGCCTCATCAAAAACATTAAAAGGTCGTGTTTAGAGCTTTGGATTAAAAGGATTTGGCAATTGATTAGAAATTCCTCACTTTCTTTTTGGACTAATTCTTATGTGTAGATTCAGAATATGAGCTGTTTCAAATCACGTAAACCAGAATAAAATGAGATTTTTCAGTATGAAGTGCAAGTTAGAAAAATTGGATTGTAACAAAAGTTTGGCAAATAAAATTAGCCGCCTTACCTATACTTCAAAAAGTAAACCGGCTTTTCTAATAACAAAGTTCATTAATAGTTCATTTTTACTTTAAATTAAGAAAAAAATATGTTAACATTACAAGACGCACACAGTTTACAAGAGAAGTAGACATACACGAGTTGCAGGCCACATCGAAAATCCTTTGACTTTGTCAAGCATGAGATCGCCGTCCTTTCACATCTGCCGCTGCTACATTGACATCTTATCTCGAGTAAGAGCCATAAGCTACTGCACAAACCAAAGAAATGGATATTAGTCAATCGAAGAAGAAGAAAAAGAAGAGAATATCAGATCTTTCTCAATAGAATCAGCTACACGAGTTGGAAAAATTCTGATGCATGCCATATCAAAAACATTAAAAGGTCGTGTTTAGAGCTTTGGATTAAAAGGATTTGGCAATTGATTAGAAATTCCTCACTTTCTTTTTGGACTAATTCTTATGTGTAGATTCAGAATATGAGCTGTTTCAAACCACGTAAACTAGAATAAAATGGGATTTTTCAGTATGAAGTGCAAGTTAGAAAAATTGGAATTGTAACAAAAGTTTGGAAATAAAATTAGCCGCCTTACCTATACTTCAAAAAGTAAACCGGCTTTTCTAATAACAAAGTTCATTAATAGTTCATTCTTACTTTAAATTAAGAAAAAATTATGTTAACATTACAAGACGCACACCGTTACAAGAGAAGTAGACATACATGAGTTGTAGACCACGTCGGAAGTCCTTTTGACTTTATCAAGCATGAGATCGCCGACGTTTCTCTTCTGCCGCTGCTACATTGACACCTTTTCTCGGGTAAGAGTCATAGGCCACTGCACAAACCAAGACATACCAGCCATTAGATGAAGGGTAAAGAGTCAATCGAAGAAGAAAAATAAGTGAATATCAGATCTTTCTCAATAGAAACAGCTACAAAAGTAGGAACAATTCTGATGCACTCATAAAAAACATTAAGAGGTCGTGTTTGGAACTTTGGATCAATAGAATTCGGCAATTGATTTAAAATTTCTCACTGTCTTTTTGGACAAATTCTCATGTGTGGATTCAGAATATGTTCTGTTTCAAATCACGCAAACTACCAAATAAAATGGAATTTTTCAGTATGAAGTGCATAGTTGGAAGGATTGGAACTGTTACAAAAGTTTGGCAAAGAAAATTAGCCCCTTAACATATACTTCAAAAAGTAAACCACGTTTTCTAATAACGAAGTTCATGAACATTTTAAGATATACTTCAAAAAGTAAACCAGATTTTCTAATAACGAAGTTCGTGAACATTTCATTCTTACTTTAAATTCAAAAACAAAAGTAAACATTACAAACGCACGCAGTTACACAGAGTGTGAGAAAATGAAGAGTAATCCCCCAATTGAAATATAAACTAAAGAATTTCAAAAAGTAAACAGGGTTTTCAGAAACCCCAAATTCTTTAACGCTGCATTCTTGTTCTAACAATGGATCATAAAACTTTGAAACAAAATCAGAATACGAAAAACAGAGTAAGAATACCTACCATGTTGATTGATGTTTTCTACTTCATTCATATTGTCCAAAAACTTGCACCATGGAGATTCGCTAACTCATCTGCAACAAAAACAAATTTAAAACAAAAAATCAAGAAACGGGTTCGAGATCAAGAGAGAGAGAGAGAGAAGCCCTTACCCAAACTTCTTCAATTTCACGCCAATATCTGTGTGTGTGTGTGCGCGCGCGCTCAACTACATATTCAAGTGTGAAATATGGAATTTCTGAAGAAGGCTGTGGGACTTCAAACAAACGCTAATTCAAGAAATCGTGTAGCCGTTGGGGTCAAAGGCGTTATATATATGGGAACGGCTTTTAATTTTCAAGAAAACGTGGCCTAATACAACTGGCTCCAATGTACAATTCCAGCTTTTTTTTTTTTTTTTTTCTTTTTTTAATTTAAATCAATTTGGAATAAGGCCACCCAATTAATTAATTTGATAATAACGTGGCCCATTACTTGAGGGGAAGCCTAAGTTTGTTAATTTGGGCCCTGGCTATATACCCCTCAAGCTTGTTAAATTACCCCCACCCAATTAATTAATTTAATAATAGCGTGAAATACCTATCCTACCCCTCTAGTAATTTAACCGGATAGATACACCCCCTTTAGATTAGATGATCACTAACGGTTGGCATTCTTACGTACTACAAAGCATACAAAAAAAATTGTTCACGCTACTATTGTTGGAACAAGAGGAGGAAACTTTGTTCACGCTTCTCCAAGAGCAAGAGTGCAGCATAATGGTTAAAAAACGAGAAGGGATTATAGATACATGAGTTTTTTTTTTTCTTTTTGTTAAAATTTTAAAATGTGGGCATACAAGTCTAGGTTTAGGATTTTTGTTATTGTTTTTAGCTTCCTTGCACCGTTTTTCGTAGTTTAGGACTTAAATTGAGATGAAAATGGTATGTAGTTATTTTCGCGTGTATGGTAATGGCGTCTTTTCCGTTCAAAATGCTCGACCCTGGTTGGTCGACGGGGACACGTTTTGATCGACAAGACGATGTCGACCAAGTTGTGTTACGTCGACCAACATTTGTTGAAATTATATTTTCATAAAAAATAGTGTCGTGCAATTTTAGGGCACTTTTTACCGACCGAAATAGTTTTGGTCGACGATGTCTTGTCGACGATGTCTTGTCGACGACAAGGCATTTGGTCGACTTCTAGTGGTCGAAATAAACATTAACAACTTTTTTCAGAGTTGGCGGACGATTCTGTTAATGATGCGGAATATGTTGAGGATACAGATGTATTCAATGATGATACTTTTGTTGAGGAAATCGAGTAGTCAATGTGTGGTGAAGGAAATCAAGGTGAATAGGCTCCGTCTAATGAAATTGTGATGGACTAGACGAACGTCTTCACAAATAAAAATTATTTTGTAAGTCGGGAGGCCCTTCAAGAGTGGGTACGTGTTGTATCTAGACAACACAATATGGTGATCGTTGTGAAGCGTTCCGATAATGGGTCCGGGAAGAAGAAAACACACATGTTGCTAGCATGTGAACGGGGTGGAGTGTATCGTAAGTTTAAAGGCAGTGGTAGGAGCCAAATAGTTCTCCATTAGGGTACAAATGCTGAGGATGCAGATGAAGAGAGAAGCATATGAGGAGAAATATTGGGTCAAAGAAGTGTGGATGTCCTTTCTTATTAAAGGGCATCAAAATTTACCGATCAAAACGTGTTCTGTCGGCAACCATTTGTCGAAAATTCTCATTACAGAATTGGATCATTCCTTTTTTTTTTTATTCTTTTTTCAAGATTGAGGCTCACCATTCTGCTCTAAAGAGATCTCTCGGGAATAGCATGGGGAATTTTGAGACGTGTTGGGCGAGAACCAACACTTTTTACGAGGCAAGCCACAACGCAGTCAAAGCCTCTTTTGAGAAGAGTATCAATGTTGCTCTTCACAAGTTCAAACCTGTGTTTTATAGAGAGTTGTGTGGAGTAATCTCGATTTATGCGCTTGAGAAGATTTACAAAGAAATGGCACAAATCGAAGATGGTGAGTCTAATCCTCTCACGTGGAGTCATTATCTCAGAAAGGTGTGTGGGTTGACATGTACCGGTACCCATGAGCTTAACGAGTACTACCGACTTGGTAAACCCAAACCTCTACATGTTATTGATAAGTTTTGGAGGAAACTCAACATGGAGTCCACGTTGAGGGATGTGAATGAAGTGAAAAATGATGCTGATGATGATTTGGACTCTCGATTTCAAGATCTCATTCAAAGCATGGTTGTGCGTTATCAAAACGAGGAAACATCACAGCCTCAATTTGTACAGTGTCGTTTGGTGTGGTGTATTAGAGGCGCGAAAAAAATGAGTATTAAATCAATAAATGAGTGGTGGAGTGACAAAGTGGGATAGCTCAAGTGGTTAGAGCACCACTACCTAGGCCTTAGGTCCTGGGTTCGAGTCATGGGGAGGGGAAAAGGGATGGGTATTTAACTTGTAATCAAAATAAATGAGTGGTGGAGTATATTTAACAAAGTTGGAGGGGTATATAACCCACGCCGAGACCCAATAGCTTGTTCGTAGTTCTTGCTTGAGTCAAATTCCCAAACGTAGTTCTTGTCTGTAATATCGAGAACCTGTTTTTGTTCTAATTTTGTACCACCTGTAAAACTGTAACGTTCCGGGAAGCATCCCTAGTGCTACCCCTTTTTTAATATATATAAGTTCTTTGGCTTTTTCAACAACGAAGAAAAAAATCACAGAACGTAGATATCAATCAAATTCTCCAGAAAAATAGATAATACAAATAAATTTAAAAAAATGATAAAATCAGAGTAAAGCACAGTAAATCAGAAAAAATCAAGGGACATATCCTTGGAACAAAAGGCTGATATTTTTTTAGATGTATCAGTACTTCCAATAAAATATCTGAATAAATAATGCTTACAAAAAATGTCATCCTTGTGTACATGTTGTACTATTAGTTCTAACATGATTCACAGAGAGTTCTAAGCATTTTACATTACAGCTCCTTTCCAAGAGTGCTTTGTCCCAAAAAATACTGAACAAATGTTTGGTTCCACAATCTGATGAATCTGGCAATTCTAGTTCCATTCCGAGGCTTTTAAAATCCCTGATACCAAAACAGGGTCCAATCTTTTCTGCACTAGGTGTTGTTACCTTGATCCAACAGGTATCATCTTGACAGCAGCAGCAATAGGCATTCCCAGAAATCCAATCAAAACACTTGCCGACCATTGCTGCCATGTGAGAGGATGTGTGTTTGCAAACGTTCCGAGGAATTCAATGATGATTACTTGGAAGAAGGCCGTGCTGCTGAGTACACACACGAAAACATAGTTGTCAAGTATGCCTTTGAACACATTTATTTTCTCCATCTCTCTTGAGCTAATCTCGTTGAAAACCTGCATTGGAGGTTAAGATAGTCATTTCCTTAAATGGACAGAATTCGAAATTTTGAGAAAGACTCTAGACGCCACCTGGACGGCAGACATTTATTAAATGGCATCCCCAATCAAAAAAACTATTGTTCTTGTTATAGATTACCTGACAGAATACAAATGAGTTGAAAATGATGGTATTACGAATCAACTCTGAGTCGTCTCCATAAAGGTGGAATACTGCATTTCCGGACGTCTGAAGGTACCAAATGACAACAAACTGATAAATAGACTGGCCCATGATATTTCTCCACATGGCGTTGGTGATGAAATTTCCTTTGCGTCCAACGGGTGATCTCTTCATTAAGTCATCAGTGGGAGGTTCAGTAGCTAATGCAAGTGCTCCAAGTGTGTCCATTATCATGTTCACCCATAGAAGCTGAACAGCAGTCAGGGGGGCGCTCCCTGGTAATATTATGATTAATTTGTAATTTAATCGATGAATGAATGACTATTTTAATTAATTAATTTCAATTATTATACCTGTCAAGCAAGCTGAAGAGAAGTTGACAATCAAGGCTACCACATTGACTGTAAGCTGAAACTGGACGAATTTCTGGATGTTTACATAAACGGAGCGGCCCCATTTTGCCACAGTGACAATAGTGGAGAAATTGTCATCTAGAATTATCACATCAGCACTCTCTTTGGCCACCTGGAAAATTACAGAGCAAGCAATAATTGTCTAGTGTTCGTCATTCTAGTTTCGTTGATCAGAGAATAGAGTTTTTAAGGAATGAAAGATGTCTCCATAAGAACACACACTACAGAGACACAAGACAAAAGCTTATATTAAATATTTTGACAAGCTAAGAAAGAATGAAAGAGGTATCTAGTCTAGATAATAAAAATTGTTCAAAATTCAAATAAAATGCACAAATGCGACTAAAGTCATTCTGCACATAACTCTACAGGTAAACTCCAACTACATCATAAGTTCCATAATAATAATAAAAACACATCAAGATATGAGCAGCTCAACAAGTGATTATTACCTTCTGCCTATTTTGGAAGTATATTAGCTTGAAATAGGCAAATACTTTAGCAAAATATATATTGATCATCTTTTGAGATACTACACATTGCCATCGTGATTCTGCTTAATACTTGAACTTCAGTTGGACTACTTTAGATCTAAATAGACTTCATAGAATAGTTTTAAAATAATAGAATACAACAGAATATATTGTGGCCTCAAGAACATTTGATATATATCTTATTTATGGACAAAATTATCACCTCAGTTCCAGATATTCCCATTGCAAGGCCGATATCTGCTTCATGAAGTGCAGGAGCATCATTAGTTCCATCTCCAGTCACTGCAACAACCTCACCAAATGTCGATCGTAAAAGTCTCACAAGCATATGCTTATCCATTGGTGAAGAACGAGCCATAACCTTTCAAAAAAAAAAAAAAAGGCCAATATTAGTAAATATACCTACACTAAGGATATCTGATCAGTGTACTTATCAGTTTCCATTTTAAAGAATATGATCACAAAGCCTGGTTGGCCTCATTCTAATAACTACTTTATCCATAAAACATACAAATTAAGAAAAATATAAAGAAGAAATGTTTCTTAGTATATGCTCACCTGCAAGTTAGGGATGAGTTTCTGCAATTCCTCGTCACTCTTCATTCGAAATTCCGGGCCTTCAATTGCAATACCGCCATCTGTCAATATTCCACATTCTCTAGCTATTGCCTTAGCTGTGTTTATATTATCTCCAGTGACCATTCGGACCACAACTCCTGCTGACCTACAAATCGCAACAGATTCCTTGACTCCGGGACGAACTGGATCTTTGATGCCCACGATTCCTATCAAAGTGTAACCCTCAAATGGAATAGGGTTTACAGCTGAAAATTCATCAAGATCCTTATAAGCAAGACACAGAGTTCTCAAAGCTTCATTTGCAAATTGTTCGATTGTATTCGTTAAATGATTGAACAGTCCTTCATCCAGAGGAACAACCTCTCCATCTGAGTTCAGAGTCTTATTACATGCAGCCAAAATAATCTCAGATGCACCTTTGCAATGTGCCTGAAAACCTGCTCCGGGAACTTCCAAGACTACCCCCATTCGCTTCTTCTCAGAATTAAACGGTTCAACTTTGACGAGCTTTGTCGCCTGTCTCTCTCCTTGGAAATCTCCTCCAAGAAAGAGCCCGAATTCTAGAAGAGCGGCTTCAGTGGGTGTGCCAAGGATTTCAATTTTATCATCTTTAGCAACAACAATATCTCCTCCTGTGTTGTTGAATATCGATTTCTGAACCATTTTAACAACAGAATCAGGCATGTCTGAGCAGAAAGCAGAACTCTTCATCGAGCTACTAACTTCTTTTATCTTCCCAGAAATGCAAGCTTTCACAACAGTCATATGATTTGTTGTTAGAGTCCCCGTTTTGTCACTACAGATAGTTGTAGCAGACCCCATAGTTTCACAAGCAGCCAAATGTCGAACAAGTGCCTTATCGTTCATCATCTTCTTCATAGCAAACGCAAGGCTTAAAGTAACAGCTAAAGGCAACCCTTCAGGCACAGCAACCACAACGATTGTAACTGCAATAGCAAAGTACTCGAGCATTTCCCGGGCATCGTCTCCCGACCAGCCCCACTGAGAATTCCCATTAATTTTTTTACTAAAATGCCCTTGCACAAGCACAGCAAAGGTGATAACAGCAAAAAAAAGACCTACTTTTCCTATAATCGTTGCAACTCCATTCAATTTAACTTGCAAAGGTGTTTCATCATCACCCCCTTCACTAAGAGTAGCCATCAATTTGCCCCACTGAGTTCTCATCCCAACAGTAGTAACGAGCATTTTGCACGATCCATCTTGTACTTTAGTTCCAGACAGAAGGAAGGGATTCTCAGATGATACATTCACCGGTTCACTCTCTCCAGTTAAACTAGATTCATTTATCAACAACGAATAGCCTGAAACAAACAGCCCATCAGCTGGGACTTGATCCCCTAAACCAAGATGAACTATATCACCCGAGAGTAAATCAAATATAGAGATTTTTTGCCTATATCCGTTTCTAGTAACCTGAATGGTGATCTTTTTCTTCTCCTTATCTAAATCCTTGAATTGTAATGACTGTTTATAGTCACTTGTAGCAGTAACAAAAACAACAAGAAGGATACTAGCCACAATTCCAAGTCCATCATGAGCACCCTTTGGCCATCCTTCTGTTGCAATCCCAACCATCAAAGAAACGAGAGCACAAACAGCAAGAATCATGAGAGTAGTATCTTGAAGGGCTTCCCATACAAAAAGCCAAAATCCCTTAGCTGGGCTCTCTGTAAACTTATTAATTCCATAAACTTCTCTTCTTCGATTAATGGACTCCTCAGCAGTGTCAACCCCCTTTGTGAGACAAGTTGATAGCTTCTCAGAAATACCCTCAACGCCACCATGAACTTTCAGCTTCTTTACATTATGACCTTCAACAATGGAGCCTAACTCATCGGCACATATTTCGTAACCTGCTTTCTTGATTTCCTCTGGGACGGTGTAACTTATACCTAGAGATATTCAGGAGAATATCAGCAAACAGAAAATAGCACAAATTGCGGTTCAAAGAATGAAATCTTACCTTGAATAAAACTAAGAGCTGCTTGGGAAACTAATACTGCAACTCTAAGCTTCTCCTGCAATACAATCAAATCAAACACTAATTTATATTTTTTAAACAGATCATCACTGTCACTCAAGATTTGAAAATAAAAACACAAAAACTTGTATGAGCAAACTATAACAAAAGCAACAGGGAGCAAATCATTGAATGCAGTTCTATCTCAATATGGTGAGTTCACAGCAAATCAAACTCAAATTCCTTAAAAAAATGTACAGTTGATGATAAATTATGCAATTATCAGCTGATAAACTCTTCAACAGCTCCTTACAAAAAAATATATATCACCCTACTTAAGGAATTTATGCTGCAAATTCAAAAAATCGTCAAAGATTTACTAGGTAACTAAACTAATCTTATTTACACTCTCCGTTTTCCACTTCAAATCGCTTGCAAGAGTTCAATAAATATTACTACTAATATTAAGCATTAAAACAAAAATATCGAAGAAAAAGAAGCAAAAGAAAATCAAAGGGGAAAGAAAGTCAACGAGGCTGAAAAGATATTATGAGATTGATCGGGAAATAAAATAGAGCAAATATTTAGGGGGGTAGAAAATGTGAAGACCTGATTGGACTTCTGGATCTCGCGAACTTCAAAACGCTTAGAAAGATTGGCGGTAAATCGGAACCTCCTCTTGCGATTCTTAACGAGCCAGCAGGCTTTCCGCCACCGTTGCAAGGCCTCCTCCGACGAGTTCTTCGCCTTCACATCGGAGAACTCCTTCATATAGCTTCCCATGATTTTTCAATATAATTTCAGCAGATCATCAAGTAAATGTGAAGAACAGATAAAAGTATATTAAATTTAAAAATATGCAGCGATTTTTGGACGGATGATATAGGCAGCCAAAAAGAAATGGTTTGAAAAGTGGCTTTGATTTTGCGTATTATATTTTGGTTGTTGTTTCTTTTCTTTATATCGAAGCTTATTGTACAGATTGAGTGGTAGTAGTAGACTAGTAGTAGTGGTTGTTTTTGGAAAATGGAGTTGAAGACTCAAGTCAGAGCAGAGCAGGAGATGGGAAGAACGTGAGACTCTATTCTTTTTAAATAAAAAGAGTTTTGCAGACAAGATTCTCAAACATGTTTAATTAGTGGGGATAAAGGTACCAATATGCCCTCAGCTAACGATTCGGCACAAATTGGGGTGTATGTGTTATTTTATAATTGGTCCGCTATATTTATATTTTAATTTAATGGGTTAAAAATTCAATTAAATAATATCAACATAATTTAAAATCTTACAACTTAATATAATTGTGACGTGTAGTCGAAATTCAAATGTGTCTTGATTCTCTCACTACCTTCTGAGAGGTGGACGACATTTGGGGCTTAATTTGGAAGTTGGAGGTACCACCCAATGATTAAATTGACTTATTTTCAAGGAGGGGAGGGTGGTGGGTGACAAGTGGTGTGTCCAGTGTAATATCGATGTAGAAGGGAACTGACACTTGTTGGTAGCGTGCAAGTTTGCGGAGGAGTGTTTGACTTAGGTGGGTCTGAAACAGTCTATTGAGACTCTCTGGTTGCAGGTGGACAACTTTAAGGATTGAGTATTTCTGATGCCGAGTAGCCATGTTTGGAATGTGTTGGTGCAATTTGCAATGACGTTATGACAAATTTGGAAAGAACGAATCTCGGAGGTATGCGAGGATAGATGCAAAACGCATGTGTGCTATGCCTCAACAGTTCTCCTTGACGAACGGAACTAGGATCAACAGATGAGGAAAGGGCTCAGCACGTCAGTTGTTTATGTTTTCGAAAAGTAACACAGACAGCTTGAGGGTAGGTGGAAACTCAACATTGACACAATTTTTTGAGAAATTTCAACAAATGGATTTTGGATTGGTCATTCGGGATGATAGTGGCGAATTTATGGTGGGCCCTATCATGGTCATTAATAGAGTGTTGAGGGTTGAAGTAGGGGTGTCCATGGCTTTCATGGAAGAACTTTCATAGGTCAAGAATTTAGGGATCTACAGTGTCATGGTGGAGGGTGATTTGAAAATTGTGGTGGATGCAATTAAAACACAAACCTTATGCTTGATTTTGGAGACTACATAGACACTTGTAGAACGATCCTTCGTAGTTCTCCTTTTTTAGTTTTTTTTTTTTGTAAAACGAAGTGTTATTCAATAATATACGAATTAGTGAGAACGTCTCGATTCAATTAGAGTTGTTATTCGAGCCGAGTCGAGCCGAGTATTTGAGGTTCGAGTTCGGCTCGAGCTCTTATCGAGCCGAGCTCGGCTTGGCTCGATAACATTGACGAGCTAAGAAACGAGCTCGGCTCGACTCGCTAAAGGGTCTAACGAGCCTAACGAGCCTAACGAGCCTAATGGAATTTAAAGAAAAAAATTAGATATCGAGCCTAACAAATCGAGCTCGAGCCGGCTCGTTAGTAAACCGAGTATCTAACGAGCTCGAGCTCGGCTCATTTAGCGAACGAGCCGAGCCGAACTCGAGCCTTATCGAGCCGAGCCGAGCCGAGCTCACGAGCGGCTCGGTTCGTGTAACAGTCCTAGATTCAATGAAGGCATAATTGGTATGACTGAATGAAATGAACTCATGAATGGAATAAATGTTTGAATGAAATTCTCATGATTGGTATTGACTATAATGGAAAAATCATTCCTTGATTGATTCCATTATTATGATTGATTGGTATAATAAAATAAAATGTAAAATAAATTACAAAATTTATTTTAAATGACTAAAATACCTTTTAATATACTCCCATTTTATAGAAATATATTAAATTAGTCAATATGCCATTATTAATATAATAATAAAAAAATCATAAATAAATTTTCAATTAGAAAAAATGGTGAACACACACAACACTTTTGCAATCAAGAAACAAGTCTGGACTCTGGTGCAGAGGAATATATATATACTAGTGTAGAAACCGTGTATTACACGGAATTTTAAATATGTTTATAAATATTTAATAATAAATTTATATTTATTTACTTAATTTAATTTTTCATATTTTTATTTTGTATGATAAATTATTATAATTATATTTAAAAATAATAATTTCACAGAATTATAGTAAAATGAATACTACAATAAAGTTAAGTAAATAAAATAAAAGTTAATTTAATTAGTCAATATTAAAATAATAAGAAATTCACTAACACCTTAAATAAAATAAATAATTAATTAGAAAAAAAATTCAATAGTTAATAAAAATATAATATTTTGAAAGAGTTTATTAATCATATCTTATTCAACCAATAACTTAATTACACATCATACTTTTTAAAATTAACAACATCATTAAATTATGACATAAAAGCCAAATCAACCACAAAATGACACATAAGCCAAATTAACCACAAAATGACACATCATCAATTTAAACTCCCTATTAGTTTATAAGGGGATTCTATATTATAGAAGTAGTGTATTATGTATATATAACAAATTTGTTAATCCTGTAAAATAATATAATTATATAATAAGTTTTACATATATATTTTCGAGCTCTATTTTTTAAATAGTTCAAAAATAAATTAAACTAAAGAATAAAATGAATACTAAAATAAAGTTAAGTAAATAAAATAAAAGTTAATTTAATTAGTATATAAGGGGATTCTATATTATAGAAGTAGTGTATTATGTATATATAACAAATTTGTTAATCCTGCAATAATTATAAAATAAAATTTAATAAAGAATTGTACACACCAATAAAAATACATTTTATATTGTATTTTACTCAAAAGTACATTAAATAGTTCAAAAATAAATTAAACTAAAGAATAAAATGAATACTACAATAAAGTTAAGTAAATAAAATAAAAGTTAATTTAATTAGTATATAAGGGAATTCTATATTATAGAAGTAGTGTATTATGTATATATAACAAATTTGTTAATCCTGTAAAATAATATAATTATATAATAAGTTTTACATATATATTTTCGAGCTCTATTTTTTAAATACATTAAACTTATAGTAATAAATTTAAAATAACTGCAGAAAAGATTACTTGAGATATAAGATAAAAGTAATTATAAAATAAAATTTAATAAAGAACTGTACACACCAATAAAAATACATTTTATATTGTATTTTACTCAAAAGTACATTAAATAGTTCAAAAATAAATTAAACTAAAGAATAAAATGAATACTACAATAAAGTTAAGTAAATAAAATAAAAGTTAATTTAATTAGTCAATATTAAAATAATAAGAAATTCACTAACACCTTAAATAAAATAAATAATTAATTAGAAAAAAAATTCAATAGTTAATAAGAATATAATATTTTGAAAGAGTTTATGAATCATATCTTACTCAACCAATAACTTAATTACATATCATACTTTTTAAAATTAACAACATCATTAAATTATGACACAAAAGTCAAATCAACCACAAAATGACACATAAGCCAAATTAACCACAAAATGACACATCATCAATTTAAACTTCATATTAGTATATAAGGGGATATATATATATATATATATATATATATTCCTTCCAAATTATGAAGGAACTCAATCAAACAACAATTATATCTGATTACTTCGCCTTCTCCTTCGCGTTTGCTCTCTTCGAGGTTTAGAGGAGCAAATACAGCCCTAGCGTGGAAGAATATGAAAGTAGGGGAGTCACTAGTGAGGCTTGCCGGTGCATTCGGGATCTGGGGATGCCGTTTTTCAATCATGAACGGGTTGTAGGGATTAGAGAATTAGGTTTATGAAAATCCTATTTAATATTGTGTAAATTAGGGTTGAAGATTTTGATTAAAAATTATGTTAATGAATATCGTGTTTAATTATTAGGAAGGATAAATTTGTAAAAATAAAATATAAGTGATAATTTTATTTTAGAAAATTAAAAAAAAAATTGACACGGAATGGAATGGGGAAAGACAGGGGATAAAGGAGAATCACAATTCTTTATTTTTTGGAATTGAGATTCCAAATAAAAAAACATATTTCCTCTGTCCATAGGAATTTGCACACTTTCCATATATGAATGTCTCGTACCAATTTGCACACTCCATAAAAGGAAATATTGTCATATATAACCCCACCCTGTCAAAATATACACATATTTACCCATATGTCATTACTTTTTCACACTCAACCTATCTTTTACCTTACTTTATTTATAAAAGTTTACAAAACTATCCCTCAAAACATCACTCATTACACTTTTTCTTACACATTTATTAAAATGTGTACCATGCCATCCCAGAGGTGTAAATTCCTCTGAAACGAAAGGAGTACCAATCATAAGATTAGGAATAGACTTATGAATGTTCATACCCCGTACCATGAGAGTTCATTTTGTAGGTTGATTAACCAAACTTTATGAATGAGTTGGCTATCGTTTCATGTTACAACACCTCTAACCCATACTAATTCATTAAACCTACGAATAAAATATTATAATTACATTTCTATACCTAAACTCATCACATGGGACCCACAGTAATGTGTCAACTGTCAAACCTAATATGTTGTCTTATGAAAAGTAGGAGCATTTAATTATTGTCACTTATCGGCCAAAGTCATAAGTAAATAAATAAATAATGCTATTAAGAATGCAGTTAATGTTATCATTTCAAAAGCTACTCCACTAGCCTTTAAAAACGCCAAAAAAAAAAAAAAAAAAACAGAAAAAAACTTATAATTATTGGTAGTTTACATCCTTGTATCTTACTCATAACTTTTCAGCTAGAAGCAGGCAGCCCACAAGGACTTGAATTGTCAAGTGAAGCTTCGGAGAACGTTCGTGAAATATACAGTAGGTTGTTTTTGTTTTTCCATGAAATTTCATTATTCTCATTTTTTTATTTGATTGTTCTTTTTTAAAATAATATTATTTATACTACTTTTATCTTCACCCTCCTACAATCACTTATTTATCCACTTTATCATTCACTCTACCCATAAACAATCAATATTGACTAATTAAGTTTAAATTAGAATATTTATTTTCACTCTAAAATATTATCTTACTACATAACCAAAATTATGTTACTACATGACCTAAATTTTGTCACTACAAGGCCAAAAATGTATTACTGCAAGTTCAAAAATATTCTGGACACTTATTTTTTTTTTTGGTAAAACTACTAAAATAATTTTGACTTATTCGGCTACTATATGACTAAAACAATGTTACTGCAAGACCAAAATTTTATCACTACAAGGTCAAAAGTGTATTACTACATGTTCAAAAATATTTTAAAGACTTAATTTTCTGGTGAATTTTGTCAGAATGTTTTGACATGTAGAATTAAATATTTTGCCTTGTAGTGGTAATAATTTGGTCTCGTAGTAACAATATTTTGGTTATGTAGTAAACCACCTCTTTGCAACCCGCGAATTTTGTGGACAGTTCGGATTCAAGCTTCTAACCCGCGAATTTTTAAAAATTGACTTAATTTGACTTTTGAGCTTAGGGTTTTAACTTGCCTAATTGGAATGGAATGCATGTATCTAATATTTCACATAAGACTAGCCCTCATTTTATTTACAAATGTACCCCATAATACCCCATTATACCCTCAAATTTTCTATTTTATGAATAAATTAAACAATACTCCGTATTTTTTAAAATTCGTGCCCGGAAATGTGAGCATTTTAAAATTGGACGGAGGAGTATAATTTTTAGATAGTGGTGTGAGAGCGTTCTTCTTTAGTTCAACTCTATTAGAAGGGAAGAAAGCTTTTAACCATTTAGGGTCTCATCAAATGGGTGGGCCTTATGTCAAGGTCCAATGACTAAATATACAATTGGGCCCAAGCCTAACAACACTCTCTCACATCACACACCAACTTTATCAATACAAATGGGCTGAGGCTGAGAGGGGTGAGCGTTAGGAATTGGTTATTTATAGCCACGGATATATGCCGCCAAATATTATGTTTTCGGATGTTTTCAACCTCCAAATATGAGTTCACCCTATAAAATATCATAAATAACTTTTTATCTTATTAACACTTTAATATACATTATAAAAATCTTTTGATTTCATCCACCTTTTTTAAATTTCTTGTTTTAATTTAAATGTTAAAACTTGAATGTTTGTTTAATTTTTAGGTTGTAATATATGTTATATGTAAGTTAGTTTAGGTGTTCTTGATAGTTCATGAAAAGTTAGGTTTTAGAATATTTTTTTCAAATTTCTACATTTTAAATTTCACATGTAGATTAGATTTTGTTGTTTAATACTCCGTAGTTGTTATTGAGAATAATTTTGGCTTTCAATCGTTGAATAAACTTAGTTTTTGCACAAAACGGGACAAAGACGAAACGACGAAACAAGGGTTTTGGGCGATTCAACACTGGTTGACCGAGTTTTGAATCAAAACGTGGAACTTTTTTCCGAAAAATCTCACAAAACTCGGCGAATCAGTGCTAAGTTTTTGCAAAATGCAATTAAAAAAAAATTAAATAGGCTACATGTATATTCATTAAAACTACATACTCATGCAACAATATGATCAAATAACACAATAATAACATGAAGAATAATCAACTAATAAGAAATACTGTACTATGTTTTGGGTGAGGGAGAAATAAAAAAGGTTTATTTATTTTTTTTGTTTAAGGATGGGAGTGAACTCAAAGGTATAATATTTTTACTATTAGATCAAAATATAGATTGAGGTAGGTTTATGAGACATAATATGTAGGGGTCATTTATTAGTGGCCTTATTTACAGGGAGAATGGTAAATGCTCCTCCCTCTCAAACATATATGCCATTGAGTTTTGTGAAAAGTAAATGGAGTACAATTTATTGAATAAAACAAATTAAATAAATAAAATTTCTATTATAATTCTAATTAATAGAATTATATTTTTCAACATAACTAATGTATATAGATACTAATATATTAACAAATGAATTAGAAAACATATGAAAATAGGTCTATATAATAGAGACATTCAGAAAAGAAAAATATGTATATATATTTGAATGTCTGTAATTTAAACATAAAATAATAAATAATATCTCACATCGAATAAATATTAAAAAACATGTGACATATATAGACAAAGTAATTTCATTAGTACGAACATCAGTCTTTTATATCTGCGCCAAAGTCACTCAAATTTTATATTTTCTTACTCTTTTTTAATTGAATCGAATTAATATGAAATAGAAATTTTGGTTGAGATTATTGAAAGTAAAAGAAGTTTATGTTTGTAAAATTTATGTATTTTTAAAATAATATTATAAGAATATTTCAGTAATTTTATAATTTTATTTATAAAAATTAAATATTTTATATAATTGCGAATTTGCGACGATCGCACATGACGAAGTAAAATGACGTGTCAACTTTTTATTGGACGCCTTTTATAAGATGAGGCGAACCCCCCGTCTTACCGTAGAATGACCCCCAAAACAAATATGTTAATGCTTGACCCAACAAATTCGTGAGTAAGCGATCGACAATATTATACTCCCTCCGTCCCGATATAAGTTTTTCCTTTCTTTTGGGTGTTTAGATTAATGAATATGATAAAATAATAGATGTAATAGAAGTGATGTGATGGTAAGAGATAAAATAATAGATGTAATAGAAGTGATGTGATGAAGTATAATAAAATAATAGATAAAGTAGAAGTGATGTGATTGAGAGAGAGAAAATAATTTGTCAAAAATTGAATGGAAAACTTATAGTAGGACATTCAAAAAAGGAAAGTGGGAAACTTATAGTGGGACGGAAGTACTAAATAGATCCAATTTACTCATTTAATATATATATATTAATGATGATTTTTTAAATTAAAACATGAAGTTCATGGGAAAAAAGAATTTAAATTTAAATTAATGAAAAAAGAGAGAAATTATAAAATAAAATATGCAAATATGCTTGTGGAAACAAGCCCAACTGAGATTAAGCCCATACCACATTTTAAAAGCCCATTTCACACTTTCTAAAACCCTAGTGTTTGCAGTATATACGTGTTTTCGGTCTTCCAACGCAGAGCTTAGCGGCGACAACAATGGGTAAGCATTTTTCTTCTTTGAAAGACGCCGGAATTGTAACAGCATTTTCCGATTTCTTATTCGTCTGCGCAGATTTAGACTGATTTCTATTTATTGTTGGAATTTTTAGGTGCATACACTTACCTAGCGGAGCTATGGAAGAAGAAGCAGTCCGATGTTATGCGTTTCTTGCTTCGGGTTCGCTGTTGGGAGTACCGCCAGCTTCCCGCTATTGTACGGGTCACCCATCCGACCCGTCCCGACAAGGCCCGACGCCTCGGCTACAAGGCCAAACAGGTTTGCTCATACTTTTCATTTGTAGATTTTTCTTCGTTTACAAAACAATCATTGTCGTTTCGACCCGCATATTATTATTGTTTTGTGTAATTCTGCTTAGTTAAAATAAAGAGTTATTTGTTGTTGATGTGTTTACTGAGATGCGGTATTTGTCAATATTCGATTCACTGTGTTATTGAGAAAACTTATGCGTTTGATTATCTTGTCAGGAAAAGTTTGTGATTGAGCAAATACTTCATTTGATAATTGAATTAGAATAAATTTAGGAATTGCTTAAATGCTTGTCATAGTTACTTGTTTTGTTTCTGGTTGGAGAAAATCAATCTGATATTCTGTATGATTTAATTTTCTTACTAGACTAGATTGCCAAATTATATTTACATATTGTTTGGAATTGCTCTTCTACCAATATACAGTAGAATGTCTTTTTCTGTCCGAACCACTGGATTAAACTTAACCCTAATAATTAGTTAATTCGCTAGAAGCTATACTAGAATGCAAGTGTCAAAGATTTAAACTGTACTCTTTCTATGTTTGTTTTTGAGTTTCTTAGTTGAGTATTTACTTTGACAGGGATATGTGATTTACCGTGTTCGTGTTAGACGTGGTGGAAGGAAGAGGCCAGTCCCCAAGGGTATTGTTTACGGTAAACCCACCAACCAGGGTGTTACCCAGTTGAAATTCCAGCGCAGCAAGAGATCAGTTGCTGAGGAACGTGCTGGCCGCAAATTGGGTGGTCTTAGAGTTCTAAGCTCTTACTGGATCAATGAGGTTGGTCCTTATATATAATCCTACTTGGCTTTCATCTTTTTATCATCACTTTGTTGTTAATACGAAGAGCTTGTTTCAAATTGAAAGTTGGGTGTTTGATTGCAGGATTCAACATACAAGTACTTTGAGGTTATATTGATCGATCCAGCTCATACTACTATCCGTAATGACCCAAGGATCAACTGGATTTGCAACCCAGTGCATAAGCACAGAGAGCTCAGAGGGCTTACCTCTGCTGGAAAGAAATACAGAGGTCTCAGAGGAAGAGGCCACTTGCACCACAAAGCACGTCCTTCACGAAGAGCCACCTGGAAGAGAAACCAAACTCTATCCCTTCGTCGTTACCGTTGATCTTCTTGAAGTTTCTTGGTATTTGTACAACAAAATTAAATCTGGTCTTGTTGCAGTTTGGTCTATCACATTTACTGCAAGTTTTTTTGGGCATTTTGGAAGAGGTTTAGAGTTAATTTGTTTTGAACATTTTTGTTATTGATTTCAGGATTTCAAATTATGCTCTTAAGACTATGTTTGCATCCTAAAAATTATGTACTCTTGTTACTGAGCTATGTTTTTTAATTTTATTTCTGTTAGTTAAATATTCCTTCTCTATTACTGTAGTTTTATTTCTTGTAATATTTTACGAGGTGAGGAAAATTTGTGCGTTTCAATTGTTCATCTGTGCTCATTACTTCAATTTTCTTGCAATCTGGGTTTCAGTTACACAAATGGATTGAGCATAATCTTGTTATACAAGCTGAATATTAGTGCAAGTACTTCAGTTACAAGGATGCACGCTATAATTATTACTCTCTCCATTCTATTTTTTATTTGACAATAAAAAAAATTCACTTTAAAAAGGTTAAAATTTTACCACATTAATAATTATTTTATTTTATTTACTCTATTAAAAAACATATCTCCTTTAATAATGCTTAGTACTCCCTCCGTTGTTTCTAAAAAGTTAGTATACTCCAAAATATAAATAATTATCACAATTTTCACCGTCACAATATACATATATTTACCCTTCATGACATTATTTTTGAAATCCACCATACATACACTCAATCCACCCACTTTATTTACTTTATACTATATAAAAATTTACAAAATTACTCCTCAACACTCTCATCATTACATTTTTTTCTTAAATTATGTGCCCAATATTCCCTCAACCTTCTCTCATCGTTACATTTTTTTCTTAAATCATGCCCAATATTCCCTCAATCTTTTCGGGACGGAGAGAGTATTAAACAAATCTTTGGTGCATTATACATTAGGTTAATAAAGATATTATTAAAAAAAAATCTAAAGTAATAAATTCACATGTCTAATCAGAGATTGGGAGGTATTGATCGAGAGTTGTTTGAGGCAGAAAGGGGCTAAATATTGGGCAAATGGGAAACAAAACTGATTCTTCGAAAATTAAGGGTGTGTTTTGAAACTCTACAAACTGCTTTTAGAATCATTTATTTTTAAAGCTGTCTCTCACAGCTTTTCGAAAAAAAGTGATTATTATATTTTGGGAAAAATGATTACTACCCTTTTTCTCTTTTTTTTTTTAAATGTTAAATCTGTCTAAGTTTATAAGAAAAATATATTTCTATCCATTTAAAAAAAAAAAGTTAAATCAGTCCACATTTATAAGAAAACTTATTTCTACCCATTTTAAAGTTAAATCTGGTCGAAATATATAAAAATCATTCTGAATTAGAATTAGTATATGATTGTTACATAATTCTAATTTGAAACACATAATATAAATTCTAATTCCAACATATATAATAAAATATTTCTAATTGGTTGGGGTGAAGTTTGTTTTATTTGAATGGAGTACTTCGACACAACAAAAATACAAATTTACATTTTTCTTTACCATAGACTTACCAAACACGTCTTAATTAATTAATTTATTTGCAGCATCAAATTCTTGAGCACCGTGATTAAATTCACAGTCCAATTGGAGGGTTGAAATTTAACATAAGAGACTTTGAATTAAACATAAAAAATTGGGCATGGTCAAAAAAGTATAAGGATCTGATTTACCAACTAATCAAATTCTCATTGCGTACACAAAAGTAGAAACAATTAATTAGATTATCATAGCAAAATATTTGAATATACTACTATCAATGATTAATGGCACAATTACTAACTTTATATGAAAAATAGAGCTACTCATACTGAGTCATATCTAACTTGGTTATCCAACTATTCAGGAATCACATTCCAACACATAATTACGTTAGTTTCTATATGAGAATCTTTGAACCTGCTCAACTAACTAGTCTATGTCTGCTCTTTGTCAACACAGATTTTGCAGAATTCTAGGGGGAAAGTCTTTTGGAAAATGAGTATTTAGATGATAAATTGAGGTTTGAGAGCATTTGTGAAATTCTCAAAATGCACCCGTGTGGACCAAACCTTTTTTTGTCCTTATCCTCCCACACTATTGAAGATGTAGGGCGCAAATTTCGAATTTGAGACCTTAAACTCAACTAATGTTGTAACCGCCTCATAAACGGTTACTTTGTTCAAACCTTTCATTCTTTAATAAGTGATAAAAATTAACTAGTTAGCATAGTGTGCACGATGCACACTTATATGTTAAAATGAGGGTTAATATATACTCCGTATTTTCAAAAAAAATTTATGTAAAGATAAATAGAATAACACACTCCTAAATTTGTGCTACTATATAGAAAAATAACATATAATTATCATTATATAACACGTTATTTTAATTATCATTATAATAACACATGTAACGTATTCAAAATATATTAGTATATGTTATTATATAAATACAAATATGCTATTGTAAGAAAAAAATGTGTTACTCCCTCCCTTCTACATTAACTTTTCACACTTTACACATATACAAATTAGCTCATTTATTTACTTTATATTTAGGAAAAAAAAATGGAGTTGACCGGTTTATTTACGTGCAAAGGCAAGTAATTGGACCGAATTTAAAATTTGAGTCAACTTATGAGATCAAAATCAAAATGTGTATTACATTAAGACCAAATTTAAAATTAATCCAACTTGACTACAAAAACTTTAATCCGTTATATTTACAAACTTACCCCTTAAAACTTCACTCATTATTACACTTTCTTAATATGTGTGTTAATTTATCTATAAAAATTATTATAGACGAAAAGAGTATTAATTTAAAAAAATCAATAAAAATACGAAAAATAAAATATACTCCATTTAAAGGGATGAATACCATAATAAAAAAAAAATTACACTACACCTACTTTACCTTTCTCTCTTGTCTTTGTCCGGTCCCTCTAGCTGTTTTCTGAAACTATAAGCTCATTAAACTGAAAATTTGGAAAAAAAAAAAAAAAAATGCAGATAAGGTGAAAGAGAGAATTCGGAGACAGCTCAATTGAAAAAAAGGGTTTCTCCGTGTTGTCACTAAAAACCAACAACCACTATTACTACCAAACAAAAACATTGTCCTCGTAATAATAATGGAAGTTCAAAATGTCCCATCTTACTCAATCTCAGATCTCCAAAACCAAATTCCCATTTTCAAATTTATTACTTTCACAATGTACGTCGCTTTATCGATCAAACTCCAAATGTAAAAGCTTCCAGGTTTTGATTCTTGCTTCGACTTTTCATTCTTGTTTTATAAGCATATTCTTCTCTTCAAATTTTGTTTCTTGTGCACAAGGATTTGTTCCTTTCTTTTAATTCCTGGCAGTAATGTTTAGACACCTGGAATTAGTGCCCTTATATTTCTGGATCTTTAATGCTGTTTTCTGATCCAACAAACTGTATTTAAAAAAAAAAGAGCTTGTTATTGTCAAATGTGGGTTCAAAAATAGTACTTAAAGGCTCTTTATTTGCCTTTCCAGTGGAGTTTATGAAAAGAAAGAGTGAAAGGTGATTTTGTTGATTGAAATAAAGTGGGAGTTTCTGTGAGGCCAAATGCCAAACATGTTGTGTGCGTGTTCTGGAGAGCAATTCAAGGTTGAAGAGGCAGCGCCACAGTCTCCAGAGTCACTAGCCACAAGGGATTTCTCTGCAAGTGGCATTTCATCAAGAACTGGAACTGTTGACTGGGAATCTAAACTTGAAGATGCTCAAGTTGATGAAGCTGAATCCACTTTGAAGGAAGCACTTTCTTTAAATTATGAGGTGTTTATATAAACAATCTCCCTTCCTAGCATTTTAATTTGCTTCTTATCTCCCATTTCCTTGATTATGTGTAAGTTTATTTTTGCTTGTTGTGTATCATGTTCTTGATGTTGCATAGATGCCATTTCTCTTGCCAAAATTTGGAACTGTTTTCTTAGTCCTATTTTCTTTATATATTAACTGCTAGATATGTTTTCATGTGTGATTTTTAGGAAGCTAGAGCATTGTTGGGGAGGCTTGAATATCAAAGAGGCAACTTTGATGCTGCCCTTCAAGTATTTCAAGGAATTGACATCAGAGTGTTGTCACCAAGGATGGCTAAGGCCATTTCCGAGAGAAGTCGCCCCCGAAAACTGCGATCTAGAGGCAGAAATATGCTGACTGGTCTAATGTCGTTTCATTCAGTCAGCCTACTTCTTGAAGCTATTTTACTTAAAGCAAAATCTTTAGCAGAGCTTGGACGAGTTAAAGGTATTCATTAGTATCATTTCAATATTGGAATGTTAATTTGCATTTTATGAGGTGTACTTGGGGAAGGAAATTGTAGCAGTATGAGTAGTGGAAACTCCCATAAAGTAGGATTGACATTGGTAAATTTCCACATCTCAATAATAGATAGCACGGTGAAATCGTAAAATGTTTGCAAGAATGATAGTTTGAACATTGAGCAGTTGTTTTGATGCAAAGTAGGACACAGAGCATTTGTTCTTGTGATGAACCAGGTTCACATGGAATTTCTTCTTAAGTATCACCTTTGAGAAAACTGCTTGATTTTGATTTTATATGTTGTTCTTCTCAAAATCACTAAACCACGATACTTCGTATGTTAAACAGTATTACTTCATATACAAAACAATATTATCGAGTTGAGCAAGTCAAGTATGATACCGACTCATACAAGTTTTTGTGTACCGAGTTAACCATTAAACTTGTGTGAACCAGGTTCATAAAAGTTATTTTTTATGTTCTTGTTTGCTCTTTCAGGGGTTTGGATGTCTTGAAATAGACTACTGGTGTTTTAAATTGTGACTTCTGATTGACCTTTTTTCATTAACGAATGACAGAAGCTGCAAGGGAATGCACAATAATCTTGGACACAGTTGAATCTGCTCTTCCTCATGGTATTAATGGGGAAATAAACGCAGACGCTAAGTTGTTAGAGATGTTTCACAGAGCACTAGAGTTGCTTCCCAAGCTATGGTTATGGGCAGGTTCTCTAGACGAAGCTATTTCTGCTTATCGAAGGGCTCTTTTGCGGCCATGGAATTTCGATCCCCAAAGACTGGCAAAACTACAGAAAGACTTAGCTGCCACATTGCTATATGGAGGCGTTGAAGCAAGCGTCCCGTCTCAAATGGGACCCACATTCCCTGAAAACAGCACAGAAGAATCGGTTCTTCTGTTATTTATTTTGATGCAGAAGATTCTTTACGGTGAAATAGACTGGGATCCTGAAGTTATGGACCATTTAACTTTTGCCCTCACAATCTCGGGACAATTTGAGTCGTTATCAGATCACGTGGAGCAAATTCTCCCTGGCATATATAATCGAGTCGAGAGGTGGTACTTTCTTGCTCTTTCTTACAGTGCTGCTGGTCAGAATCAAACAGCGTTGAACCTTCTGAAGAAAGTATCGGGCTTGTCTGAAAATAATCATAAACCTCATTTAGCATCGTTCTTGCTTGGAGCAAAGATGTGTGCTCAAGATCCAAGTGAATCTTGTCAAGGGATAGATTTTGCTCGCAGAGTAATTGAAGCTTCCGAAAACCAAAATGAGCATGTAATAAGCCAAGCTCATAAGTTTCTTGGCATCTGCTATGGAAATGCAGCAAGAATGTCGATTTCTGATTCTGAAAGAGCTTTTTTACACACAGAATCAATAAACTCCCTTAACCATATTCTACTGAGTGAGATGAAGGATCCAGAAACGAGCTTTAGACTCGGGCTAGAAAATGCGCTCCAGAGGAATTTGAGTTCAGCCTTTGATCACACAATGGTGTATTCAAAAATGATTGGTGGAAGCTCAGCAAAAGGTTGGAAACTTTTGGCTCTTATTGCATCTGCAGAACAGAGATTAAAAGATGCAGAAGCCATTATCGATCTTGCTTTAGATGAAACTGGAAACGTCGAACAACTTGAACTTCTGAGGCTAAAAGCTGTCATTCAGATTGCTCAAGAACACCCGAAGCTAGCGATAGAAACATATCGGATTTTGCTTGCCATGATTCAGGGGAAGGGTGAATATCATGATATAGATACCAATAAGGTGTGTGATCATTTCAGAATTAAATTTTCTTTTTTCATCCTATGAGAAGTATGTTCAAAATATTTTTGTTGTTTCTCAGGACAACGAGAGGAGATTGGAGTTAGAAGCGTGGCTAGATTTGGCGGGACTTTACGCAGACCACGAGCTGTTGCTCGATGCAGATATCTGCGTTAAAAAAGCCAAGACGATTAAATTTTACTCGGCTCGTGGTTGGCATACGACAGGTTTGACAAGCCTTTCCCTATCCTCTCATATGGTGTATAAGTGTATTCCATGCTAGGGGTGTAAATGAGTCGAGCTAGGTAGGGTAGTGTCAAACTCAAATCAAACTTGATTCGATTAAAAAACTCAAAAGTTAAAAACTTGACTCATATTCAATCGAGCTTAAATCTTCTGAACTCGAGCTTGACTTGATAACTTACATAACATTAATCAACTTTTAATTTTATTTATAAGGGCTTACTTACATAACATTAATAAACTTTCGAGTTTTGACAAATAGAACCTCAATTTTTTATTTTTTATTTGGGCAATTTTAACTTCCTGGCAGATTGACTCTTGCCCGTATCAAACGTGTCATCCTACTTAACAACAATTTAAACGACACTGTTTACCCTAATTACTACCCAAACGATGCCATTTGACCTAAAAACTATCCAAACGGGCAAGACTAAAGCTGCCCAAAAGTGAGAATTGCATATACAGAGTATATTTTTTTAAATTAGATTGTAATTTGCTAAAAGGTGGTATTTTAGCAACAATTAAGCTTATTTATAATTGGTGTATGTATATAAAGGGTAAAATAGTGTAAGCTCGATTAGGCTCGCTCACGAGCCTACCGAGCAGAGCTGCTTCGTCTCACTTGCATCTCTATTCCATGCTACCTCATCGAGTATAGAATCCACCACAAATCACGTCTGCCCATGTGGCAGGTGTGTGCGTGTGATTACGTGAATTTGTGGCCGATTCTATACCTGGTGGAATGCACCGGGCGTAAGATGTAAGAGAACCTTCTCATGTTTGTCATACTATGGGAGGAAGCATTTGAAAAGAAGGGATTCTCACTCATTTTCTATTGTTTACGAACACCCCCAATATGTTGCTTACCCGCGTTTCTTGAATGCTATCAGGACGACTTTTTGAAGCCAAAGAAGAATACAAGGACGCAATCACCGCCTTCTCAGTTTCATTATCGATAGAGCCAGATTACGTCCCCAGCATAGTTTCAACAGCTGAAACATTACTAAAGATGGGCGATCAGTCCCTCCCTATTGCAAAAAGCTTCTTAATGAATGCATTGCGTTTAGAACCAACGAACCACGATGCTTGGTTCAATTTGGGGCTCGTTTATAAGATGGAAGGGTCGATGCAGCAAGCAGCAGACTCGTTTCAAGCAGCTCACGAGCTCAAGCTCTCTGCTCCTGTTCAAAGCTTTCAAAGATAGTAGCATTTTTTGGGTAGAGAAATTGATTTGATTTGATCTTACTGGGAAATTTGGTTCATTATTCTTGTTTGTCGAATTTGTATAGATGACTGTTTTATGAATGAGAAAAAGCTATTTGAAGGTTAAGATTATGATTTTTTTTGCCTTCCCTAACGTCCTTCTTTCTCATCTCAATGAACACTTGTGCATTTTTCTGTCTTAAAACTTTATGCTTAATTTCCACGTTGTATTCCAAACATGTTAAAATATTGTACATACGAGTGTATAATTTCGATAGGTATTAATAAGAATTATATCAATTTATTGAGGAAATCTTGAGATTTCTCATAGACTCTCTTCGTCCAAATTACATAGGGCTGTTTTGACTTTTTATTAAAAAATACACTGATAAGTTTTACTGGGAAAACACATCAAACAAACAATTTTTTTATTATAACCCTATGTAATGAATTTTGTACTTAATGCACAAGGTTATATTAACAATCACATACATATTCACATTTATAAACAGAAGTTTTTTCTAAAGAAAGTGTGAGTCCTCTCTGTGTGCAACAAGTGTACCCAGTTTGTAACACAAACTACATAGCAAGTAATCGAGAGACCAACGAAAAACAACGGCACACTATTCAGCTTCAAGCACTTCTTTAAGACACTCATATCGCACGATTGAAGTCTAGCAACGAAGCGTAACCTCACCCCATCTGCCACTGCATTACAAAACGAATCAAAGATTATCGAACTATCTTCACCAGAGTACTATCATAGTAATTAAAGGTATGTGCCACAGGGGATTCCAACCCCACCTTAATTGGGAGATAATCAAGCAAGATCAGAACAAACTAAATTACTACTTAGACCATTCAAATCAGGGAGAAGACGGATGAGAAAAAAAGTCACAGCTACGTTATAAAATGGAAAAAAAAATCATAATAAAGTTATAAAAGGAGAAGAGTACCTTGAGAGCAGGTTCTCCTTTGTTCGGGTTGTTGTTTTGCTTTGCAGCAGCTGCTAGCTGTGCTTTTGCAGCTCTTCCTACTGCTGATTGTTCAAATTGCTCTTGCCTGCAATCATAAAGTGCATATTAATTTCAGAGTCCTAAGACTTGTATTCCCTTACAAAAATAAACACAATTATTATCTGCTAATGATACAACATCAGGAATGAATCTCTACCACAAAACCCCTTGAATTTCCTAGAGCAGATTGCGAAGCTTTGAGCCAAAACATCGATAATTATTCCTTTAACAAACTCCTGTGAACAAACTCCTGTGAACAAACTCCATCATTTCTTCAGTGTGATTCCTTTGGAATAGAACAAAGTTGTCGCCTTAAAACTCCATTTTAAGTGCATTAAACACCTTCTCAGAAAAGTTATCATACCATGGGGTTCTGAAACATACAATATCCTCACAAGAAAAAGCAAGTCTTGATCCTGTTTCTTAGAATGGGTAAGACTAGAAACATATTCTTCAGGAGTCACTACTACAATTAGTTCCGTAGTACAAGATCATATGAATATACTCTATGATAATTTGGTCTTTGTGATAGAGCTTTAACAAGGCTTTTGATTCAAAGTCACGATGCATGTCATCTTACTTCATTGGCGTCTTAGATGTTGATACAGATTTCCCTCGATTGAATCTTAAAAAAATCTAATAAGGCGATAATTCTTGTTCATACGAAATAAGCTAGAGGTAGAATTAAACAAGGCAAAAACACATTAATATTTCAAAAGTAGTGTGCTAGATATATTCATTTGTGATGGTTTCAACAAAAAGGAATTACGAATTGGAGCTCACATACTTTCTATTCTATATCTCTAATGGACAAACTGTTGCAGCTTCTATTCATCATAAATTCAAACACAGATTCACATGCCACAATGCACATGATTTTAAACTCTCTATCAAGGTTATGTGCCTAGTGATCCAAGATACAACAAGTCAATTAGAAAGAAATGCAGAAACAAAATAGAACTAGTACATTCTAATTTAGTCGGATGAATGATTTATTTCAACAAAAATCTACACCAATGGTGGAATTAAAACCTATTTAAGTCCATCTATTAAAAATCAAAGCCAACAAATTGGAATTGTTGATCATAAGACAAAAAAACAGCCCTCTTTCTTAATTCTTACACAATATGTTGTACAAATTATTCTTTTTAAGAAAACCCCCAAAAATCAGAAGTAATTAGAGGGATTGAATTAAAAGAAAACCTTTTGTGGGCGGCTTCGGCAGCTCTTGCACGGGCTTCTTCAGAGGCCAAACGATCCTCTTCTCGCTTCTGCTGCTTGCTAGATCCTCCATCAAAGCAGTCAAAACAACCCATTTCACTCAAATCTCTTCTTTTTTGTAAATTTAGACACAAGGATGAATATGTTCTGACTTTTGCTTAACAATTCGCCGATAGCCAGAGATTCTGACTTTACGTACACGTTGTGCTACTAATTACCTAGTCTTACAATTTTGTGCGTCTGCTTTATCAATACTCTTTGTCCGTCATTAATTTTAAATAAATTGTTACTCATTTTAATTTACATTTTTTCTTATACTTTACTAAAAAATATTACATTTTATTAAATTAACAAAAATACCTTTATTTTTATTCACTTTTCTTTAAAGAAAAAAAAAAGAACAATCAAGAATATCATTTTTTAATAGTGGATTTAATCTTAAGGCTCATCTCTAATCTCCTACTCCGTATTTTTTTTTATGTTTTAATGATGTCAGTGAATATTCTATCTTACGACACAGCAAACAAGCAACCAAAATGTCTGAACTCGAAACAAAAATATCAAACGAAAACATAAAAACAAGAGTGGTTAGCTTAATATTAAGTTAAATTCATGTAGGACTTAAAAAAAAAAAGAAGCAAAAAGTAACTTAACAACACAATAATAGTGCGGGTTAGTCTTGAGTGGGACTAGTGTTTAAATAAAAAGTGATAGTTACTATTAAAAATATTATCATTTTTTACTTAAAACATTATCAATTTTTTTACAAATCAAAATTTAGAAAAAAATATGGATTCTCCTATCCAAAATTTTGAAACATAGGTTAAAATGATTTTTTTTTTTTTTTTTTTGTCGAGTCATTTTTTTAATCAGTTGAAAAATATTATTTCATATTTATGATTAATAAAATTAGTTTGTACGTCTATATATTCAAGAGGATTACTCCACTCCGTCATTTACTTGAAGACACATAATTTATTGGGCACAAGTTTTAATGTATGAATTGTTTATTAATATTATGAGAGATAAAAGTGAGGGTACTGAAGATTTTTCAACTTTATAAATAGTAAAGATGTTTTATTTAGTGTAGATACTAGATTAAGTGATAATATTGAGATATTTTGAGTTGATAGTTAAAATGCTCTTTTACTATTTTAAGTATGTTTCATTAAGTAAGGGACACCTAAAATGATAATGATAAAATGGGTTATCAAAAGTAGAAAAACGGGGGAGTAATATTATTCATATATAAAGTAATACGGAATCCTGTTATGATCCATTAGATGATTAGAATATGGCCCAAAATTGCACATGCAAATTATTTTGCTTTTATTTACATAGCATTCAATTATAACTTTATTATTTATTCAAACAACACTGTGAATTTATTTATTTTACTATTTTTCAGTTTTTTTTTAACTGTTTCTTTCAAGACCCTGTTTTTCAAATTTTAAACGTTCGAGCCGCCATAATAATGTATTTACAGACATTGTCTATTAGTATTAGGTAATAAATATACATGGGCCATTTTGACCGTTGTTACATGTATAGTAAATATACTTCTAGAAGCAAACAAGAAATTAGAGAATAAGGATGCATGACATAAGTATTAATGGAATAAAAATGATTTTTGTTAGTTTTTTTTCCTGATTTAATAAGTTAAACACATTTCAGACGTATTATAAGAATTTTTAAAAAGCTTGTAATCATGGACTAATTGTGTTATATATAAGGTACATTAATTAAGATTATTAAAAAAAAATGTATACATTATCACGGTTCTAAATTTGTGCAACACCCAACCAACTACTCCGCAATAACAAAAATAATTACTGGGATACAATTAGGTGTTAGTTTACTTTTGATTTTAAAAATCAGTTTTTTAAATTTTAAAATCATGATAAATAGTGAATTTTTTTTTTATTGATTTTGGTATTTGTGGTGAATTTAGTACAATTAGACGATTTATTAAATAATTGTAATGCACCCACCTATATACAATATTACTATTTATATATTAATGAATAATAGTTGCAATAAAAGAAATTAACAAGGTTTAGGTGGACAATATAATTTGTTAATTTTAACTGAAAATTCTAATACAATCCCTTTCATACCACACAATTTCACATTATAAATATTCAATCCGTGCTTTCTACCGGAGAATTACTAGTGGTATTTAAAAGAAGTGATATTGTGGTAATTAATAATTAATTCCTTTAATTTTGATTAAATTATTAATGATATATCAACAATCATAATAAGTTCCCATAATTCCGATACAACAAAATTATAGCTAATAATATATCAACAATTTTATGATTTTACTACATTTTTTAAAATATAATCTAACATGCATAATTTAAAATTTTAATTATTTAACACCTTCCTTATCCTAAGATATTTGGAAATGTGTACAAAATCAATCGACTTTTCAGCCTCATAAATATATTTAGCCAAAAATTTGATCTCTTCCCCTCCAAATTCTTTGAAGTTCTAGAAGGTCAACCCTAATCTTTCAAATGATCAATTGAATCATTCAAATAAAATTCCCTTTTTTTTTTTTTTTTTTGTTATAATTAACTTTATAAAATCTATGTCAAAGTTTCTCCCAAAGGATCATCTACAAGCAAACACAGGAAAATTAAAGAATTAATTTTAAAACTTAGTCAAAATGTTAATGTACTCCCACACTAGCTAGGTGGCGTTTGTCATATTTAACAATTAATATTAATTATTGCTACACCTACTATACGTACAAAACATTAATATACCACAATGTCAAACTTTTCGATAATTTCCAAATTAACAATCACTATTTACATCAACCACCTGTTAAGAAGATCGATCGAAATTAACAAAATTAAAGATTAATTTACAAAAAATAAAATAACACAAGATCTTGAGAAGTCCAAAACTTAAGAACATCCATCAACCTCCAATTCACCAACCCTTTTTCCTATCACGAGTATCCTGCAATCCATTTATAACACTCTTCGGAGACGAGGGGTGCGCGGGCTTTTTCTCACTTTGTTTCCTAACATATTCCTTCTTTCTCTTCGGCTTTCTGTCGTTGACCGAAGAGGAAGAAGTCTCTCCGACTAAAGTCGGAGCCAAATACCACCCGATTGAGGTACACAAAATCGCGAAAGTCCGCCCGTAAATCGCTAAAAACAGCAAAATCGTCACCACCATCACCGCAAAATAGAATCGAGGTTGTTTCAAACTCGTAATCTTGAAACTCCCATTGCATGACTTAATCAAGCACCTCCTCTTCTTGACCTTCCGATCATCGGACGGCGGCTCCGGCACCGGCGGTGGAGGTGGGACGTTAGTGATGTTCTCCGGTGCATCGGCAATATTACTCTTAAAGCTTTTCTGCTCGATGAAGTTGTTGACTTCGGGTTTTCGGTCCTTAACTTTGACGACGATGGGCTTCGCGTTGTCCGAGTCGTTTGTGTAAACGAATCGGACAAACGAGATGTCTTCGGAGCCCTTCTGGGTGTAGATTTTTTGTTTTTTGTCGTCGAGATCGGCTAAGAGGGCGTAGAATTTGTCTAAACCTCTATCTGCATAGGGGTTCTTGTTGGCGTTGTCTCTGCATATGAGTTTGCAGAAATTTGTAGTGTTCTTTTTCGATCTCTTTGGCGTCGAACATGGGCTCTCGTTTTCGACGACTTCACGATCTTGATGGCTAAAGCTTCCGGTTCCACAAATGAACATTTGAGATTGAATTTTGTATTTAATTTGATTCAAGAAAATGAGGGGGGTGAGGTATAGGGATGTATTTATAGAGAGAGGTTATAAGCTCATTTGAGTTGACTGAATATTGGAGTATTTTATTTCATGAATTAATTAAAGATCGTTTGTTCCATTTGGGTGTTCTATTTCATTATCTAATATTTAAAATATTACAAGTTTCATTAATAATTATAGTGCTAGTCCAATTTCAATTAAACAAATCAAATCTTAAGCCCATTTAATTTAAAAGTCAAATTAAGATAATTTTAAAAAAAAATTGCGGATCATAAATCTAAATCCGGGTTATCTAGAAAATTCGCGGGTCGCAAACATATGGCTTACTATATGATCAAAAAATTGTTACTACAATGTCAAAAAATTACCACCACAAGACTAAAAATTTAATACTACATATCAAAACATTCGAACAAATTCACTCAAAAACTAACTGTCCAGAATATTTTGGGACATATTGTAATACACTTTTGACCTTATAGTGATAAAATTTTGGTCTTGTAGTGACATTGTTTTAGTCATGTAGTAGCCGAATAAGTCAGAACTATTTTAGTAATTTTACTAAAAAAAAATAAGTGTCCAGAATATTTTTGAACTTGCGGTAATACACTTTTGGTCTTGTAGTGAAAAAATTTAGGTCTTGTAACCCACAAATTTTGACTTAATTTACCTTAATTGGTCAATATTGCATGTATACAACCATAAATATTTGTGATGTTTATATAACTTATTATATGTTGAAAAAAAATAATTTTGATTGTTCCGTCTCATAATAAGTGAAAATTTTAACATGCAACCTTGTAGAGACATTAACCACACTATTAGATAAATGTAAAATTTAAATTATACTTTCTCGGTCTCGTGATGTCTTGTTTAACCGACTCACGTTTAAAAAAAAAAAAAAGTGTGAAATCAAATAAATGAGAAGTATTTCGGATGGAGGGGCACGGCCCCTGTAGGGCCCATAGTGGCCCCGTCTTGTATTAATAATAATCGGAAAAAATGAAAGGAGACAGGGGTGAATTTCTTTTTTAAATGAGTTCAGTATGAAATTTCATACATGAGATAAAATCTTCACTTTAAAATATTAGTATTGAATAGTGAAAGATAGGTACCTCATTAACCTATAGTGCAGTAAATGAAATTTGTCTCGTACGAAAATTTTACATTTTTTTTTTATAATTAATCACAATTATAGTACTACAATACATATTTTTATATCAATCACACTAGTGATATATTAAAAACATGTACTCCATCGATAATATAACACTTAAAATGTAAAAGATAATGTAATACTATAAAAATGTAATGGAGGATTGTACGTGAGGGACAAGACTTGATGAAGGGGAAGGGGGTCTTGGTCAAAGAAACTGTGGTTCCATGGAAGCTACTCCACTATTCTTGTGCATATACTAGTAATATTTTTGTATTAATGGAGATTTGACCTCTGGTTGGAGTTGACGCGATTCTTTAAATCTTATATTCATATTTTATTATTCGAAATCGTGGTATAAACGTGATACTAAGTACTGCATATAAACTAGTATTATGAATTTAAATTGTTAAACATTAACTGGAACATTAAAACGATGCTGAAGATGATCTTAAGGCAAATGGCTCTCTAGTAATTTTCATATTTCCCATGTTATTTAATTTGGATTTGGTTTGAAATGGTCCTAAGTCTGGTTAGGAAATTAGATTTATTTAATTATTTAATTAAGGTAAGCACGATGGGGACACGTCGAATTCGAACCTGCTCTGCTGCTTTAGTCTTTCGTTACTTATCTTGAAAATAATGATAATAACACGGTTTTGATGTGAAAGACTTAGTAAAATGTCTTGAGTAAGTAGAATGATTTTATTTAATAATTTGACTGGACAACAAATGTTCTATGGCACAAGTTTTTATTTTTGGCAGATTGTAATAATAATTGCTTTTCTTCTTATTCTTCTAGATGTGTGTGCTGCTGATGATGATTATTCAAAAAAAATCTACAAACTAACAATAGAAATTGTAGTAGTAGATAATTTTGAAATTACAGAATTTGGTGGCGGTCGTCACATGATCTTAATGGGGTCAATTCTCGGTTGTACTAAATTCAAATTAGTTACCTCATATTTTAAAAGTGAATTATCCAAAAAAATAAATAAAAGGAAAAATAAACGCCGTCCATTAATTAGCATTTTACGTTGTCATTGATCTCATCTTGGGGTTGGAAGGTTCTAATTATATCCGGATTGAGTTGAATCGTAATTAAGGACTCGGTTAAAAATAAGTGTGTACGTGGCTAATGATGGGAATAATTCCCTGTCAAAAGAAATGATGGGAATAAGCCATATCAAATTACTAGACTTTAAAAAAATTAAATTGTGCCTGTCATAATTTTTTTTTAGAGGCCTAACTTTTTAGTAAATATGTGAAAACCTTATAATGTCTTATTAGTTTTATTTAGTGTATTTTTTATAATATTTTTTTGTATTATCATTAAAACATACAAAATTAATTTTTTAAATTTCAAAATGAAGAAATAAAAGTAATAAAAAATTTATCAAATAATACAAAAAAAAAAAAAACCAAATTATTCTTTTGTTACTTTTTATTTATTTATTAAATAATTTTTTAATAACACAAAAAAACCGCAATAACAGGCGCATGTCTAAAGGGCGAAAGGAGGACAAGAAGAGATTTGAGCCCCAACTTTCGAACAACTTTGCACCATTGGACGACATTCGAGAGGATATGGGGGATAATCAGGTTTTCTCTAAGGGAGACAGTATGGACACGTCGGAGACAACATTTAGCACGGGTCACCGCCTTAAATCAGTTATACAAGCCTCACCTTCATATGACAAAATAGAGCAGGCTCTTCAGGCTGCTAGCAAAATGGAGAGAGATTGACAACTAAAGACGGTCACGGGATCCACCTCCCCTAGATACAAAAGAATGGCTTATGCGACGCTCGGCCGCTGGGGTGACGTTGATACCTCAGACTTTAATGATTCAGACCCAGAATTTGAGCCGCCTCAGCATGGCTATCATGAGGACATCCAATGATAGTATTGTACTGGAACATACAGGGGGTCGGGAGTGTCTCTTTGCAAGATCTGTTGGAAAGCCATTGTCGTACTCTCAAACCAGACTTCTTGGTAATTGTCGAACCAAAAGTCTGTTTTCAAAGTATTGACAACAATTTCTGGGTTTCTATTGGAGTACAATTTCTGGTTGAAAATGAGCGAGAGAATATGCGTCCTAATATTTGAGTGTTTTGCAACCCAATGTGGCATGACATCTCTACAGTTTATGGGTTTACTGATCAGATTATCATCATCCGTACCGATATCAATGGCTTCGGGTCATATCTTGGATTCATACATGCTGCTACAGATCCCTCCCGTCGGCGAGTATTGTGGCAGCAAGTGGTTTCTCTACAGTTACAACCCATATGTTTGATAGGTGATTTTAATGCGGTTTTGGGGGCGCATGAGCATTTAGGAGTCATGAGGACGAGCCCGACAGCTTGTCGCGACTTTCGAAATTTTTTGGCGGATTCTGAATTATTAGAGGTGGAGGTGTCGGGGCCAGCATACACTTGGGCTATTCACCGAAAAGATGGGAGCATGGTAGCCTCTCGGCTTGACAGGATATTCGCTTCATCGAAATTTCTGGACCACTGGACAACGATTCCCGCTACCCTTTTGCCAAGGATCTCTTCGGATCATCATCCGGTACTATTAGATTGTATTGTGGGAGCTCGCCCGAGAGGGGGACTATTCAGATTTCAAAAGATGTGGTTACTTGACAAGCGCTGCCTAGCGGAAACTCGACACTCATGGGAGATTTTTCTGAAAGCACCAGACCCGATTACCCTTGTTAAGCTCAAGTTAAAACGGCTAAAAGGCGACTTAAAGATCTGGAACAGGGACATTTTTCGAAATGTTGATGCAAAAGTTGCTGCGGCAAAAACTGATCTACTGGACATACAATGCAAAATTGGAGGGCTGGGATTTACTACAAGACTCGTTGCAATGGAGATCGAGGCAAAGCATACATTGAGCTCATTGTTGCGGCAACACCACTTGATGATTGCGCAACAAAATCGAGTAACTTGGCTCAAAGATGGCGACAGAAACACAAAATTCTTTCACAAACTCAATCAGTTGAGGAAGGTGCGATAGCCAATGAAGGCCTTAGTTATTAATGGCAGCCGATGCACTAACCACTGTCTAACCAGGAGGAGATTGCACGACACATTCTGAATTTTTACGAGAGACTATTCTCAACGCCAGCACGCGAGGAAGCTGGAATTGCGCCTCCTACAATTTTTCATACTCAGATCACCTTGGCGCAAAATAATGACCTCACCCGTATCCCATCTAGGGAGGAAATTCGAGCAGCTTTCTTTGAATTATCGCTAGATAGTGCGCCTGGCCCAGATGGATTTGGTGGATCGTTTTTTCAAGCGGCATGGAACATCATACAGGATGATATCATTAGGGCAGGACAGTACTTTTTCTGCTTCACATTCTTGCCACATGGGCTGAATTCGAACTTGGTAACTTTGATCCCGAAACATAGTGGAGCTGACAAGATTGAGGACTTCAGGCTAATAGTTTTGGGGAATTTTCTTTACAAGGCATTCTCGAAGATTATTGCAAATAGATTGGGACCCATTCTAACAAATATCCTTTCCCCACTTCAGTTCGGCTTTATCCCAGGGAGAAATATCCACCACGGGATAGCAGTAGCTTCAGAACGCATTAACTGTTTAGATCGTACAAGAGTGCATGGTAACTTAGCTATGAAAATCGACATCCGCAAGGCCTTTGACACCGTTAGATGGGATTTTATTAAGGGCGTGCTGCAAGGGTTGGGGTTTAATAGTGACTTCTGCAGGCTTATTACATGCGTCCTTCAATCCGCAAGGCTTTCAGTCCTTATCAACGGACAATTGCACGGATATTTTCCATGCTCACAAGGAGTACGACAAGGGGATCCATTGTCGCCGCTCCTCTTTTGTTTGGCTGGGGAAGTCTTGATAGCTCTTTAAGATGCTGAACTTCAGACTGGCAGACTGAAATCGGCGTTCGTTCGACGGGGATTAACATCCCAATCTCTCTATTATATGCGGATGACATCCTAATTTTCTGTCGGGCAGATCGTGGGAGCATACGAACAATCAGAAATATCTTGGAACTTTATGGAGACCTTTCAGGGCAGAAATTCAATCCTAGGTAATCATGTGTTTACTTCGAAAAATACGTGAGTTACAACAACAAGAGATACTTGCGGAGCTTGATGGGTTTGAATACAGGGTCGCTACCATTTACATATTTGGGAGCCCCACTTTTCACAGGAGTGCCGCGGAAGTCGCAATTAAAATTGATTGCTGACAAAATCCTAGCAAAATTTGCTACTTGGAAAGGGAAATATCTATCGATGGCAGGACGCGTCTGCTTGGTAAATCACGTGATCACTTCTTCTATGGTCCACACCATGATGGTGTACAAATGGCCGCATACGCTGTTGTGCAAAACTGAGAGGGCCATGCGGAATTTTATATAGACGGGTGATATTGATAGACGAGGACATGGCAGCGTCTCGTGGGAGAAAGTTATCTCACCAAGACTTGAAGGGGGGTTAGGAGTGCGCTCCATCGTCTGTGCGAACGCTACGTATTTGCGCAAGTTAGCATGGAATATTATGACGGACTCAAGTGTGCCCATGCAATTCTTAAGGAACAGATTCATGCCGGAGGGAGAATTGAGATCGACGGCGGTGATATCCTCACTGTGGAAGGGTATACGTCTGCAACTATGCTATGTGCACAAGTATAAACAATGGGTCCCAGGAGCTTCGTCTACAGTACGTTTTTGGGTGGACAATTGGCTTGGATATAAAATTGCTGATCGGGTACAAGTGCCACAACAGCTTCGTAAACACTATAACTACCCCATTTCGGATTACATAACGGATGAAGCTTGGGCACTGGAGGAAACTTTTGTACACGCCTTCCCGACGATTGTGTCGGACATTACAAAATTTGTTTTTACATCGGGGCAAGACTATCAAATTTGGCCATACTCGATTCAGGGGGAATTAATGGCACGCATCGCATATGAACAGGTTATACCACATTACCCAGAAGTCAGTTGGGGCGGTTGGATATGGGCCTCTTATATTCCCCCCCGACGCTCTATGGTCATCTAGAGAGCAATACAAGGGAAACTCCCTACATGGGACAAGCTACAGCTGAGTGGAATTACAGGCCCCGGAGTGTGCATAATGTGTCGTTCCCACGAGGAGGAGATAGATCACATTTTCAGCCGTTTTGCCTATTTTCGACACACAATGGACAGACTAATGGAACTATTTCAGGTACGCTTGCAGCTAAACGACGGATTTTTGGTGTGGGTTTTGCAAGCCATGGATACCTCCATTAGCCCACAACTAACAGGACTATGAAGACTAGCAATAGTCACGTTAATATGGCAAATATGGCATACGCGGAATTCGATCATATTTGAGGAGGCGGCATGCTCGATGGAGAGCATTAGAACAAATGTGTGGGCGCTAATGCAGGAGGCGGATTGCAAAAACATGGGGCACATGCACAACAACCAGTTTGACCTTGGAATCATCAAGGAATTTCGTCTGCAGAATAACCCACGGAAAGCGCCAACAGTTAGATCAGTGCAATGGAGATGTCCAGAAACTGGTACGGTAAAAATCAATGTGGATGAGAGTGCTTCAGGGGCTCCGGGTGTGATTGCGGGAGCTGGAATTTACTGAGATTGCAACGGGGAGTACTTGGGAGGATTTACAATGAAGCATGGCCACGGCTATGCGTTTGAAGCGGAACTCTTAACAACACTTCAAGCCATCAGATTGTCTTGCTTAAATGGTTGGAGGGATATTTGGCTTGAGACAGATTCGACGTATGTGGTGCAAACACTTGAAGGTGGAAATACACAACTACCATGGAAAATCAAACCCCTATGGCAGCAGGTGCAAAAACAACTAGAGGAAATGAGGGTGAGGATAACGTATATCTTTCGCGAAGGTAATGCAGCGGCAGACAAACTAGCTAACATGGCGACAGACGACTTCAGATGGTGGACTACTCCGTCTAACCAAATTAGACCTTGCATGCTTAGAGACTTAAACACTGAGTTTTACAGATTCTCATAATTGTACTCTTAGAGGGGTTCCCTTTTCCCTGATTACGGTTTTATCCCTAAGGAGGGTTTCTGTAACGGGGTTTTTAATGGGGCTCCGGCCTCATGAATGACTTGTATTCTTGGGCTCTTAGGTACTTTGATATATAAGACCAAAGTTATATATATATATATATATATATATAAGCTAAATATGTTAGTTTGTTTGACTTAAAAGATCTACGAAAAAATTCAAGTCCTACCTAATTAAGTAAATGTGTTTATTTTGTCAAAAAAAAGAAAAGAAAAGAAAAGTAAATGAACTTCTAAATGGCTCCTTTTGATGGTCGACATGACTCCTCGACCTTCATGACTCATGTGTGCTTCTATTCACCACCTGGACAAATCAACGATGATCGATCAGATGGTTGTTGACTGATGTGGTAGGACAAGTTGGTGAGGTCACGTTTAAGGTCAACGACTGTTGACTGGTATTCGTTGACCCTAAGGTGTTCTCGTCGTATTCGTTAGTCGTATGAACGGTTTGACGATGTCATACACTTGATCTTAGGAATTGTTGACTGAGTATAACAACTATAATTAAAAATGAAGAGTTTATAGATGGAGTCCGATTCAGAATTGTGGTCTACACATTCGTTTCAAATCATTATCATTATTTTTAATGTTTTAATTTTTTTGTTTTTTATTAGGAGTCCTGAAACCATTAAATCGATAGTTAATCAATGGCTCTACTATGAGTACTATCTTAATTAGAGACTATTAATGATCATATAACAATTCAAATTAAGTTAAAATTGAAGTGTACGTTAAAAATTCTCCGCTTCAAAAAAGTCTTTTACGTTAAAAATTCTCCGCTTCAAAAAAGTCTTTTATAAAGAAATATTACTGAAATATATAATATAGAGACTATTTAACTTCACGTGATACATTCATTACATTGCGGTCACATAACACTTTTTCAATTGCTTTTATGTGGCGTTTTCACTTTTCTACTTGATTTATTTCTAGAAGAGTACTTTCAGTTACATATTCTAGAAGGAGAATAACGTATTGGGCAAGGCCTATTTTCTTTCTGATATGTTTACATTTAATAAGAAACTTTGGAAGACATGATTTATATTGTTAGAAAATAGTGGCCTTATGTTCTATATTAATTGTATTACATGCAACTTCAGCCGTGATTGTGAACACATAATGTGACGTCACTTTAATTGTTAATTTTAGTTTCACACCAAAGTTGGAGTAAGAGATATACCATTGTTCAATAAAACAAAGAAGGGTGATATCGTCTTTTTGCATGCTTGGATTCAGGTTGAAGTTCCTTCGTTTTACAACCCTCTTATAAATGAAAACAACTATGAGCGGCTAAGACCATCTCCAAATGAGAGGCTAATGAACGGTTTTGATAGCAAATGTGGTATAAGACATTTTTAAAGAGACTCTAATTTAGTGGCTAATTTATCACAAATGAATAGTGCGTGACAAATTTGTCTCTACACTTGGCAAACATTTTATATATAATTTTATTTTTAATTAATAATGATGAAGATTTAACATACAAAAATACAATAGAAAATAAAACATAAATACTAGTACAAATTTAAATTACAATAGAAAATAAAATAAATATACTACGAATTTAAATTACAAAATACAATAGAAAATTAACGAAAACACAACAACCACACTAAATTTAACACAATGAACATAAATATAACTAAACAAAGGAAATACAAATTAAATATATATACTACGAATTTCAATAATATTCTGGTAGACCACTTTCAGACTCTCCAATATCACCAAAATATTGTTCAAAAGTGGTGGAGGGATTTTCAGGTTGAGATTGATAAGAATTTTGTCGCACAATTTTGAGTTGTTCATTCCGGAACCATTCACGTCGTACCAGATGAACAATGGTCTCAAAGGTTGTGGACATAATTCTATCAATCCTATTTTGTTCTTTAACCATTCTTTTTTTTTTTTCAAATTCTTCTATGACTTTTTTGTTGTTGTAGAACGTTTGATGTTGCCATTTCTTCTTCAATTTTTTTATTTGCATCTTCATTTGATTTTGCAATACAAGACAAATCTTCTCCTTTTTTTCTTTTCAACTTAGCCTTTTCACTCCTTCTAGTTGCATCTGGGATGATTAACCACCATCATTTTTGTCACTTAAGTAGATTTTGAATTGAGATATTCCTGGAGAAGAAAAAACGGGAGAATCCGACACTGATGCATCTGATTGTAATGATGTCGTATTATTGTTGACTCTCTAACGGTAATTATTTTCCAAATTCACAACATCTTTTATTTTATGCCACACATGATCAAACTTAAATCCCTTCTTATACTTTGAATCTTACATTAGTAAGATCTTTGCTTCATACATTTGTAAAATTTGTATTAAGAAAGTTAATATTGAAACACATACATAGGGATTTTAACAATTAACATTTAAATAAAACAGGAGTATCCACCTACAATATCTTCATTTGAAGCACCACTTGGATTCCGAATCGAAGTTCAATTTGTGCAACACATCCATTCAATTTAGAAACTACGCTTTTGATAATAGTACATGAAATGATCACGAAGTGACTTTGCGTTTCGAGTTTCACTAATGGTGTTTGATAGGGTATTATTGTACTTGTTTTCTACCTGGAACCAAAACGCAAATCCGATTTGATATGCTCCAACAATTGAATCTTGAGAGATGTCAACAAACGCATTACAGAGGTGTACATTTTCTTCAAGTAAAGAATAAGAAGAACCTCGTAATGAAGCCATTGTAGAGAAAAATATTGTAGATATGGTGTACCAATTATGTAGCATAATGTGGTATTTATGTAGAGATTTATATTGCAAATATGTCACTGTAGAAATAGATCTTATTCATTACAGATATGTCATGCATATTTCAATATGTATCGTTTCATCACTTTAAATTCAAAATTTGAACCTGATTTTAATATTTAAATTTGCCATTTTATTTGGAATGGGCTAATTATTGTATTGATGTAACTAGTGTAGTACCCGCGTAGTACCGGGATTAACAAAAAATAATAATCAAATAGTAATAATAAAAATTTAAACATTAAAATTCATTATTTTCAAGTCGGAAATTTGAAGTAATTTGTAATATTGTATCATGTACAAAAAATGCCATTTCACTAAATGGTGTCAATTGACCATTCATAATATTATGAATTATTGAAATGTAATTGCTTAATTAATTTAATTTTGGATAACTTGATATATATCCTAAATTTTATGAGTCATAAAAATTTTCACCTCTTAAGTTTTAGATCCTTGGAACAAAACATTATCAAAATTACAATCACTATTTTTTTTATGTTATAAATAATTGCAGATTAATACAACCTTTAAATAATAAGCCCAACAATCAAACAATGAAAGAAATAAACTACCAAGATATATCTCAAATGATTCTGCACAAACAATCAAACTTTCATTTCAAATTCAATAAGTAAACATATGAAATAACTTCACAAATTTAAAAATTAACTATATAACTATATATGAAAGTTAAGTGAAAAAAGAAAAACATTATCATTTGTACACAAAACAAATTTAAGACAGTTGACAGAATATTAAAAGTGGGTCTAAAAATAACTCCATATTCATATATAAAATAAATCTATTTAAGTGAAAAAAAAAATCATTCACACACATAACAAATTTAGGACAATTGATAAAATATTAAAAGAAGATCCAAAATATACTTTCATTGTGAAATAAAGAGAATTGAAAAAAAAAAATGTACTTAGAAAATCATGAATCATGGGGAAAAAATCAAAATGTTTATATTTAAATAATTTAAATAATGTACAATTAGACTGTGTCTATTGTAAATGAGGAAGAACCAAATAATTTCAAATCTAATGGTAAATGTGTAATGTAAAAGTTAAGAATAAAAGTTAAAAAAAATGAGAAAATAGGACTTCAGAATGCAGTACTGTTCCAGAAACCGAAAAGACTGATTGCAATTTTTTTTGATATAGTTTAAGATTTTAATGAATAAAATTATTAAAACAATTTGAATATAAAATTATTTTTCTAGAATTGTACAAAAAAAAATCAATTAACTTAATTCCGGTCATTACATTTTAATTTTTTTGTTTAATATTCAACAATTTAGATTTTATATTTATTTCCATATAATTAGATTCAAATTTTTTTCCATATAATTTATGTTATAACAATGTTTGACCAATTCTATTAAACTTATAATAAAGGGATAAATATAAAAGAAAATAAATACTTTAAAAAATGACATCATCAAAAAAAAATTACATTATTTGTGCATTACAATTTGACTATCTGTAAATTGATAGTAAATAGAAAATGATGAGGAAATAATTATTTATTTCATGTTGCAGTGGCGTAACCATCGATGACTTTCGCTGCAAAACGAAAACATATAATTAGTTTCGAAATTTTTCCATATAATTTACTTTTATAGCAATGTTTGACCAATTATATTAAACTTATAATAAAGGGATAAATATAACAAAAAATAAATACTTTAAAAAATGGCATATCATCAAAAAAAAAAAAAAAAAAAAATTACATTATTTGTGCATTACAATTTGACTATCCGTAAATTGATAGTACTAAATAGAAAATGATGAGGAAAAAATTATTTATTTCACGTTGCTTCAATGGCGTAACCATCGATGACTTTCGATTCTGCAAAACGAAAACATTAATATTGATTAGAGAAAAAAATTCTGCAAAACGGGAAGTGTTTAATATTGATTAAAGAAAAAAAAAATCCACAAAACAAAAAACAATATATTGATTAGAGAAAAATTTGCAAACGAAACAATGGTATTGATTAGAGAAAAAATAATGCAAAACGAAAACATTGATATTGATTAGAGAAAAAAATTCTGCAAAACGGAAAGCTTTAGATATTGATTAGAGAAAAAAAATCTACAAAACAAAAAACAATATATTGATAAAAAAAACAAAAAATGTGAGAATTGTTGAAATGAAAGTATGCGGAAATTCTGTTTCATTTTGAATTTTAATATTCAAAATTAATATGGATTTTAAGATTATTGATTAAGATTAATAAAAATAATTAATAAAAAGTGAAATTAATGAGAAAAGAGAGATTTTGAAATAGAGAAATTTGAGAAAAATAGATTGTGATATTATTTCTGAAAATGTTTGCAAATAAATGATATTAAGATATCGAGCCGAACTCGGGTTCCTCAACTAATTGACCTCAAGTTCAAAAATTTCGAGTCAAGTTTCAAATTTTGCAATCGAATTGGGTTAATATATATTAACTCACTCATAATTTACACCCTAATTGAGAGTGTTTAAAACAATGGGCTAAAACGAAATTCAGAAAAGAAGTGATGAGCACAATACTCGTGCAAGCGTAATTAAAAAACAAAAAAAATTCTAAATGTCAAATAAAAAAATTAAAATCAACCAACTCATAGACATGCCGAATAAGAGTTGTTCAATAAAACCCCACAATGTGAAAAACTTTTGATACATAGATAATACTACTAATTCCGAAAATAAGAAAAAAAAAATTATAATAATGGTATAAAAAGAAAATAATAAATTACTGAAAAAGGGGGCATTCCGAGAATCGAACTCGGGACCTCTCGCACCCAAAGCGAGAATCATACCACTAGACCAAATGCCCAAGTTGTGTTAGTAATTCCTTGTATGGATATATATTTCTTGTATAGTAATTTTATTTTTTCTCTAAATGGAATCTTTTGAACAAACATTTTTTTTTTAGAAAAATCTTTTTGCACGATTATATATAAACTGTTAGTGGCTGAAATTATCTTAAATAATATAGTAACTCAATTTAGTATTTTTTTGATCAAGAAAGAATATATATTAATGTGGGTATAAGGTATACCCAAAATATTCAATTACAGATTACAAAAATGCTGAGAAGGAGTAAAAACTTGTAGAACATAAGCTAAAAAGACCAACAGGAGCCAGACCCGGTCCTAATGTAAGGCCAACGAGGCAATCGATTCAGGTTCAGAAATATTTCACTTTTTTAGGGGCCCAGAAATATATATATATATATATATATATATATATTACTCCGTATAATATAAAATATCAATATAATTATATAAAGACACATAAAGAGAAGTGCTAAAAAAGTAAAAAGAATTAGTAAATAAGGGAAGGAAAAACTAAGAGAAAAAAGTCTCAATAAAGGCCTAATTCAATTTATATCTTTTAAGTTTTCACTTTACGTTTTAAGTTTTCACTTTACGTCTTAGAGTGCTCAATTTACATAATTCTTTGTCCAATTTATTGAAATTTCAGGCAAATAATTCAATTTACATACTTCAAATTTAAAAATAAAAAAATAATATTAAAAATTTCTAAAAATCTCATTGAAAATTACTCATATAAAAAATAAAAAAAAAATCTAAAATTGTCTAAATAAAAAATTCTAAAAATGTTATTAAATTTTCTAAAAATTATAATAATTATATTAAAAATCTGAAAAATATCTTAAAATCTTAAAAAAACTATTAATTAAAAATTCTAAAATTTATATAAAAAAAATTATATTGTTAGTCCTTTAATTTTTATATACTGTTAGTCCTTTAAAAATTATTTTACATTATGTTTTAGAATAAAAAATATGAAGGGACGGGACCTTTTTTTAAAGTTCGATTAGAGGCCCAAATATTCCTAGGACCGGCCCTAACAGGAGCCTAGACATATGATTGAGTTTGATATCCAGTCCTTAGAAAGAGTAGGTGTGCTTCAAATTGAGTATTTAACTGTCACCCAACTTCATAGTCTTATCTTGAGTTCCTATATAATCTTTATAGATGAAAGCACCTTGTTCCTAAATATTAGTATAACATTTCTCCATTTTCAAATAATCCAAACTACACCCAACCAAATACATAATGCATTCCTCTTTCCATGTTTGCCTCTAAGTAAATTTTTGATGCTAAGCATATTCACCAATGAAACTAAATATAGTGTTGTCGAATGTCGACACGTGTAACCATTTTAAGCCGTCTGTTCAGATTCTATAGCTGTGTTTGCACTCAAAAAATAGATGTTTCTTCCTCTTTTTGTGGCTGCCACACAAAACACGTTGTAGATCGTCGTTTGGTTTGAGGATTCCTCTATTACGAAGGACCATTTATAAATAAAATAATATTTTAATTGATTTATTTAAAATATAGCAAAGACCAATTTTATGATTGACATTTGATTGATGATGCAATTTTAACTAAATTTTGAATCATTTTAATAAGTCATATATATTAAATTATAGGAGTAATTTGTAAACTAAACAAATATTAATACATTTTAGTATATAAATTACTTTTACGAACAAAATAAGAAAATTATTTGATTGAAAAAAATTGGGCCAAAATTACTCTAACTAATGTACCGAGTGACTTCGAATGAATTAGATTGTTAAAGTAAAAAGAAAAAGGAAAGAAAACAACCAAATGTCACCACTTAATAAAAGCAATTTATAAAATTGAAAATCGATCTTTGCATTGAGATTTTGATATGATTAGGACCATGAAATTGAGAACTTTACAGAGTCATTGCTGAAAACTGTAACATGCTTCAAAAAGAAGATTGTGGAATGTCAGATTTTGAAAAATTATGTAAGAATAAAGTAAATCAACCAACTAGTTGGTGGCTGTGGCTTCATGCAATCATGCTGGCAGACAATATGGAATCCAACTATTTTTAAGATGCTTCAATACGAGTATGAAATAAAATTTGAAGTCTAAATTAGATTATTATTTAATTATATAAAATGAATTAAAATTTGATGTCTAATGAAGTCTAAATTTGAAAAATAAATGCGGAAAACAGTAAAATATTTTTTTATTTTTTTTAATTCCAAAGCATTAATACCACATCTAACATTAGAAAAATGTATTATTGTTCACATTCATTACCTCACCAAACACTACAATAATTTAGATTTTGTCTCACACAAACTTTTTTCAACTATTTCCAACGATTTTTTGCTCAAGACAGATAAAAACAAGCAACTCATAAGAAGCTATAGTTTTAATCACTAACTGGAGAAATTGCTGAATAAAGGTTGTAAGATTTTTTTGTTGGCTTACTATGATTATTTAATGACAGATCATGCATATAATAATAAAAGTTTTTTTTTTTTTTTTCTGGTGGGGGGATTTAAATCCTTTGTGTATGTATTGGCCCATTTTGCACTTAATACAGCTAGCATTGATGATATTCAATATTAATTATTTTGGATCTTCATTAAAAAAAATTGTTTTAAGAGTCTTGGTATTTGATAGGACAGACTAATTTAGGGGACCAATCTCACTGTCCACTTACGGAGACCCCGTTTAAAGCCATAGTTTTACTCTTTGTATGAACTAACCCCATAATTTGGGAGACTAATTTGCACTTAGAGATTTAGAAGCAAATTTTTTTGATTAACCTCATCATGGGCCACTGTTTTATCATAGCAAATTTCAAGGCAGATTGCTACAATTATTATCATTCATTTTATTTTACTTTTGCATTTAGTACACACGATACTTGTCTGGCAATAAAATTTGCATCAATCTCTCTCATTACTTATTTTGATTTTGGAATTGCAATTTGAATTTTAAAATTATTGTCCAACAATTAATTTTGTCGTGGCCCTCCACCCTTTTCACTCATATGGTCCCAATTCATGTTCAAAACTTAGAGATATAATTATGTCTATGTAACTTTGTGTGAAATATCTTAGAGACATATTCTCAAGCCCAAATTAATATTAATTCTTTTATCATAGTAACACGCTTCATGTATAATAACAACCACAAATGCGACTTCAATTATGTTTCAAGTAACAATTATTATTAAGTTATATACTCCATAATGCAACTAATCCCAATTAAAATTTCTTGAACCGACTAAACACTTATCCTCATAACAACCTAAAATGCTATAACTTGCTTGATTTGGGAACCATTATGAAATCAACCAAATTATTATTATTATTATTCTCAATCAAGAAGTAATGGATTTTCCACATTATTTCCTCATTTATCTATTATTTATAAATAAATAATAATTTCAAATCCGTGTGATAGCGTTCTTTTTCATCCCAAAAACATTTTCATTTGTTTCAATACTACATTTCTTTCTTCAACTTTTAAAAACGCTTGAAACACTATCAAATTAATATTTCGAGATTATAGTTATTTTTTTGTGCACCAATTATACCATTAATTACGAAACAAATAAATAAAACGTGACTATCATCCTAATATTAACTGAAATGTGGTGAGTACATTCAGGGCGTTTCAATTAAGTTTCTCCAAAAGTAAAAAATAGTTTGAATTTTTCTTTAAGTTGGGACCAAAATGAGTGGCATATACTTTGCAATGATAAATTGCTCCATAATTGGGAATGGACACTAGTCTCTAGTTCTCACTCGTCACCAATATTTCTCTCTCCAAAACCCCCGCTTCTCTCTCTCTCTCTCTCTCTCTACAATTCATACAAATCAGCTGAAGAACACACGAGTTTACTCTAGAGTATAGCCATGGCGTTTGCAGGTACAACTCAGAAATGCATGGCGTGTGAGAAAACTGTTTATCTGGTGGACAAGCTCACTGCAGATAACAGAATCTACCACAAGGCTTGTTTCAGATGCCACCATTGCAAGGGAACACTCAAGGTTTTTTCTTCAAAAGTTATTGCATCAATTTTCTTCATTTATACTTAAATTATTTTGATTGATCTGCAAATATTTGCTTCTGTGATAGTAGTTTAGAGTTAGATCTTGAAGCTGAGACTTGAGGTTTCAGAGATTAGATACACTTTCAAATGATAGGGCAGGGCAATCTTGAATGAATTAAGAAGATCAATTTGCATTTTGTTTTCTTCTTAATTCAATGTAAAGAATTCCACAACTTAATTGAGATTCGTCAGTCAATTGATTGTAGTTGTGTTGGATCTGTTTGAGCATGGTAGGGGTAGGGGTAGGGGATATATTGGATTGAATGTGAGTTAGAGTGTTGGGATATAGGGGTTAGCTATAGCCTATAAGTATAACCTCCATTGCTTAAACATGATCAAGATTGAAGGGTGTGAATTTGTTTTTAACCAGCAAGTAATTAGAATAGGTAGATGAGATGAGGCATTCTTTAATGATCACAGAATGCCTAGATCCACGTGCCCGCCGAGTAATGTTGGAGGCATGAATCGACCCGATCCAGGCCCGAAAGAAAGAAGCCAAATTCTCGTTCTGTTACTTTTGTCGTAGTAGGCATATTTTTTTTCAAAAATATCTGATAAGTTTTAGTCGGTCATCTTATGGGATAATGAGTAGGGTTGATATGGATAGGGACATGTCTATCATATGCCTAATTTTTTAAAGAAGCAAAGTAAAATTATACACATGAATATGGGCCTCCATTCTTCTCTTGTCTCCTTCATCACCACTACCAAAACTTCTCTCAAACAACTTTGAGTAACTGTTGTTTCATACAAGATTAGAAAAGAAGGGGATTAAAGTTATAGTAATTGTGAGTGAGGAATAACACAAGGCCCCTTATTCCTTGTCGAAATAAAAAAGCCGGGTGCCCTTGGAAAGGGTTTCAAAAAACCGGCTAGCCCAAAACCCACCTCACAATATAGTATCCTCCAAAGTAAATGGACTCAGACTGTTAAGCTATATCTATAATCTTCATTTTCACTGCCATTTCAATCCAAGATGAGCAAACTTGAGTAATGAATTAAGGGCAAAGTTTTTGCATATCTAATAATAATAGAATTTCGTATTGAGTAACAAATTATATGCTGCTTAACTACAGCTGGGGAACTACAACTCTTTTGAGGGAGTTCTCTACTGCAGGCCACACTTTGATCAGCTCTTCAAGAGAACTGGCAGTTTGGACAAAAGCTTTGAAGGTACTTTAAGAAAATTTTGAATCCTCTTCATGTATTTTTATTCATATCTTCTTACATTAATGGCTATGATTCTCATCAGGGACACCTAAAATTGTGAAACCGGAGAAACCTTCCGACTTTGAGGTAAGAAAATTCTTATGGTTGTTGAAATACGAGTTTGTTTCACACATTTTGCATATGACCTTATAATCTTCAATCTAATCTAAATCTTGCACTTGGGGGAAATAAATATATCATTAAGAAAGAAAAGAAAAGAAAAAACACCTAAATCTTGCACTTGGTTATTGTACGCAGAAACCAAATGCTAATAAAGTTTCAAGTATGTTTGCTGGAACGAGAGACAAATGTCTAGCCTGTAAGAACACCGTTTATCCAACAGAAAAGGTAAAACTTGTTAGTCATTTAAATAAATTCGAACAATTCCTCAATTAAAATTACAAACTTAGGAGATTTGTTTTGTAATTGGACAATGCTGCTTGAAATATTAACAGGTTTCTGTGAATGGAACGTCGTACCACAAGAGCTGTTTCAAGTGCAGCCATGGAGGATGCACTATTAGTCCATCAAATTACATTGCACACGAGGGCCGTCTTTATTGCAAACACCACCATATTCAACTTATCAAGGAGAAAGGCAACTTGAGCCAACTAGAGGGTGAAAACGCCAAGAATTCTCAAACAATAGCTCCTTAAATCACACATCAAATATATCTATATCTATATATTGTCTAGTTGTATTGTCGTGTTTGTTTATCTTCTTTGAGTTGAAGTTGGTCTAGTTTCCTGCAATCAAGAATGAGTAGAAACTTTCTGAGTTTTGAATTTATGTGTATGATGGATTTTGATAAAGTTGGATGTCCAATATGAGTATTCAGGGAGGACTGGATTATGTTGTAGTTGAGCGTGATTTTTCGTCTTGTTTTCAAGAATTTGAGGTGTGTAAACTCTTGATCAAGTTTGATATAAAATTTATTCTCCATTTCTAGTAAAATGGGAATGCTCTGGAGACCATTTCATGTATTACCTTCAAACATGATGAAGGTATTATCGATAATTTCATTTAAGTTTTTTAATTACTTGCGGACTTGATTAGTAGTTAGAGGAAATCGAGAAAGTTTGCATAAACTTCACCTTCACATTATCTATAATTTTACATAATATATCTACTTTTAAACTCATTGTGTCAATGTAATTTGATTTTTATGTTTATGAAATTATCCTTCATTCAAAACTTTAATTATTACTCCACTTCCACCCCTTTTGTGTCCAAGCACATGTAAAAACTTTTATGAGATGAACTAAGTACCTTTTTTTTTTTTTCTTTTGCACAAAGCATTTTGCACTACATTTTCACATTAGTTTTCAATGTTAATACTGAATTCTTACGAAGGAAATGTGGTTAGATAGCTAAATTGGTGAGTAAAAATGAAAAGGAAAATAAAAGTCATATTTTTCGATGTTAATACTGATTTTTTACGAAGGGGATGTGGTTTGATTCACTAGTCACTACTACTACAGTGGAAAATAAAATTGATAGGAAACTAACAATCAATATTTTGCCCATGACTTCATATGATTGTTTCCCACAATTATACAAAACTGGGTTATTTGGTTACCCAAAATAATTTTAAAATACAGCAGAATCACTTTTATTTTTAGCATAGTGTATTTCATCCCGTACAGCTGTAGAGTATTAGTCTTTTCAAAATTATTTACACTGTTTGACAGATACAATTTTTAAAAAAAGTAAATTGAGTGGCTGGTGAAATTATTTACACGGTTTGACAGACACAATTTTTAAGAAAAAAGTAAATTGAGTGGCTGGTGATATAAAATAAAATAGGGATATTTTAAGTGATTTATGGTGAGATGTAAAATAAAAGTAAATAAAATGATATTGAGAAGGATTAGTGTCCAAATAATGAAAAGTGTGCACCGAATGAGTATTATTAATCAATTATTGATGGTTATAGACAGAACCTTAAAATAAAATAAAACATTTTTTTAACAAGGATGGTAAAGCTTACACACCCACGTCAAATCATTAATATGCAAACAAAAATTTCAGACTTTTTCACCAGTCTTCTGCAATTAATCTCCCTTTTCTTCTGATATAATTTTCACACTCCTGCACAGACTGTGCGAAGAGAAAGTGATCAGAAATTTGAATTGTTGAAGGGTTTCATTCATTTCGTTTTTCCAATTTTTAGTTTGGGAGTGATTCATGGCGAGACCTGAAGACTTGCCGCCAGACTACGTTTCATTAGCGCAGCTGAAAGAGATATGGCTGAAGAAGAAAGAAGAAGAGAAGAAGCTAAAGGAAAAAGAAGAGGAGGAGAAGAGAAAAATGGGATTGACTGATGGGAAAGGAAAGGGGAAGGAGATAATCATCGGTGGGTATGAAAATGTAGAGGGGAATAAGAAGAAGTCGAATGGTTCATATTTCAGGAAGCCGGAATCTGCGGGGAATGAGAGAATCATAAAGGAAGTGGAAAAAGAAAAAATATGGGTTGAGACAGGGGCGAACTATGGAGTGAGGGGGGGAATTCCCGATGGAAAGAGAACTGGTTTTAAAGGAAGAAATGGGGGTTCATATGGTAGGGGTAGATATAAGAGTGGAGAAAGAGTTTATGAGTTGAAGAAAACTGAAGGGGCATCAGATTTTGGAGGGGGAATGTTGGGTGATAAAGGGTACAATAGGAAAGAGGGGGAAAGAGGGAGAAACAATGGTGGATATCTGAATAGGGATTATAGATTGAAGGAGGGTAGTGATGCTGTTTTGATACGAAATGGAGTCACACCAGAGACGGTGAAGAAGGAAGAGTATGAGATTAGGGCAGTTTTTAGTGAACGGAGAAACAATGGTGGATATATGAATAGGTATAGCAGATTGAAGGAGAGTAGGGATGTTGTTTCTAAAGGTAATGGAGTCGAAACAGAGATGGTGAAGAAGGGAGGGGAGGAGATTGTAGAGGTTTTTGGTGAAAGAGGGAGAAACAATTGTGGATTTCTGAAAAGGGATAATAGATTGAAGGAGAGTAGGGATGTTGTTTCTAAAGGTAATGGAGTCGAGCCAGAGATGGTGAAGAAGGGAGAAGATGAGATTGCAGAGGTTTTCGTTGAAAGAGGGAGAAACATTAATGGTGGAATTCTGAATAGGGATAATAGATTGAAGGAGAGTAGGGATGGTGTTGTGAAGAAGGGAGACGATGAGACTGTAGAGGTGTTCGGTGAAGGAAGTGGCTCAACAGAAAGCGGTGGAAATGGGTACAGAGGGAGAAACAAGGCAAAAAGGGGAGGGAGAAATGTTAAATACAAGGACAGGAAGGAGAGTAGAGACGCTGTGTTGAAATTTGAGACTGAGAAGAAGGCAAAGGATGAGATTGTAGAGGTTTTCAATGAAAAATGTTGTTTAAGTGGAGATAGAAATGGTGACAAAAGGAGAAACGAAACTAATGAGAATAGAGTTGAAGGGGAGGACTTGAGTGATTATAGGGTGGCACTCAAGAGTAAGGTGGATGATGGGGTTTTAAAGGTGTTGAGTGTGGAAAACGGTGAAAAGGAGAGAGAGGGAAAGAGGTTTAAGACTCAAAGATATGGGAAATCGAAGAAGAGGGACAATAGGATTAAGGGGAGTAGAGTTGTTGTGATAGATAATGAAGTGGAATTAGAGACTGAGAAGAAGGGAAAGGATGAGAGTTTAGAGGTTTTCAATGAAAAATATAGAAATGATGATGAAAAGAGAAACAAGACTAATGTGAATAGAGTTGAAGGGGAGGGCTCGAGTGGTGATAGGGTGGCACTAAAGGGTAAGGTGGATGATGGGGTTTTAACGGTGGGGAGGGTAAGAAATGGTAAAAATGAGGGAGTGGGAAAGGGGTGTAGGAGACAGTTTGGTGAAAGGAAGTATAATAGGTCTAAGGAGAGTAGAGATGCTGTTTTGATGGGTAATGAATTGGTCTTAGAGACTGAGAATGCAAAGGATGATAATTCAGAGTTTTTTCATGAAAAAAATGATGATGGAAAGAGAAACGAGACTAATGGGGATAAAGTTGAAGGGGAGGGCTCGAGTGATGATAAGGTAGCACTCGAGAGTAAGGTGGATGATGGGGTTTTAATGGTGGAGAGTGTGAAAAATGGTGAAAAAGAGAGAGTGGGAAAGGAGCATTGGAGACATTTTGGTAAGAGGAATTCAGGGCATAACAGATTGGGGAACTGGATGGGATATTTTGGTGAGAAGAGGCATGTGAGGTTTGAAATATCCAAGATTCAGCTGAAAATGGAACGTGGGGGTGCTATGATGTGGGTGAAAAAAGAAGAGAAATCGGGTGATGATGCTGCTGGCTCCTCTGGTAAGTGGTAACCATCTTTTTTACTATCCTGATTGTGAATAAATTTACTAAAATTTTTGTCTTATTTCTGCATCTTGAGTATGCTTATGAGTACTTGTATAGTGATATTAATAATGATTGAATATAGAAGGTGTTAAATGTCGGTTATTAAGAGTCTTCAAAGATTCATGTACGTACTAGGATTGCTTTAAGGATGAGAAGAATCGATTTTGGCAATGCAATGGGGGGAGGGGATTGGTTGTATTTGCAAAGGACATAATTTCTTGTCGTCGAGTTTGAAAATGCAACCTATCATCTAGTATGCTATATAGAAAATTGCTGGTAAAGAAAATTTCAAGTGTGTATATATTACGTGTGTGTATATATGCTATATATAAAATTGCTGCTAGAGAAATAGATTGGTTTAACTTGTGCTCCTGTATATATTATGCTAAGCATTTTGTTGGAAAAGTTATCGGTTATTTTCAATATATATCTTTCTTCAGGTGTTCAGCACATCGAGAGTAACTGAATTCCAACCAATCGAGCTTTCTGGAATGATCATGTTTACAAGAATAATGACAGTTGAAATTTCTGGCAAATTTATTCAGCTGCAGACGGGGTCCTTTCGTTTCTCAGCATGAAGTGTAGTCTTGAGACGTGCTCTTTTCTGCTTGTAATGAGGTTTCAGGTGCATCTCAGCGTGCCTCATTCTTTTAAAAACAGAAAATATGGAATGAAAATGTCATTTTACGTTTTATTTTATGATAGTTTCATTTGGACTGGGGTAGACTGAGAACTGCGCTGTTTCTTCACCCTTTGTAAACATTTTGTCATTAAGTTCGATTCTTTCCTTTATTTGCCTAGATAGTTTCTGATTTGATGGATTTGTGCTGTAAATTTCAAGCCCTATGATTTACTAATGGTGTTGTTATAAGTTCATCCTGTGATGCATTTGAAATCTATAGCTTTTATTTGTTTTTGAGTGATTTTGTTCATTACACAACTTAAATGTCAAAATAAATGGATGAAATTCAAATTTTGAATTTATGTTTTGCAACAGCTGCTTTTTTTCTATTGGATATATTTCACAGAACATGGTTCATAATAGAAGGAACAAGCTGAATCATTCGATCAAAAATTATTTAATTAATTTGGACTTTTCACATAACCTGCAAACTTGTTTGTGTCATGTTTTCCAGTTTTTGTTATACGATCAAAGTTTCTACTACCTTAATTTGAATCTTCTTTCTTAAACATAACATCGAATTATACATAAACAAATCCCCTAAAAAGTTTTAAACTGAATTTACACTGTATGTAATTAGATCAGCAGACTCAGAATCAAATGATTCCCTCAAAATAATAAAAGCAAAATGTCATTTAATTCCCACTGATTATCATGAATATATTCAAAAAGTTATATAATCATGAACCTGTTTTCACACCTTTTGTAACGGTTCAGGTTTTAATCTCCAATTACTACTTATTTAAACCCCATTTAACATTTTGGTAACTTACATATCATTGCAAGATTGCATCCACATTCAAATTCTACATAACAAGAACAAGCCAAAATAACAAGATTTCTATTTTTGTGAAAGCTAAACTCTGAGCTTGCTTCAAATAATGTCTTGCAATAACAACACAGGTGAAGCACCGCCATCACCACCACCACCTCAGCCACCTCCGGTGCTCGAACAGCTCCCCGGAATCCAGTACTGCATCAATAGTCCACCACCTCTGAGTTAGTTCTCATACCTCAATAATAACCAATACTAAAAGTGGGACTTAATTTATTTGTTTGGATTTATTTACATTTCTATTTTTGTTAAATGCAGTTGAAACAATTTTGTTGGGGTTTCAGCATTATGTTCTGGCACTTGGTTCAACTGTCCTGATTCCAAGTTTGTTAGTTCCTCACATGGGTGGTAGTGATGTAAGATTTTTTCATTTTAGTTGTACGGAATCATGTCATCATCGGTATCCAGTTGACGTATTTATAATTTGTTGGATTGCAGAAAGACAAGGCTAAGGTGATACAGACATTGCTCTTCGTCTCGGGGATAAACACTCTGTTGCATTCGCTTTTTGGTACGAGGCTGCCATCAGTCATAGGCGGCTCCTACGCGTTCTTGATTCCTGCAACCTCCATTCTTAATTCAAGACGATACGAAAAGATCCATGCACAAGAGCAGGTGAATTAATTGTGTAAGTCCCTTTTCTTTCTTTGTTTATGCTAGTTAAATTCTTTTTTTTTTTAATCAGAGATTTGTGGAAACAATGAGGGAAATACAAGGTGCTTTGATCTTGAGTTCATGTTTCCAAATGATGATTGGATTCACTGGTTTATGGAGAAACATAATGAGGTACGTCGTTTTTTCATGAACAAAATTTTAGTCTTGTTTCGAGTTTGATTTGATTTGATCCTTATATTTAGTGCAATATATGGTGTTTAGGTTGTTTACACCTCTATCGATTGTTCCGTTGGTTACTTTCACTGGGCTCGGGTTATACAATCTTGGCTTCCCACAGGTAAAATCTTTTTAATCGAATCGTGTACCTGATCAAATGCAGAAATTCATAACATTAACATGAACATGAATGTCCTCTTGTTGTTAGATTGCAACGTGTTTTGAAGTTGGGATTCCAGAGTTTGTTTTGATCCTTACGATCTCACAGGTAAACGCCTCATTTCTGCTGCTAATAGTCGACTAACTCGTAAATTTCTGATTTTCTCAACTTAGACATGTCACCACTCCTTTTACAGATTTTGACAAGATTCATCAAGTTAAAGAGGCCAGTTTGGGATAGATATGCATTGGTGTTGTCTTTTGCAATCGTGTGGATTTACGCAGAAATCCTAACACTGAGTGGTGCTTTTACGAAGCCTCAAAAGCTCAGCTGCCGCACTGATGGTTCAGGGCTCATTCGCTCCGCTCCTTGGTACGTATTACCATGAAATAATGTCATTTTGTATGAAGCTTAAGTTGATTAAGTTGTATGGTTCAGGTTATATGTGCCATATCCATTCCAATGGGGGCCTCCAACTTTCAGAAATGCTGAAATTTTCACAGCAATCGTTGCTTCATTTGTTGCAGCAACTGAGGTCCTTCCTTTACTATCTATATTTCTATTTGTGCCCCTTTTCATACATTATAAAGATACCAATTTGTGCGTTTTTGGTAGTCCTCTGGTTCGTTTATTGCAGCAGCTAGATACGGCAGTGCAACGCCCGTCCCACCTTCAGTCATCAGCCGTGGTGTTGGTTGGTTGGTATGAACTAATACCTTTTAGTATAACAAACAATACCATTTGTCCATTATCTGATGAATACTTATGCATGTTATTTAGGGGTGTGGGACTTTGCTGAATGCCGTTTTCGGGAGTGTCACTGGCTCTACAGCAATCGTGTAAGTATCTGATCCTACTTGTGCAATAAAAACACGAGGTATATTACTTCGTTCGTGTCTTACCAAACGTATGCATACAGAGAAAACGCGGGGCTGTTAGCCTTAACAAAAGCTGGGAGTAGAAGAGTGATTCAAATATCATCACTATTCATGATTCTCTTCTCCATTTTAGGTAATATATATTCTACATTTACCCTTTATGCATAATTAAAGAGACTTGCATAAGAGTGATTAATTTCAGGCAAATTGGGGGCTGTTTTTGCTTCCATACCTCTACCAATCATGGCGGCATCCTACTGCATCTTCTTCGGTTACGTCTGTACGTTATTCTTCGTCCCATAATATTGCCTAATCACCATACATACTACACTTTGTTAATGCATGATTCTGCTATCTCAAATGCAGCATCTGCAGGGCTAGGATTTCTTCAATTCTGCAACCTTAACAGCTTCAGAACAAAGCTGATACTAGGATTTTCCTTCTTCATTGGACTTTCCGTACCACAATACGCAACACAACATCATCTCACGTCCAAAACTCACACCCCTTCCGGATGGGTACGTACTTGCATCACATCAACAAACCTCGTTTTTTTTTTTTTTGAACGACGACTTCCATTCTTTCTTTGCGCGCAGTTCAACGACACGATGTGTGTGATCTTCATGTCCCACGCGACTGTGGCTGCTGCCGTTGCAGTCATACTAGATTGCAGCCTAAGTTATGGCACAGATGAAACTAGGAAAGACAATGGCTCTTATTGGTGGGATAAATTCATGGTTTATAACAAGGATGTTAGAAATGATGAGTTTTATAGGTTGCCTGGGAAGCTCAATTCCTGTTTTCCATCTTTCTAACTTTTTTCAACAATCTCTCTAGACTTTTTGCATCTTCCATCAATGTGTTAGTTCAATTTTCTTTGAGTATTAGTATCAGAATGCTTTGATTTTGTGTTCTATTATATATCTGAATGCATTGTTTTAATTGTCATGATCCGATCACCAAATTCATCAACAAGGTTTAAAAAAAAAAAAAAAAAGCATATGCTACACATTTTAAAAAATATTTTTTTACCCACCTTTTTTTTTACCAGACGATTTTTTTTTTTGGATAAACAAAATAGAGTATGTAGATTGGTAAAATGAAGTGCACCCAAAAATATGTTAGTACACCAACAAAATCTAAAATGAGACCACCAGGAAAACGACAACACTTTGTTAACTTGAGCTACCTAATTACACAAGTAACTATATATAATATGTGGTATATATTTCATTCATCATAAAATTCATTTAGTCATATATAACGATGAATATTCCAAGGGGCCAAATGAGATTAAGATATCACATGATTTGTAGCCGGATTGCCTCTTAAAGCAATAATAGTATCACACGCTCTCTTTTAATACAACAAAATAATATAATACTCTTTTGTATTCAAAATATATGTAATTTTAGATCAATTCATGCATATTAAAAAAAAAAAATTGTGTTGATGTTACTCTATTGAAAACCTTTAATTGGTTTTAATATGATATGCAATATTAATGCACAATGCAATATCCCCTCAAATATAGGAACCAAATCTCGTGGTTCAAGTACAGGTCAAATGGAGGTCACCGAGATAATACGAACAAGAGTTGATCTCTTGTGTTTAGTGTGCACGGTGCATACTAGTCCACATTTTCCAACCAGGTCGATTTATATATACAAATAACATTAATTATTTTAATAAAATAGATAGTAGCACCATGGTTGCAAGTGTCTTTGATAAATGTGAGGTGAGAGAGATATATTGAGCCCAAAATAGGATAAAGAGAGAGAGAAAAAATATTAAATAAAAACTCATAAATTGTTGGATTGGACGGTCAGGACGGGTAAGATATAGGGACAAAAACATATGTACGAATCATAATTTGATGTGTAGGGTGTATTTGAGACTTTTCCTATCACAATGCAATTATTAAGTGATAGTAAGTTTTCTTGTTGAACCAAACTCACAAAATATGTAACTTGAATTTTGTTTCAATTGCTGAGACTGTTTCATATATTTATTTTATGCAATGAATATCATTTTTCAATTAAAAATAATGTATAATGTGAAGGTAATATTGTATACCACTTAAAGAAAAAACAACTGTATAAAAAATATCACTTTAAAAGTAAATTACTAGCTAATATATGTTCTACCTATCTCAGATTTGAGAGGATAATAATACTACTATTTGCAAGTTTTGTACTAGACTAGAAGCCTTGAGCATTTAATATAAGGGCCAAGAAAGTGGGAAAAAAACAACACAAGAAATATGATTGTAAGATTGATATGGGGCCAAGAGACTCACAAGAATCTCTCTAGCTAATATTTGTACCATTCAACAATTCAAACACAAAAAAAGTAGAAATAAAGATAAAAATATATTTTGTGTTTTTATGGATGCAAATTTTGCTGAGCTGTCACCAGTCCCCAATATATGCAAATTAGCTACGTCCACTCGTACATACACATTCTGATGCCTTTACATTATTCACACTTTTACTCTCACTCTAGCTATTTGTCTTTTTGTTATATTTCAATTTCTACTCCCAAATCTAATTATGCTCTCATGATCTTGGACCATTTACTAAAATAATTATAACTAAATAAAATGTTTAACAATCTAAGTTGAATATGAGACCTTGCCTTTTGGACACGTTTAATCAATTATAATTAAACATTCACATGTTTTATGTGATGGAAGAAAAAACAATGGAATATCATTTAAGTGTAAAAAATACTTGATCGTCCCACTATTATTTGTAAACTTTTCTCTTTTAAACGTTTCACTATTATTTACATACACAAATAAAAAAATCTTAATCAAATCCTTTATCTTCACAAATTACAATATAAATTTATTTATACTATGTATTATTATTTTTTCACTCTTAAAAATAAATTTCTCTTTATTAACTTTATTGAATAGACTTATTTGTCTCTCATTTGCACTTTATTCTTCAAATTTATATCACTATTTGTTTGCAAATAATTATAAAACTAAGGGAGTATCACTTTTCGATCAAAACAATATAATTTCTTTTATAATTATAAGAGGAAAAAGTACAAGACCCATGTCGGTGAATTTAACTTCCCAAATTCAATGGACTTTTTTTCTCTCATTTTACATAAATTGTAAATTTATTTGATTTTTACGTTTAGGGGGAGGATATGATTTGAGAAGACATTTTAAATGAAAGATTTAAAAATACATGACATTTTAATCCAAATAAGTAAAATGAATTTGAATTATGACTCTCAAATAATTTTATCTTCTATAAATAATTTTTTAATATGATTAAAGCATGTGATGGGAGCATTCCTAAGATAATGACCTACTGTCAGATTAAGTCGCACACGCACATAAAATTGAAATTTTAATTTTTTTTTATTTTTTAACTTTGTTCACGATTAATACTAATTAAGTTAAGAAAATGAATGGAGTTGTGGCCGCCAAAACCTTCCACACTCTGGTTATGTAACTTTAGTCTTAAAGCAGCGGAATATTATATATATACGTACATTGAATGAAATATTATTATAGTCACATTGACAAGACTTTGAATTACTATATTAGGATAAGTTGAACCTGCCTCAAACAATGGTTGATTGTGACAAATTAAGGGCAAGGGCGGTTCTCTTTAATTTTAATATACTACGTACCGTCCAGTCTATAGTTAATAAGTACGAAATATAATTATTTTAACATAAATTTTAATAAACACTAGTTATTTATATACCGTATAAAGTATAGGTGTAATATTAATATATTGAATAAATAAATATTTTTATTTATATATATAAGTTTGAATATTAAGTTGTTAAAAAGTAAATTTAACTTATTAAGTTTGGACGGGAGTATTATACAGTGATGTGTTGAAACCTAAAAGGTTTAGAATTGTCAAGACTATTTAATTGCCACCTAAAATGCCAAGAAGTATCATGTTATCATGCATTCCCCCACATGAGAAGGTGACCACAAAGTTGACATGATTAATTGGTGGTTGTACAACTAGAAAGGGATAATGATTAGATTAGATTAGAGGTTTAAATGAACAGAGTCGTATAGTGTTTTCTTTTTTTATTTTTATTTTTTAATAGTAGGTAGGAGTATTATCTTTAGACTTATTTATTTACGTGGTGTTTAAAGCTAGACTCCAATGGGAGTTGGGACACTAGAATAACCTCTCTCTCTCTCTCTCTCTCTTTTTTTTATTTATTTATTTAAGTTTTGGTTTACCTAAGAAGTGATTCTAACTATTTTAATGATTTAATCGAGTTTGAAAACAAGCCCGCTTCCATTCGACCCAGTTTGTACTAGTTTTATCTAATCAACTTTGATAAATTTGATATTTTTAACTTATCAAACTATAATTTGAGTAGAATTTTTTTTATCTTACTAAAAAAAATTAAATATAGACATATATGTGCTAAAATGAAAATTTAGATAATGATTTTTCAAAGCAAGGACCTAGCTAGGCCTAGAAAGGTGATTTGTGAGAGTTCTTTAAACAATTGAGTGGTCAAGTACTCAAGTGAATATATTGAGTCAAAACTTTCATAGAAGCTTTATCATGTACTTCCTCCTATTCAAAATATGGGTCATTCTAAGCTTGTGCATATATATTAATAAAATAAATTATTTCTCATGTTGTTACCCTTAATGATTGTAAATATTTAGTGAGTTTAAAAGAAATGCAATTAATTTGCATTAAAAAGTGTAAAACGTCATATAATTTATATAAAAAAAACGAAATGTCAAAATAACTTATATTAAAAATAGGAAGGAGTATTGTTTAATGTACAAAATATCACTATTTAGTGATCTGCTAAACATTATTACTTTGTATGCTAGACAATATTATTTTGAAGAAATTAAACAAACTAGTTCGTGTCAACGTGATTCACATAAAACCCTGGGCCACACTTATAATATTATTGTGGGAAGGCTTTTTTCATGCATAATTTGGAGAGGGACATTTGGATGTAGACATGGATTGTTGTGATTGCCATTCATTCATTCAATTGATCAAAGAAAAAGATGGCAAGTAATGTCCTCTTCTATGAGGAAGCTAGCTAATGAATGGAAGATTTTAAAAGTTATGAAAATATATGTACTTGGACCTTTGTATTTAAAAGGGACCAGTCGATCGGAAACTAATGGAATATAATTATTAAAATTTATAACACTCATGATTAATTTCAAAACTATATATTATTCAAACAATTGAAATATACATTGCTGTGAATTAATGTACTGTATTGTCAAAAATATAAGATTATTACAGTATGGAATTTTTCATCCATATCAGTCTAATAATAGTAACAAACAATTGTGAATTGTCAAATGACAACGTGATCACTTCCATCCAAGAAAAAGAAAAGGTATAAAAATGTCCTCTTATGAAAGTAAGTACTCATGCAAGATTTCAAAATTAATGAAGATCATGTGTTTGTCCTTTTTTACCTCTGCACCCATCAAAATAAAAATGTGCATTGATACGAAATTTGATGGTGAGTTTCGTACTAAATCCACCACCTGCTTAAATCGATTTTACACTCATGTACAAATATTTTACACACGTTTGATTTCATTTCATAATATTTTCCGTAAATACAAATGGAAACTAATTTCAGAAGGTGATTAATTATAAGGAAAAAAGAATTGGAATAAAAATGGATACATGTGAGGGATTAGAGAAGAATTAATTAATGGAACATCGAACATGCAGTGTTTGATTTGGTAGGATTAAATTTGGGATTTTTGCCATATCAAGTAATTTGAAGCAATGAATTAGAGAAGCAGAAAATAGAGTTGGGTGCAGGAATGGCAATGAGGACCATTTTTTTCATATATAAAGAAAGCTCTACTTGCACCTATACTAGCCCTTAGCCCGACAGCCCCTATTATATATATGGAGTATTTCTTTTCTTATCACCATTAATTTCCACCTTCCCAAACCTATGTTATAAATATTCCAGCTGTTATTATATATGAAAGATGAATATATGTTAAGGGGTGTCAAATATTACTTCGAACATGAACAGTGGTTGTGTGTTTATTTTGAGATTTAGAGTAGAATAAGATATAATGTTATGTCAAATCAATTGTATAACCGTGAATGTTGTTGTATTATTATATTAGTAAGATTTACAAGTATTTTTAGGGGTAGATGTAGTTGGAGGGTGTCTATTAGGAATTAATTCTTTCATGATATCAGAGCATAAAACACACGTCCACATATCCTGGATTCAATTCCTACTGAAAGCAACTCCACTCATTTAAATGGTTCACTCGATGGGTCTCCTTCTCAAAGGTAAGAGGTGATAATTCGGCTCACGAGTGGGGGAGAGTATTAGGAATTAATATACAAGAATTAATTCTCCACTTCTCTACAAATTTGAACTTTTAGATAAGACGGAATTCTTTCAGTGTCGATTTTTAAATTCAAAACTAAAATAAGATGAGAGACTTAACAACACACGTCCATCCGGATGAATCCTAAAACGGATTTGGAAGGACATACGCTTAATTACTTTATCACATACTTTTTCTATCTTTTTTTTGAATCCAGCTAATTAAATTCTTAAGAATTAATATTTGGTTGGTAATACTATAAAATTTTATCATTGGAATTATTTAATTTATAGGTAATAATGAAGATAGTTGTGTGTAAATAATTATGTAGTACTAGTACTAGAATATATGTGATCAGAAGCACGCACATGAATGGGCCTATTATCGTATGTATCGTTTTAGTCACCGCTGGCTTTCTGCACATCCTTCCAATGCTCTCTCTTACCATATGGGCCAACACTGCATTGATTGATTTCTAGCTCTTTATAAACTACATCCATTCTACTATATATGAATTAATCAAATCTTCAACATAAATATAATTGCACACTAATTTCATAAAGTCTATTTAATTACTATATATATATATATATATATATATATATATATATATATATATATATATATATAGTTTGGTGATAAAAGAAAGGACACGTCACACAGTAATGAATAATGACATTGCATGTCTTGTTATATTCATGATCAACAACTCAATAAATATATTTTAAATAAACTGTAGAAGATATTTTAAATGTTTATTGGTAGCTAGAAGCAAAATTAAATTCTTGTGTAAAACAGCCTAGGCAAAACTTGTAAGAAAGATTAATATCCAAAATTAAAAGACTCGGAGGAAGAAGAGACGTTTGTTACGATTAGTTCCATCGGACAGGTAACAGTTTTCAGAATCACATTTTAATTATTTTATTTTCAAAAGTTGTGGAGAGTAAATTACCGGACCTAAGATTAGGATTTGGTTGGGAAATTAAAAATATATGTTGCGAGACTTAAATTCATAAGTTAATTAGGCTTGACATTTAATATCCGCGGAGAAAGCACGTTTGTTGGTTTGTTTTTTCCCTTTTGATTCAGTTGATAGTTGTCACGATAGAGATACATGTGAACAATCTAATTACTCTCAGCTATATGCATCTGAGCTTTCTTTTTCGTGTTAATTTCATATATCATCAAAATGTGACATCACTTTTTTGTGCAATTCTTTCCATACAGCTGTGCCCCAAAACTAATTACATGTGAGATCCATCGATACAATAAAATTATTTATTAAAATTCTGGGTTATAAGTTTTTTTTTTTTTTTTAAATTAGGGAAATATATATTACTTCAGTAGCTCTTCCATACATGTGTTACAACTATCATTTTCCATGGACCTCTTTCTCTCTCCAAAAATATATAAGGCCAAAGTAACCTAGACAACTGGCAACTTTGATTCTTCTTTAAACAGATGTATATTATTAAGTCCAAAGGATAGAGCCAAGGTAATAATATTATTTGGTCTCACATAATTCTCCTCTTCTTATAAATAGAAACAAATTATATATCACACTTCTATACCTCTACAATTATAATTCTCTATCTAATTTTTTTTTTTTTTTTAAATCAATTCTGCTAAAATGAATGTTTCGACGTCTGAATGTAGCAGCGGCTGCGAATCAGGATGGACGACGTACTTAGATCAATTCTCCGACTCCACCAATTCGAAGAACACGAGGAATTATGTTCAACAAAATTATGAAGAAAAGAGAGGGAATTATGTGAATGAAGACGATGAAATGGTATCAGATGCATCATCAGGGCCTCCTAATTTACGTGTGGGGCCTCACTATTATGGCTATGCATCTTCAGTTCAAGAAGAAAACATAAAGAAGAAGAATAAGAAGAAAAATAATAAAGCAAAAGATCAGATGATGAAGATGCAACAAAATTATTGTCTCGATGATACTGCTAGTTCTCCAAACTTGCATCAGGTAATTTATTATAAATTAAAAGAAATATTCTTCCATATTTAATTTATGATTAATATTAATTTAATTTCTTTAAATTTGGTGAAATTGTTTTTCAGGACAATGCAGTACTTCCTCCTGATCAAAATCATTACTCAGTGGAACATTTGTCACAAGTATATATATAATATTTCCTGCAATTCATATTAAATTTAGTTATATCTTCTCCTATATATATATTGTAATATCTAATTATTTTCAGGATGAATCCGCATCAAAGAAACGGTTTGGATTCTTGAAATCTTCTGCAAAAGGGAAATCAGGTGCTTATTTGGCTTGATTATTAATTAGTGGAGTAATATTTATTAAGAAATTATTAAAGGTTTTTAGGCCTAAGTTGCATCATGTGTATTTTCAGGAAGTTTTCTGGGAAGAAAAAGGCAGTAATTAAGAAGAGGCAAGAATATTTTCTTTTTTCTGTATATTTTGCTGAACTGAAGAAGGGGGAATCTTGAAGTAAGAGAAAATTGCAGCTCAAATATTCCAAATTCAATCTCCATTTTTTATTTCTTTAATCTTTCTACCTGTTATTTGTTCTTGTCCATGCAGTGGGGAACAACCAAATTTCATAAATGTAAAAATAAAAGTAGAAAAAAAAAATTATAAAAAAAACTTGCAGAAGTATCTTTCATCGGTAGTAGTTGTTGAAAACAACGCATGGAGCTTATGCATTAATAATACTCCTATCAGTTTTCACAGATGAAAAAATTGGAATATTGTTTTATCAATATTCTTAAACATGGTAATTAGAAATTCGTAACTAAAATGGTAGTAATAATTATTATTTTAATATCCCAAAATTAAATTAAACTCCACATCACGTTCACGCAAAGATACGCATCGATTTTTTGTTCTTTGGAAAAAACAAACAAGCACATGCACCAGCATTTTTGAGCAATCTTGTGGGCAGATAATAATACTCCATTTGTATCACTAAAATAGTTTTGGACAAATTTTTCATACAAAATTAGAAGATGCATCATTCTTTTCACATTAAGTATGGTTTTATTTCTAATTAATTGTATGTTACTTTAAACATTTCTTCCAAATTTACCCTTTATATTCCTAAAATGTTTCTTTTAATCAAGGATATCTTATATAGGGATGACAATTTATCCCACCCCATAACTGACTTGCCCTGTCCCGTCATGTGATCTGTAGCGAGTCGACGAGACGGATTTAGATATCTCTTCTGCCCCGCCCCATTTTGAATCGTATATAATATCCATTATTTAAAATTTTCTAACATATACATATAATATATTATTATATTTTTCATACTTACTAGTATATATATTATATTATAAATAATATTTTAGATCATGACCTACTGATAAACATAATTTGAAATATCATATGAAATTGTAATTAATTTTTTTTATTAATATCAACATTTGTAAAAGGTGAAATAAATTAATGAACATGTTTATAATACCATCCATTTGTTTTTCTCAATTGAAATTTTAGTTTTATGTTAAATATTATGTGACCCACAACTTGTAATAGGCGGGAAAGGGTATTAAAGTACTCGTCTCGCCCCCATTATCAGTATAAGATCTGTATAAGGTTGATTGAAGGTAAATATGTCAAAAGGATTGATCTTATATAGAATCAATTCCTTATAAGAAGGAATTGAGTTGACTTGGTCAACTTAAATTTTAAATATTCAAGATTATTGTTAATAAAAATTTTGACTTGATTAATTTTTTTATTATTATTTTTTTTTTTTGTAATTTTTTTTATTGATAATTTTTTTTCGAAATTGTGTGTGTTGAAAAGTGTAAGTTAATATTACTAAAAAGTGTAACACATTTTTTTATTAAAAAGTGTAAGTCACTATAATTAAAAAGTGCAACACAAATTTTAATGAAAAGTATAAGTTATTATAACTAGAAAATGCAAGTTAGTATAACTAGAAAATGCAAGTTAGTATAACTAGAAAGTGCAACACAATATTATTAAAAAGTGCATGTCAATATACTTGAAAAGTGAAACACAATATTTTAATGAAAAATGTAAGTTATTATAACTGAAAAGTGTAACAAAATACGAGTAAAAAGTGTAACATAACATTACTAAAAATTGTAAGTCATTATAACTGAACATATTGTTGAAAATTGTGAGTCACTACAACTGAAAAGTGCAACAAAATACGACTAAAAGGTGTAGCATAACATTACTAAAAAGTGTAAGTCAATATAACTAAAAAATATTGTTGAAAATAGTAAGTCACTACAACTGAAAAGTGCAACAAAATATGTGTAACATAACGTCACTAACAAGTGTATGTCATTGTGAAAATTGTTAAATATAAGAGTTGAACATTAGACCTCAACATAAAAAAGACTATTCTCAACTGTTTAAGCTACGTAAATTATCATACATATTTTTCGCGTATTTTATATTTATTATCAATCCTACCATTTTTTTAAAATTTACTAATTGAGGTTACAAGAGAACTACCCATGTCAAAATATAATGTTCCTTATATTTGATCTATATAAGGTTATTAAAGTACTCGTCTCATCCCATTATCAGTACAAGATCTATATAAGGTTGATTATAAGGTTGATTGAGGGTAAATATGTCAAAATATAATGTTACTTATATTTGATCTGAATTTTCTAAAACAACATATTTATTATGAAAAGGTGAGAGTATATCTCTTTTTAGCAGAGCAATATTATTACTTGTAAATTCACATAATACCTTTTCTATTTAACATGGTTGGAATTGTAATATTTTTTCACATTCTTCAGAGAATCAGAAGTTATTAAGATCGAGGTTTTGTGAGAAACTGTTTCATATATATATTAGGAAAATATCTCTCTTGGTCACTGAACTTTACCACTTTTCAGATTTGGTCACCCACATTTACTCACTATCAAAATTGGTCATTCACTTATTATTTTTATCAAAATTGGAGTTGGAGGTTTAGGAATTAAAATAGGTAAAAATTGGGAAAATTTTGGGGTTGGAGGTTTAGGAATTAAAATAGAGGAAATGGTGTCAAAAAAAGAATTAAGACTCAAAACCTCCGTTAGTAATGACAGATTTTCTAACGGCGGCATCAAAATTGATAAAAAATAATAAGTGAGTTACCAATTTTGATAAAAATAATAAGTGAGTGACCAATTTTGATAGTGATTAAATGTGGGTGACCAAATTTAAAAAGTGCTAAAGTTGACCAAAAATGATATTTTCCATATATATTAGATGAAACTCAATTTATTTTTTATTTGAATCATGCTCTCTTTTAAAATATATACTCACATTATAGAATTTGAAGTTGTATGGCATTGATTTATAAAAGTTTTTGCCATTAGATTGTTTTATAAAAGTTATTGCCAATTTCAACAACTTGTATGGTATTGATTTATAAAAGTTTTTGCCAGCTTCAATTATAACTTCATTTCTAGTATTTCTTTTAATTTCATCGGTGCCAAAAGGGACGCATCACCACTTAATGACAGCTACACATATTTTATTTATTAATTAATCCATATATTTATATATATAGTGATCCTCATTATTATGATGAGTACAATTTGCGATATATTTGGGGTTCATAACTTCTTTCATATCTGGACGCAAGTTCTTCCCATCATTAGAATTAATTTGAAGTCCATATCTGCAGTGTTGTGTTGTGCCCATTTTGTCTTGTTGATATATACAATAATTTGACATATTAATTAAAAGAAATAATTTGACGTCTGTTTATTTGATTATAATTTATAATATAATTGATTTTTTTAATGAAATATTAAAAATTAAAGAAAAACACTGTGCATCTTTACGATATACACGGTAATTATCAAGGTTAACGCCGAATTCTGTCAGTGCGGAGCGGTGGACTTATTCTGGTAAGTAAACTTTTTGTCCAATGTCGATACAAATATTTGTCTATATTATGTACTCCGTAAAAAATAAAAACAAGAGTTTGGGCATGGGGATTGCCCCAATTATTCTTTTTATGCACTCCAATTATTGAATAATTTAAATCAATGCGCACACGTGGCTTACATGTACTAAATAAATCTTTTATATGAATATCCGCAAGGACAAAAAATCCAGGGTGGAAAATTTGAGTTAATGATTTATGTAAAATGAGATAAATATTTTATTTTTTTTGTATATTAAATATATAAAAGTTAACAAACCAAAAAAAGAGTTTTGAATTTTGCCTAACGAGTTGGGCTTTCTAAATATATCACACAAGGCAAGAAGAAACCAGGGAATGCATATTTACCCTTTATTATTTCTCTATGAAAGGTAATTTTACTCATTTTACGTAGTGGGGTTATGTAAAATAAAATTTGAGTTAAAGATTTATGTACAAATCCAAAAAAAATAAAAATTAAAACCTAATTGAAATTTGCCTAAATTCTAAAATACTTAGAATTGGGCTCTTTGGGCCTCATGAGCCATTACTTTGGTGGGTGTGATAAATAAATGGATAAACTTTAATTACTAAAAAAAACTTGAGACGTGTATTATTGTTTGAGGTAAAAATATTAAAGTAGGGTGAGTATGCTATAAAATACTGTATGAATCAATACCGTATAATAATATACCTCCTTTTCTTAATAACATAATTCGAAAAATAAAAAAGGTATATAACTAATTACTATAGTAGTCTTAATTTAAGAGAGTATAATAGTAATAGAAATATAATTACAAAAATAGCTAGTTCAGGATAATAATCTTGTGCATTCAAATACAAAAGCATACATATCACACCTTAGAAAAATAAGGTTAATTAAGATATTAATGCCACATATATCTTTACCTAATTTAATTCCAAATAAATTTCCACATGAAATTTTCAGAAATCATCTATATAAGTATAACAATACTCATCAATCTGAGAATTAGGATTAATATGGCTTCATTTTTTGTATTGATCATATGTCTTTCATTAGCACTTTTGTATAATTGTGAAGCTGATTTGATCAATACGATTTGCTTCAAATCAATCAATCCATCTTTTTGCAACACTACGTTAAAGTCGGATCCTTTTACCCATGGAGCCGATATCAAGGGATTAGGTCAAATTGTCATCTATAAAGCAATATCGGCTACTAGAAATGTCGTAAACGTGATGAATACACTTGTGCAAGGCCCCGACGGGCGAAAGGCCGAAACATGTGCACAAAAATGTAACGAGGCGATTGATTATGTGAAAGAATGTCGATATTTGATGGCCGTCGTTTCTTTGAAAAATAGTAGGGATGTACGAACAAAAACATTAGCAGCTACGAAAGACATTAGTACTTGTGATAATGTGTTTGGGGAGAGTGAACCACCTCAACTTAAAGTAGCTAGTCGCCAAGCACAAGATTTGGTGGATGTGATTAGAGCTGCTGCTGCATATTTAGTAACTAATTAAGATCAATAATTAATTTGTTACAATAAACTGGTTTCTACATTTGTATAATTTATCATGATGAATATTATTTTACAAATATAAGTTTTTTACCGTATTAATTTTTGAGATGAATAATTCGTTACAATAAATAATAAAATAAAAATAAATTGAAACATCATCTACGCACTCCACCTATAGATGGCGGGATGAATTTTTGCAGGGCTCTAAAAGGAATTTTATACCGTATTAATTTTTTAGAAATTAACATAATATTATCTCTTTATAAATTCATATAAAATGAAATTATAATATCAGAGTCTTTAATTTACACCCATGTTTTAATTTGAAATCTCTTTGAAAACAACTCAAAATGAGAACTCATGCCAAGCATACATTTATTGCTTAAAAAATGGTTGAAAAGAGGTAGGCATTATGTTGTACTAATTCATTTGTGCAACAATTATTTTAGCCATTTAAATATTTGTGTATTATTAATTATTGCATAAGTATGTTAATCAATACCAAATAATTTTGCGATAAAGGATGATGTACTTTGCAACCAAGCATGTACTATTAATCTTTAATAAACAATAATACATTATTCAACAACATCTAATTCCATTGTCGTCCAGTGGTTAGGATATCTGGCTTTCACCCAGGGGACCCGGGTTCAATTCCCGGCAATGGAACTTCTTTTTTTACAAGAATTTTGGGCTTCTTTGGCCTCCTGAGTTTGGAGTCCAACAAGGTTTCTGAATGTATCATTATATCATATATTGACTAATTAAACTATTTTTATTTTTTTACTCTTTGTTTAATTAGTTATTAAATTTAATTTTACAATTACTTCCATCTTATATCTCAATTAATTTTTTCTTACAATTATTTTAAATTTATAAGTTTAATGTTTTTAAAAAATAAAGCTCAAAAATATATATCTAAAACTTATTATATAATTTTATACATATAGTTTGTTGTTAATGTTGCTTATTTGTCATTTTGTGGTTTCATTTGTTTATGTGTTATAATTTAATGAAGTTATTAAATTTTTAAAAGGGTTATTTGTAAATTAAATCACGACATTTCATTAAAGTTTGTGATTTATTTACAATTGTATTAAAATTAGGATTAAATTACAAATGCTGATTTAATTTGCAATTAACCAAAATATTTATATTATTTAAGTTTTACTCCGTCCCTCTAAAAAAGATAGTCAACTTTCTTTTTTCACACAAACCAATAAAGTACTCACTCCGTCTCAACTTAATTTTCATACCTACTTTTTCGGTCATTAAGAAACTATATCCATACAATATTTAATGTTATTATTTTTATGTTACATACATACACACAAGTCAACTCACTTATTTATTTTTTTTATAAAATTATATTTTAAAATTTTATTTATTATAATATTTTTTAAAAAGAGAGTGAACAATAAGTATAAAAGTTAAGTTGGGACTGAGGTAGTATATATTTGTGGCATATAAAATTTACTTCTACATTCCTATTATTTAAGGTTAATAACTAATATTACTCCCATGATTAATTTAAAAGTTATCATTAAATAAGGATATTTTAATTAAAAATATTGAAATAAAAGAAAAACAGATTAAATAGATAAACAAAAAAGATAAAATTGACAATCTTTTAATATAAACAAAAAAGGTAAAATATTTTGGGCATATACAATTTACTCTTATATTAATGTTAATTAATTTACAGTCCTCCAAAAAAAATGGTCAACTTTTTCTTTTACACAAACAAATACTAGTATATTTGTGGCATATAAAATTTACTCCTACATTCCTATTATTTAATGTTAATAACTAATATTAATAATTAATTTAAAAATTGTCATTAAATAAAGATATTTTCGATAAAATTTAGAGTAAATGAAAAGTGAACTATAATTAAAAATAAATAAAAATGTAAAGTTGACTATCTTTATAGACGGAAAAAATAATAAAATAATTTCCCTAATTAATTTCATTAAAGAAATCATCATCCACGAAAGTATTCGTTTAATCTTTTCATTATTGTCTCGTTTACCATAATATATGCTTCTCTTCACCACCTATATAAACACAGAAGAAGAAATACATCAAGTACACAAAATCAAAAAATCCAAGCAAAAAAAAATAAAATGGCATCCATCTTCTTCCTTTTGGCCTCTCTTTCATTGGCTTTCTTATGCATCTGCCAAGCTGATTTGGTATCCGATGTTTGCTCCAAAGCAGTCAATCCCTCTTTATGCACCCAAACTCTTAGATCGGATCCACGTTCTCGTACGGCTGATCTTACAGGCTTGGGTCAAATCATAATCGAAAAATCTGAAGCAGCAACTCAAGACTTTATAAAAGTAGTCAAGTCATTTAGCACTGCAAAAACTAAAAAAATAGTGGATGTATGTGTTGAAACAAGCAACGACGCCATTGATAACTTAAAAGAATGCTCCAAATATTTCAAACAATTATATCACAAAGGTGATATTCAAGCATTAGGGTCATCAGCGTTGACTAATGTCGGAACATGTGATGATGAGTTTGGAGATAGTGAACCGCCTAAGGTCAAGGACGCCAGCAAAAGAGCACAAGATCTCATTGACGTTCTTCTTGTTATTGCTAATAAGTTATAGATTCATCGAATCTATGATCTCGCACTTCAACTACTTGAGATATCTAGTTTCGTCTAGAATTATTATTTAACATACATAATTTTATAAATTAAGAAAAGATCCAATTCTAAATAAAAAAAAAATTCTTCAAGATATGATAAATATATCGAAGCAATTGGATGTTCAACTCAGATTAAACAAATCTTCTTCCCTGGGTCACGAAGTCATATGTGTGCTCATTCATGTATTAATAAAGCAAATTAATTGAGAAGTCAATTATTTTATAAATTAATATATGTGCATTGATTCAAAATAACTTATAATTTGAATTTGAGGAATTATTTCTTTAAGAAATTTGTAAAGATTCTTTCTTATTGAGAAGTTTTGAAATAGTATAAAAGTGAATTTGATTTTTTATATGTTAGCTAGATTATAAGTTATTTTGAATCAAAGCACATGTATTAATAAAGCAATTGACTTCTCAATTAATTTACATTGAAAAGTATAAAATTTATATAGTTTGTAAAAACTATAAAATATCATATAGTTTGTAAAGAAAGCGAAAAATCGAGGGAGTTTTTTTTTTTTTTCTTTGAAGTTATGAAAATAATAAGATTGTTGAGATTGGGTATACTGAAGAATAAGTTTGTCAATTTTTCATGTTGTGACTTGTGTTAGCTTTCAAAATTTTGCTTTCATTTCCTGAAAGAAGGGGTGGGGGGAGCCAAAAAGACACAAAACGCCGTCTATGGGAATCGAACCCACGACCACATGCACATGGTTAAAAAAAGCGATGCGCTCTACCAGCTGAGCTAAGACGGCTTATTAGTGTCTAATTAAAATATATTTTATTGTAAACCGAGTACTTAATTCTAGATTACACAAATCCAGATACGGAGTAATGGAGTATTATTGAAGGTTTAAACTTATCTTTTGAGGAAATTAAAGACCTCTAAACCTATGCATATATGATATATCCCGTGATTTTAAAAAATTCTCAATAGTTGGGATATTTTTTTATTTTCAATTTTGTTTTTTAAGATTAGGTTTTAGTTTTTATGTTTATGTTGGAATTCTTGGGTATTTCGAATCATGCAGAAATTGACAACGGTTTTAATTAAATTTTTTATATTTGGATTCAAGGTTTATTAGATTAGATTAATGGATTCTGTGTTTCTTGTGATTAATTATTCTATTACAACTCTCGAATTTTGAGGATAGGTAAATCCACCACAGTTAATTATACCCTCTTTTAATTTTAAAAAATCTACAAATTTTTAACTTGTTATTAAAAATGATTTTTTTAAGGTTTACAAGATCAATGAAAAATACATAAATACATTTTTAAGCACATAATCTTCAAATTAAAATGGATCAATTCGGTATCACTGTCTGCTCCAAACGTGAGAAGTGGGGACGAGAGTGTACACTTTGCCCACAAACTCTCAACTCTAACATTAGGACAACCCTCACACTAACGTAGTCTAGTATTAAAACAATAGAGAAAAATAAAGAGGCAAAGGTCACCAAAATTCAAAGCTTCCAAACAACACACCAGGAACAAAACAAACTCCACAAAGGGATAACAGACTCCTCAACGGGATGCGTAGAAAGCCAAAAGGCAACATAAAATAACGACTAAAAGAAAAGGCTAAAAAAACACCTTAAAAACCGTAAAAATGGGATCAAATGATAGACTCGTCCAATCGACCACTGTTGCGTCGTCAAGAAGGATCTACTATCCATTGATCTCTATAAACACCCTGAAAAAATACATAAAACTAAACATGGAACTAAGGAGAAATCGGGTGGCACAGTGATATGTGGTATAGCGGCAGGACGGTAGTGGTACGACGACAAGACGGTGGTGCAGGTGCAGTGCAGCGGCAACACTCCTTTTTTTAACCAAATATGCTTAAATTTGTAGATCTATTGGGGTTTTTTTTTTTCACAAAATGTTGATGGTCATGTTATGACACAACAACAATAAAAAGTACTCCCTCGTCCAATTGAAAGCTACCCAACTTTCCTTTTTCGTCCGTTCCAATGAAAGCTACCCATTCTTTTTTTGGTAACTATTCCCTCTCACATTTCATTATATTTTTTTCTCTCTCAATCACATCACTTCTAATACATCTACTTATTATATTAGTATTTCTTAACCTCCGCTCACATTTCATTATATTTTTCTCTCTCTCTCAATTACATCACCTCTAATACATCTACTTATTATATTAGTATTTCTTAATCTCCATGTCCGGAGCTCATGGGGAGCTTTCCCCTCTAATACATCTACTTATTATATTAGTATTTCTTAATCTCCGTGCCCGGAGCTCATTAGTATTTATTTTCCGGACAGGGGCGGACCTATTAAGGAACATGGGGTACAATTGTACCCCCAATTTTTTTTTTCTTTACTATATATATGCCACTAAGTTTTGCTGGACGAAAAATAACAAAAGCTGGACTGCTCAAACAAAAGTATCACTAATTAGACAATAGCCCATTATTCTTTTAGGCCCATTAAAGTTGGGCTGCCACCCACACACTACTAAATAACTAATTAAAATTATATAAAATAATTTGTTTCACTTAAAAGCAGCATCACAACCCGAGGTAAAAAAAAATTACTCTTTTATTTTATTTATTTTCTACTATAATTTTATTTTATTAAATTTCTAAATTATTTAAATGAAATTGATGCTAAAAAAATTAGAAATTTAGGATTTGTTATATTTTACAATTATGGTTTTTTTTTTTTTTTTTTTTTTTGTATAGAATTGTAGTTGTTTTAAATTTAATTGATTTAAGATGATTTTTCTTCTTATGATAAGGAGAAAAATACTTAAACTTGTCACATTTTATCGATCTGAATTTTCAGGTATTGATTTGATGACTCTTGTATTTCAACTTGATATATTCATTGAAGATATACAAAGAGAAGATAGATTTAGAGATTCATTTGATCTTGGCGCGCCCGATGAAGCTTGTAGAAACAAAGAATCATGTGACTTATCCAACAATTTATTTGTTAATCAAGTTGGTATTGATTCTCCCGGTTGCTACTGTAGGTATGGAAAGAGTATTTTCTGGATTGACTTATGTCAAAAATAGGTTGTGAAATAGCATGTGTGATCAATTATTAAATGATTGCTTGATCACTTTTACTGAGAAATACTTGTTTTTAAAAATTTCTTATGTCATAGATTGTTTTCAAAAAATGAAGACTCGTCGGACTTAGTTGATCGTACCCCAGTTTTAAAATCCTAGGCCCGTCACTGTGTCCGGAGCTCATGGGGAGCTTTTCTCGGGACGGAGGGAGTACTACCCATCACAAAAGTTGAGAAAGAAGCAAAGTAAAAAAAAAAAAATCATCTATTAAACAATGAGAATAAAATCGAATTTAGACTAGAGTACAAAATGACAACCGCGCTTGATTGGGATGGAAGAGGTTTATTTAGGTTGCATAATTTCTTATTTTATTTGAGGGAATTTTAGCTACATACTTTGAGTATATCTATACTATTGGTGCATGCAACGTAAACATTCATTGTGAATAACATTATACAGATGTGATTAAATTAGAATTCTTAAAAATGTTGGAAGACGATATTTGTCACTGTGTTTGCATATTTGTATTACAAGACTAACTGCTGGAATCCAAATTTTAAAAATTTATATAATATGAACAAATTGACATTGTATAATTTTGAACATTTAATGAAGTTGTTAAATTTTTAAAAGGGTTATTTCCAAATTATCTCACGACATTTCCATTAAAGTTTGTGATTTATTTATAATTATATTAAAATTAGGATTAAATTACAAATGCTGGTTTAATTTACAATTAACCAAAATATTTATATTATTTAAGTTTTACTCTGTCCCTCTAAAAAAGATAGTCAACTTTCTTTTTTCACACAAACCAATAAAGTACTCACTCTGTCCCAACTTAACTTCCGTACCTACTTTTTCGGTTATTTAGAAACTTTATCCATACAATATCTAAAATATTATATTTAATGTTATTATTTTTATGGTATATACATAGACACAAGTCAACTCACTTAGTTATTTTTTTATAAAATTATATTTTAAAATTCTATTTATTATAATATTTTTTTAAAAAGAAGTAAACAGTAAGTATGAAAGTTAAGTTGGGACGGATGGAGTATATATTTGTGGCATATAAAATTTACTTCTACATTCCTATTATTTAAAGGTTAATAACTAATATTACTCGCATGATTAATTTAACCCCAAGGAGTTGGCCTAGTGGTGTAGGCTTGGGGCTTAGGAGTATGCGGTGGGATTAGTCGGCCTTGCCGGATACCCGAGACTTCAAAAAAAAAAAAAAACTCGCATGATTAATTTAAAAGTTATAAGGATATTTTAATTAAAAATATTGAAATAAAAGGAAAAATTAAATAGATAAACAAAAAAATAAAATTGACAATCTTTTAATATAATAAAAAGGTAAAATATTTTAGGCATATACAATTTACTCTTACATTAATGTTAATTAATTTACAGTTCTCCAAAAAAAATGGTCAACTTTTTCTTTTACACAAACAAATACTCCTACTAGGTAGTATATTTGTGGCATATAAAATTTACTCCTACATTCCTATTATTTAATGTTAATAATTAATATTAATGATTAATTTAAAAATTGTCATTAAATAAAGGTATTTTCGATAAAATTTAGAGTAAATGAAAAGTGAACTATAATTTAAAATAAATAAAAATGTAACGTTGGCTATCTTTATAGACGGAAAAAATAATAAAATAATTTCCCTAATTAATTTCATTAAAGAAATCATCATCCACGAAAGTATTCGTTTAATCTTTTCATTATTGTCTCGTTTACCATAATATATGCTTCTCTTCACCACCTATATAAACACAGAAGAAGAAATACATCAAGTACACAAAATCAAAAAATCCAAGCAAAAAAAAATAAAATGGCATCCATCTTCTTCCTTTTGGCCTCTCTTTCATTGGCTTTCTTATGCATCTGCCAAGCTGATTTGGTATCCGATGTTTGCTCCAAAGCAGTCAATCCCTCTTTATGCACCCAAACTCTTAGATCGGATCCACGTTCTCGTACGGCTGATCTTACAGGCTTGGGTCAAATCATAATCGAAAAATCTGAAGCAGCAACTCAAGACTTTATAAAAGTAGTCAAGTCATTTAGCACTGCAAAAACTAAAAAAATAGTGGATGTATGTGTTGAAACAAGCAACGACGCCATTGATAACTTAAAAGAATGCTCCAAATATTTCAAACAATTATATCACAAAGGTGATATTCAAGCATTAGGGTCATCGGCGTTGACTAATGTCGGAACATGTGATGATGAGTTTGAAGATAGTGAACCGCCTAAAGTTAAGGACGCCAGCAAAAGAGCACAAGATCTCATTAGCGTTCTTCTTGTTATTGCTAATAAGTTATAGATTCATGATTTTTTAATTAATAGTCAATAAAATAAATGAGTTTTGTGATGCTATATTAATTTTATAGTATTTTAATTCATATATATGCGTCATTTTCCTTCTTCTTTTTTAAAATATGTGTTGAATTAGAAATACATTTTCTAAATTATAGAGGCATCTTCAAAATTCATTAATAAGTTTATGTCCATTGTGATATACTACTAAATTAGTCAAGATAGATGATATGCATGGCTAAATTTTAAATATGGAGTTAGATGAAGTATTTATCCATATTTTTTTTCTTTCTTTTAGAACAAAATTAAGAAAAAATTTCCAACGCTCACAATAATTCGAATATATGATCTCGCAATATAAGTAATAGCACTTCAACTACTTGAGATATCTAGCTTCGTTTAGTTAATGATTATTATTCAACATACATAATTTTATAAATTAAGAAAAGATCCAGTTCCAAATTTTGTATTTCTAGAATATTTTTTTCTTCAAGATATGATAAATATGTCGAAGCAATTGAATGTTCAACTCGGATTAAGGTCACGAAGTCATATGTCCTCATTATTTAGAGTAGTGTGTTTATTTCTTTAAGAAATTTGTAAAGATTCTTATTTAGAAGTTTTGAAATAGTATAAAAGTGAATTTGATTTTTTTATATGTTAGCTAGATTGTTATGATGTTAATCGATCCTATTCAAATTATAAGTTATTTTGAATCAATGCACATGTATTAATAAAAAGCAATTGACTTCTCAATTAATTTACATTCAAAAGTATAAAATATCATATAGTTTGTAAAGAAAACGAAAAAGTCAAGGGAGTTTTTTTTTTTTTTTTTTTTGAAGTTATGAATTTTTTTGAAGTTATGAAAATAATAGGATTGTTGAGATTGTTTTTCTCTTGTATACAGAAGAATAAGTTTGTAAATTTTTGGGGAAATTTTTATTTTAGTCCTATAAGTTTGACATATTTCAAAATAAATCTTTTAAGTTTCAACTTTATAAAATACGTCATTTACCTTTCAATTTTAATCCCTTTTTACTTCAATTTTAATCCCTTTTTACTTCAATTTTAGTCCTTTTATCTTTTTAAAGAATTAAAATTGTCAAAATGTCAATTAAAAGCTACAATTTCATAACCTTTGACCTAAATCATCATCTTACCCAATTAACAACTAAAATTCTGATTATTGATTTTAGTTTAAAATTGACTTCGGCTATGATTTTTAATTTAAGTGAAATTTTAATGAGTTTAAAGAATTAAATATTTTATTTTCACACATAATTATATGAAAATAGATTTTTCTTGGGGTGTAGTACAATTTTTGAGTGGGATAATGTGTAATTATTTTTTTTTTTTAAATACATATAACAAAAAAAAATTGAATGCAAACCATCTCATACAAATTTTTATCATTTAATGTACAATTTTTTTTAAACAAACGTAGTAAAATCTGAATAATGCTCGAATTCTACCCAGCCATTTTCCCTCTAATTAATTAAAAATCTGAAAATTAAAACAAAAGTATATACTAAAATCTAAAAAATAAAATATACGCCCAACACCCTGTTTTCAAAATAAAAATTAAATTGATAGATTTTACTTTGGAAAAGTGTATTAACAAAGCCTAAATTATATTAACAAATCAAGAAAGTTATAAAAATATATTAAAAAGATAAAAAAAAATGCAGATTTTACCTATGATTTATATAATACGGAGTATTTGGTACATTATTTTGCTAAAACTCTGATTTATTTATGATTAATATAATAATTTTTATATTTTATTTTGTTGATTTTTAATTATTTTATTTTACTAAATATTTTTTTGTTAAATACTGTAAATTTTATATTTTCAGATTTTAAATAATTTTTTGTTAAACTGAAAATTTTGTACTTTACAATTTGATCAAATAATTTTCTATTCTTTTCAGGTTATTTTTCAGTTAAACTGAAAATAACGTAACAGATGGTTGTGGACTGCGCGACCCCTGCACGAGCCATCGAGGAGGGATCTCAGGTTCTCGTCGAATGGGCTCAGCTGCGTAGCCCTCGCACTGACAGCAGGAACCCAGGGAGATGCAATGGGTGGCACAGACCTGCGCAGGGCAATCTGAAATTGAACGTCGACGCTGCATTTTTTTCGGATAGCAATGAGACAGGCATTGGAATGGTGATTAGGGACGAAGAGGGAGATTTCTTGGCGGCTCGCTCGACTGTAATACAAGGGTGTGTTGATGTTGCAGTCGGTGAAGCCATGGGCTTCTTGGAGGCTTTTAACATGGATTCGTAATTTACAACTTGAAAACGTCACTATCGAAGGAGATGCTAAACGAGTTACAGACGCGATTTCCTCACATGCTCCGGATGATTCGTCGTTTGGTGATTTTGTGGAGAGTTGTAGAAGAGTAATGAGTTTTTTACATAATTGTTCGATCTCTTTTGTAAAGCGTGATGCTAATTAACACTTATGCACACGTTATTGCTAGAGTCTCTCGTGAGTTTGAGAGCCCGTTTACTTGGGATGATCCGCCGACCTTTGTGGTAGGACTTCCCCCAAACTTTTGCTCCTGTTCTGAATAAAGACATTTCTTGTCGGAAAAAAAAAAAAAATTTATTTGAGACCCTACCCAAATTTCAATTTTCTATTCTTTTTAAAAGAATTTATTTAGTAAAGAATAATTTTCGTGTACATACACGCCGTCTGTGGGAATCGAACCCACGACCACATGGTTAAAAGCCATGCGCTCTACCAGCTGAGCTAAGACGGCTTATTAATGTTTAATTAAGATATATTTTATTCTAAACCAAGTACTTAATTCTAGATTACAAATCCAGATACGGGGTATTATTGAAGATTTAAACTTATCTTTTGAGGAAATTAAAGACCTCTAAACCTATACATATATCCCGTGATTTTAAAAAATTCTCAATAGTTGGGATTTTTTTTTATTTTCAATTTTGTTTTTTAAGATTAGGTTTTAGTTCTTATGTTTATGTTGGAATTCTTGGGTATTTCGAATCATGCAGAAATTGACAACGGTTTTGATTAAATTTTTTATATTTTGATTCAAGGTTTATTAGATTAGATTGATGGATTCTGTGTTTCTTGTGATTAATTATTCTATTACAACTCTCGAATTTTGAGAATAGGTAAATCCACCACAGTTAATTATACCCTCTTTTAATTTTAAAAAATCTACAAATTTTTAACTTGTTATTAAAAATGATTTTTTTAAGGTTTACAAGATCAATGAAAAATACATAAATACATTTTTAAGCACATAATCTTCAAATTAAAACGGATCAATTCGATCTCCCTACCTGCTCCAATCGTAAGAAGTGGGGACGAGAGTGTACACTTTGTCCACAAACTCTCAATTCTAACATTAGGACAACCCTCACACTAACGTAGTCTAGTGTTAAAACAATAGAGAAAAATAAAGAGGCAAAGGTCACCAAAATTCAAAGCTTCCAAACAACACACCAGGAACAAAACAAACTCCACAAAAAGGGATAACAGACTACTCAACGGGATGCGTAGAAAGCCAAAAGGCAACATAAAATAACGACTAAAAGAAAAGGCTAAAAAAACACCTTAAAAACTGTAAAAATGGAATCAAATGATAGACTCGTCCAATCAACCACTGTTGCGTCGTCGAGAAGGATCTACTACCCATTGATCTCCATAAACACCCTGAAAAAATACATAAAACTAAACATGGAACTAAGGATAAATCGGGTGGGACTTTTTTTTTTTAACAAAATGTTGATGGTCATGTTATGACACAGCAACAATAAAAAGTACTACCCATCACAAAAGTAGAGAAAGAAGCAAAGTAAAAAAAACAAAATCATCTCTTAAACAATGAGAATAAAATCGAATTTAGACTAAAGTACAAAATGACAACCGCGCTTGATTGGGATTGAAGAGGTTTATTTAGGTTGCATAATTTCTAATTTTATTTGAGGGAATTTTAGCTACATACTTTGAGTATATCTATAATATTGGTGCATGCAACGTAAACATTCATTGTGAATAACATTATACAGATGTGATTAAATTAGAATTCTTAAAAATGTTTGAAAACGATATTTGTCACTGTGTTTGCATATTTGTATTACAAGACTAACTGATGGAATACAAAATTTAGAATTTTTATAACATGACCAAATTGACATTGTATAAATTTGAATAAATATCTCACAAAATGACAATATTATCATTACTTAATTTCAAATAATTAATTGGAAAACTGGGCATTATAGTGGATTTTTTCCCTCGGTAAAATATTAATACGAAGATAACTTTAAAAGGCTGAACTTTTTTTCCTAGAAAACAAGTTTAATTAGAAAAAACACTGAAAGAGCGAGATCCTAATGCATAACAAAATAAAAATTACCAGCGGAGTGCTGGAAAAGACAGACAAATCAATTATTCAAAGCATTCAATGGTGAAAATATCGAATATTAAGATGTAGACATTCCAAAATCATACTTTGATAATCTGAAATAAACGACAGTATCATATGTCAATAAATTAACACTAAACTTCTTCCCAATTGTCCAAAAACTAAATACTCACTCAAACTACTCCAAAGAATTTGGAGGGTACTTAGGGTAGGTAGGTAGACAAGGCCAGTCTGGTTTAAAATATGGTGATATCTGAAATAAACCAGATTTTAACTTTGTTATACAAACCAGACAAGACTTCAACTTCAAGAAGATCAACGATAACGACGAAGAGATAGTGTCTGGTTTCTCTTCCATGTGGCCCTTCGTGAAGGACGTGCTTTGTGGTGCAAATGGCCTCTTCCTCTGAGACCCCTGTACTTCTTTCCAGCAGAGGTAAGCCCTCTAAGCTCTCTGTGCTTATGCACTGGGTTGCAAATCCAGTTGATCCTTGGGTCATTACGGATAGTAGTATGAGCTGGATCGATCAATATTACCTCAAAGTACTTGTATGTTGAGTCCTGCAATCAAACACCTAACTTTCAATTTGAACTCAACGAGTAAACTTTTGATTAACTAAATAAGCATTCAACACAAATTAATAGAAAGACAAAAATATAAGTATCAAAAAGGCAAACCTCGTTGATCCAGTAAGAGCTTAGAACTCTTAGACCACCCAATTTACGGCCAGCACGTTCCTCAGCAACAGATCTCTTGCTGCGCTGGAATTTCAGTTGAGTAACACCCTGGTTGGTAGGTTTACCATACACAATACCCTTGGGGACGGGCCTCTTCCTTCCACCACGTCTAACACGAACACGGTAGATCACATATCCCTGTAAAAAGGAAATGTTCAGTTAACAAAACAAAATATATAAGGAAAATACATGAAATAAAACGTCATATAACAGGAAATATGTTAAACCATTAATGCTCTATGCGCTAAAATGACATTAATGAATAATAATGTTAAGACCCTCATATGATCAAACAATGCTTGATGACATTATTAATGGCAAGACCCTCATATGATAATGGACACCAACAAGAAAAAGGGCATAGTAATAGTAATTATACTAACAAAAGGATGCCGTTTTGCATTCTGTAATCGGGTTATACTTATATCAACTAAGAATATCAGCTTTCAATAGTAACAGTAATTATAATAACAAAAGGATGCTGTTTAGCATTCTGCAATCGGGTTATATCAACTAAGAATTCCAGCTTTCAATACAACTCTACTAGAAAGGCATGGTTTTTAACGCATACACTAACTCAGAAATAACAAAAACAATTTACTCCTTGTTCTACTTTAAAAATAACCATTGTTCAGATAAACAGGACCAGCATTAACTAGAACATGAGTTCAAGAAACAAAAAATAACATTTTATAATATACTCTGAACACTGGGTGAGCCAGTTGAACTAATAATAATTCTTACCTAATACAGTAAATTCACTAATCAACGTAAAGTTAAAATCAGAAAATGGAAGCAAACTTTCAATAATTATTGAATATAGGTAATGTTTGTAGGAGAATTGATGATATTATAATCCAAATCACATGTTTGTGCGTAAACAATATTGTAATTGTAAAGATCATTTAATTATATGCCACATTTATTCTCTAAATTAATTGGTACAAGCCTACAAGGCACGAGGCACGGATGCAGAAATTTCATATTGAACCTAATTTTATCATCAAATAAAACAGTTCATCAGCTAATATAAAACCAGAGGAAATAATTGACAGCAATCCACGCTACATTTTTCGGATAAAGCATCACAAACATACACTAATTTCATATATTTAAAACCGCAGAACTGCAACAACAAAAAAAAAGAGGCAATATACCTGCTTGGCCTTGTAGCCGAGGCGTCGGGCCTTGTCGGGGCGGGTTGGATGGGTAACACGTACAATAGCGGGAAGCTGGCGGTACTCCCAGCAGCGAACCCTAAGCAAGAACCGCATCACATCGGATTGCTTCTTCTTCCATAGCTCTGCCAAGTAAGTGTAGGCACCTGAAATTCCACAAACAAAAGAAATCAGTCTAATATCTGCGAGAAAGAAGCGTCGATCAGAAAATCAGATTAGCGTTCGGAGAAGAAATGCTCACCCATTGTTGTCCCTGCTGCTCTCAGAAGGCTTAATGGCGGAAAAGTAGTATATATTCAAGAGTAACTAGGGTTTGGACTTTTGAGGGTTTTTTTTATGAATTTATTTGGGCCATTAAATTGTATGGGCCCAACTTATAGCTATTCGACGAACATTTAAGCCCAATAACACCAAGTGAATTTGCCAAGGAAAAAACGCATATGTTGTTTGGTCGTGATTTCATTAATTCTTTTTTTTTTTTTTTCTATTTTATTTATAGATATTTTTTCCCTGAAATCCTTATTTTAGTAACTCGTCTTCTATCAATAATATTAAAATTGAAATGAAAGTATAATATAAATATTAGAATTTTTTTCAAGTCTCAGGATTCGGTCAAGAACCGATTAATTCGGGACGTGAATCTCAAAAGAGACACCACTTAAAGCTAAGTATGGACTTGTCTTTAAGAAATTGTTATATAAAAAAAAGTTGTAGATGATTGGTGATGTTTACCAAAAATGATTTTGAGAATTACTCCATCAAATTATGTACAAATCTTGGAACGTGGATTATTATGATAGGTGATGTTTGTATATTTTTTATTTTAGTAGTGGTAATTAGTTAAAATTTCTATTTGTCCCTAGTTACACTAACAATATTTTAATAATAAGTTAAATATTTCAATAATAATAGATGGATAATGATTTGTATTGTTTGATGAGTAGTAAATTGAATGCATTGAGTTTTTTGGTAAAACAATAATGAAATGGTACATTGATTACTTGTAATAATATGAACTAGTTAGATTGACTTTTAATTATTTTTAATATTAGTTGTTTTAATCATGACGTGGATAAAATGTGTCGTACTATCACATATTGACACGTGATCTCCGAGTAAATTATACTTAATTTAATTATATATTTATTCATCTTTATTATATTGATCACGGGCCTTTAGATATTGAATTGGGCCTAAAATTGGCCCAAACACACAAAGATCCAAGTAAATGGGCTGGACTAGCCCCAATGAGAACGAGTCAAAAGCCTTTCCACCATTGTAGGAGAGCAGTTGGGCCAGAATCTGGATTCTCGTTATTCAGACCTGGGGAGCTTGAGCACCTCCAGGCCCCCGAGGTTTGAAATCCCGAATCTTGCGCCCCTGACTTTGATCAAGTTGTAAAGATAACTAGTAGGCGAGATTATCTCGCCCACTCTCCCTATTATCGGAGTTCATATGCTGAGTAAGGAGAAAAAGGTTGTGGACTTAGTCCACAAGGTGGGAAGTTGAGGAAAAAAAGGGAAGTGGACTTTTGAAATATATTTTGGGTATTGAAGTGGCCAGAACTGACAAAGGTATGCATTTATGTGAAAGGAAATACACTTTAGACTTGTTAGATGATTGTGGTTTCTTGGGAAGTAAGCCATGTTCTACCCCTATGGATCAAAAACAATCTTTCATAAACAATGATGCTCCCTCCTTAACTGATCCTTCTACTTATAGAAGCCTATTTGGTAAACTGTTGTACCTTATTGTGACTATGCCAGATATCTCTTACCTTGTCCATGTTCTAACACAGTTTATGAGCAAGCCAACTACAACTCACATGGGGGCTGCTCATCGATTGCTTCGATATCTTAAAAGCAGTCCAGGTCAAGGTATCTTTTATCCTTCTAACACTGATTTTAGACTTCATGCGTTTACTGACTCAGATTGGGCTAGATGTCAAGATACTATACGAAGTATTACAGGATATGCCATCTATCTCGGTAACTCTCTAATATCCTGGAAATCAAAGAAACAAAATACTGTGGCAAGATCTTCGGCCGAGGCTGAGTACAGGGCAATGGCAACCACAACATGTGAAACCCAATGGATCATTTACATCTTAAAAGATCTCCATGTCAAGCTTCAGCAACCAGCTTCCATGTATACCGACAACAAATCTGCTCATGCCATGGCCCACAACCCATGTTTGCATGATAAGACGAAGCACATATCTATCGATGTTCACTTTACAAGAGAGAAGATTCAACAAGGAGTGATCAAGATGATTCAAATACCTACTGAGAATAATATGGCGGATATCATGACGAAGCCTTTAGCTCCTACACCTTTCAATGATTTCAAGATCAAAATGGGCCTTATCAACATACATGCCCATTTTGAGGGGGGTATCAAGATGTGAAGAAAACGTCAATTACAAATGTATAGAAGTGTCATTTATATTTAATAATAACAGTTACTTAGTTTGGGTTAACTAGTTGTTAACTGCCAATTAGTTTTTAAGTTTTAGGATAGTATAATAGAGGCAAAACTTGTATCACGCTGAGTAGACTACTTTTTCATTCTGTAATATGAGATATGCTTATCTCTTCAATTCTCTCTACCAATGTTAATATGGATAACCCTTCCCCAAGGAGTTACTACACTATTTAAGCATTTTTACTTATTATTTCTGGATATCAACGATTAATACACTTAACTAACTCAAAATTACTATCTCTCACTGGAAAAGTGCCTGACATTCTTTTCGGCGAAGCTATAAGAGCTAAATCTAAGCTGAAACACCTTGAAAGCCTATTCTCTCCGATTATCATTACTATGAGCTATATTTCAGCTCCTTATCCACGAGGATCCTTTCTCACGGATACTTTCCGACCACCTTTCTGACTTGAGCGTCGGAGGCCCAACGCCGGGGACCTCCCCGGCAGGGTTTTTGCAGGTTTTCAAGGCCTTTGGAGACGAAGAAGTGCGGTCGTTATCAAAGGGACGCTTGCGTAATCTTGACGTAAGGTTAGACAAAACCGTCCCAACCGTCCCAACCGTTGTGTGTTCTTTTTTGACATATCAAATCATTTTTTTGAAAGAAAAAAACTCCAAATTAATATTGTTAATGTTAGTATATGATTATGGATTAATTCAAATTTTCATACTTCCAAAATATTAACAAATGGAACAAAGTATACATAACATAATACAGTATTTCATACTACAGGGCCCAAAAAATAAATAAAATAACAGTAATTAATTAATTTCAAAAGGCTGAGATTCTTTTAGCTGAAACAGCATGACTCCTGCTTCTGGGATAATTGTTAATTTCATTTTTAGCAGTAATTATATAATTAGTATGATCAATATGATCTTCACCAAAATAGCAAACGGGCCTCTCTTCATCAATCCTCCCCATGGCAACGCTGCTGCTTCGCGGCGGCATGGCCCGCGGCCCGCCCGATCGCACATTCATCTGCCGCTTCGCCACGTCGCCCCGGCCCGATGAAGCCCGAACAAGCTCCCGCATATCCTCTTCGCTGTAAGATCGAGCGCTGAAGCTTTTGGGCAGGCCCGAAATTTGTGAGGTACCCGGACCCGCTGCGACGACGTTGCCGTAGCTAATTTTGTCAGCGTAGTCATTCATGCTCTTGACGTAAAAATCTCGGGCCTTGGAAAGAGCCCGAACCGGACTGGAAATGATTCTCACAAACTTGTTATGTTGGCTTGCTTTTGATTTCATTTTCAGAAAAAACTTGAAATGAATAAAAAGATTATTGGAAGTAGAAGGTAGAAGAAGAATATGAAATTGGTTTTGAAATTAATTATGAGCTCTATATATATAGAGACGGGGGGTGGGATTAGGCAATTTCTTTGTAGTGGAGTCCCGGTCAAAATTCAAAATTGATAAGATGAATCAGAAAGTGTATTTTAGAAGGTAATGACTTTCTTAAAATAATATTCAACATGTTTTAATTACATTTAGACAATTATTTATATTAAAAGTGGGTGATGGTTGAATTAAAAATATACTAATAATTCAACCCTCCAATAAACAGTTATGACTTATGAACACCTCTTATTGCGATGGTTGACTCTGACGTGTGGGATAAATTTAGGATTTAAAATTTAATAATTTTTTGTTTTTTTGGGCATATAATATATGTAGTGAAATTCAAATAAAATTATCGCACCCCGCGTTCCCCTTAAATTCATCAAATATAGGAATTTATGTGAATAAGGAATATACAGTCCAAACTCCAAACTAGCAGTGAAAAATAGTAGTCCGTACGTACTATTAGATTAAATTTAGGAGTTAATTATTGGAAAATTAAAAGTATGAATGCGTGGACTGATTAGCACACCAGATAGGATTTAGAGTCAGCTAGTGGTTAGTTAGTAGGTGTACAAATTTGAAATGCAGGCAACATTTACATACATACATACATACTATTAATAATTTAATAATGCAGCTCGACTTAAATGTGATGCATTACCGTCATTACACGACGCCAACTCATTTTGTATTTATAGCTTGTTTTTGACCCAGATTGAATGGGAGAGTTGACATTTTACTATATTAGACATTTTACTATATTAGACATTTTATGTAAATTTTACAAATATTTTTTGCAGCTTTTTATGTGCTAATTACGTCAGCGGCCACACTAAAAAAAAACTTATATAGAAAAACGGAGTAAAAGATTAAATTCAAGAAAATATCGCCGTCTGTGGGAATCGAACCCACGACCACATGGTTAAAAGCCATGCGCTCTACCAGCTGAGCTAAGACGGCTCCATTTTCAATTATCACTAAAATCTGTCCAGCTAAAATATAATAAACGGTCATGAATATCTCTAATTTAATGTTTTAAGTAGAGATGTCTATCGGGCTGGCCCTAGCCCTATAGGGTCAGCCCTACAGGGCTACAGGCTAAACGGGTTAGGGCCTTATCCGGTTCATATTTAACGGGCCTACAATTGTTGGGACCTAGCCCTAACCCTAGCGGGCCACGGGCTAAACGGGCCACTAACGGGCTACAATAATTTTTTTTCTTTTAAAATTAAAGGTCTCAATTGACACGTTCAACAAACAAATAAAATAGAAAAATACATAATTAGTTAATGATCAGTAAATGAGAAAAAAAAAGTATAATTTAAACACAATTTTAGAATTTATTGGTCCTTAATATAAGCAAATAAAGTTAAACAAATATCATAATCTAATAAAAAATAGTAATAATGACTAATGGATGATAATTGACTTCTTAATACTTATAGTTATGGTTATTGGTCAAATGACCCAAAATTTGTTTTTAGGTTATTTATTAAAAAAAAAAAGAAAAAAAGGTAACAACTCGGGCTAGCGGGCTGGCCCTGTAGCCCTGCGGGCTGGCCCGGTTTAGCCCACGGGCTAACCGGTCCGGGTCAAAAAAGCCCGATTTTAAACGGGCCTATAATTCATGAACCCTAACCTTGTATTTTTCAGGGTTAAACGGGCCAGCCCGGTTAGCCCGGCCCGGATAAACATCTCTAGTTTTAAGGTCCCAAAAATAACAAGTAGTAATGGAAATTTAATTTAGAATGAAGTACAAAAATAACAACCAAAACTTCAATGGGAGTGAAGAAGTTTAGGTTGGATCATTTATTTTTATAATTTTTTAAATTTAAACATCACAATTAACTTTACATAACTCGTACTTATAACCATTCTGACTTAGACAGTGGTGTGCAAAAATAAAATTTAAGTATATTATATTTACTTCAAAATAAACAATATTCATTCTCAAATATATTAAAAAATCATTGTTGCATTGCAAATTATCTACAAGACTACAGTTGTGTATGCTAATTTTTTGCAATATGCGGAGTAATATATAGTGTTACGTTAAGTACTGTAATTACGATCATGTAACATGTCGTGGAAACTTTTAAAATTGATGAAAAATAATGTCATCAGCAAACTTAACATGATATATAAAGGGATTATAGTTTTTTTAGTCCTTTAAGTTGGACTAATTTTGAATTTGGTCCTGATGGAATACACATTTTGATTTTGGTCCCATAAGTTGGCCGAAATTTTGAATTCAGTCCAATTACTACCATTGTAGGTAAATAAACCGATCAAATTCTTAGCTCGTGTGCAATTCAAATCAACTGAGAATTTGCTCATGTGCAGAAAAATGCAAAAATCAATGGATTTGATCGATTTATTTATCTCAAATTGTAGTAATTGGACTGAATTCAAAATTTTGACCAACTTATGGGACTAAAATCAAAATGTGTATTCCATCGGGACCAAATTCAAAATTAGTCCAACTTAAAGGACTAAAAAAACTTTAATCCCATATATAAATTAAACTTCAATTTCTTATGTGCGCACATCACTTTATATGCTAAAGAGAAATTCACCGCAATTAGGTTCAGAGAAATATTTGTCCTAACATTCTATTTGATATATAAATGTATAATATAAAAACAAATATGGTAAGGCACTAATTTTGTAATGAAATGTTGGGAGTTAAATTCTAAATACGTAGTACATCACTAATATTCTAAAGCTATCATGTGTACAAGATTAAATATATATAGTTAACTTTTAAAAAAAGGACTAAATATAAATAGTTGTCGTTGGTAAATAATTAATAACGTGGGCAAGAGTATTAGAGTGAAGTACGCCGGCTTAGTTAGGTGGAAAAGGAGAAGAAGTTGGATGTTTATTTTATTACTACTCCATAATTTATTTATAATAGTCTCCTCCATTACTCGTAATTAAAAATCACATTAGTTTTATTTGACGTGTTAACGAACACAATGTTGATTATGACATTTAACCGACTTGATGCACATCATAATTAAAATGGCTATGATAATTAAACCATAGGTAAGCATTACGTTTTTGTACGTTAATATATTTTTTTTATATCTTCTATTTTATTTTCTGAGATTTTTTACCTCTTGTGGTTTTCTTTTTCTGATTTTTTTTTCTAAGGTGGCAAGTTGGCAACAGACAAAACTGATCAAAAGTCAACGGTCACAGTTGAACTTTCAATTATTAATTACTCATAGTATATTACTGGAGTATATGGAGTATATATAAATATTTTCATTTAAAATTATTAGTTTTGACATTAAACTAGGCCTTAATATTACTTGGTCAGAAACCCTTTCCTAGTTCCGCAAATTTGTTCATAAAAGCGATATGGAACTAGATCCGATCCCCTTTATGGCACAAGATGAAACAATTCAAATTTCTGACTCTTGAGAGTTGTAAAATATAAAATCTAATGGTTTGTTTGTATAAGATTGAATTTGATCTTAGTGTCAAAAACTCGATATGCACTTCATTCACCAACTCCAGTATAAAAAAAAAAAAAGTTACCCCCCTCCCTCACTCAAATTTCCTGTTAAAATTTAAAAACAAACGCATATCGTTATTATCGACTTTAATTCCAAAATCTCCTAAACTTTGAATTCAAAATCCACCCTGCATCTCTGTCAAAAAAAAAAAAACAAATTCACCCTGCATCCAAGTCAAACATCCACCGCAAGCAAGGTACTTTACTAAGTTTACTTCAACTAAAAATAAAGACTATATAGGCCCAAATATATAAAAAGAAGTTAAAGCCCAACAACATAATTAAAGCCCAATTTGATGTAAATCAATCTGTACCTTGTCGGTCGTGGGGAAGCCTAGTGAAACCGGCGATAGGAGAAAGAGAAGATTGAAGATATGTTGGTGAACCAAGTTTCAGACCAGAGAGAGGCCGGCCTAATCATCATTTGTATGATTTATTACTTCAGATCTGATACTTGGCTCACCCAACATAACTATAATCTCCTCATCCCTTCTTCTACTCTACTTCTACTTGAATATTAAAATTATCGAAATATCAAATATATAGTAGCCAAATTGTGTTTCGAATCTCATGCCTTGGGAATGATGCCTTTACATCTCCCAATGAATAATGCTTTGGTTAAAGTAAATTTCATGTGGGCACCGGGGGTTGTTACTTGTATACTTTTGAAAAAACCGAAACACCTGTAATTCCATTCTACCATAATCAAATTCGGTATAAAAATTACTCCCTCCGTTTCGGTGGAACTTGCCCCCTTTGACCGGCACACATTTTAAGAAATGTGTAAAAAAAAGTGTAATGATTGATGTTTTGAGGAATAATTTTTTAAACTTTTATTAATAAAGTAAAGTAAAAAGTAGATTGAGTGTGGAAAAGTAATGACATATGGGTAAATATGAGTATATTTCAAGGGTGAGGGTTGTGAAAATATTTTCTTTTATGGAGTGTGCAAATTGGTATGAGACATTCATATATGAAAAATGTGTAAATTCTTGTGGGACGGAGGGAGTAGTAAAATACAAATTCGGCTCCAAACAATGGATAAAAGTAATCGATGAAAATAATTTTGACAAGAAATGGTTGCGAAAAAGAATTAACCAAATTCAAAATGAGCATACTTTATTCTAGGCTTCTTAATCGGATACGTTTCATTTCATCAAACCACATATATGAAATTATTAAAATATATAGGATTTAAAATGTGTGGCTCAAATGAATAACATACAAATATAAAAGAAAATATAAAACGCCCAAAAATATATCCTCTTTCTATCTCGTCTCAGTCTCACTATGAAGTATCACTACATCTACTTACACATACACACGAAAGTTGCCGTTTTCTCATTGGCCATGGTGTTGTACGCCTGCTGTAGTAGAGCATCACCGCTCACCCAGCTGCACCCTGTAGTGTTAATACCAGGGAGTGGTGGCAATCAGCTTGAAGCTAGGCTAACTGAAAAGTACAACCCCTCAAGCTTCTTGTGCAACAGATGGTACCCGCTGAACAAGGACCCGGATGGCTGGTTTCGGATCTGGTTCGACCCGACCGTGCTTCTTAGACCCTTTACCAAATGCTTCAATCAGAGGATGATGATTTATTACGACGCTCATGACGATGATTACCATAATGCCCCTGGCGTTGAGACTAGAGTGCCCCGCTTTGGCTCTACCCACAGCCTGTTGTATCTCGATCCTAATCTCAAGTAAGTTCATTTTATTGAGTTTGGGAAAATTAAATTGAGTATTTCCTTAATTTGATTAAGCTAGTTACAACTAATTAGTAAAGAATATATTAGTGAATCTCAAGAATTAATTCCTAAATTCTTAATGTACTAGTGGACAATTTAAATGTGTGGAGAATCTACATGGACGCTTGTCTCATCTAAAAATTCGAATATGAGGTTGAGAATTAAATTTTGTATATTAATTCCTAATATATTGTTATTGCAGACAAGCCACATCATACATGGAACCCCTAGTAAGATCATTGGAAAAAATAGGCTACATCGATGGTGAAAATCTGTTTGGTGCACCCTACGATTTCCGTTACGCATTGGCTGCAGAAGGGCACCCATCCCGCGTGGCCTCTAAATTCCTCTCGGACACGAAAAGGCTCATCGAATCAGCGAGCGCTTCCAACGAAGGAAAGCCGGTGGTCCTTCTTTCTCACAGTTTAGGTGGTTTATTCGTCCTACACCTCCTCGACCGAGCCCCGATATCTTGGCGCCAAAAGTACATCAAACATTTCATCACACTGTCCGCCCCGTGGGGCGGAACCGTCGATGAAATGGTCACCTTTATGTCGGGAAACACATTAGGAGTGCCGTTAGTGGATCCGTTGCTAGTACGAGAGGAGCAGAGGAGCTCCCCTAGCAATTTATGGCTATTGCCTTCTCCCGCGGTTTTCGATAAAGCGAAACCGCTCGTGGTTACGCATCAGAGCTCGTACTCGAGCGCTGATATCGCGGTTTTTCTTAAAGATATAGGGTTCTCGGAAGGTGTACGCCCTTATGAAACGCGCGTGTTGCCTTTGGTTGAGAAATTGCCTTGGCCAGAGGTTCCGGTGACGTGTGTGGTCGGGAGTGGGGTTAAGACAGCAGAGAAGTTGTTGTGGGGGTTGGATGAGGGGGTGGAGGTTGTGTATGGGGATGGGGATGGGGATGGGACAGTGAATATGGTGAGCTTGTTGGCTTTGGAATCCACTTGGGGTGGCCTCACTAATCAATCGATTAAAGTGGTCAAGGTTGAAGGAGTTTCTCATACATCTGTGTTGAATGATGAACGTGCACTTGAAATAGTGATTGGTGAAGTTTCTTCTATCAATAATGATGTTTCTTTGAGTTCAATTAACTCGATTTGAAGTATACTAGTATATTGATACCGAGATTATAGTTAGGGGTGTGCAAAGTATTGTTCAAACCGATCGAATCAAACCAAACTATTAAAATAAATCAACCGAGAAAACCAAATTAAACCGAACTAATATTATACATATATTATATATCATCAACATCGCTCTCAAAATCAAGCTCTGCAGCGCTACAAGATTCGATAGAGGAAGTAAAAGATGCAATTGGATTGATGGTGGGGGGCGTAGAGCTGAAATCCCTCTAATCGGAGGAGCATCGTTGGAGAAGAGAGCGAAGGCATACGGTGATCTGAGATTGGAATAGTCTATACGGCCTCAGAGTAACTATTGTTATTAAAAAGTGATAATTTTAAGGGTTAATTGCAAAAAAAACCACGACCTTTACAGTTTTTATCAATTACAACATATCTTTTTTTTCTTTGCAATTTGATACACCACCTTTTCAATTTTTGCAATTCAATGCATATGTCAATTTTCTCACAACAATTAAATCATAATTTGATTGTCAGAGTTGCCGAAATGTCACATAAATGTCACAAATGATGAATAATTTTTAAAAAAATAAAATTAAAACGTTCTTCACTAAAAAGAATACTAAAAAATCATTTTAAAACTAAAAACAATAGTACTATTTTTTTAAATAAATCATAAACCAATTTAATTATTATCACTTTCCCCCAAAACTCAAAAGTATAAGACCGCGTCCTTCAAATCACCGTCCACAAAAAATAAAAATGTGATATTTTTCGTATTGTTTTTATTTAAAAACGTTTTTAAAATATAAAAAATAAAATAAAAAAAATATTTTATTGACCAATCATAATATTTATGTTGGCATTTGTGTAGAACTTTAATGTGGCTTCGGTATATACATCATTCATGTGTTGCCGAAAAATAAACACATGCATCAAATTGCAAAACTTAAAAAGGTGGTGTATCGAATTGCAAAGAAAAAAAGAATATGTTGTAATTGATAAATACTATAAATGTCGTGATTTTTTTTGCAATTAACCCTAATTTTAATTAGTGAAAAGTAGTAATATTTAATACTGAAAAGTGGTATGTAACTATTGTTATTAAAAAGTGATAAATTTAATTAGTGAAAAGTGGTACTAATATTTAATACTAAAAAGTAGTATGTAACTATTGTTATTAAAAAGCTTAGTGAAAAGTGGTAATATTTAATACGGAAAAGTGGTATTTAACTATTGTTATTAAAAAGTGATAAATTTAATTAGTGAAAAGTGGTAATATTTAATACTTGAAAAGTGGTATGTAACTATTGTTATTAAAAAAGTGATAATTTTAATTAGTGAAAAGTGATAATATTTAATACTGAGTGGTATGTAACTATTGTTATTAAAAAGAGATAATTTTAATTAGTGAAAAGTGGAAATATTTAATACTAAAAAGTGGTATGTAACTATTGTTATTAAAAAGCTATAATTTTAATTAGTGAAAAGTACTACTGAAAAGTGGTATGTAACTATTGTTATTAAAAATTGATAAATTTAATTAGTGAAAAGTGGTAATATTTAATATTGAAAAGTGGTATGTAACTATTGTTATTAAAAAATGATCGTTTTAATTAGTGAAAAGTGGTCCTCCGTAATATTTAATACTGAAAAGTGGTATGTAACTAGTGTTATTAAAAAGTGATAATTTTAGTTAGTACTGAAAAGTGGTATGAAACTATTGTTATTAAAAAGTGATAATTTTAATTAGTACTGAAAAGTATTGTCAAGCCTTGAACCCGCGAGGTCGCAAAGTTGTTGTAACCACTTGGGCAATGGTTACTTGCTCTACTTTTTCGATTCTACTAATACATATAGGATTGATCTGTGCATTAGTGTGCACAGTGCACACTATGCACAGAAGACCAACTCTATATAAATCATAAACCCAAACGACCAAATCCAATTCCCAATTCCAAACCCAAAGGCCAGACTAGAAACCCTACGCCCCTACCTATTATTTTTCTATATTTTGTCTCAGTTTTGTTTATGCGATTTATGTTAAGATTGTGTTTTACATGTTTATTAATTATTGTGTAGGAAAAAAAATCGTAAAATTTTGGTTCGATCGCCCGAAATATTATGGTTTCAAACTGAATGATTTTTATAAATAAGGTTAGTTTACAGTTTTGAAAAAAAATAAATTATATTTTAATTTCCAATTTATGGAACCAAACCGCCCGTTACACGCTCCTAGTTGTAGTAGTACAAAAGAACCATGGCTGCTCTTTCCTTAAGTCGGATGAAACGTTTGACTTAGGCCCGTTACACATCGTCAATTTTTATTTTTAGGGGTCCACAAATTCTTCACTAAAAATAATATTACTTGTTTTCATTAACAATAATTAGTTATTTAATAATACTCCCACCCAAACCTTGTAGGTAAATATTTAATTTTTGTTTGTTCAAATTTAAGGGGGCGGTTGTGAACTAGAGTGTACCATGATTTAGTTATAGCCTAATGGTAGGAGTGTTCAAAAAAAAATCGAACCGGAAAAATGATTGAAATCGGACCGACCGGTTAGATTCCGGTCCGGTCCAAAACCGGAATTTTCCGGTCCGGACCGGTTTGGACCGGATTTTTTTTTTTTACTAATGCACTCTCAATTATTTTTCAAAATCAAGTAATTGGTGAAAATGTGTTGAGATCTATTACATTTTTTGCAAATATATAATTTAACAAACATATTTAATTTATTTTAGGGTCAAAAAATCATTAATAATAATGTAAATAAAATTGGCGTAATGAAGAGCAAACACTCTAATTTTGTTCTTGCTTCCATAAACTTAAAATAATAATAATAAAAATAAAAATATCCGGTCCAACCGGTTCAAACCAGACCGGACCGGATTAATTACGATCCGGTCTCCGGTCCGTAAATTTTAAAATTCCGATCCCGATCCAAACCGGTGCACACCCCTACCTAATGGTGAGGAAATATTTGTTTTAGTCCTGTAACTTTGAGTTATTCCAAAATAAATCCTTTAAGTTTTTAACTTTACAAAATACATCCTATATCTTACAAGCTATTAATTTTTGTCCTTTTTTAAATCTATTTTAGTCCTTTAAGTTTAAACTCCAATTTTAATCATTTAAATATAATAAAATCTAAAAACTTTAATAAAATTTAAAAAAAAATACTGATTTTAATGTATAATTTTTTTAAAACATCATTAAAATATTTTTTTTGACAAAGTGGGATAGCTCAAGTGGTTAGAGCACCACTACCTAGGCCTTAGATCCTGGGTTCGAGTCATGGGAAGGGGAAAAGGGATGGGTATTTAACTTGTAACAAAAAATTAAAATATTTTTTTTAAAAAATTAAATAAAAACATCATTAAAATCTTTTTTTTTGAATTACATTAAATACCCATCCCTTTTTCACCTCCCCATGACTCGAACCCAGGATCTAAAGCCTAGGTAGTGGTGCTCTAACCACTTGAGCTATCCAACTTCGTCAACATCATTAAAATCTTAATTATGCTCAAATTCTACCTAGCCATTTTTTCCTAATTAATAAAAAATATAAAAATTTGAAAATAAAAATAAAAATAGATACTAAAATCTAGAACATTGAAAGAAAATTATAAATATGTTAAAAAAATGGACAACTCCAACTACCCCTGTCATATTCCCCAAATGTAAATTATAGTATGATTTATATAATAAATTGAACGAGATTATATGAGATTTTATGTATCCGTAGACCTCCCATCAAAGAAATTATTTCCCGAACTAAATTGAACACAAGTATAATTAAATCTAAACTCTATAAGTAATTACTGTGATAAACATAATATTAAATCATATAAAAACACATTCCAATTAATTTAATGCACATTTATTAAGTTTTGAAATTCTTATTTAAGCTTGTTTGATAATTATAAGAGTAGAACTCAAACGAGCTTTAATCGAGTCGAAATTAATTTAAACCCTAAACCCGTGTCATATTCCCTAAATGTAAATTATAAATCATTATATAAATCAAATAATTTACATTTGGAGAATATGACCGGGTAGTTGGAATTGTCCCTTTTTTTAATACATATTTATAATTTTCTTTCAAATTTCTAGATTTTAGTATATATATTTTTTTATTTTCGGATTTTTATATTTTTAATTAATTAGGAAAAAATGGCTAGGTAGAATTTGAGCATAATTAAGATTTTGATGATGTTTTTATTTAATTTTAAAAAATATATATTTTAATGATGTTTGATACACGCGTTATGCAACACTAAATAAACAACCGCAAGTATACGGCGTCTATTGTAGCGTGATAAGCACGAGGTCGATCCCACGAGAAGGTTAAAGCGTAAAAGGGTAGTTTGCTAGTCGAATTCTAAGTAGACGTGATCGATAATTTGAATATGGTGTTTTACTCTAAAATTACCTACCAAGTGTCACAAATAAGTAACAAAGAGCAAAGACGAAATCGATCAAATGGCATACAAATCAAGAAACGAAAGTGAAATTGGTGAAAACTCAATGAAAGAAAGTGGATCCTAAAGCACATGCAACACTAATGTATCCATCTATGATTAATTATCTACCTAAGTGGTGTTCATGCTTTGTCTATAAGATTGATCACGTAATAATGAATTAAAAGTCCTTTCAATCCAAGTAATTCAAAGGAAATACTACACAACCTAATATCTCTACCTAAGTTGCACAATAAGTCCCAATTAAGCTCCTAAGATCATCACACATCTTCCTAATCATTGTTTATCTTTCAATCTCACAATAAAATTAGGTTAGATGCTTGCAATCAATTAATCAAAGTAGATTTCTCAACCTAATTCAATTAATTAAGGTTAACATATCATCATTGTACACTAATGATATACTTTGCAATGAAAATCAAGCATCCAAATAGAATTAAGCCACACAAACACCAAATAAGCAAAACATTAATTCATAAACTTCAACAAAAGTATTTACATGGCTTTAGAATCACAAAGTGTTTAGCTAACTACAAACATAATCAAATTACAAATTCCAAATGAAATAACTAAATAAAAAGGGAAAGAAAGAGAAAGCTTAGTCTAAGATGTGGTAGGGAATGGAATTTGGGAGCTATTGCATCCTTTCTTCCTTGATTTGATGAAGAATTGAGAGAGAAATGGCCAAAACACCTCCAAGTATGTGTAACTATGTGTGGATTTGGGGGAGGATGTCTTGGGTTTCAAGAATGAGGTCTTATATAGTGTTGGGGAAGGGTTTGGATGCCAAAATTGCAAGTTGGTCCCTCAAAAATGGAGAAAATGGCCAAAAACCCCCGAGAATGATGTCACCCGGCCGGGTGGCTCCCACCCGGGCATGCCACCCGGCCAAAATACGAAGCAACATCAATTTTGGCCTTGCCCGGGTCGATACCACCCGGCCGGGTGGGTTTCACCCGGGCCAAATTCGAACATCCATCAATTTTGGCCTTGCCCGGGTGGTTTTGACCCGCCCGGGTCGTTTCTACCCGGGTATATTTTTTTCGTCTCTTCGTATCTTGAGCTTCCGACCTCCGATTGACTCGATTCTTTTTTTCATTCCACTCCATTTTTCGAGACGAATCCAACGGTGCACTCCTCTTCCTGATCCAGTCACTTGTGGTATGTGTTTTGCTACAAATTCCATCGTTTTACCTATAAAATCGACAAAACAATACCTTTCTCTCATTTTGACTAAAACAATCATATTCCATGCATAATTCAATGAAATCCACATCAAAATATACTTCACATGTGCATCTAAAACGCGTAAATTCCACCCGAATCAATGTTTTTAAAAAAATATACTTTAAAACCAGTATTTTTTTTTTTAGATTTTATTATATTTAAATGATTAAAATTGGATTTTTAACTTAAAGGACTAAAATAGATTTAAAAAAGGACAAAAATTAATAGCTTGTAAAATATAGGATGTATTTTGTAAAGTAAAAAACTTAAAGGATTTATTTTGGAATAACTCAAAGTTACAGGACTAAAACAAATATTTCCTCCCTAATGGTAGTATTATCTTTATTTTACTACAACATCTCAATAGCACATTTTTGCAATTATTTTTAATTTTAACACATATTATTTTTAAATTATAAAAGTATTTTTTGCAATTATTTTTAATTTTAACACATACTCCCTCCATCCATGAAAAGTAGGGACATGGGGATGGGCACAAGTTTTAAGAAAATGGTAGATAAAGTAGATAAAGTAAGGGTATTATAGGGTATTGTGGGGTCCATTGTGAATAAAGTGATTGTTTAGGAATAAAGTTGATGGCAAATTGAGTAATTAAGTGATAGTTGAAGGGTGATAGTTTCCATAAAGTGCATGAGACTACATTTGGTGGACAAAAAATATGTGTCAAATGGGACTACTTTTCGTGGACGGAGGGAGTACTATTTTTTTAAATTATAAAAGTGCAAGTACTATTAACAAATGTGTACGTTAAAAATAATAAAAATGCAAGTAGTAACTAATAAAATGTGTAACATTAATAAAAAAAAATTTAAAAAAGTAGCACCTATTTTCCTAGATTATAAAAGTGTAAGTACTAATTGTCAAATGTGTAACATGAATAATATAAAAAGTGCAACTTTATGGTAAATGTGTAAAATAAATAATTTTTTAAAATTTTTTTTAGTACTTATATTTTTAGATTAAAAGACTACAAGTACTAATAATTAATAAAGGTGTAATATTGTGCCGTACTTTTTTAATTAATTAAAAAAAATAGAAAACAGTCGAAAAAAGGGGAAAAAAGAAGGATAAAACGTGAAGAAAAAAAAAAGCTGAGAAAAGCAAAAAAAAAAAAAAAAAAAAAAAGACTAGGGTGTACGCTTTACACCTGGGTGTATATAAGTCCAAACTCAAATTTAATACGCACACTTTCATAAATTAAAATATTTATTTCTTTATACATTAATACATCATTTATTTTTTATTTTATACATCTACTTTATACCTAAACAATCAATATTTTTAAAATCTTTATACATACAAAATTTGGACATGTACACTCTATGCACATGAGACTTTATTGAGAGTAAAATAAATAGTATAATCGTACAAATATATTTTTTTGTCTTGTTTACATATTTTTTTGTTGGTAAAGTCTAGTATGCACTCGAGTGCATGTTGTGCACCCTAATCTAAAGAAAAATGTATGTTATTAAACTGAAAAGTACAACACAATATTACTAAAAAGTGTAAGTCACTATGACTAAAAATATTATTATACAATTTAATAATTGAAAAGTGCAACACCATTTACCAAAAAGTGTAAGTCAGTAAAACTGAAAAATGCAACATTGACTAGGGTGCACAACATGCACTCGAGTTCATAGCAAACCAACCCTTTGTTGTTATATACTTGTTTATTTAAAAGTATGATCCATCCGAGTTCAAATTGGCAATAAAAGATTTGAAATCATCCATACCCATCCACATTCAAAGTTCTCAATGCATTTTCCGACCTTAATATCAAAAGTCCCTACCTTTCTTAATAAATGTTTACCAGTAACACTAACACCTAATGGACAGGCATTCACTAACTAGGTGGGCCTGAGAAGGAAACATACATTTGATTTGTACTAATTTCATGTTATGCTAAACAAATCTTATTTATCTTAGACAGATAATTAATCATATTGTTATACCATTGGTTCTTCTGCCTTTGCTAATTTTTGTAAGAAAAATATGTTCATTTAAAGATTAAAAAAAAAAAAACACTATAAAGATCAGTAAAAAAAAAAAATGTTGTCAAAGAAAGATTAGTAGTAATTAATAAAATAATTGCACATATTCATCATTTTCAAGTATTGATTAGTTTTTTTTTTTTTTTAAATAGCTGTTCAAGATTACTTATATACTCTTAATACGCTTCTTAATACACCCTTCTTTATCTTACATCAACAACCACTAAATTCACTTTTTTTAAATATTGTGTCGATTAAACATGCAAGTAATTTGGGGACGGAGGGAGTATTATCTTATGAGAATTGAGAAATACAGTATATCAAATGAATTTGTAATTTTATTATTAGGGAGTAATTTTATTAAGCAATCAAAGTCCATGTCGACATGACAAAATATTTTATCACGAGGAAAACATCATCATTTGTGCACCTGCTGCTGGAATTATAAACTTTTTTTTTGAAAATCAAGGTCCATCTCCCAATCGTCCGAAACGACGTCGCGTTAACATGTCCTGGCTGGCTCGTTCCATCGCTAACTCTCTCCGTCTCGACGAAGACGATGTAGATGCGGCGGCGGCGGCGGAGGAGGACGAGAAGATGACCCTAGACGGCGCCGCCGTTCTCCTGGAAGATCGGTCTCGAGAAAGCACGCTCTCTGCCGAAGATAATCGATTGGCAGGTAGTGATGACGTTGCCAGTTCCAATCACGGCGGAGACGAAGACATTGATGGTGATTACGATCAAGGGCGTGGAGTGAGAGAGGATTTATCGGAATTGAAGGACAGTCTCACACGCCAGTTATGGGGCGTTGCTACGTTTCTCGCCCCTCCCCCTCCGCCACCGCTGCCCCCGCCAGCATATAGTCGGAGATCGGGATCGTCACACATGGAATTGAATTCTGAATCGAAATCTGATGTGGCCGTATCTGGTAATGCTGATGAGGAGGATGAAGAATCGGTGAAGTATGATGAAAGAGAGTCTGATCAATTTGGGGAGTTGGTAAATTTAGGGCAATCGGACGAATATTATAGAAATATCTTAGACGAGGTAATTGGGATTACTGAGGAAACGTTGGCCTTTGCGACCAATATTGCTCATCATCCAGAGACATGGTTGGATTTCCCATTATCAGAGGAAGAGGATTTTGATGGTGAGCAAATTTTAACTTTATAAGCTTGATTTGCATATTAATAGTCGGATTGGGTGTCTTTCAATTTGAGTTTTCTGCCATTGTTGGTTGTGAACATGTTTTGTTTTGGCATTACTTGATTACTTCTATGTTCGGTAGAACTGAACGATTTTGATAGAGCTGATAGCATGAGCAAGACGAGCTACTTATTTATGCTGTGTGATATCTAACATGTATAGAGAGCCAAAGGAAAATGAATATTCTACTGGTAGAATTGAGGCAATCACATATACATTCAGTCTGTGCAAGTTCTTAAAAATGTGTTGACGTATTATACTAGTGAATGTGTGAATCATGACTTAAACGTCAAAAGTGTTTCAGGTATTACTGCTCAATTTATAGTTTCAGAGTGATGATAACTCGATTCCTTTTTCTTCTAAGTTCTTACGAGGCCTATTGTATGCTGAGTTGGTATGGAACAAGCCTTGCAATTTCGAAAGGTTGACAAATAGGTTTAGACATTTATCTTTGGAGATAATGTTTGATCCTCTGGAAGAGAATGCACGTAGCAACCACAAATAAGTACTTGATAGGACTTATGGTCCATTAGAATTACTATGTCATTTTTATAAAAGTTTAATATAAAGAGTTTTACGTATTTTTCGACCCAAGAAAGATACATATGCACATATGCAGATAATGAAGAACCATAAGACGGAATTACCTGGGATGCCTGCCCATAATAAATCCCAGAGCCACTCAAGTGATAGAACTCAGCAGAAAGTTTCTACTGCTCTCTCTATGACTCTATCTAACTCTTAGATTCAAATAGTTAATTAAATTATTCCTTTTAAGAGATTCTTTGTTGATCTGGATCTTTCTTGTGAAGAGGCCAGTGGGAGTCCTCGAGATGTTTTTTCCCCTTTCTTTTCCTTATTGTCAGTGTTTACCTGCAAGAACTTATCAAGCTGCATTATTGTAACTGCTACTTTATGCTATAAAATATATGCTGTTTTAAAATTGCTGTCAGATTTGTAACCCTCTATCCGAATGCTGCCACGATCTCTCCTTTTCTGTGTAAGTTAGTATAAAGCGTAGAATTTCTTCGTTCTCTTGTGATGTAATCTGCTGGTTGACTGTGTGAAGTTTGTGGTTCCTAATTCTGTGGTGCATATTTTGGTTTGAAATGGGATCTTGATCATGGCAAGTCAACAAATACACTTAACAGTGATAATATTGCGTGCCATACAATTTTAGCTGTTATCATTTCAGCAAAGCGTCTCTATGTAATGGCTTTTTCAGTTGAATTATCATTTTTTTTCTTCCAGATTTTGGCGTGTCTGATGCCCAGTACAAACACGTGTTGGCTATCGAACATCTAGCACCACGATTAGCCGCACTTAGATATGAACTTTGCCCAGTCCATATGAGCGAGGACTACTTTTGGATGGTCTATTTCGTTCTTCTGCATTCAAGGTTGAATAAACATGACGCTGACCTGATGTCATCGCCACAGGTTAGTAATTATCAAGAGCATTATCATTCATTCATATTTGAGCATATTTTGTATTTATTGAAGCCTCAAAGATGATTTATGTTTACTTTGTTCTTTTAAAAAAATTCAATTTGTTGCATACAAAAACTTGCACCAGACTAACTTGCTATTAGGTTGTTATGGTTGTGCTCAGTGTCGTTTCATTTTGGGTCCTTTTAGTAATTTTCTCAGATACTTATAGATGCCTTGATGTCTAATGTAAATATAGCTCCCCGCCCCCCTTCTCGAACTTTGAATATTTACATACAGAAACAATTTGTCATTGGCTATTCAGATCCATTTGTTTTTGTTTTGGTGCTTAAAATGGCCATAGGGCATAAAAACACCGATAAGAATCTATGTTGACCCCACATGAGACTTGACTAGTTTTAGGATTTGATATTTCTCTGGAAGACTGAAACATGTTAATATTGGGAAAAATTTCATAAACCTCCATGATGTTTTATCCAGTTAGATGTAAATTATCCCATTTACCTCCTGAATAATATCTGCTGACATGTTATATACATAATGATATAACCTCACTTCTATGTTATACTCTGCATCATTTTCTTTTATATATTGTGATGTGTTTACAACTCCTGGTGTTTGTCTAAATTTACCAAAAGCTATTATTGAAGTTTAATCGTATCGGCACACATCTATGTGTTGGTGTGGGCCTTTACCAAATTTTGTACTACTTCCCTCGAGAAAAGTGTGTTCTTAATATTTCATCCTAACTTATTAACGGAAAATTAATTACATGTCTTCTTCAATTGAATCTTGTATCATCTTTGTGCATCCTTCCAAATTAATTAGCGTTTTCTTCATCAGAAAATCAATCAACTACTTACAGCAATCCCACTTTTAGTAGTTGACTTGAATTTTCAAGATATGAGAATATGCACGAAGTTTCCAGGTTAGAAGGAGAAAAAAATTGTGTCAGTCTTTATCTAGATTAGGTATAGTATCGTTTACCTGAGTTTGGGACCTTGGGTATGGAAATCTAGATTTTTCCCGGATAAATATGCGTTTAAATATTTAGGATATTCCTATATTACAATAAATAGCATGTGACTTAACTTTGAAAAATAAATAAATTATAATCAAGGGAGTTATTGTAGTGTAACAAACTTTATGGAAGGTGACTGTAATTTGAAGAAACTTGAACATGGGTTTGTGTTTTTGACATAAAGCAAAATATACATTCTTAAAACCATTGGATTCTTTGTAATGAACATTCATGACTCTGAAGATGGGTGAAATTTTGTAAAAGCGAGGGATAGGATGTAATCAAATCAAGTAGTTAGCGAACTATTCGGGACTCGGCTAGAAAAATATTTGTTTGAGTTCGTTTAATAAAGTTCGTCAACATAAACAAATAAACTCAAACAAATACGGCTAACAAAGTTGTATAAAGTTCGTATAAATTATAGTTTGACTTTAATTTATATTTTTCACACTTAATATTTACTATATATATATATAATATGTAATTGAACTTATTTAATTAAGTAAAATTATAGAACTTAGTAGATAGATTATGATTTTTAGAAATATGTAATTTTATTTTTGTAATTAATTTATAAAAAATCGATTTAAGATTGATAGTGTCTATTAGGTTCATTTAGGTTCAATTAAGCTCATGAACCAACAATATATTTGGTAATTAAGAAAGATCGAGTTTGGCTTGATAATTAACAAATCAAGCTCAAACAGTCCAATGTTGTGCCTGCATATCTGTATTTTAGCAAACCTCACAGGAGTTTTGTGAAATTATCTTTTCTTAATTGTGTTATTTGACTTGGAGTTCAGTGTATGATTCTTATGTTGTTTCTCTTGTGTTAAAAATGCATAACATTTCTTGCCAGATTAACATTGTACTCATTTCGTGCTTTTTTCACTTCCTACTACCCACAATCCTTATAAAAAAAAATGAGGGAGTAAGTTTATCAATTTGTTGATTAAAATTGCTTTAACCATTAAATTGTTGTTATTTCTGAGCATAGCATCATAGCATAACAGGGTAAATTGAATTCAATTAGTTGCTCTTGTTTGTTTTGTTTGCTTGCAGCTTGTGCAAGCAAGGGCTATGTGGATGCAAGAGCTACAAAAGCAAACTAAAGAGGAGGATGAGTCCCACTGGTTAGGAACAAGTTCTTTTCACTCGAAAGACAGCACTGATTCTCCATTCATCACACAAACTTACGAAGACACTCATTTAGGACATGACTCCCAAGTGACAGCTGATCATGAAATCGAGAAGCACTCTCTTGATGAAATTGAGTTCATTGACAAGTCTGTTATCAAAGAAGATTCACCACCCCAACTTCAGGATAAGGAGATAGTTGTGGGGTCTTCCGTTAGAACGGCAGACTCAGCAGTTGAGGATGAGGATGATGAAGACGATTGGTTAAAGGATGACTCGGATTTAATTGGGTATACTAGCACCACAATAATGGTAAATGAAGATGATATATCGTTTAGTGATCTGGAAGATGATTTAGATTCCACTATGCCCATTAAACACACATCTGGAACAACCAATATTCCTTGAGTTAGGTTTTCAAGGAAAAAATGCTCTGTGATACTTGTTTCCTGGGACTCAAAGCCAGCCATGGTAAGGAATCCATGCTAGCTTTTCATAGTGCATGGAATGATGACTCGTAAACGAATCGCGTTTACTGCTCAAAACGACGTCAAAGTATTCGAGTTATCAGGTTATAATCGAGTCGAAATACATCAAAAGGTAAAATTGTGTTGGATTTGAGTTAGCCATGTTTGGGTTTGTCTCATTAACATTGGGTTGGGATGGTGCTGTGTCTTCGTATGGTGGATCAGGAGTTGTCAGCGTTGGAATTTTGATTTGATTTGTTAGTTTACCTTTCTTAAGTTCACTAAAAGAGAGTGGCAGTGAGAAGGGACTATTTGTTCTTTTCTTTTTTTCCTGGAATAGTTTCAGCCAATAATTTTTGGCTTAGCTCTGTCTGCTGATAAATGGTGGCCAGAGCACAATCACATTCATGGCTAGATAAGAAGAAGAATTGTAATTGTTTGAATGTACAAATTGTAATTGATTGAATGTACATATGTCAAGAAAAAAATGCTCCTTTCTTCTACTTTGGTATTATTTGACTCTGGCTGAACATAGTTTAACTGGATATGCACTGTGACACGGTCAAAATTCATCAATTAATTTTTTTTTTTTTTAAAATGGGTAAAGATTATGGGTACTGTGTAAGTGGGTATAAATCAGGGAGCCTAATTCCATTTTTAAAAATATCAGGTTGTTTAGTAATTAGATATACTACTAGTGCACAACCCGCATAATATGCGGGAATAATTAAAATAAAAAATATAGAATGGAAGAAAATTGAAAAAAAAAAAGTACAAATAAAACGAAAAATTACACTATTTAAAAAAATATACAAAAAACTATATATAAAATTACATTATTGTTCCATTTTCGTCGATCTCAAGTAGACATGCACAACGGTTAGAAACCGCCGGTTACGGTTTTCGAAAATCGGTAACCGTAACCGAACCGCCGGTTTGCCGGTTACGGTTTTTAACCGCCAGTTACGGTTAAAAACTGCCGGTTTGCCGGTTTGTTTTTTTTTTTTTTTTTAATTTTTTAAATATTATCTACGTTTTCGCTCGTTTTCACTCCGTTTTTGTTCATTTTTTATTCATTTTAACTCATTTTTTAGAAAATACATTACTAGAATTGAATAAAAATTATATAAATTAAATTTATACATTAAAAATAAAAGAATTGCGTATTAATTTTTTTTTTTTTTTTTTTTTTAAACCGGCAAACCGGCGGTTAACCGTCAAAACCGGCCAAACCGGCGGTTTGCGGTTTGTCAAAATGTCAAACCGTAACCGAACCGCCATTTTACGATTACGGTTCGGTTTTTAAACCGTAACCGGCGGTTTTGCCGGTTGGCCGGTTTCCCGGTTACGGTTTGAACATGTCTAATCTCAAGTTATATATCACATTTTCGTGATGACAAGTTGACAACCCTCCCGTATTCTTAATAAAACTTCAAATGATTGGAGGTAATCGGGCAAAACCATTAAATAAATTAAGGTACCATGAATTTTTTTTTTTAAAGAAAACAAACTAATAACAGTTTTTATCCTACAGTTCCCTGCATAAGATTAAATCAACAAAGCAAGCATGATGTGATGACAATCTCTCGACTTTCTTTCACTGCATAAGATTAAATCAACAAAGCATGATGTGATGACAATCTCTCGACTTTCTTTCAACGGGATGGATCAACAAAGTCTGTGATGTGATGACAATCTCTCGACTTTCTTTCAACGGGATCAACAAAGTCTGATGTGATGACAATGCTCTATAAACACGTATTTTTAATAAAGATCCAAATATATATATTAAAGATATATCAAAATTAGTTATATATTAATTATAAAAAAGATTATTATATATTGAATCTACAGAAATCCAAAAATTACAAAAAGATTATGATATACTAATCTACATAAACTCAAAAAAGTAAAAATAAAATATTATGATACTAAATCTAGAGATAGTTCTTATATTAAAAAAATGTAAATATGCAATTAAAATAGGAAAAGAGAAAAGGAGCCTAGTAAAAAAGTTATCTAAGAAAATTACACAATGCAAATAAACATAAAATTGCCTTAATCAACACGTTCATGTCTTCAATTAGGGATTGATGATTTGATTTAACAAAATACTCCCTCACATATTTTCGCACAGGTTTTGGAGCATTGGGTCGGTGTAGACTAAGTATATGGATTGGAATGAATCTCAAATCATCCAATCCCTAAATATCTCAGCTAATATATTCTAGAATTATAGTAAGAAGAATGAAACTTTACCTATAAAATAGAATTTATTCTTTCCTGTACAAAAATAAACAATAAGAAGATGATTCCATAATTCTACACTAAGTATATGGATTGGAATGAATCTCAAATCATCCCATTCCTAAATATCCCATCTACAATATTCTAGAATTATAGTAAGAAAGAATGAAACTTTACCTATAAAATAGTTGTGATGGCGGCTCTCGACTTTCGACGGAGGCTTAATAATAAAAAATAGAGTATTTAATTATATATAAAAATGAGTTATAAGAAGAATGAAACTTTACCTATAAAAAAATAGTTGTGATGACGGCTCTCGACTTCTCGACTTCCGATCTCGACTTCCGACGGTTGATTACGGCTCTCGACTTCCGACGGTTGATTAGGAATCCCGACTATCCATAAATTTGGTACTACATAATAAAATAAATTAAAGTTATAAACAAATGATATAATAAGATGAAATTATAGAAAGACAAAATGACAGTAAAAAAACAACGTAAAAAAGAATGGGATGATGTTGTGCAAGCGATGAGAAATGCAATTCTCATAACTACTTGAGAAGAAGTGAGAGATATCTACTTGAGAAGAAAAGAGAAGAAATTAGAAAAATGAAGAAGTGAGTAATCTCCGATAACAATTTCAAAATAAGAAAAAAATAACTGTAAAAAATAACCGACAAACTTGAGAGAAGAAAAGAGAAGAATTAGAAAAATGAAGAAGTGAGAAGTGTAATCTCCGATAACAATTTCAGAAGAAAAAGGAAGAAGAAAATAAGAAGAATTTGAAAAAAACTGTAAAAAATAACAGTTTCATCACAAACAGTATTTCAAAATAAAAAAATAAGAAAAAAAAAAACTGTAAAAAATAACCGTCTCACCACAATTCAGTATTTCAAAATAAAAAACTAAGAAGAAGCCAATAGGCAAAATAGAGACCGCCAAATATATGTATTAAAGATTGTACTTTAACGGATGCAAAATTATTTAATTTTTGTTTTAGGTGAAATATATCATACTAGTGTAAGACCCGCGAAGGGATTGCAAAAAAAAAATATTATTATTTAATAAGATTTTATATAATTACTGTATTTGATAATTCATGTCATTTTTAACCATACTTTTCAGATTGAATAAAAGAATATACTCTTGCAAAGTTATGCAGGTATAACTTGTATTTTAAAATGCTTATAAAATTATAAAAAATAAACATAAGAAATTTAGAAGAATAAAACAATAAAATTGAAATTAATATAATTATATGAAGTGATGAAATATTATTGAGTATACAATATTATATTTTGTTAGGAGAACAATTATGAACATTAGATATAAATGTGTAGTACTTTGTAGAAGTTTGTAGAATAATATAGAGAACATGTACTTTGTATAGAATAATATAGAGAACATTTGTCAGTGGTTTAATTAAAATCATGATGGTATATAAGGAGATTAAATTATGGCCTAATTAAAATGAGTGTTAGTTGATTAAAAATAGTACAGGAAATTTTCTTAATCAACTTTTTTCAATCTTGAACTGGATAAGTTGATTTGTTGTAGATGTAATGAATGGTGTTATCCTATCTTCAAGTAGTACAAGAAATTTTCTCTTGTCACCAGAACACTGACTATCACTATCAGAAACAGAAGAAGATGATACAATCTGAATGAACATCAGAAACAGAAGAAGATGATACAATCTGAATGAACATGGACATGTGTTGCAGTAACACTTTCATCATTGATAAAGAACTTTTTGCATTGAAAGTGCTTTAAAAAAAATAAAAAAAACACAATATAATTATTTGTAAAATAAGTAGGATTATATAAGAGTAATGAAAAATAGGATAATGTGGTTGTACCTTTGATGAAGAACTTTTGCATTGAAAGTGTGTTATCAAATTACTGTCATCATCCGATAACTTGACCATATTCCAGTTACTCTTCAAGTCTTCTTCAGAGATGTGTGTTGGTTTATAGATTACCAACAATGGCTTACAAAGAATTTAGACGGAAAAGAAATAAAGACAGAAAATGAAATTACAACTTCTTCGAGTTCTTCAACTTTCCAAAAGAGGCAGCTTCCTTGTTTGAGCAGCTTCTTAGAATAGCAGGTCCAGAAAGGGAAGAAGACAGCACTGTAGATAAACAGAAAGTTAGGGAAAAGAGCCGAGTCAAGGTGATACCTTTTCCCGTAAAACAAACACGTCCCGGCTAGTGTTCACGGATTGACGAGTTGCTTCGAAAGGTAAAACGGCTTCCTCTTTGCACGAGCAACACCGCAGCGTACAAAGCTCCAGCGAACAGATTACACGTTAGAACCGGATCGCACTCTAAAATGCTATGCAATGCTGAAAATAGTATGCAATTTTTCTGGAAAAACTCAGGTGAAATTTGTTGTATGCAAAAGTGTGTTTTTCCCAAAACCATGCACTCCTATTTATAGGCAGTGTCACCCAGGTGTGGAACAGACGGGTATTTAAGGCAGTCACCCATTAATACGGCAGTTTCTGGCAGTTTCAGGAATGGTAACTCCCATTCTTAATACTCCAGCACTTAATATGGCAGTTTCGGAATGGTAACTTCCATTCTTAAACTTCCACGCAATTAAGACAATCACATTTCAAATTCAAATTCCAGAAGTCAACTTCCGCTTGACTTCCATAGACTTGGGCTGCCTAAATCCGTGTGGGTCGAGGCCCACATTTTTAGAACCTCAAAAAGATAGAGGGGCCCCAGGCCCAAGCCCAAAGTCCACCCAAAGTCCAATTGCCAATTGCCAAGATCCAAGGCCAAGGCCCAGGACCACGGACCCGGACCCGGCGCGGCTCGGCTCGGCACGGCACGGCCGGACGGGCGGGCGGCGCGCGCGTGTGGCAAATTGAATGGTTCAATAGTCACTACAATTTGAACATTCTTAACTAACTCCTATTAATAAGGAGGTAGTTAATTCTCACATTTATCAATGTGGGATAGTTATTAAAACTACTCCCAACGCATCACTTTGTCTTAAACTTCGTACATTAATTTCTCACTCACCGAAATTCGGTTTTGAGATTTTAAATATACTACGATCATCTACTCGGAGAGTAGAACGATCCTACAATATTTAATTCTTCGGAAATTAAATATTCATACCCTCAAATAATTGATTAATTAAAATCAATTAAATATTAAGAAATTGAATAAAAACCCAATTTCTCCAACAATCCCCCACATGAGTGAAAATTACTACCCATAATCATGCAGACTCGCAATCCAGTTCAATTGAGACACTGTTGCATCCGGAAAGGTGGCTTGTGACCTTGAACCTTCCGTAGTCAAACACTATCGAGTACACTGGCGGCTTAGTGGACGCGATGCCTTGAACTACTCCTCCTTAGTGTGTACTGAGACAACGGTGCTGACACAACAACATCTCAAACGTGTTTCGTTCTCACGTTTTTGTCCATTTCGGCCATGGACACCCTTTGAGTTCATAAGTGCATTTCGTGAAGCGGCCCCACTTCTCACTTATATAGGTGGACTCCCATATTGAGTATCCCGCAATACTCTACCTCCCGGAGGTCTTTGGGAACCATTAAAAGTCATAGACTTAGCCTTACCACAAATATTACGGGACAACACTTGGTGTTGTGCTTTTCTAAGGAATGGTTTGAATATCCAAGTGTTCCAACTCAACATTCACAGCTTAGTTTTCCCATTGAACCAAGTTCTTGGGATCTCCAGTCAACATGGTTGGGTTACCACTGTTTCAGCTGTTATTTTGTGGGTTTTAGACCCATTCCTTCTAGCAACTTATTCATCTGATCTCGGTTTATTCCTTTCGTAAGCGGATCCGCTATATTGTCTTTTGACCTTACATAGTCAATTGACATCACACCACTCGAGATCAGATGTCTAACAGAGTTATGTCGACGACGTATGTGTCTCGACTTTCCGTTATACATGTCGTTCAAAGCCCTGCCAATTGTGGCTTGACAGTCACAGTGTACCATCACAGTAGGCACGGGTTTGTTCCAACATGGAATGTCCTCGAGGAAATTTCGAAGCCACTCGGCTTCTTCACCAGCTTTATCCAAAGCTATGAATTCTGATTCCATCGTGGACCGGGCAATACACGTCTGTTTCGTTGATCTCCACGATACAGCAGCACCTCCAATAGTGAACACATATCCACTAGTGGAAAATGACTCATTCGTGTCAGAGATCCAATTGGCGTCACTGTACCCTTCAAGTACCGCCGGAAACCTTGTGTAGTGAAGCCCGTAGTCAATAGTGTACTTTAAGTACCTAAGGACCCTTCTAAGAGCCTTCCAGTGCTCTTTATTTGGATTGCTAGTGAATCTACTCAATTTGTTCACTGCACAGGCAAGATCCGGGCGTGTACAGTTTGTAATATACATCACACTTCCAATGATTCTTGCATATTCAAGTTGTGCAACCGGATCGCCTCGATTCTTGCTCAAGTGTACATTGAGCTCCATGGGCGTCTTGGCAGGTGGATCATTAAAGGCATTGAATTTCTTTAACACACTCTCAACGTAGTGAGATTGTGTCAAGTAGATTCCATTAGACTTTCTCTCGATCTTGATTCCTAGAATCACATCAGCCAATCCCATGTCTTTCATGTCAAAACTACGTTTTAACATAGCCTTTGTTTCCATAATCATGGCATTGCTGCTGCCCATGATCAACATGTCGTCCACATAAAGACACATGATAACAAATCCTTTTGGTGTATTTTTCACATACACACATTTGTCACATTCGTTTATCTTGAAACCATTGGACAACATAGTTTCATCAAACTTTAGATGCCACTGTTTTGGAGCTTGTTTGAGTCCATATAGTGAACGAACGAGTCTACACACCTTTCTCTCGTTGCCAGGTGCTATAAACCCTTCAGGTTGATCCATGTATATTTCTTCAACTAATTCCCCATTCAAGAACGCAGTCTTGACATCCATTTGGTGAATCTCGAGATTGTGCAAAGCAGCAATCGCAATTAACACACGAATGGATGTAATCCTCGTTACTGGGGAGTAAGTATCAAAGAAATCATACCCTTCTTTTTGTCTAAAGCCCTTAGCTACCAAACGAGCTTTATACTTGTCAATTGATCCATCTGCTTTATATTTTCTTCTAAGGATCCACTTGCATCCTAAGGTCTTACAACCTCTAGGGAGATCAACCAACTCCCACGTATTGTTCTGCAGAATAGAATCAATTTCGCTATTGATAGCTTCTTGCCAGAATGATGCATCTGGTCTTGATAGAGCTTCCTTGATAGACTTAGGTTCATCTTCAATCACAAAAGTGATGAAGTCAGGACCGTAAGTTTTTGCAATTTTTGCTCTTTTGCTGCGTCTAGGTTCTTCATGCTCTTGAGCTGAAGAACTAACAGCCTCTGCTTCTACGTGAGCCCTCTTATTTTCAGGTCTCACCTCATCTTTATCTTTATTAGGAAAGATATTTTCAAAGAATATTGCATTCCTTGATTCTATCATAGTGCCTTCTGACATGTCACGTATTTCTGATTTGTGAATCAGAAACCTATAGGCACTACTGTTGAGTGCATATCCTACAAAGATACAATCGACCGTTTTAGGGCCAATTCTAACTTGTTTAGGAGCAGGCACTTCAACCTTTGCAAGACACCCCCACACTTTGAGGTACTTGTAGGATGGTTTCCGCTTTTTCCACATTTCATAAGGTGTCAGATCCTTTGTTTTGTGTGGAATTTTGTTCAAAATGTGGTTAGCCGATAGTATAGCTTCCCCCCACAGATTCTGCGGTAAACCCGAGCTGATTAACATTGCGTTCATCATCTCCTTTAGTGTTCGGTTCTTTCTCTCCGCAACACCATTAGACTGAGGTGAGTAAGGAGCAGTAGTTTGATGTATGATGCCAGACTCAGCACATAACTGTTCAAAAGGTGCTACGTATTCCCCACCTCTATCACTTCGAATCACCTTAATTCGAGTGCTAAGTTGATTTTCTACTTCATTCTTGTAAAGTTTAAAAGCTTCAATAGCTTCATCTTTACTTCGCAAGAGATAAACGTAGCAAAATCTTGTGCAATCATCAATAAAAGTAATGAAATACTTTTTGCCACCTCTAGTTTGCACAAACTTTAAATCACACACATCAGTATGGATTAAGTCTAGAGGAGCAGTGTCCCTTTCCACAGAAGTAAATGGCAACTTTGTCATTTTAGCTTCAACACATATCTCACACTTTTTAGGTGTTTCAATATTGTTCATTTTAAGTAAATCAAGATTTACTAAACGCTTTATAGATTTTAGATTTACATGTCCTAATCTTAAATGCCATAAAGAGGAACACTCCACGATGTAAGAGGAAGTAGAAACGTTTTCATTGATAACTTTCTTGCCTTTACGGCTTACAACCATTACACTCATTTTGAACAGACCATTCTCGAGATAACCTCGACCAAGGAACTGTCCAAACTTGCTAAGTACAACTTTATCAGACTCAAAAACTAGTTTAAACTGATGACTAACTAGAAGAGAGCCGGAGATCAGATTCTTGCGGATATCCGGGACATGCAGCACATCCTTCAGCTTGAGCTCTTTGCCAGAAGTGAGCTTGAGCACAACAGTTCCAACACCAGCCACATCAGACGAGGCATGGTTTCCCATATGGAGCTTTCTCCCATCAGCAGGAGCATAAGTCGAGAAGACACCCTTCTCGGAACAAACATGGCAAGTAGCACCGGTATCCACGAACCATTCCTTTGGATTGTCAACCATGTTGGTCTCAAACACAACAGCAGACATATCCATTTCAGTGAGATTATGTTGTGCCACATTAGCACTTGATTGTCCTCTCTTACCTTTGTTTTTATCAACTTTCTTAGAGACGCGACAATCAGTTGCTTTGTGGCCCGGTTTTTCACACTTATAGCAATTACCATTAAATTTGGGTTTTGCAGGAACAGGTGCTTTACCTTTGTCATTAGGCCTTTTACGTTTTTTAGACGATTCACCACGTTCCATTAAATTTGCCTTTGCCTCATCCGAGACTTGATTTGATTTACCGTCCATCCTTTTATTATCTTCTTCAATTCGAAGTTTGACGATCAAATCTTCTAGGCTCATTTCCTTTCGCTTGTGTTTGAGATAACTTTTAAAATCCTTCCAAGAAGGTGGTAGTTTCTCAATCACTGCGGCTACTTGGAAAGCGTCCGGAAGGACCATACCCTCCGCGAGGATATCATGTAGGACTAACTGAAATTTTTGAACTTGTTCAACGACAGATTTACCATCTACCATTTTGAAGTCCAAAAATCTCGCCACCACGAACTTCTTAGTTCCGGCATCCTCGGTTTTGTACTTTCGTTCCAAAGACTCCCACAGTTCTTTGGCAGTACGAACCGGTTGGTACACGTTATACAACGCGTCAACTAGTCCTCCAAGGACGTAGTTCCGACACAAGAAATCGCCATGAGACCATTGGTCAAATGCGACCCTCCTAGCATTATCCGTTTCACTTTCAGCGACAACGGGCGGATCCTCCCGGAGGAACCTTGCCAGGTGAAGTGTCGTGAGGTAAAACAACATCTTTTGTTGCCACCTCTTAAAATCAGTACCCGAGAACTTCTCGGGTTTTTCCCCATGCACCATGAAATTGCGAGTTTCAGAGGGTGGAAAAAACATGGGGGGTAAAAACGTGTTATTGGGGACAACGTTTGGAGTTGGGTTCGAGGTGTTCTCAACAAGGGTGTTGTCGACAGGGGTGTTGTCAGAGCCATTTCCGTCAGATGCCATTGTGGTATTTTTTTTTTTTTTTCTTGTTTGTTTTACGATTGTTGGTTTATAGATTACCAACAATGGCTTACAAAGAATTTAGACGGAAAAGAAATAAAGACAGAAAATGAAATTACAACTTCTTCGAGTTCTTCAACTTTCCAAAAGAGGCAGCTTCCTTGTTTGAGCAGCTTCTTAGAATAGCAGGTCCAGAAAGGGAAGAAGACAGCACTGTAGATAAACAGAAAGTTAGGGAAAAGAGCCGAGTCAAGGTGATACCTTTTCCCGTAAAACAAACACGTCCCGGCTAGTGTTCACGGATTGACGAGTTGCTTCGAAAGGTAAAACGGCTTCCTCTTTGCACGAGCAACACCGCAGCGTACAAAGCTCCAGCGAACAGATTACACGTTAGAACCGGATCGCACTCTAAAATGCTATGCAATGCTGAAAATAGTATGCAATTTTTCTGGAAAAACTCAGGTGAAATTTGTTGTATGCAAAAGTGTGTTTTTCCCAAAACCATGCACTCCTATTTATAGGCAGTGTCACCCAGGTGTGGAACAGACGGGTATTTAAGGCAGTCACCCATTAATACGGCAGTTTCTGGCAGTTTCAGGAATGGTAACTCCCATTCTTAATACTCCAGCACTTAATATGGCAGTTTCGGAATGGTAACTTCCATTCTTAAACTTCCACGCAATTAAGACAATCACATTTCAAATTCAAATTCCAGAAGTCAACTTCCGCTTGACTTCCATAGACTTGGGCTGCCTAAATCCGTGTGGGTCGAGGCCCACATTTTTAGAACCTCAAAAAGATAGAGGGGCCCCAGGCCCAAGCCCAAAGTCCACCCAAAGTCCAATTGCCAATTGCCAAGATCCAAGGCCAAGGCCCAGGACCACGGACCCGGACCCGGCGCGGCTCGGCTCGGCACGGCACGGCCGGACGGGCGGGCGGCGCGCGCGTGTGGCAAATTGAATGGTTCAATAGTCACTACAATTTGAACATTCTTAACTAACTCCTATTAATAAGGAGGTAGTTAATTCTCACATTTATCAATGTGGGATAGTTATTAAAACTACTCCCAACGCATCACTTTGTCTTAAACTTCGTACATTAATTTCTCACTCACCGAAATTCGGTTTTGAGATTTTAAATATACTACGATCATCTACTCGGAGAGTAGAACGATCCTACAATATTTAATTCTTCGGAAATTAAATATTCATACCCTCAAATAATTGATTAATTAAAATCAATTAAATATTAAGAAATTGAATAAAAACCCAATTTCTCCAACAATGTGGATTCTGAAAATAAATTTATGAACCAAATGTTCAAACTGATCGGTAAAGTGACTGTAATCCTTCTTGTATGGTTAGGAGACGAAAGAAAAACTTGTAGGGGTGTTTTGTAGCTAATATAAGAGTGTTGGACTTTTCAACTCCGAAATTATACAAATTGAATAACTTCTTTAATAACGTTCTGATACCTGTGTGTTCTGATACCTGTGTATGAGGTATCTCGGTACAGTAGCTTTTCCCTAAATAAATAGAAAATAAATGTCACATCAAATGGAGAATAAAAAAAATGAAATGGAAATTAAGAGTAACTTAAAGAAATTTTGAGTAGAAATGCTCACCTTTTCATACTACTAATTCAAAGTAATTCTTTTGTTTACGTCATTTGAAAATACACCGAAAAAAATGGAGAAGGAGGAGAGAAAACAAAAAAAGAGAAAAGATGGAGAGGAGGGAATGAAATAATTATTTAAAAAAATATATAAAAGAAAACATTAAAAAGCGTAAAGAATCTGAAAGAGAGAGCGAGGAGAAAGATTTTTTTTTAAGAAAACTGTGGAGATTGGAGAACAAAAGAGGAAAGATGGAGAGGGGGATCTGAAATAATTATTTAAAAAATATATATAAAAGAAAATTGTATAAAGAAAACAATTATTTAAAAAAATAATTTAAGAAAACAGAGGGAGATAGTGTATAAAACTGTATAAAGAAAACAATTATTTTAAGAAAACTGTCTAGAAAAAAAAGAGGGAGATAGAGGAGATAACTGAAAAATTATTTAAGAAAAAAAATTATGTATAAAAAATAAAGAAAACAATTATTTAAGAAAACTGAATAAAGAAAATTAAAATATAAAAAAAAAAGTATAAAAAATAAATAAATCAATTATTATTTTGAAAAAAGAAAAGAAAAGAACTTTTGAGGGAGAGGGAACGAAAAAAAATGAAAGTGGAAGAGGAGAGAATTAAAAAAAGAAAAGAAAAAAACTGTCGAGAAAAAAAAAAAAAGGAGAAAGAGGGAGTTAAGAAAACTGTAAAAGAATAGAGAAAAAATGGGAGATAGAGAGGAGAGAAACCCGAAAAAAAAAAAAGGAGAAGAAGGAGAGAAAACAAAAAAAAGAAAAAATCTAAGAAAATTAGAAAGAGGAAAATCTGAGAAGCACGTGTTAAGAAAAAGATTCAGAAATAGTAATTAAGTGTAGATATACTTAAACATAGTAATTAAGTGTAGATATACTTAAACAGTATACTGTATGTGTTCAAACACACAAACTACCCTAATATTTATTTAAAATAATATTTATCTGTGTAAGCATTAAAACTCTTCATTTATTGATTCTCAAGTTACTCATTTAAAATTTAATTCATGATTAATTATTATTGAATCTACGTTCCCCCTCTAACCTGTTAAAATGAATACTGCCGTGATCAATAGAACAACTGAATCTGGAGTAATTGATAAACTAAACAGAGAGGGTTTGCATGCATTAATAGAAATTTGAATCGGGAAAATTGCACTTTTGGTCCTGTAAGATTGGGATTAAATCACTTTTTTGGTCCTTTTTTCATCACTTTTTTATCCTACAATAATTTTCTGTCAAATTTAACTGTTGTAGAGTTTGCGTGTGGACACGCTCCGTTAAAAAAAAATTGATAACTAATTAAACAAAAACATAACAAAAATTATAAATCAATCTCATCCAACAAAATCACCGGAAATAAACCCAAATTACATCCCCAGTAATTTAACCCAAATTCCCCACAAAAATCACAAGAAATCAAACCCAAATTCAACCCTCCCAAAATTGCAACTGAAATTTCCATTTGGTTGAATGAAATCGTCTTCCTAAAGTTCAACGTGGTGAGGCAGCGGAGGAAATAGGGGCCGTGAATTAGTGTTCGTCGTCACGGGAAACTGAGAAAACAAAAAATTGCCGAGAGAGAGAAGGATGGGTACCAAAAATCTAGAGTTTACCAGGATGGAGTAACCCTTACGGTAGTAGGTACCCCCGCCTTGCGCCGCCGTCGGATTCCTCCTGATTTAAAAAAAGCTTGAAAAAATTGAATACGCTTCTCGTCCTGGTCCTCTTTCAAGGTGGTCGTCGCCCTTTCCTCCGTCTTGCACTGCCGCCGACTGCGTTTTGTCGAATTACGTCTTGTAGGGTGGGTGGCGTGGGTTTTTTATTTTAGGGAAGAATGGGTCAAGCGAGGGGGTGGGGGCTGGATTAATTTTCATTTTTTTTAATATATATATATATATATATATATATGTATAATTTTTTGTATATGTAATATATTACTTATTATCATTTATGACCGTTTTTGAAGATTTTTTCATAAATTATTTAATATTTATTTTTCTAAATAATTCATTTTGTGTTCTTTTTAATAATTTTTATAGATATGTAAAAATTAATGTATTGTTTTGAATTTAAGGTATACGGAGTATTTGTTTAAAAATTAATGTACTCGACATTTTTAAAAAAAAATAAAAATTGATTAATGTACTCGACTTTTTAAATTTTTTTTTTTTTTGATAACCTTAGATGTAGATTTTAAAATCATAAATTAAATTTCAGAAATTTTGAGTGACAGAAATATTCGCAATAATTATCTCAACAAACCACACGATTTTTAAGATATCCATAATCTATTTCTTTTGTTTTAATAATTTTAGTATTTTTTTAATTAAAAAAGTCTATTTAATTTAACACAAATTACTATTTCGATTGGATAATATTAAATTTAAATAAATTATTATTTAGTTTAGAAATAATATTCCTTGCATTTTTAAATAATATTTATATTAAATATTTAATTTTTTAATTATTTTATAATATGAGAATATATTTGATTATATAATAAATTTATTTTTAATACTATTATTCATCAAAGTAACAATTTTTTTTTTGGTATAATAAAACTAACGGTTTTCATATCAAAATAACATAGAGGACCAATTGTGCAGTAAAAAGGACCACTTCTGAATTACAGGATTAAAAGTGATTTAGAAATATTCTTACCGGACTAAAAATGCATTTTTCCCAATTTGAATCCTAAAGAGTGCCTAACTCAACTACTTTAGCTAAGTAGGATTAGGTTGACATAGCTCATTTTGGAATTTTAAGTATTTTGAATACGAATTTCAAATTTTAGTTTTATTTAAAAAATATAATGTTTTTTATATTTTGTATTTATTTTAAAATATAAATAGGATATGATTTAATTTTATAAGTACATGATTAGTGTTTATATAGATTTTATATGTATTTCCATATAATTTATAAGTATTTATACAATATAAAATTTGTAGATATTTATAGTGTAATTCTAAATCTAATTTCAAATTTAAATTTTCAATCCCAAAACAAAAATTCCGTAATTGATAAGTGATAACCCTTGAGTTGTATCACGAAAATTAATAAAATATGGAGTAATATAATAGCGAATACCGAGAAAAATCATACTACTCCAGTATTAAATAAGGTTATCTTGTCACGTGACCATGGTCAAAACAGCACGTGACGAAGGCTTCTTCTGGCCATCCAGTCCAGTGGTTATTTTATCACGTCATTGTCCTTCAAAATAACAACAAACACAAATCCAATCTCTCAATCTGAATACGCCAAATTATAATTTCTCCCATTTTTCGGTTGATTTTCCCTCTCCTTTCTCCATTCTCTTTTACGCACCACAATTTTGACATCGCCAGATTCTCTCTCTCTCTGCAACGGGCTGAGAAACGACTGATTCTCAGGTGCGTTTAATCGAAAACCTGTATACAGTTTATGTATTGTACTCAAACACCGGCCTTCACATGTAGCCTTTTCTTCGTACGTGTGGGGAAGGGGAAATATATAGTCAAGTTGCAACCCTAGTAAAGTAGTAATAATTTCCCCAATCAGTGTTACCAATCCCGAGGAGAAGGGTTCTTGGTATTTTCAAATTTTATCCTTAGCTTTGATTTTTCGATTGGCGGAAACCCCCTTAAATTCCTTTTATTAATTTTGCCTCACGGGCCCTGGGGTTTAATTGATTTGAGCTCCGGGGTTCTTTAGTTTGTTTACAGTTGTTGAAGTTTAAGGTTGGTATTTGATTTCTGGTGTTTTGATTGATTTGAGCTTTATGGATAGTCAATTGGTGAAAGGGGGTTTGGATTTTAGTAGAAGGAAGAGGAAATGGTTAATTATAGTGGGGTTGGTTGGAATTTCTGGTTATGGTGCTTATAGAGTGTATCACATGCCCTCTGTAGTGAGAAAGAGAGAGAGAATCTTTAAGTTGTTTCAATCCCTAGCCTCAATGGCTGAATTAGCTTCTGATTCTGCTGAGACGATGACGATTATCTCGAGGGATTTAAAGGAGTTTTTGAATTCTGATTCGGATGAAATCCCTAATAGTTTGAAGCAATTGTCGAAAATAGCTCGGTCTGAAGAGTTTTCAGACTCAGTAGCCCGTGTTTGTCAATCCATGACAGTTGGAATTTTAAGGGGTTATAAGGTGGAGAATAGCACGAATGAAGTTCAAGAATCGGGTAGCTTTCCTGATAAGTTGTTGGATAAAATGATGTCTAGTGCTGGTACGGGGTTTGTCTCGGCTATCGTTGGTAGTTTTGCTAGGAATTTGGTACTGGGGTATTACGACAATTCAGGCGAATTGAGTGGTAACGCTTCTGATGACAAGTTGCCTAATTGGTTGAGTGTGGTATCAGATGATAGATGCAGAGTATTAGTTGCTGATTGCATCAAGACTTTTGTTAGCACTGCTGTTACAGTTTATCTCGACAAAACTATGGATGTCAATGTCTACGATGAGATCTTCTCTAGTTTGACAAATCCTAAACATCAGAATAAAGTGACTGATGTCCTAGTTTCTCTTAGTAATGGTGCTGTTGAGACTCTTGTAACGACGTCTCATCACGTGCTGACATCGTCTCCTGCGAAGACAAATTTAGGGAACAAGAAAGGTTTTGAGGTAGAAGCCTCTTCAAGAAAAGATGTTGATGTTGAGAATACGGGGTGGGTTAGTAGCGTTTCATCGACTTTGGCAGTACCAAGCAATAGGAAGTTTGTGCTTGATCTAACTGGGAGAGTGACGTTTGAAACGGTTAGATCTGTGATTGAGTTTTTGTTGTGGAAAATAACCGAGGGCGTGAAAACAAGTCTGAATGTAGTTCATAATGAGGTTGTGGGGAGGGGATTTGAAGTTGTTCGATATGTTGGTGCAAAGTCGTCTCTTATTCTCACTGTTTGTCTTGCATTGTTTCTGCATATTCTTGGGAGTACTCGAGTAATGTTGCCTGCATAAAGCTAGCTATTGATTGATTGATGATTTCATTTCATTATATGAAAAAACACAGGCTGGTTTGAGCCCTTCAATTTAAATAATTTTAGCATGATTTTAAGACTTCTTGGGGGAATTATCTATCTATCTGAGTGCAAAGAAGAAGCAGCTCGATTTCCTGCTGGAAACAGATGTATATTCAATACTAGTATTTTTTTTTTCACATTTCTGTAGGACATGAGTTTCCCTGCTATACTTACATTCTGTACAATGTATAATGTTTTACATGTTATTCATAAACTTTTTACCTGTGATTTCCCCCCGTTAAATAATAAAAAAATAGATTAATGTTCCAACTCTTGTAGCTTTGGATTATTGAGATCAGATACAATTTTGATGCAACTTAGGAATGAAAGAATCATATGAATCTATCTGGTGATTCTGAACCTTCCATTTTAATTTGATATTTTATTATTTTTATTTGTATATCACTTATATTAAATAACACAATCTACTAGAAACTGCTAAAGAAAATGAGACACCTAATGAAATTCCAACTTAGCTAGAATATGAAAATCCTAACTACAAAATCATTTATTATCCCTTCTATTTCGCTTTGGTCTACAATACCATCACCTAATGAGAGTTGGGTTCCTATGAATATTGGAGTATGCAATTGACTCTCAAATCTAGGGATGCAAAGTTGCAAACTAGTCTAGTCGAATGACTCGAATTATATACATGCTCGTTTAAATTTAAGTTTAACTTATTTGATAATTAATGGAATTGAGCTTGTGTAATTTGATATTTTTATTGTTTACCTACAGAATATATAAAAATTAGTATATTTTATAATACTGCCATTTTTTCTTTTCTTTTCAAAGTAGGTATGAAATTGTTTTTGGTCCATTAACAATTAACGTTGGGCTTACTAGTCTTTTGCTACCGTGGTGGGCTTACTTGTACGTTGGTAAGTCTTTGGGTATGGCTAATGGCTATCTGCACCTCCAGATTTGTTAATCGCAGTCCCCGATTAATGAACCTCCAATAAGAGAATGTTAGATGGACTCTTCCAAATTGTTCAGATTACCATTTTTTCTATAAAATATCTTTACTAAACACACTCACCTCAAAACCATAATTTATCTCTTTTAATATATATTTAAAAAAACTCTAAAATCAATTTTCATTCTTTCCCCACCCACCACCTCCCTCCTATCGTGGCCCTCCCCCTCTTCTCCAAGCATGCAGGAAAAAAAAAAAGAGGTTTCTAAGTTTCTTATTTTATTTAAGTTTATAAGTTTTCTACGAGATTTTGACATTGTTGAAATGAAGTTGGCGGTGCGAAGGTGGAGGGCGGCGATTGAAAGTGGTGGTGGTGAATTCAGGGTTATAGTTTAAATGTTGAAAGAAGGGTGTAATTAATAATGGAGTGTATTTAATAGTGGTATTTTACTCAAAATGGTATTTAAATTTTTTTACATAATTATTAAATTAATAAAGTTAGAGGGGGAGTGTCCTTAACAAAGCTGGAGGTGCAGATAGACATTCCCTAAGGGCTAGTTTGGTTTGTCGGACAGGAAATATAAAATAAGATAGGATTTATTGGGATTACACTGTTCACTGATTAACTTTTTTAAATTATTCTTATGTTTGGATTGGTGGATAGTATTTTAAAGAAATTTGGAATATTTAACAAAAAAGTAGTTTGGATAGTAGGATTAATACAATTTTTTTGTCATATTCCAACACTACCCTTTAGTACCTTTCAGATTTACAAATTCTCTTAATTCTTCATAACATAATTTTATTTCCATTTTGCAAGAAAACAACAAAGAAATAGATATTCAATTTTCATAATTAACATCCAAAGAAAAAAAGTTTATTTCTTGCAAAATGCAAATTGTAACAATTAAATCTTTTTAAACCATCAAAACTTTAATAACTATCAAAATTCCTCCACTTCACCTCTGTTTTCAACAATCAAGCAAAACTCATTCACCTAACTTCTATTTTGTACAACAATTAAAACTTTGAACAATAACATATTTTGTACTGCAGAGGACATTCCATCCACAAGCTTATCTAGACATTTTTCTTCAAAGACACAGTATCAGACATCGTAGAGACCATATCCAGCCTCCCTAAACTCTTGTATTAGGTTGATTTCTGCAAAAATAAAGGAGCAATCAGAATATTAAAAAACTAAACAAGCATCCATAAGCAAATAAAATGTTGTGAAACACTATTACACAAAGTAGTTTACTGTTCTGCAGCTGTAACATTGCCCTAGGTTTCCAAGTATGTTAACAGTTAACACCATATTCACTACACACAATAGCTTTGCACTATATTTTGTCAAAAAAATAAAAATAGCTCTGCACTATTGAAAGTAAACTAATGTAGTAGTGTTATTTAAGACAACTATATATATAAAACATTTCATAATTCATCACACACTAGTGTTGTAATCAATCTTTCATAATAATGGATGGTGGGAACTGGGAAGGAAAAAAAATGTACAGAGGTCCATATAATAATGGTATATCCCTGAATTTCCAATTATACGCTCATAAGCTTGGACTAATGGTAATCCAAGTTGATTTCTATCTTTAGTTCAATCTATGTCTTGATAAATAATGAATTAATTTGGATCACTTCAACGGTACAAGATGAATGAACATAAATATTGATGGAATTTATGGTTGGTGAGGCAATACTACTATCTCGTAAAGCACTAATTAAGGAATGCATTTTACATAATTAATTTTAACATTAGTAAAAATACAGCTCTCATCAATCAAGCAAAACTAGCCAATGAATTTCAAAACATTGCATCTTAAAAAATGAAGTACACAAATTACAGATTTCTACCCATCAATTTTGAACATCGAATCGATTTCAAATGCTAAGCAAAATGACATTCTATGACTGTCCTACATTTGTAGGCATCGATTCTCATCTTCAAAATTGTGATAAAACAAATGATGTTCTACAAAAATCATATCACATTAGCTATTTGGCTACGTGTTTCGCAATTTCCATACCCATTTTGATAAGTGACCTGAACGTCAAAGCACCCCGAACTTACATAAAAAATAGGGTAAAAATCACAGTAAAATCGACAACAAGAAATTGGAGTAGGTAAATTAGCAAGTAATCGAGCAGACGAAAATGAAGAAGGTTCAAAATCACAGACTTCACAGTAAAATAGAAACAATCGAGAACACAAAACAAACTCACAAAAAAAAAAAAAGGAGAATTGTACGGCGAGAGAAATGAAGTAGAGGCAAAAACGTTAATGGAGGAGAAGTTTTATTCTGTCGCCGCCGCTAATTGCACTTCAGGCCGTCACGAGGGAGTCCACCATGGATGCAGACGATCTGAATTGATTTTAGGGTTTGTTATATATGTGGCATTATGTAATTAAGTTGATGATGGAGGGTATTTTCGGAATAATATTATTAAGTTGGAGGATAAAATGGACTTTCTACACTGCCCTTTATATGGAGTTGAGATTGGACTAAATAAACTCACCTTTTGGCAGAGACTAAATATCACGCGTTGGTGGGTTTATGTTGGAAAACAGACTCGGGCCAACCCTTTTCTCAGACTTTAAACTAACATACCAAACGTGAGAAAAGCTGGGAAAATCAGTCTTTCCAACCTTTTCCTTGAAACCAAACGGGCCCTAAGTCTTAATATTGTCTTGAATTTTGTCTTAAAATTAGTTAATATAGGATCATATTTGTTCATTAATTGTCCATGTTTACTAGATCTGTTTTCAGCTCAATTAAACCATAACTAGATGATTGCATATGCTCTTAATTTATTAATCCAAACAAGTGTTATTGATTCAAGATCATGGCCTACATTTCATATCTTTTTCTCTGTATCCAAATGAGATAAACATATTCCACATGCATATTCATCTACTTCAATCATTATGCATAGTTTCGCACATGCAATATTCCTACTCCATCTTTCTAACCAATTGGTTTATTGAATTTAAATAATTATTGCTATTTTATTTTATATTTCTTGGAAAATAATACTTTTTTTTTTCTTATACATTAAAACATTTTAGTTGATTCTCTTAATGTTTTAGAATTTTTAATTGATTTTTTTATTCAAATAATTTTTTATATTTATTTGATTTTTAAAATATTTTTTTATTTATAGTTAGTTTTTTCCTATTATTAAATATTTTTTTTTGTTAATTATTTTTTAAATTTGATATATTTTTAAAGATTCAATTGATTTTTATAATATTTTTTTAGTTTTTATTTAATTTGTATTTATTTTGAGGGATGAAAGGTAAATAGAAGAGAATTAGAATATACTAAATAATAAAAAATAATTTTTAAATTTTAATGAGATGAATTTAACATTTTATAAGGATATTAGTCCACACTAATATACTTCCTAGTTTTGGGTCAACGAAATAATAGTACAATATTTTTAATTATTTTTTTAACATATTATAGTGGACTTGAATGCCATTTCATAAGCGGCTAGTCTTATGTGAAATATTGCATACATGCATTTCATTTCAATTAGATCAAGTCAAAACTCTAAATTCATTTAGTCCAAAAGTCAAACTAAGATAATTTTAAAAAAATCGCGGGTCATAAATTCGGATTCGGGTTGCCCAGAAAATTCGCGGATCGCAAACATATGGTTTACTATATGACCAAAATATTGTTACTACAATGTCAAGATATTACCACTACAAGGCCAACAATTTAATACTACATGTCAAAATATTCCGATAAATTCACCCAAAAAATTAAGTGTTCAGAATAATTTTGGACATGTAGTAAATTAGTAATACACTTTTGACCTTGTAGTGATAAAATTTTGGTCTTATAGTAACATTGTTTTAGTCATGTAGTATCCGAATAACTCAGAATTGTTTTAGTAATTTTGCTCAAAAAAAATAAGTGTTCAGAATATTTTTAGACTTGTAGTAAACTAGTAATACACTTTTGGCCTTGTAGTGATAAAATTTAGGTGTTGTAGTAACATAGTTTTGATCATGTAGTAAGATAATATTTTAGAGCGAAAATAAATACTTTGATCCGCGTTGACCCGCATTTGACCCACGAATTTTAACCTAATTTACCATAATTGGTCAATATTGCATACAAATTTTTGTGTTTTGTAAGACGCCCTATTAGGGCCCCGTTTCTATTATATTACTTAGGGTGTGTTTGCAAACAATAGTGATTGATTCAAAGTGATTAAAATTGATTTTTGAAATAAAATTGAAAGTGCATAGTGTTTTAAAATTAAGCACTTTTAATCAATTTTGTATATGTTGTGATGTTTGTAAAACAAATAGCTCCTTTATAATTTTACAAAAATACCCTTATTACATTTGAATAAATAATGGGTAAATATAAAATATTATTTAAATTGTAAGGGCAAAAATGTAAAATTGGTTACTACAATGATGAAAAGCACATAGAAGCTATTAAAAGTAGGTGGAGGGGTGCTTCACCAAAATCACTTTAAACTACTTAATTTAATCACTTAGTTGTATTGCCAAACACTCCAAAAGTGATTATATTTTAAACACATACTAGTGCTTACAAACACCCACCTAAAAGACAAAACCATTAACCTTGACATTTCAAAATATTTTTTCAATAATCTACTTTAAGAGTAAATATGATTTACGGAATCTAGCTACTTTTTGTAAAAAAAAAAAAAAAAAAAAGGAAAAGAGAACACTCAAGAATGGGAAAACAAACATGATGAGGAAACACATAAAGTAAAGGTGAATGATTGGTTTTGTAACATGATTATTCCAACTCTTTTGAGCTGTCCAAGTTAATAATAATAGTGTCTAGTTTAAAATAGACACTCTCCGTTATGTTGTCTTCATGCATTTATTTTGGATATATATTTCAAATTTACAATTAAGTGAGGCGATATTTCAGATATCAAATATACAACCTACTTTTTTTCTCTAAATTATTAATATAATTTGTAGTATTAGTTTTGATCCTTATAAATGTGATCAAGTATGACGAAGTTGGATAGCTCAATTGGTTAGAGCACCACTCCCTAAACTTTAAATTCTGGGTTCGAGTCATAGGAAGAGAAAAAGGGTATTTAATGTAATTCAAAAAAATAAATATGATCAACTATGAATAGTTTGAACCCGAAGGCCTTAATTAAATTGATGTGGCATATATATTAATTAATATAATCAAATTTGACTTTGATACGCGACTCTAAGAATATAATAATGAATATTTTGTGGCTGCTTCCATCGAGACACGTATGCCAAGTTGTAATTAAATTTCATAAGAAATTTTTATGTGTATAATATTACTATTGGTTAACGATTTTCTTGGTATTAGATCAGAACTATGGTTTTAGTGAAACCCAAATATACTTGAAGATCTTTGGAGAGCTCATACGTAAATTCTCAAATTAATTAATTTAATTAAAATTTTATTTTCTGATTAATTTGAACTTATTAAATTAATTTCTATATCATTAGTCTCTAGTAAAATAACACAATAATTAATAAATTAGACCTGAATTCATTCTTTGTTTGAAAGGATCGACAACAATTAGCTAGTAGTATATATTTTTCAAATATTGCATAATGAGGGAATTCTATACCTACTCCAAAGTCGTTTTTATTACTCATCTTCGTCACTCAATTCCACGTTTTTACATAGGAATAATGTAATGATGATATAATTTCTCAATTCAAGCTACATTTTCAAACTTATCAAAATCAAATTAAGCAATGGCATAGATCTAACAAAAGGATCGATCTATTTTCACCATAAATAAAAACATATATATACATAATTGTAAATAATTTGTAGATTCATTTAATTAACACCATAGTTGAACTTAATTCACAAATTAAAGCAAAACCATCAAAAAAAATTAAAGGTTAAAAAGAGAAATAAAGATATGAACTCCTCCTCCACCTTACATTTGAGATTAATATATATTTAGTAATGTTGCTCATGAGAAAAGGCTCTAGTTTTTTTACCTTTGCCTAATCTCTTTCGCCTTATTCTTCCATCGCTAAAATTTGCATCACTGAAGATCAAAGGCAAGTCATTTGCATCATCATGATCTTCTGTAGTCGAAATTCGAATGCAAGAGCATCGTTCCAACGAGGCGAAAAACGCACCCGTTAGGCCGTTGATGAGCCACATGGCCACTCCGTCGAGCTTGGCGCAGCCCGAAGGTGGCCGGATCCTCGGCGAGGCGGAGGTGGCTGCCATTGTGTAGAGAGTTGAGAAGATATGAGTGAGAATTATATGTAATGTGGAGTGGGGAAGGAGGTGTAGTAGATAGGTTTTGGTAATGATTTTATTTTGTTATTTAATTAATTACACTAAGTTGGGATCTAAAGGTGGAATTTGCATTATCATCATAGATTTGTAATCAAACTACGCGTGACTCTTTTTGTTGTGGAATTACAATTATGCCATCACCCAAGGAAATCTTCATATATTAATCCAAACTTTCTAGAGAATGTATATATATTGAGTACTTTTTAAGACATATATTAATTATTTAGTAGAACATGTTAATACAATTTCATTATTCTCACTTTATTTTTTATTGTTCAATTTTATTATGTACATTAATATTCACTTTATTCATAAATAATTATTTTATTATAAATATAGACTTCACAATACTTTCATACTGATCAAAACTTATCTAGGTATAAATTAATTAAAATTCATGTCTGCATAAGTGACACAATGATCAATTTAATGGAGAAAGTAGAGTTAAGTGAAATATAGGGGTGATTTTGTAAATATAGGGAACGTGCCAAGTTGCTTTAATTTGTGCAATTTTAAATAGTAGCAGATCAAGGAAGATATATATATATATATATATATTAATGGATCGCTGGCACGTCCAATGATGAAAGCCATTTGTTACAACTAATTACAAGTGGGTTGGTCAGTCAATCTCATTTTAATGTGTTTCGTTCTTTTCTTGAGTAATTTAATTTTCATCTACCTAGGGCCGCCTTTTCTTTAATTGAGTAACTTAATTTTAATGTATTAATATTAACAATTGTATATACTTGGACATAATTAATTATATAGAGGAATCTCGATTACGTATATGTGACAAAATTTAACTTAAATATTTTAATCAAACTCCATAAACTCATTTGTCGTATAATATAAGTTTCACCTTCTGAATTTGAATTCATAAACAAACGTACCCTTAGTGTGTTTGAAAATTAAGTAAAAACTAATTTGTAAGAGAAGTTTAGAACTCAGTAAATTTCTAGTATATATATAAGATCAAAATTAAGTAATTAGCCCGCTAATGGAGAAAAGTGGAGAAGTATCGATGCATCGAACCACTATATATAAATCCTAAGATTTTTTATCAAGCCATAGAGCCATAGAACCAAGAATTGAAAGAAGCATAAACTGTATTTCAGAAAATGATGAATGAATATCTTTACAAAGTGAGGGGAAGAACCCCTTTTATAGTAGCCCTTAATCTAATAACTGTTAATAACTAATTAGCAGTTATCTACTAATAAAACTGATTATTTAACTATCTTAATACCCCCTCAAATCGGGCATGGATATTCACAAGGCCTAATTTGGATTTGAAGAAACTAAATAAGGCAGGAGGCAAAGGTTTGGTCAGAATGTCTGCCAAATTATCTTGAGAGGGTATGTGTATAAGCTTGATGACCCCATTGTGTATATTCTCTCTTGTGAAATGTATATCAATGGCAATGTGTTTGGACTTGTCATGAAAACAGGGATTGTGAGCCATTGCATGGGCTGATTTACTGTCAGTGTACATTGCAGCTGGCTGGTCATGGAGGATGTGAAGATCCTTCAGAATGTAAAGGATCCACTGAGTTTCACAAGTGGTGGTTGCCAAGGCTCTATACTCTGCCTCAGCTGAAGATCTAGCTACTGTAGGCTGCTTCTTGGACTTCCATGATATGAGGGAATCACCTAAGTATATGGCATATCCTGTGATGCTCTTTCTTGTGATTTGGCACCTAGCCCAATCTGAATCTGAAAAAGCATGAAGTTTGAAACTGTTAGTGGAAGAGTAGAAGATGCCTTGTCCTGGATTACTCTTAAGATATCTAAGTAATCTATGGACAGCAGCCATGTGAGCAGTGGTAGGTTTACTCATGAATTGAGTAAGGACATGAACTGAATAGGCAATATCAGGTCTTGTTATTGTAAGATACAATAACTTTCCAACTATGCTCCTGTAAAGAGAGGGATCACTGAGAGGAGGAGCATTAGTGTCAATAAAAGCTTGTTTCTGATCCATAGGAGTTGTAAAAGGCTTACTCTCCAAATAACCAAATTCATGTAAAAGATCCAAAGCATATTTTCTTTGGCACAAGTGCAGACCTTTGGGATTCTTGGCCACTTCTATACCTAAAATATATTTCAAAGGGCTAAGATCCTTAATAGTAAACTGAGCAAGAGTTACAGGTATGGTTGATGTAGATGCAGAAAAAGGAAAAACATGCTCAAAAAATCTGACATTTCTGGAAATAATAATTTTTCCAGAGTTTAAGTCCAAGAGCTTGTAGCCTTTAGTACCAAAAGGGTAACCCAAAAGGACACACTTAGTGGCTCTAGGTTGAAACTTGTGCCTGTGTGCAGTGAGGGTGCTAGCATAACACAAACAACCAAATACTCTCATGTATGAGTAATCAACTTTCTTATTATGCAAAAGTTGGAAAGGAGATTTATGTGCAAGAATGGACAAGGGGATTCTGTTAATAATATGTGCAGCAGTGAGAATACATTCATTCCAAAACTTTAATGGTAATCCAGATTGGAAGAGGAGGGATCTAGCTACTTGTAGAAGATGTTGATGTTTCCTCTCAACCAAACCATTTTGTTGAGGGGTTTCCACACAAGAAGTTTGGTGGATTATCCCCAAAGTGTGATAGAAATCATGCAATAAGAACTCAGTACCATTGTCACTCCTTAAAATCTTAATTCTAGCATTGAATTGAGTAAGAATCATGTTAGAAATTTTTTGTAAGGAGAACAGAACATCAGATTTGTGTTTCAACATGTATATCCAAGTGCATCTAGTGAAGTCATCAACAATAGTCAAGAAAAATTTGTGGCCTAAATGAGAGACAGTAGAGAATGGCCCCCAGACATCACAATGTATCAAATGGAAAGCATAAGTAGAAACAGAAGTGCTAATAGGAAAGGACTTTCTCTTTTGCTTAGCCAAAGGGCAGATATTGCAAACATGGTTCTTGTTTCTAGGCTTTACATTCAAATGTTCAATAGTAGACAAACATTTATTAGAGATATGCCCTAGTCTATAATGCCACAAATCAAATGTGCTAGAAAGAAAAGCAGAGTGTACAGGGTATGTTGCAATCTTGAGAATGTAGAGGCCTCCAGTTTGTTCAGCAGAACCAATCATAGTCTTGGTGTTGATGTCCTGCAAAACACAGTGTGAGGACAAGAAATTCACAGAGCAACTAGAGTATCTAGTTAGATGAGATATGGACAACAAATTGTGAGTGAAATCAGGGACATAAAGAACATTATAAAGGGTTAAAGAATCACTCAATTTGATGTTCCCTATAAAAGTGGCAGTGGAGGTGACATTATTAGGGAGGCTGATTTTGATGTTAGATTTACAAGGAATGGAGGAAAACAGGGAAAAATCAGAGGTCATGTGATCTGTGGCACCTGTATCCAAAATCCAAGTAGAAATATTTGAACTAAGACTATCAGTTTTGGAACAAAGAGAGATACCTGTATCCTGTGGCTGATCAGAATGGTGGACAAAGGCTCCAGCTGCAGCATGAGGTGAAGGTGGGGCTTGTGGAGGCTGCTGTGTCTTAGTATATTTTAAGAATTGATCAAACAATTCTTGATTAACCAAAGGATTAGAGGGGAGGGGATCTTCCTTAGTGGGATGGGGAAAAACCAAATTGACAGAGGTTGTGTTATTATTTTTGTTCTTAGAACCTCTAGGTCCCTTCTAACCAGGAGGAAAGCCAATTAAATGGAAGCACCTATCAACAGTGTGTGAGGTGCCCCCACAATGACTGCATAAGAGTGGTTTTCTCTTATCTTTAAAAGTTTTTTGATTAGGCTGCTTAGAAAACATGGCTACAGAATCAAGAGTAATTGAATGAGATGGATTAAGGGTTCTTTGAGATTCTTCTTGCAACAAAAGGGAGAAAACCTTAGCCAAAGGAGGGAAAGGAGATGTTAAAAGCAATTGACTACGAATAGCTGAATAAGAATCATCAAGGCCTACTAAAAACTTCATTACTGCATCTTGTTCCTGAGTTTTCGAAATCTTCTTAGGGATGTCACATTCACAAATTTTCAAAGCATCACAAGAACAAGACAAGATAGGCCTAAAACTAAGATACTCATCCCATAAACTCTTGAATTGGTTATAATAGGTAACTAAAGATTGATTATCCTGGGCAATAGAACTAAGACTTTTCTCTAGATGATAAACTCTAGTGCCATCCGAACTAGTATACCGAATTTTCAATTCATCCCATACCTGTTGAGCGGAGGAGAAGTATTCCAGAGTGTGCTTGATTTCTGGAGAAATGGAATTGAGGATCCACATCAGGACCAAGTCGTTTGCGCGAACCCAGGCTGCGAAAATGGCAGGATCATCGCCTTCAATGGGTTGGGGCAACAAACCGTCGATCAAAGGTAATTTGTTCTTGACACTCAGGCCGCGCTTGATTGCATGACTCCAGCTGACAAAATTCGATCCGATTAAGGGATCGAGAGCGATGGCGACTGCGGGATTGTCGTTATGATGCAAGGCGAGAGGCGAGAGAGGATTCTTGGCTGGGTCAAGAGAAGTAGGATCGGGTGCCATCGGAAAGGATGGAAGCCACCGGAATCGAAAATAGAGGGGAAATAAAATCGAGCGAAATTGCTCAAAAAGGGGAAAAGGGCTCGCCGGAGATGGCGGCCGAAAACGGAGGCTTAGGCGGAAGTGAGAATCGGCTGTAAAACTGATACCATATCAAGCCATAGAGCCATAGAACCAAGAATTGAAAGAAGCATAAACTGTATTTCAGAAAATGATAAATGAATATCTTTACAAAGTGAGGGGAAGAACCCCTTTTATAGTAGCCCTTAATCTAATAACTGTTAATAACCAATTAGCAGTTATCTACTAATAAAACTGATTATTTAACTATCTTAATATTTTTACTGTTTTATATTCAAATATTCTTAACTTTCATTGCATCTAATTTGTTAAACATTCGACCTATTTAATCACCTGACATCAACTTAGCTGACTCCTTCTGAATTCATGATATGCTCACGAGTCGGAGTTTTTCTGAGTAAGTTAAAAAGGGTACGAGCTAGAAGTTAAACATTTTTCACATTAGTTTATAATGTGATTGATCAACTTATCTTATTAAGCAGTGACTATAATTACTACCATTATCAATTTATCAAGCTTCACACCTGCACAACTTTTATTTAAAGCGAAAAATTTAATTTATTCACTCCCACTATTCCTCAGACTTTTCTTCACACAGATTAATTCATTCAGGATCTATAACATAAAAAATAATGATTAAGGTGATGATATGTATAGTTTCATAGGTTGGTACTTTTTTTTTTTTAAGCATATGAGATGCATGTGAATAAATAAATAGACATGTAGAGAAATATTAATTTCTAAATTAACAATATAATCGAGTCTAGTCTTATTTTAAGATTGCAGTCGTTCTTTTAATTGGATGAAGATCAAATTACTAGAAAGCCTCGCCACACCTGTCTACACATATTACAAATTATATTATGTATAGAATCAACATTTAAATAGGGATCAATTAAATAAATAGAATTTAAAATTATATTATGTATTAGAATCAATTTAAATAAAGTTAAATTTTGATTTTTTGAAATTACACAATAAAAGTTTGTGTATTAAAAAAAAAAAAAAATTTACAAGAACAATCAGAAATCGGATGTCATCAAGATTGGTAGACCCATGAAAATCACATATCAAGTAAAGCACGAGTAAATAGTCCAAAAGAATTGATAAAAAAAAGAAACTCAAGACTGGATGAAAAATTTATAGTGAGTGAGTGGGTCAAAAGCATCACCCCAACTGTCCTTGAATTTAGAGACAAGGATCATTTTATTGTCAAGCCCGGCCAGTCGATGATCTGACAGTGAAACTCATTTACTTAATATAAGTTATATATATATCATAACATTAAAAATGTATATATTATATATATCATAACATTAAAAATGTATGATATTGATCATATTGTCCAAGGAAAACGACATATATATAATCTAGTTGAATCATAAAATAAAAAGGTGCGCGAATTTAGTAAATATTATTCGTGAAAATATAGGGGTGCGAATGGACCAGGTTACCTGACAGGGGTCTACGGCTCGGTCTACTGAAGCTCGGCTCGGCTTGACTCGTTTAATAAACAAGTCGGGCTCAAACTTTTTTAAAAGCCCATTTAATTAAAGAGGTTAGGTCTAAGCTTTTTTTATAGACCTTTTAAGTCCAATAGATCAGTCTATTTAAATTAATTTATATATATATATAATATTATTAATATATAATTTATAAAAGTATGTTCATAACCAAAAAAAATTCTCTGCACACTCGATCGAAGCACGCTCGCTACACATTCACTGTCGATTCAGATTAACATTTTATGATTTATATTTATTTTTTTATTATTTGTTCATTCTTAGTTGTTGGGTAAGTTGTTATGATACCATATTGAGATATATGGCTAGGGAGGATACCATATAGAGATATATGGCTAGGGCATTTCCTGCAAGATACCAAGATATATGGCTAAACGTTTTCTGATTGAGCTTTTGATTTTTTTTTCTGTGTTTCTCTATTTTTATTTTTGCATATTTTCACACTCCGGATGCCTTTGTTTTTTCTGGACAATTACATTTTCAATATAATTTGCCTTTTTTCTGATTAAAAAAAGTAGGAAGTTTTTTTTATGTCTTTAGTAAAATAAATTTAACACAAATATAATTTGAAGAAGAACATTAATAATAATTTTAAATTTTTTTGTTCATTCATTATAAAATTTCAGCATGTTTTATAATCATTTTTTTCTTATTTATTTTAGGTGGCTCAACGTGAAGATGAGATTATCTTGAAAAATTGATGTATTTTTCTTTGTAATGATTGAAAAGAATATTCTGTTATTTTTTTTTTTGAACATTTGTTATTGTTTTTTATGATTTGGTGGTACCAATAATTCAATTGTTGTACTCCCTCCGTCCACTAAAAGTGTGCTCATTTTTTTTTGGGTTCACAAAAAACGTCCTTATTCTATTTAAATAGTTAACTTTTGAATATTTTTTCTACTTTACTAACAAGATTGAGTATCTACCAAATATATTTTATACTCATTATATTAAATATATTATTTATAATTAAAATATGATTTTTTTAAAAACATATATAAAAAAAAGTGAGCACACTTTTGGTGGACAGAGGGAGTATTTTATTTTGAAATGCACTTAAAAAGACTTTTTAAAGGCTTTTGGACCAGACATATTTTAATGCCAGACCTATTTATTAAAAAGGCTAGGTCAAGTCTTAAAAAAAAAGTCTATAAGAAGTCATGAGCTAGACTTGGACCCAAATATTATTATCAGACGTTTTTTTTGTTTTTTTTCTTAAGGTCTGGGTACGCGAACCTAGCTAAATTTTTTCTCCTCATAAACTATACTCAAATTATGAAAAACATATATTTAAAATTTTAAAAATAATCACCGTCTGACCCGCGAATTAGTTTAGCTGGTGTCGACGGCTCTACATGTATTCGAATCGTATTTATACACTTGTAATTTTATTTTATGATATACGTATTTAATGCAGCAGTACACGTGTAATGAAATTAAATCAAATAAAAACTGTTTGGGGAAAAATTAATAGAAGTTCATTCCTCAATCTTGTTTGATAAATTAAGTCAAAAATAGTGCCTCGGAGTAAAACTTCGACACTTAGCTCCAAAATGATCGGTGATAACTCGCAAACCCCCACTCGGTGAGAATTTCTTCAGTTACTATTTCATCTTCCCTTGAATCTATATTCAGATTAGTATACTCTATTACAATTGAAACGGTTTGATTTCGAAAAAGAGTTGAGATTGTACTACGATTGGCAAATCTGTTTGTCGGTTCGGATTACGTTATCAAATATCAACGTCGTGGATGAAATTTGGCTCGATTCTTATGCTAATTTGAGTTGATTTATCGTGACTGCGATCATTTATGCTTTTCTGATTTTGTTTTTTTGATTAATTGCTTTGTGGATTTTGCCGTTTCAATTAATTTTAACTTAAAAACTTAGAAAATTATTAGATATGCTAATGTGGCCCAAAAAGTTGAGGGAGGTAGCTAGACTTGGAGATATTCCTCAGTGTAAAATTCGCCAGAAGTATGGAGTTGGTTGGATTGATTCTTAACAGTTGATTTCAAATTAGTCGATAGTTAATATTTTTCATTTGATGATACATGGAAGTGTTTTACTAGCATTGCGTTTAATTGCATAATGCAGGGGCGTTTAGATTTTCAATGTAAACCACAATTGCACTTTTGTGTGAAGTATGTAATCTGAGCATTTCTAGAATTTGACAGGCATGAGTTGTTGAGTATGGTTCGAAAGCACTCAAAGTTGTTAGGGAAAACAGTGTTGGATGAGGAAGAGACGTCGGGTGATTTGGAAATGGACTCTGGCTTCTGGCATAACATCATTGACTTGTATTTTGTTGGCAGTAGGGAGTCTAGAGGACGTGAGGAAGATGATCTTATATTCTTTGTTAGAAAAATGGTATCTCCTTCCCTTTATATATTTCAATCTTCAGTTAATCCCTTTGGATTGATGGTGGAATGTGATGTAGTGGATTTATCAACGTAGAATTCGGGGGGACAGAGACCCAGTGACAATGGGGAAGACAACTCTCCATACTTTGTGCGCAGGTGGGGTCCTAAGGTAAATGGAATAAACTATTCTGTATTCATTGCTATTTTCTAATGACCATGGGTGAGGGTGACACTTATGTATATATGTGGTGGAGACTAAGCTCTCTTTCGGTGCCATGTTTGTCATCTGCAATCATTTTATGTGTTGATTGTCTCTCTGTTTTCAAACTATTGAATCTTTTCGGTGCCATCTTTGTTAATCTATATGTCTATTTTGGTGCCATCTTTGTTAATCTATATGTCTATTTTGGTGCCATCTTTGTCATCTGAGTTACATGGTGATTCTGTATTGTTCAACTGAATGTAGGATTTCATGCTAAAATACAAAGGAAATATTGAAGATTATCATAATGACATAATTGAACTGGGTGCTATTTTTCACACATAATGTTCTTAATTCATTTTACACATATCCACATGGATGTTCTGTGACTCTGTGTAACTGAATACTCCAGTTAATACTACCTTGTGGCTGGTGTACACCACCAGGATTCAGGTTTACCATTGTACTATTAGGAATCCTTAACCATTTTCGGTTCCACTATTTAATGGTAAAATCATGTCTATGAATGACGAAACACTAACTCATGTGCCATTTTGTGCTGATTTACAAACATACTGTAATTTGAATAACGAAAATGAACTGCAAAAAAATTAATAGATGCAGACTATCTTGATATTTCATATTACTCTTTTGTGTTTTTTATTGTGGTTATTGCTTTGGTTACACGGTGTTTCCTAGTCATAGTTATTTGTTCAATTGCAATTCATGTATTTAGCCTATTTCTGCCACCAGCATAACTTGTGAAGGTCTGACCTCCACTCTCTCCATTAGGAGTGGCATTCCATAAACTGTACTACAAAGTTTCACCATCCATGGGCACAAGTTTCCAAATATATATGATATTCCTTATTTTTCATCTATGTTTTATTGTGGTTTGTGCATTGACACACTTGTCTACGGCCTTGCTGTTGGCTTCTATATTGTATCATGATTCATGGGACTTTACATGCCACTGTGAGATGCTTATTTTTAATTTAATGCAATTCATTTCCTTTTACTTGCAGTTGGATGACTTGGTTGGTGAGAGTTCAATGATCATAGATTGGAGACGCTCGTTTTATCTGAATTTGATTGCTCATACCTCCTTTAGTGTGACTGTAGCAATTTGCAGGTAATTCTTGTCTTGTTCCAGTGTACAAAAGCTTTCCTCTAAAAACTTTGATGATAGTTGTCTTTCATGTTGTGTTTGACATTCTTTTTTCTCATTCTTTGAGTCAATATTGGATTTTGTTCTTTGGGCCTTGATTAGGTTATTGATGTCTCTCTGTTCCCTTTATAACTTAAAATGTGATAGTTTTGACCTCTACGTGTGATAATCTGGCTATGTTTCTTTGGGAAATTGTAGGCTTTTAAGGTCCGGTACTCTTTTTTAAGGTTGAATAAAAGGTAAAAGGCATGCATCATACCAGTTCCTGAAATTTGAGAGCTGATATGAGGATGGAGTCCCTGACCCAATACTACAAAACCAAAACTGGTACATGGGGAAAGGCAATCCATTTTCATTGCTGCTCAAGACTAGTTTTGCTTAGTATTTATTGGAAGTTGTAGGTGGTATGCTATGAAAAGTGGAAGAAAAGAGCAGATTCATTGAGGGGTTTCGCCCCAGAAACAGGTCTCTCCCCATGGGCTTCTGTTTGTGATGTTTGTATCAGTTAGCACATACTGAAGGGTGGGAGTTTAGAGAATGTGGGGAACCCCTGATTGTATATTGAAATGGATTTGGAGTTATCTAATATGTTTCTGTCGCTAGCCTTAGAAAAGTGTCCTATTTTGATCGATTAAATTTGCATTCATCCAGAGAGGAGCTAATTGTTTTATTTTTTAATGAATAATGTTAGTTTAAGCTTATTTTTCAAACTCTCTTCAATATCTTCTTTTTTGCCCTTGCAGTCATCAGGTCCTCAGTCAATATCACGCCAGCCAAGGGAAAACCTTGTCTCCTATCTATAAGGTACCTGCAGTACTTGGGGATAACAGTCTCTTGTAAAAAAAATGCATCTTTACCTTAAATGGGTGACTGCAGGAGAGGATTTTGACATATTAGAAGAATTAGCAAGGAGGGACTGATAAGTCTTGCAGTTGCTATAGTGATATACAGGCTCCTTTATCAGCTTTCTTAACTGAAGACTGATAAGAATCTAAACTAAGTTGATGATTCTAGTCCTCGTGGAAGATGTTAATTTTTATTTGAAATTGATAAATTTTACAATAAGGGCTACCATACATTTCTTCCTTCCACACGATCTTCGTATCAAGAAAGTACCATTTTTATTTCTTTCTTATAGAAAATTAAGTAGGATTCCAACAAACTTGGAATTTTGAATGCACAAGAATGTTTTGCCTCGAGAGAAGAACTTTATATCTATTAGTATTATTATTGTTGCTGATGTTTATTTTTTGTTTTCTTATATGGTATGTCAATGTTTTTCTGTCTCATAAACCTGAGAAAACTTGACCATGTTATGTTTGACAGGTCGTGAAGACTGTATATGCATCTCCCAGTCGTATTAATTTTCATTTGGATTCAAGAAAGGCAAGATCTCTCTTGCAAAGTACACTCCCTATATCTTAATTGTTTACTTATCTTGTTCCTGATTGTTGATTACATGTGCATCCAGGAAGTAGAAACTACACCTGCCTATCCAGACATCTGTTTTGCAGTAGATGATTTTGATTCCACTTTCGATGCCGTGGTAAGGTGCTTATTTGTGATGTATTGATGTCTACTTTCATAAAATGTGTTCGGTTGATAAAATTGAATGATCTGCTACTTTTTTTTTTTTTGCTTCTTTAGTTTGTTTGCGATTGCTTTTTGTTGCTATAATGGTTGTGATGGAGACTTCAGTAAAATTGTTTAGATCAATAATCACCTCTTACCTAGCAACCTAGTGCATAACTCATTTGACTTGCTCTCTTATACTAAACATTTGATATTTGATACTTCACTTGTTTTCTAATAGTGAGCTATCAGGCTTCAAAAGTGATTTTTGGTTGGAGTAATTTCATTTTGTTTGGCCATTTATGGGATTGTATATTTCCCTTTTCCGTTTAGAGCTTTTTTGGTAAGGCTGGGTACTGGTGGTTGATTTAGGTTGTTCTAGTTTGCTCTTCGTATTTTTTGAAGGTTAGTCATATGATTCTATTATTTCTTTGCATTGGTGCCTTGGTGGTGCTTTATGGCTGAATACTTGAAATCACAAAATCCAGCACTTGTCTTGGAGTATGAATTTGGAGAAGATAGCAATTATTTATTATGCTCAATGTGTTGGATCAAACCTATTATGCTCTGCTATATGTGAAACCCATTACTTCATACAACCTATATCATACAACATGACTACGATCTCTCTTCTTTTTTTTGTTTTCTTGCTCAAGGAGATAAACCATCGTGGATCAAATTAATCCTTCTAGTGTAACAATTAATTCTACATACTTTTCTATCATGGCATTCTCCATCACATTTGCTAACCTTGTATAAGATCTTGTTTATCCATTTATAGTGGAAGTAGTCAAACATGTTGTAAAATGTCTGTTATATTTAATATATTATTCCACAGGTCTTGACTGATCCAGACCACTGCTATTGTGTACTGTTAAACGCTAATGATGGAGCAGCATTTCCGTATGAAAGGAAAACAGAGAAGGATAGTTCAGCCATCTCTTCTCCTGAGAATGTTACAAGTGCTGGCAAGATGAAGACCTCTAAGGTAGTGTCCATAAATGCAAAAAATCATTTTCCCAAGAAAAACCCCACTGACTACAAATCTTCGTAAGCAGATTACCCTTTTCTCAGGCTTTGTCAGCTATCAAATGGTGCGAGAAGCATACGACGGTAATTTTCTTCTTTCACATGGACACTTCATGATGTGGTGTTGGATAGTTACTTATTGGTGTCCTCACATCTCACTGTTCAATTTTCTAGCCAGAGATTTAATCAATTTTTTAAAGTAATTTTCTTCTTTCACACAGACACTTCATTACGTCAAATCAATTTTATGAGAGTGTATGATGTTGTGTTATTAAATCATCGTTTATTGTAATTGTAATGATTGAATTATTGTGTAATAATTAGTGTGTTTTATTGGAAGTTGCAAAAGTGAGTATTAATTGTGTAAAAAGTAATAAATAAAATAAGAGTGGGAATAAAAATGTTATTTATAAGGTTTATAGGTATTTGTAGAGGTAAATTATTGAGTTTTTAAATGCTGGATTCTAAAATCCCTAAGTAGAACCGGATTTAGATTTTGAAATCCCAAATCAAACATTTAGTTGATACAATAGTTGCTATAAAAAAGTGTCGATCATGTCCCAAAAAGGTTAATTTTTTACTAGAAGGGTATCTGGCTTTCTTTTCTTTTTTTTCTTTTTTGAATAGTATAAACAATCATTCTCAGGTAGGGCAAATTTTCCTCTGCTTAACTTATAAAAGCTATGAAACTGATGAAATAATAGCTTATTATATGCATTGTGTAGGCAAAAAATGCCTACATATATCTTAGTATTCATTAATCCATGACTAATTATTGTTAATATGAAAATGTACTTATGATCTGATCTGCTCTGTTTCTTTGTTTTAATTTTCCAGCTGGCAGGACTGGTTTTGGAAGTCTTCTCTCTCTTGGTCATTCCTCTGGGAAAACTGACAAAATTTTCATGAAAGGTCCTGGAGGCCGTGGCGAAGTTGAAGTAGCCGTCTCTGGTGTCCTTGGTAAGTGAAAAAGTACCTTCTTCATCTTGTTCTTTAAAGGGTTAATTGCAAATAAATCATGTTTTTTCAATTGCAACATAGTACAGTACATGTTTTTAAAATTCTCAATTTGATACACGTCCTTTCAAATTGTTGTTATTATATCAGATGATTATTTTTGGGTAAGCCATGCTGGCGTGACAATGTATGAAATTGAACAAAAAAAAATTTGTGATTAAATTGAAACAGTAGCAAAAGGTCGTGGATTTATTTGCAATTTTTTCAAAGATTTTCCAGCTGCCACACCTGCATAAGTTGCCGGAAAATAGTCATTTACATAATTGCAAAATTTAAAAAGTTTGTGTATCGAATTTCAAATTTTCGAAACATATGTTGCTATTGAGAAGCGTAAAATTGTCGTGAATTTCATAGGTCAAAGCACGTTATTTGGTTGAATAGAACTATAGTTATGTAGAATCTTTTTGTTTTCGATTTATCCTCGTTGAATGTTAACAAGCACAGTTGTGGACACAGGATAGGATAAGCTTTTCCTTCCATTTATAGTTGTCAATGTCTCTTGCTCTTATTACTTCTTTGCCAATGAAGATAATTTTACTGTGCTACCAAACACCTTATTCTTCACAGATTCTGAATTTGTACTGTAAAATTATACATTATTCTAATGGCTTGCAATATTATACTCCCTCCGTCCCACAAAGATAGTCACGTTGAGCCTATCCTATCTATATAAGATGATTGGACTTTTTTTATATATCTTTGACAGATCAAAGCAAGATTGATCTAGGACCCCATTCGCCAATTCAAGTATCTAAAAAAGGACTTGATATTGGAAGTATTGTTAGGACAGCAGCATCTGTTGCATCAACGGCAGCAAAGAATGCTTACGCTGCTGCCTCTTCCAATCGACATTCAGATGACGAGATGCTGCCCCTCAAGTGCTGCTTAATGTCCATCTCATTGGCCTGGGAAAACATTGCCCAGGATCTTCTATTTAAGGTGACAGCTTTTGTTTGTCTCAGTCAAAAATATTTTTGAAGAATTACCATACGAAATATTTAACTCCTTTATCCTTTTAAATTGCAGGGAAGTCCGCCTGTAGCTTTGTAGTAATCGTGTCTAGTTTCAAACTTCGGATGGGATTTACAGGAATTGTAAATTAACTGTATCATCAGTTTATTCTAGTATTTACTTTTTGTTTATTCAGGAAAGATTAGTCTATTTACTCGTGTGTATGCAGAATAATGGTCGATTGTCTACTTAGCAATGTGTTATTTTAATTTATTTTAACTCTCTACTTCTCAATCATTCAATTATGCATAGTTCACCTATTCTGCTCGTGGATATATTAGCATTTTTTCCAACCATGTGCTCCAGTAATGTAGAGTTCGTTTGACCTTTCCGAAAAATAATGAGTAAATTACAAATATATTACCATCGGGGGTGCGGAATTATAACAAAAAAAGGAAAAGAAAAGTATAGTAAATATCAAGGCTGTTTGTATTGTATTGTACACTTTGACTAAATCGGGAGTTTGTTAGTCAAGACATAATTAAAATTGTTATTATCATCACCATCATCGGGCAATTCAAACTTTTACAATCTCATAATTATAATGTTTGCAAATGAGATTGTAAACTTGGAATCATTTTACTTTAAAAAAAGCCCAACAATTTTGGAGTATTCTTATGTGGTGTTTTCAAATCTAATGAGAATAGTGAGAAGTTTGGTCATACCCACTTAAAAAATAAAATAAAAATCTCACTATAAAGTTTTTTTTAAAAAAAAAAGTGATTCTCACTATAAAGTTTGAAAACAAGATGTGTTTGCAAACTCGTTTAGAGACATAAATCACATTTGTTTTAAAAATGTTGAAAAATTATAATTAGGGATGACAATGGGGCAGAGAAGGGCAGATAGTTAAATATCCAAATCTGCCCTGCGTTCATAAGTATCCGCCCTGCCCTGCGACCTGCTGCGGGGCAACATTTCGTGCCCTGCCCTGCCCTGTGCAAGTCATTGCCCTGCCTGCCCCATTCACTCCAAAAGTTCAAGTAAAACATGGAGATTAAATTAAATTAAACAATAAAATAAATATTAAAAATCCACAACTAAATTAAACATTAGAAATTCACTAAATCATATCCAAAATACTTAACAACAAACAAATGTGCTTTGTGAAATTGTGATTTGAAGACAGTGAGAGAGTGAGCGGCGGGATGGGTAAGTAAAATTAAGGTAGTGGAATAGTGGCCATAATTAAATAATATATATATTAATATATATATATATTATTAATATATATATATATATTAATATAATATTTTTTTTAATAATCAGGGCAGATCAGGGCAGGACAGATTTTTATAATACATGGATCCATGCTTGCCCTGCCCTGCGTGCGGGGCGGGGCAGATTTGCCCTGTTTTAAAGATGGGGCAGGGCAGAGCGGATCTAAACCTCTCAGAGCAGGGCGGGTCGACCTCGGGGCAATCATTTTGCCATCTCTAATTATAATCTATTTACTACTAGAAGTTTTAGACACGTTCTATATTTGTGTTTGAAAACATGCTCTTCTCCTAAAAAATTCGTTACGGCAAATTAACCGCAAATAAGAAATTAATAATGAAAATGTAAATTGTCATCTATACTTCAAGGTATGTCTGTTTCGTGATTAAATGTGATTTAAAAAAAACTGGCTTTGAAAATTTTGGATTTGAAAATTCATTATTTTGAGATTATATAGAGTATGATTGTGAAAAAGAAAAGCAAATGATAATAATCTGAATATAGTAAAAAAATAGTGTGTATAATGACCGAATTATTATGTAATGATTGATGTGTGGTATCAAGAGTAGTGAATAATAATCTGAATATTATTGTGAAAATAGAGTAGTAGAAGAAAAAAATAATAGGGTGAGATTGAGAAATTTTATATTACTCCCTCCCAAGGACGGAGCCACATAGGGCCCAGCGGGGGCAGCGGGCCCCCACCAATTTTTTTTTTTATTATGAATATTTCTTTTGTTTTATAATTTTTTTTTTTATTTGAGATGTTTCAAAATTATTTGTACACTAATATTCTCACTTCATCATTTTATTTTTAAAATTGTCACTCATTTTAATCTACATTCTTCCCTACATTTCACTAATTTTTTTTAACACCTCATTAAATTTCTTTTATACCTCACTAAATCACCAAAAATACACCTCACTAAATTCACATTTCTTAACGGGATGGAGGGAATATATTTTAAGTTATACATTTGTCAAATAATTTTAACACCGTTTCACCTATTATTAGTCGGAACAATCAAAATTTATAATGAATTAAATATAATATTATTTTGTCTTTATAGTAATGTAAATCGGGCCCCCAACCTAAAATTTCTGGCTCCGTCACTGCTCCCTCCGTCCCACAAAGATGATAGCTCCATTTGACTTCATACTTTAAAATTTGCTAAACATTAACTAGTCTTATTAATTAGGGGTAAAATTGACAACAATTCCATATCTATAATTTGAAACATTGGAGTGAGTAATTGAGAACCCAAAATCAACATACTCAGAATACGAGAATTTGACAATCGGATACCAAACATACTCAGAATACGAGACATACGTTTTTGTGATGTTTGCAAACTCAAGACATTATTTTCTCACACATTTTTCGTTAAAAAAATCCCAATTTTTTTTTTTACCAAATTCCAATTGGGAATCCTTGGGCTGGGTAATAGGTGAAGACCTGCGTTAATTCTATGCACAGCCCAAAAAATAAGAGGCCCAACTCAGGGTAATTCTGTAAAATCACGATTATTCAAATTTCAATCCCGCCCGTTGCCCCACCCAACATCTTTCAAATTAGACCCAGAAGAGAAGCCATAGAACGACGACCAACCAAAATTTCAAGCACAATTGTCTGATCTGGTTCATCTTAGTGCGTGAAAATGGAGAAGATCTGTGTTGCAGTGAGGGTCAGGCCATCTTCCACCGAAGAAGTCGGCAATGGATTTCAATGGAAAGTTGAAAGCAACCGCATATCGCTCCACAGATCTCACGGCACTCCGATTTCTGGACTTTCTTTTGCTTTCGGTGGGCTATAATCAGAATTATTTGCGTCTCTGAGCTCAATGATTAAATATTTTAATCCGATCTTGTCGATTTCTTGTTGTAGATCACGTGTTCGATCAGGAATGCAGTAATGCTACAGTTTATGAGCACTTGACAAAGGATGTTATTAATGCTGCTGTAGAAGGGTTTAATGGTGAGATCAGTTTCCTAATGATCTGTTTTTAAGTTTTTTTGCTTTATTCTCTTTAGTTGGTAATTCTTTGAGAATGAAATGAAGATTGTGAGGCATTGTACTTAAAGAGTAAATTTATGTAGGTTATTGAACTTATGATTTTCAACAAATTTATAAGAATTGCTAGGATTATAAGAGTGGACATGATCAACAGAGTAATAGGGATCATATATATAACTAAGAGTTTGGACTTGGAGGGATTTTAAGTATTAAGCTGATAGATTGGACATTGTCATCGTAGTGATAACTAAGAATGGAGTTATTGGCAAAAAATGGATGACTTCCTCTTTGATGTAAAGCTTTAAAGGAAGAATGAGTTAAAAACGAAAGAACAATATACAACATGTGTTTTTCTTTTGGGGTTGTTCCCTTGTGGTATTATGAGTTTCTTCAATCACATTTATGATGATTTTGACGCCATTCTAGTGATTGTTTGTTACACTTACAGGGCTTCTTGCCTTTTTTTACTCTTCACTCTTTTAGTTAGTTGGGAAATATTTCTTACAAATATAAAATAAATGCAGGAACTGCATTTGCTTATGGGCAGACTAGTAGTGGAAAAACTTATACCATGAATGGTTCAGACGACGATCCTGGAGTTATCCATAGAGCTGTCAAAGATGTTTTTGACAATATTCAAAAGGTAACACATCAATCAAGCCACAAGTAAAAAAATGTTCTCAGTACTCAGTATATGCAATAGGTATGTGATAGACATTTCTTTGATTTTTTCTTCTAGGCATCCGATAGGGAGTTTCTGATTCGAGTTTCCTATATGGAAATTTACAATGAAGACATTAACGATCTTTTTGCTGTTGAGAATCAAAAACTTCAAATTCATGAGAGTCTGGAGGTAGGTTGTGGTCAAGTTCTCTACATTGTGTATAAGGATTTCTTCTAACGCATGAAAGTAATGATATTTGTTGCCCTGTAGCGTGGAGTTTTTGTTGCAGGGCTTAGGGAGGAGATAGTGAGCAGCGCTAACCAAGTGCTTAATCTTATTCAACTTGGAGAAGGTTTGAACTCTAATTAGAATGTATATGATTCATGTCTGTAGGTTATTTCATTTTCAAATACTTACATTTTTCTATTGTTGCAGCTAATAGACATTTTGGTGATACTAACATGAATGCTCGGAGTAGCAGATCACACACTATTTTTAGGATGGTATGTTTGTTTAGTTAGTTGTTCTTTGGTTTGTGTACCTTCATATTTCCTTTCATTGATGACTTTGTGAATTACTTGTATCTCAGATTCTCATTCTTCAATTATATTTTATGAGTAGGTAATCGAAAGCAAAGGAAAGGACTGTAGTTCAAGTCCAGATGATGTAATTCGTGTATCTGTCCTGGTTTGTACCATCCCTTTTTTAAATTGTTCACTGCTATTTTACCGATTACCTTATATTCTGAAGGCTAAGCTTGAATTTTGAATAGTGATTGTCTCATTTTTTGGAACTAGAATTTAGTCGACTTAGCTGGGTCTGAAAGAGTAGCTAAAACTGGAGCTGGGGGAGTTCGTTTGAAGGAAGGAAAGCACATTAACAAGAGCTTGATGATTCTTGGTAATGTGATCAATAAACTGAGTGAGGGTGGAAAGCAAAGGTAATTGCTGACGTCAAACTGTAAACCTAGCTAATTGATACTAGCTTATCGAGTAAAAAATTTGCAGGGGTCACATTCCTTATCGTGATAGTAAGCTTACACGCATTCTTCAACCAGCACTTGGAGGAAATGCAAAAACTTCAATTATATGCACTGTGGCACCAGAAGAGGTATTTACTTGCTATTTGCTCAATATTACAACTTCAGATAAAACATTTGACACAGGACATCACTTCTATGTGTAGATTCACATAGAGGAAACGAAAGGGACACTTCAGTTTGCTAGCAGAGCAAAGAAGATTACCAACTGTGTTCAAGTTAACGAGGTCTGTAAAAACTATTCACTAATACACAGTAATACGACTCAGGCTTTTTCTTATTTTGTCATTAATCAGAGATTTCATAGCTTGTGTATGCTTCCTAAGGTGTGATTTAGGCGTCCATTGATAAAATATGTGGAAGTAAATTTTCAAGAAAACAATTTCTATACTGTTCTTTATGTTTTTATCTATCCATTAACAACTTATTTTTAGATTTTTATTTGAATCTGAAGGTAGAACTTTTTAATGTTTTTCAGATATTGACAGATGCTGCCTTATTAAAGAGACAAAAACTTGAAATAGAGGAACTACAGAAGAAACTACAGGTGTGATGAAGTTTTACTTCAGGTCAATTAGACTAAGAGCTAACTAACTAAAATCATTTTTGTTAGGGATCTCATGCAGAAATTTTGGAGAAAGAAATCTTGAAGCTGAGGAATGACATGCTGAAGGTAACTTTCTTTTATTTTATTATATAGACTTAATCAACATTTTTAATGCCTTGTGTATAATTTATTACATTATAATCAGTACGAATTGGAAAGGGAGAAACTCGCAGCAGAATTAGAAGAGGAGAGAAGATCACATAAACAACGGGAGCAATGCATTAAAGAGCAGCAAATGAAAATCGAAAATCTTAGCAATATGGTCACTGCATCCGATTCTGATAGAAGCTCCTCCCATGTAAATTTTTTACATCCCCTCAAGCTCATCCTTAATTACATATTTTCCTTTATTTATTCATATGCAACATTCTCATCAGATTTAAATTCCTCCATTTATTCATATAAAACACTCATTAGATTCACTTGAACTTACTCTGGTTGGTACTTGGTAGGATGGTGTCAAAGAATGCTTTATAGATGGAAGTACCAACATGCGGCAAGGAGATGCCTTTAGTACGCCGTGTTTTAAGGCAGTTCCTAACGTATTTGTTGCCAAGCGATCACACTACTCAAGCCCACCAGAGTGTAGCCCTCTTCCGGATATGTTTGGTGATTTTGCTGATGAAGATGCGTGGACGAAAATGAACAAAGGTTTCATAGCTGACCTTGATTCACTTCATATGACTCCTGCAAGAAAAGTTCAATCATTTCCATTTAGTGAGGTAATGCACAACTTAACATTTTTCGAATTAGTTTCGGATTCAAGGTGTAACCTGAAATGCTACGTTGTTGTTGTCTTCCATTTTCTAATTATTAGAAAATGAGTTCATTTTCTGATTTTTATCTGAAATAATCTTCGGTCTTCATGATGCCCCTTAAAAGTTAAAACATGGCCACATTATGGGCCTAGAACCTGCAGTATGTTTTTTACTAAAGAAATATCATCTTCTTCATTCTGTGGATTTCTTATAATAAGACGGGACATGAGTTTATTTGGAAAGTGTTCATGGCAGAAATATCAACTTCTTCCATATACTTTAACCGGTATTTCAAAATCTGAGTAAACTTGATATCTATTACAGGATTGCTCAGTAGATAATCACAGTCAAGAAACACAAAACCTTCTCAAGCAGCTAAAACTTGTTATGGAGGAAAGAGATAACTTCAAGGTTAGTTGGATTTCTGCGAAGGGTTCTATCTAATCGGATCCACTAAGTTCGTTTTGCTAAGTTGAAGGCATGTCTATATTTCCTAATAATTCTTCATCTTTTGCTTTATGCACATTTTCTAGATGAAGTATGCTGAACAGGTGTCACTCAATGGCCAATTAACAAGAGAGATATCTGAACTCAAAGATACAGTATCTTCGTTGGTATTATCAGATGCATCAACTGTAAAAGAAGATCATAAGGAGGATTTTGTTGACAGCAGCAATATAAAGGTAGCTGCTTGGTCATATAAATCGAGATCTCACATGCCAGTTTTCTTAATTTTCTCCATCCTCACAATTGGATTCTATTTCTCCTACTTCAAGCTCATGATTGCAGGTTCTTCCGGCTTCTTATTAATGAACTGTTGTGCATGTGTGATTAACATTTTCCTGTTCTTAGCTATTGTCAAATGAAAATCTTAGGTGAAAATTAACCTTTTATTTGCATTCATGAGGTTATAAATGCAGTATATCATTTATAAGGCGGTGACATGTTTTGCGATAATTACGCTGTAAAATGTTGGTTATTAGGTAAATGTAAACTACACATAGAAAAAAAGGGAAAAAAAAAAAAAAAACAGAACTCAACTGAACATAGAAAGAATTTTCTCACATTAGTAGTAAAATGTTGGAGCAGAATACTTATAGCTTTAGTTTGCTCATGCATAACACAGTTTGGTTGAAATTCTTCAATGGGAATAGTAATGAGAATCATCGAATAATGAATTACATTGAGAATGATGGTTATACTGTTCGCTTTGCTCTTATCTTGAAATAAATGGGGTTAGGATACGATTGTTTGTTGAGTAAGAGTTGAATGATTGAGAGGAGAAATGATTATATTAGGGGACGCAGTTAATCAAAATAGGGTATAACCATTAACTTATTTTGGGTGTCATTACTCCTTACGAAGTATGATGAATGTAAATTGATCATTTTTTTATTCTCATTAACCACCACAATTATCCAAGTTTCATTCCAATTACTATTTCTATTGTAGAATTTTGAACCAAGCTCCCCCTCGTTTAGCACTTAACTTTTGCTGCTTTTAACAAATTTATGAGCATGTAACTTTGATATCAGACTATCAGAGAGAGTTAAGTTATGTGCTCAGAAAAGTTATGTGTTCGAAGTATATTCATCATCTTATAAATGATGATTTTAATGTGAAGGGGAATTTGGGAGAACAAATTGCTTGTTGGAAGCAGTCATTGGAAAATGAAGTCAAAACAATCAAACAGAAGTACAATGAGTTGGAAAAAGAGTTGGAAGTAAATAAGCAGCTTCTTAAGGCTTCTGAAGGGAAGTATGATAGCTTAGAAAGGGAGTTCAATCTCTTACAAGAAGATAGAGATTCGGTGCTTCAACGAATTTCTACATCGTCTCAAATGCTTACACAAATTACTGCTCAAAAGGATAGAGCTTTGAAGGATCTTAATGCAGAAGTAAGGATGAGAAAAAAGCTCGAAGAAGAGATCAAACAGTTCAGTGTTGCGTTTGCTTCTCGACAGAGGTCAATAACGTCGTTCCACAGCGAATTCAAGTCTATAATCGAGTCAATGAAGGCTCAGAATCCAATTTCATTATCCAAATCTCATGGATCTTGAATCTTAATGAATTTTTAGTCATTTGGTGATTCAATGATCTGTGGTCATGACTTTTACAATATTTCTTGGTTGTTTGTAATTTACTTAACTTGCACTTGTTATAATGTAGAATCATTAAACCAAAGTCTCTAGTGAAATTTCAGTGTTTAGTATATTGTGTTGTATATGTATCACTATTATTGCACATTGCATTTAAAATTATGACAAAATTACATTGGTGGGAAATAACAAATTTAAAATATTTCGTCACTAGTAATAACAAAATTATTAATATGACAGGTAAATACTCATTACCATGTAAGTTAATATTAATATAATAAACAACACAATCTATATCTTAGTTCTTTCCATTTAACTTATATGTCAAGAATAATAAATAAATAAAAAAAAACAATTTGAACAATATTCAACTTTTCTTTTTTTCAAATCCACAATTTAGTAAAGCTTTTACCGTGGGGGTTAGGTGGCTATGTATATACGTATGTACATATTTGTGAAGGTGAAGTATCTTTCATGGGGGCTATTTTTATATCATTTGTGGGAAGTGAATGGTGCAGCTACAACTGGTGTTGTATAGCAATGACAATAGTAGAGAGAGTAGAGCAGCATTGGTTTTATTTATTTATTATGATGATGATCAAATTGAGGACCACACTGTGTGCTGTTATATTATGAGAGAAGCAGCTCTCGTACCGGTTTGATTTATGTTTAGTGACGCTCAGAAAAGACACTAAAAGAAATGTGTAGTGACGGTTTTCGTATAGAGACGCTTTAGCCAAACGTCACCTAATTTGGCATTTCTATTGGATGTTAACGTGACGCTTGGAAAGCGTCACTGCAGATAGTCATTGTGACTCTTTTATTTGTCATAGTACCACTAGTTGGTAACGCTAATAAGCGTCACTAATGTTTGCTTTAGTTACACTTTTTCGCATCACAAAATAAATTATATCTAACTTAACCACCTCATTTAGTGACCCTTTTATGCATCATAGTAACACTATTTTGTGATGTTAATAGGCGTCACGATTATGTGTTTTGTGTCACTTTCTCGAGTCACGATGATATATTTTAGTGACGCTTTCTCATGCAAAGATAAAATATATAACTAATTTAACTACAGATTTAATGTCCTTTTTCAATGTCACATAATATTAGTAACAATGTAGGCTATAAATATACTCCTAAACTACTCAAGCGTATAAATAACTTTATATTTTCATTCATTTATATCATAACAATAAAATGTCATTACATTTCTAAAACAGAAACAATCAACGTTTAAAACATCTCAACTCAAACCTGATATCATTCCTAATAAAAAAATATTTAATTTTTTTTTCAAATATACATTGCACCTAAACTATGCGTGGCAAAATTCATTTTTCTATTTTTATTTTGCATCCTCCACTTGAACCTGTAATAATGAACAAAGGGAAAATTGTTAATATATCTTGAAATTGAAAATAACCAAATTAAAACAAATGAAATAATATCAAAAGAAACGTACCAGATGCTTTGGCCAAGCAAAGCGATGTCCTATAGCTTGCCCAACAACTTTAACACCTTCAAATTTCTAAAATAATGGTTCTGCATATTCAATGGTCACAATAATTTTCACATTACACCATTCATATCCTAATAATTCTCCATTGTCAAACAACTTAACATGAATTAAACTTTCAACAATACCTGCAACATTGTGTACAGTACGCATGCCTTTTAAAAGAACTTTTACTCCAGCATTTAAAATAAAATATTATATCTTCATTTATTATGATACACCCCACCAATGCACTATCATATAATTATGATACACATTGCACACATTAGTCAAATTGAACAAAAATCAGCTCACGTTTATTAATTGTAGTGTAATATATGCCAAAAAGTTATAACAATTACACCCTAAAAAAAATAAAAATAGAACAAGAGAAACACAAACACTAACTTTTAAGGGCTCCTTATCGCTTCGAAGCTTAATTCCTGGTATAATATGCAGCCATAGCAGAAATTCCTTGTTCAACAAAATTGATTAACATTTCAGACTTTCCAATATTCCCTTAATATTCTGAAAAATACTTTAATGAAACTGCCTGCTAATTTTCTTTGAAAAAGGAAAAAAAAAGTTCTTAGAAAGAGAATATTAATACACATTTAGCTTATATAACACTCTCATAGATAGGAAACTATTAAATAAATTGACTATAACAAAAAATATAGCGAAATGGACAATCTACTAACGTACCATAAGAATAACATGTGAAAACTTGACATAATTTAAGAAGATGAACATAAATACGTGAGAGCTAAAGCATTGCAACTCTGTTTGACTGTCTGGAAGAAGAGCAAGTGCATTGCAGCCCATATGAACCAATAATTGGTGAGATACTACTAAGCCGTCAGCTCCACGTAAGACCTATAACCACAAATATCAAGTTGATGTCAAAATTTAAATTTCTTAGAACAATACGTTATTTCTAGACATTGTGTGTGACTATCTACATAATATATGCAATCTGTCTTAGATAAGAGGTTGATAGAATAAAACCTCATCTATTCCCTCACTTGGCAGCCAAGATTTGTCCTTTTCCCATCCTTGCACAATCTATATATTAGAATGCTTGAAACATGTTAGAGATTGACTAGGTAATGCAAGTTCAGTAATGTCTTAAAATATTAGTGTTCTAGTAAAATATAAGTTGAACATTAATATAATTTCCACTGTTTACAATGGTGTTCTATAAAATAGTATAAATGCTAAATAAATGGAATGTAAATTTCCATGAAAAATATGCAGTTAGATTGACTTAACCAAAGTTCACCCTCTTGCAAACCATATAAAATTCGAGATATTATATTCTCCTCCCCAAACATTTCATTAAATAAATTTATATGCATGTAAAAAGCAAAGATCCCATTTAATCTCAAAGCTAAATCATTGAACTAAAGGACCTTTTTGTTCGATGAAACTAAAGCAAGAAATAAACCTAAATCAGTTTATCAAAAAATACACTGATAAACAACAGCTGTGACAAAATTAATCATACTTCTTAAGTATCAATTATTCACATGTTGTAACTCTTGTCAGATATCTATGTGCATGTTTTGATGATGTCGGTCCGCAGTGGATTTTGTATGCCTATAATAAACAACTACATGTAATTCCACCTTAAACATGCCAAAAAAATTCTACTACTTTATTTAAATTGATAAGACAAACCTAAAAAATATTGGGTCACCCAATATTGTCAACATGTCTAGGCGTTCTTGAAATTCAGTGGCAGAGGCATCCTCACCGTCAGTATATAACCAATCTTCTACCTGCATCAAGGAATAACTTTAGCAACATTTAATTGAGACACTTGACTATAAAGTGTAGGCCTAACATCCATGGGGCACACACAAGCAGGGATAGAGAGAGAGAGAACGAACCTTATTGAATTTTTCAATAAAAGATTGTCCCTCTTGGTCAGAAGATATTTTTTCAAACTCATCAGATGCAAGATAACATATCAACAATAAAAAAGCACATGTAAGTTAATTAAATTAAGAAACCCCAGAGCACACTCCACAGAATTGTAAACCAAATCATAAATAAAACTAATTAACAGAATTTCTTACCTCATCCTTGGTAGTTTAAATTAAAGCCCCGATTTAATGTTTTTCGGTTTTCCCCGAAAACCGAACCGAACCCGATAACGAGACTAAAAAACCGCCCCGATCGGGACGGGGGCGGGGCGGATCACCACGGGTTCGGTATAAATTGCCATCCCTAAACATGGTGGGCATAACACTGATCAAGATAGTTGCTAGACAAACAGCCTCCATGCCCTGTCAATAATTAATGTAAATTTTTGTTTTTTCTAATTGTTGATTGCGACAATTTTAAGTCAAATGATAAATATAAGCTCTTTGTCCTACATCATCATCAAAGTAATAACAAAATCAAATATTCTTGCACCAACAATTCTTCTCCATTACAAAAGAAATTTTCATTTTTCATTAAATTGCATTATTTTTTACTCATTAAATTGAATATAATCATAGTGGTTCTATAATCAATATATGGAACAAAAATTATTATTGCACAAGGTACACGTGTAACATAATACTTTCTTTTAGTAATAAATATATATTTTTATGGGATTAAATTCAAGTGACTAATAAATTAATACATAGTAGTAGTTTTTTTGTGACATGGCCTTTTTTTTGTGTGTGTGTGTGTGTGCGCGCGCGTGTGTGTTTAATCACTTAACAAGTAGTACAATTCACTCATGATACCAAAAAAAAAAAAAAAAATGTTTATTTTGGTGGGTTGGGGTTGTTTTGAGGTCTATGATCATGGTGGTTGTATTCTTTGCATCTTATTTATTAATCTGAAGCAAAAAATTCCAATTAAATGAAGGTTGGTAAGCTTAATGTGCCATTAGAAATGTAAGGCAAATTAAATAAATAAGAGTAGAGTACGTGAGTAATTAAATTTAAATTTGAATGAGTACATGCATGGGATTTGGAATTTCATGCATTTAATTCAATTCAATGCCATGCTTTATATGGCTATACACTAACACAACACAATCATTGGACCACCTAAATAACAACTTGTACACAAAAAATTGCTCGTGTGCCACTTTTTTTTTTTTTTTTTTAATTCTACTATATATCCTTGCTTCAAAAAAAAAAAAAATTCTACTATATATCCAAATTTAATCCAGGTAATTATCGAAGGGAATTTTTTAATCTGGATTGAACAACACATTTAAATAAAATCGTAATTTATTGACACTGTATATTGAGTATGTAGACATACAAACAACCACAAGGATGGTGACTTTTCCATTTATTTATTTTATTCTAATGATACATCCCATTCCCAGCAAACTGAAGTTTACATCACAACGTTTTTCACTTATCTATTCATTCATTCATATTCATATCTTAAGATTCACAACAAACCACCATTTTTAACTATTAGGTAAACAACCCATTTAATACAAGCATGTGTCATGTCATAGGTTTAATTGCAAATAATTTTTTTTTACGTAAATGGATCTTGGTAAATAAAATTCAAACCCCTAATTCGAAGATGACAGCGAATAATTAATTTTCAATTTCAGACAAGGGCATATATTGTTTAGTAAGATTCAAAATTAAGTTTAAATTAAATTGTACTCCAATTTGCAAATAAAATGTGATTATAATTAATATTGTAGAAATTCAGAAAAGTTAATAGGATTGGCAGTGAAGCATAGGCATTGAAAATGAAATGGCAATGAGTAGAGGTGTAATTAATTACTCACTAATGAATGTGAAGAAACTCCACTATAAAATAAAGCTGCAGTTTTTACATCAATTATCTTGAAAGCAATATATATATATATATAATTCTGGTGCATGAAAAGGACAAAATGATATCACAGATATGATGATATTGAAAGGCTAAGAATTCAGACATTTTATTAAATGCCCCTCTATCCTCAAATTTATGTCTCTGGGCTTTAATTTAAACTCATCACTCCTCTGCCATGTTCCATTCCCAAACTGATTTATTATTTATATTTATTACGTCTCTGTAACTAACACCCTCAAGCCCCACATTTTGAACTCCAAAAATCTCAGCATGCCTAAATTGCTTGTAGAATTTCTCAAGGAGAAACAAGAGCCATTTGCCTTGGATGTTTATCTTGTCGAAAGAGGCTATTCGATAAAAAAGAGACGAGGCGCCATTCGAAAATGTTCAAAGCTTGTTAAGGCAGTCTTTGGTAGGCTTGTGTTGCATAATAATCACAGAATCAAGAGTCGTCGAAATTACGAAGATGAGGATGTAGATGAAGACGAAGACGAGCTTGTGTTTTCTTCAGCAAGTGGCACCGCCACCACCATCTACAATTCTTGCTCTGAAAGTGATGTGGAAGATGCACATTTTTCAGAGGTACAATTTTATTTTTAATTTATTTATAGACTATATTATAGTATGAATATTTTCTCACATGTTGAAGTAAAATTATAGATTATGTCTCCAACAAAATTAATCCATTCAATGAGTAAAATTTATTTGCATCATAAAGTTTTGAACTTTGATGAAGCTAACTGCAGGTTAATGCAGAGAGGGAGTTAAAATGGAGATCAATGGAAAATAGTAATAATGATAAACAACTAAGCCCCATTTCAGTTCTTGAAGAAACAGATGAAGGGCCATCACCACTTCATCAAAGTAAGTACAATTTATATCATCATTTTAATTACATCAGTTGTACTGTGTGTATTTTTAAACAGTATTAGTTACTATTTCATTAACATGTAGTCACAAATTGTGGTGGTGACAGAGCAATACATGAATATTTCAACAAGACAAGAATCGGAAGGGTCGAATTCTAGTTATGTTATAAACAAGAGGGCGATGCAGCAATCGAAGAAGCTAATGGTGGATTGCGTGAGAGAAGTGATTGAAAAGGAGGGGCAACTGAAGAAGATTTTGGCAAGTGATGAGCTTTGGAAGCTTGTTTGTGAAAATGTATGGATATGGAGCCAACACTCCATTCATGAAACCAACGTAATTCAATTGCTTCACTCTGATTTCATGGCTTCTCAAAAACAGTGGAATTGTGCTTTTGATGAGCAGACAAATGAAGTTTGTAACGAGATTGCAGATGCTATTTTGGAGGCTATTATCAATGACATTGTTACAAGCTAAGCTAGATACATTCTTCATTTAATTGTCATGTGTAATAAGAATTTGTAGGTGTTGTACGTGCTTTCGTCGGGTTGACTCGGATGTGGGCTGTTTATTAGCACGAAACAAACATATATGATTATCGGGGGTTTATTACGTGTTTATGCGGATTAATATGATGATCTCGATGATCTATTGGAGAACAAACAAGAATTTATGAAGAACACAAAGATGTAGCTTCTTTGAGAAGCTAAAGCGTAAGAGCTTGGGAGAGTATATTGCTTTGGGTTGGGTGATTTGGTGGAATTGGGTAACTTGTGTACAAATGAGCCTCTTTTAGGCATTATATAGTGGTTTCTAGGGGCTGCCCGCCCTTTACACGTGGCACGCCCTCATTGAACCTGTCTTTTGCCCGAAAAGGTGATTTGATGGCGCATTTAATGCTAAACCGCCTTTGGTGCTCGTCCTCGCCGAGATGCCGAGGAGCTGAGCTACGGTGGTCGCCGGAGGACCATGTCGAGGAGTGTGGTCGCCACGCTCCATGCTGTCTCCCAAGGCTTCAGTACTTGACTATTCTAGCTAAGATAGATAGGTGCTCGCCACACATTTGGGCGAGCAGCTAACTAAAATAGGTGCTCGTCAACATCTTTGAGCGAGCACTTAAATATATTAAAACATCTATTCTATTACATTTTCTTGGTCTTGTTGACTAGTCGTCGCACGACTTTGTTGACTGGTCCTCGCCACGTAAGCTGGTGACTAGGATTGACTAGTCAAAGATTGACTTTTTTGACTAGGTATAACATTTGCCCCCTGGTCGCCTTTCTTCATATTCGTAGAATGGTAAGGCGAGCAGTATGGTCGTCTTCTTAGATGGTAATTATTGTCCTCGACAACACAATCAATTTTGAGATTTTGATGACGTAAATTGGAGGCGGTCGCCTCGTCTCCAGCGCCGAGCACGATTATCGAAGCAACTTTTAATAATGACTGTTCTGATGTGTCAGACGCGTGGGCGGCGCAAGGAGATTTTGAATTTGGCGCGTGGGGCGCGTGCCGACCTCAAAGGTCGCGCGTGGGGACCACTCGCCGAGCTCATTTTCGGAAATGACCCCAAATTTTTGGGGATTTTGCGTTTTTGACCCCGTTTTTTGCACATAGGTCCCTGATAATATTTGCCTATAAATATGACCTTCCTCTTTATAAAAAAAACTTTTTACCTCCTGCAATTGCGAGCACCTTCAAGACAGAGTGCTCGTCTTTTGTCTTTGTGAGCGCCTTTAAGAAAAGGTGCTCGTCTTTTACCTTTGCGAGCATCTTTAAGAAAGAGTGCTCGTCTTTTAGAGTTAACCATGCGTCGGTTGAACTCTTTTTTGTTTGGTAGGTAGTGATCGTCGTCGCCACTACCTTGCGAGCATCGTTAAAAAAGAGTGCTCGTCTTTGTTTTGCGAGCATCTTTTAAGAAAGAGTGCTCGTCTTTTAGAGTTAACCATTCGTCGGTTGAACTCTTTTTTGTTTGGTAGGTAGTGATCGTCGTCGCCACTACCTTGCGAGCATCGTTAAAAAAGAGTGCTCGTCTTTGTTTTGCGAGCATCTTTTAAGAAAGAGTGCTCGTCTTTTAGAGTTAACCATTCGTCGGTTGAACTCTTTTTTGTTTGGTAGGTAGTGATCGTCGTCGCCACTACCTTGCGAGCATCGTTAAAAAAGAGTGCTCGTCTTTGTTTTGCGAGCATCTTTAAGAAAGAGTGCTCGTCTTTTAGAGTTAACCATTCGTCGGTTGAACTCTTTTTTGTTTGGTAGGTAGTGATCGTCGTCGCCACTACCTTGCGAGCATCGTTAAAAAAGAGTGCTCGTCTTTGTTTTGCGAGCATCTTTTAAGAAAGAGTGCTCGTCTTTTAGAGTTAACCATTCGTCGGTTGAACTCTTTTTTGTTTGGTAGGTAGTGATCGTCGTCGCCACTACCTTGCGAGCATCGTTAAAAAAGAGTGCTCGTCTTTGTTTTGCGAGCATCTTTAAGAAAGAGTGCTCGTCTTTTAGAGTTAACCATTCGTCGGTTGAACTCTTTTTTGTTTGGTAGGTAGTGATCGTCGTCGCCACTACCTTGCGAGCATCGTTAAAAAAGAGTGCTCGTCTTTGTTTCCTAGATGGCTACGCAGAGCCTTGTCTAAAAATTCAAACTTATCTAACACTTGATGAAATTTAAACTTGACCCGTATTGAAATGATGACTTGGTACAAATTATACAAATATGAAAAAATTAAAAACTTACTGGTAATACTTCTTCAGCTTGACCGCGTTCCACGGGTATTTGCTCGGCTTGCCCTCTAGATCTTCTAGCTCGTACGATCCGTTCAAGAGTGTGTGCGTTATTCGGTACGGACCCTCCCAAGTCGGGCCAAGTATGCCAATGGACTGCTCCGTCGCCCTCCGAAGTATGAGCTGGCCGATAGTGAATTGGCGAGCACGTACTTTGGTGTTGTAATAGCGCTCTGATCTTTGCTTGTACACCACGTTCTTCTCGTCCGCTGTTAGCCTTCGCTCTTCTAGGAAGTCCAAATCGGAGAGCTGTGCATCGTTATTCAACTGCTCGTCATAATTTGCTACTCGAAAAGTTGGGACCTGCCCCTCTGCTGGTATGACAGCTTCGGTTCCGAACGCGAGCGCGAACGGGGTTTCACCAGTAGAATTCCTAGTGGTCGTCCGATATGCCCACAGAACCATGTGCAGCTCGTCCGCCCATTTGCCCTTCAATCCATATAGCTTAGCTTTCAAGGTGTGTTTGATGATTTTGTTGATCGCCTCTACTTGACCATTTGATTGTGGATGATAGGGTGTTGAAAAAATTTTCTTGATGTTCCATTCTGAGCAGAAATCCAGCATATCTCGACTTGTGAATTGACGCCCGTTGTCGGTCACTATTGCTCGTGGTAGGCCGAACCTGCAAATTATGTTTTTCCAAATGAAGCTTGTCATCTGGGCCGTTGTGATGGTCTTCAATGCCTTCGCTTCGGTCCACTTGGTGAAGTAATCGACTGCTACGACTACGAAAGTTACCCCCCCGACGCTAGGCGGGAAAGGTCCGATGATGTCGATGCCCCACTTCGCGAAGGGCCAAGAGCTGTAGACGGAGATGAGTTCGTCTGGAGGTGAGTGAATAGCTGGTTCAAAAGTTTGACATCTCTTGCACGCCTGGGTGTAATGAATTGCATCCTTCTTCAGTGTTGGCCAAAAGTAGCCTTGCCTCATGATTTTTAAAGCGAGCGCTTGCCCCCCTGTATGATTTCCACATGATCCTTCGTGAATTTCGTACATGACGATCTTCGCCTCGTCTTCTCCGAGACATTTCAATAAAGGCATTGAAAAACCCCGTTTGTACAGCTGGTCGCCAACAACAGTGTACCTTGCGGACCTGAGCTGCAATCTGGTTGCTTTCACTTTGTCCCCCGGGAGCTCGCCGGTCTTGATGTACTTGATGATTGGCGATCTCCAGTCCTCGTCGCTGGTCGCTTCAACCTGCAAAATCTGACCTCTGTTCACCGATGGGGAAGAAATTTTAGTGATGGTCGCTTCTGAAAATATTGCCTCCCCCTCTGAAGTGGCCAGTCGAGCTAACGCATCTGCTTGCGTATTGTCCTCCCTAGGGATTTGCTCGATGTGGAATTGATCAAATTGCTCGAGTAATCCTTTCACTAGCTCTTGATACTTTATCATTTGATCGCCGCGAGCCTCGTAGTCGCCCGTTATTTGACATACAACCAGCTGAGAGTCAGAAAAAATTTTCAGTTTTCTGGCGCCCACGGCCATAGCCATCTTGATTCCTGCAACCAGCGCCTCGTACTCTGCTTCGTTGTTGGTCGCCCGATACTCGAACTCGATCGCCGAAGCAAACTTCTGTCCGGTTGGGCTGGTGAGGACGATTCCTGCCCCTGCTTTGGTGCTCGTCGACGAGCCATCGACGAACAGTGTCCAAGGGAGTTCGATTCCCTCGTCCAATTTCTCTGGGAAAGTGAGCTCTACGATAAATTCTGCCAGCACTTGTCCCTTGATTGCCGTTCTAGGTGCGTAGGTGAGCCCAAATTGCCCTATCTCCACCGACCATTTCAAAAGTCTTCCCGTGGTATCCGGACGATGCAGTGCTCGTCGGAGTGGAAAGGTGGTGAGGACGACCACCTCGTGGTCGAACAGGTACTGCCTTAATTTTCTGACACTCATGACTAGTGCGTATGCCAATTTTTCCATAGGAGTGTATCTCAACTCCGCATCTCTCAGCGTTTGACTTACGTAGTAGATAGGCAGATGTGTGCTCCCCTCAGCTCGGACGAGCACTGAACTGATCGCACAGTCGGTGGCCGCCAAGTATAGATACAAAATTTCGCCGGGGACTGGCTTAGATAGGACCTTCGGATCCGATAGGTATTCCTTTAGCTTTTCGAAAGCTTTTTCACATTCATCGGTCCATTCGAACCTCCCTTTTTTCAGAGCATCGAAAAAAGGTTTGCAGCGATCGCTCGTTCGTGCAATAAATCTGTTCAGCGACGCAAGGCATCCTGTCAACCTTTGTACTTCTTTCACGTTCCTTGGGCTTTGCATGTTAACGACTGCTTGAATTTTGCTCGGATTCGCCTCGATGCCCCGCTGGCTAACCAAATGCCCCAGAAATTTTCCTGAGCTAACACCAAAACTGCATTTTTTCGGATTTAACTTCATGTTGTACTCCTTCAGTATATCGAATGTCATGGTGAGGTGGTGTAGGTGATCTTCATCGAAAGTTAACATCTCGTGCCCCGCTGTATTGTCTACTAGGTGATCAATGTGGGGCATCGAAAAGTGATCTTTCGGACAGGCGTCGTTTAGATCCGTGAAGTCTATACACAATCTCCACGACCCGGTCGTTTTTTTTATGAGCACTGGATTGGCCAGCCACTCGGGATCAGTTCCAGTTTTCTCGATTAATTTATTGTCGATCAATTTCTTGACTTCGACTGCCAAAGCCGCATATTTATCAGGCCCAAATTTCCTTCGTTTTTGGGTGATAGGTCTCCTTGCTGGATCAATATTCAATCTGTGGCAGGCATGATTTGTTGGGATGCCCACCATATCCTCGTGCGACCAGGCGAATGCTCCGATGTTTTCTTTCAAAAATGCGACCATGTCCGACCGCAAATTTTCTGGTAAATTCGAACCAATGAATACTTCGAGTTCTGGACGAGCTTCGTTTAAATGAATGGTTTCGAGGTCCTCCGCTGAAGTTGCCCGCTCTTTAGGCTCCTTCCAACGAGGGTCCTCGATTCCGAACTCTGGCTCAAAACCTAGCCTAGGCTCCAAATCTGGGATGTTTACTGGCAACTGGTCGTCGGGGAGCTGGTCGCCCGAGACTGTCTGCTCGTCGATATCCATTGGGGTGTGGTCGTTCACTTCCATGGAGGCGTGCTCGTTCGCCTCCACTTGGTGGTCGTCGTAACTACAACTGCACTCCCCAATTTCAATCTTTCGGTACTTGCTAGGAAGACCCTCCAAGTAGTTCACTTTTTCTGTTTGTGTTTGACACTCAATATACTGGCCAATCATAGTAGATTCCTTTGAATGACGCTTTGCAAAACGGACGAGACACTCCCTCGCCCGCGTCTGATCGCCCTTGACGGTTATAACTCCCGCTGGGGTCGGAAACTTTACACAGTAATAATAAGTAGAAACGGCCGCCTTGAACTCGTTGAAGAAAGGTCGGCCGAGGAAAACGTTGTAGGACGATGGCATGTCGATGATCAAGAAGTCGAGCTGCCTAGCATGGTGCATTTCTGGCTCTTTCGACGATGCCAACTCCAAGGATAGTCTGATTTTCCCAATGGGAAGATTGCGCGTATCCCCAAAACCTACGATTATATCATCGCAAGGCTCGATGTATTCCGCATAATCACCGAGAGCATCCAGAGTATGCTTGAAAAGGATGTTGGTGTATGCCCCAGTGTCGACCATCATGCGATGGACGTTGGTTCCCATGATCTTCCCTGTGATGACCAAAGCATCATTGTTCGGGTGCACCACGCCGTTCAGGTCGTCGTCCGAGAAAAGGACTTGATGAGAAAGAGGCTTCTCGGCAGTCGGAGCGACGCACACCTGGTGCACATTGTTCAGTGCTCGCTGCTCGCTCTGAGCTCGGCGAACAAATAGCTCCTTCCCGGATTGGGTTCCCCCCAACGGGCCTTCAATCACCAAACAGGCTCCGCCCACATTATCGATGTCGCCGCCAGCATGTTGTGGCATGGGAGGAGTTAGCTTGCGACGTTTCTTCCCCCTGTTGTCGCCATTTCCTAGAGGCTTGATGAACTGGGCGAGCTTGCCCTCATTGTATAGCTTGAATAGATTTCTCACCAAGTCCCTACAGCCGTTGGTGTGGTGGCCAATGGAGTTGTGGTAGTCGCAGAATTTGCTACCATCCAGTTTTTCATCACTTGCATGCATAGGCTTGGCCTGGGGGAGCATATTCTTTCCCCTAACAGCATTGAAAATGCCCCTGGGATCCACAGAGAGAGATTCTCTGAATTGGATGATCTCAGGAGACTCCTCGAAAGGCCTGAAGTTGGCTGGGCGAGCACTTCCAGTTTGAGTGGTCGCCTTCTTGGGCTGGGACGATTCCCTAGTGTTTGTATTCTTTTTGGGCCAGACCCTCTTGGACGCCTCCGGCTGCTCGTTAGCCTTGGCTGCGTCCATTATTTCCTCCATCTGAATGAAGTTCCCAGCCCTCGTGCGGAAGTCCGCATAAGAACTGGGGAAAGTAAGGTGGATAGATTCCCAAAGCTTGGTACCTATCCTCAGACCGGAAACAGCTGAGATCAGCTTGGTCTCATCGTTCACGGCCTCCCCATCGATCACCAGCCTATCGAAGCGCTCGATGAAGTCCTTGCCAGACTCATTTATAGATTGTCGAACGTTCGCCAAACGTTGCTTTGAGGCTGGGCGAGCAGCAATAGACCCGTAGTAGGTCAGAAATAGTTGTCCCAGCTCAAGGAATGAGGTGACCGATCCGGGACTCAGCGTTGTGTACCATCGGTGAGCCCGGTCTCCCAAAGTTAGGGAGAAGTTCCTGCATTGTGTGGCGTCCGTTGCCCCAATTGAGGCCATATAGTTGGAGTACTTGGACAGATGTACTCTAGGGTCGGATGCACCATCGTATGCCGGCATGGAGGGCATTTGAATCTTTCTTTGAATGGGGGCGGTAAGGATTGCAACGCTCAAAGGAGGTGCGGGCAGAGTGATTGGTGGGGTGGTCCCTAGCTTCGAGGCGACCACCTCAGCTCGCAGAGTTTCCATCTCTATCTTCATTAATTTTTGGGTCTCGAGGAACTGGGCGATTTGCCCCTCCTCGGCAGTTTGTGCTCGGGGGACGACGACCTCGTCGCATCGGCTCCCTTGGGATGCGGCCGGGCGATCATCATGACGTGATCGCCTGGGGGAATGTCTCTCAGACTGGCGGCTGCGATAACTCCTCGCAGGAGCTCGCGAACCCTTCCCTGGTCCCACTCGGTCAAGAGCTGAGACTCTATCACCCTGATCTCTCTTATCAGCGTGATCTCGGTGGTGGTCGGCTCTGCCTGGTCGGCCATCCACATTGAAATGCACCGGGCGAGGAGCCCTCTTATCTCTGTCATCCATCCGGTTGAAAACCGAATTTCGGTGTCGCGAGTCTCCCGTGTGGCTATTGTGGGAGTGCTCGTCGACTTTGTTTTTTCCTCTGTCCTGGGGGTGAACAGAGTTGGAGTGATAGGAACGGTTATCTTCTTCGTTCCCCTTGGCTTTGCGAGCTCGGTCGAAGGCCTGATCTTTGGCCTTCTCCAGCTCCTCATTCTGCCTCTTCTTCTCATTGAGATAGTCACAGAGGTCTTTCAGATGTTGGGGATCATTCAGAATGTCCCCCATATTCACGTTTGCAAACGGATTCACCGCCGGCGCCGGAGGGCGCTCGTTCCCTCCGGGGGGTAAGATTCCGTCACGTGGAGTATGCTGAGACATCGTTTAAAGAGTGTCTCCTGGAGATTATTACAAGGATAAGACTGTTCTTAAGCTTTCGACGCTTAAAAACGAAAGATTAAAGTTCTTACGCAGAAGAACGTGCTATTACAACTACTTATGAGCAAAGTAATAACAACTAAAGCTTAAAAACAAGATTACACGGAGATCAAACTCCAAAATATGTCGTGAATTTCGCAAATATTCAAGAACACGAAGAAAATGGAAATATGTAAATAAAGCTTTAAACGGTGGAACTACCGATTAAAAACCTGAAAACGGAGTTTGCAAACCGATCGCTCGATGATCGGTCGAAACTGAGAGTGATGAACACGTAAAAGGACCCCTCCTTCTAGCGCCAAATGTTGTACGTGCTTTCGTCGGGTTGACTCGGATGTGGGCTGTTTATTAGCACGAAACAAACATATATGATTATCGGGGGTTTATTACGTGTTTATGCGGATTAATATGATGATCTCGATGATCTATTGGAGAACAAACAAGAATTTATGAAGAACACAAAGATGTAGCTTCTTTGAGAAGCTAAAGCGTAAGAGCTTGGGAGAGTATATTGCTTTGGGTTGGGTGATTTGGTGGAATTGGGTAACTTGTGTACAAATGAGCCTCTTTTAGGCATTATATAGTGGTTTCTAGGGGCTGCCCGCCCTTTACACGTGGCACGCCCTCATTGGACCTGTCTTCTGCCCGAAAAGGTGATTTGATGGCGCATTTAATGCTAAACCGCCTTTGGTGCTCGTCCTCGCCGAGATGCCGAGGAGCTGAGCTACGGTGGTCGCCGGAGGACCATGTCGAGGAGTGTGGTCGCCACGCTCCATGCTGTCTCCAAGGCTTCAGTACTTGACTATTCTAGCTAAGATAGATAGGTGCTCGCCACACATTTGGGCGAGCAGCTAACTGAAATAGGTGTTCGTCAACATCTTTGAGCGAGCACTTAAATATATTAAAACATCTATTCTATTACATTTTCTTGGTCTTGTTGACTAGTCGTCGCACGACTTTGTTGACTGGTCCTCGCCACGTAAGCTGGTGACTAGGATTGACTAGTCAAAGATTGACTTTTTTGACTAGGTATAACAGTAGGTAATTAAGGTTATAGCTAGGTTCAACACATTTTTTTTTTTAAGGGCTCAAACCATATTTCTTGATAATGGGAATGAACATGAGAATAAAATATGAACAATGAATTAAAAAAATAAAATAATCATATTCATTTTTTCTCAATCATCAATTATTTTTTTGTCTCCACTTATTTCAAGATTAGAATATAATACTACTAACAAAGTAACCATCGTTTCTCATTGTAATTTACGATTCTCATCACCCCTAATGCAAATTGAATCAAATGCATTTTGTTCTATGGCTTTGGTCAATTGTGGTCCTTCCTTACCCTTGCAAGTCTTCTCTGCATTTTGGGAACAAGGACTCAGAATTTATAGCCTCTGTACATTTTTTAATAATAAAGAGAATTACTGGCATTATATGTATTAACTGTGTATACTCTGATGAAGTTTCACATTTACAATAATATTGTTAGTGAACAACTTAACTTGTGCTCTTGTTTTGTCGATTTCATTATCTTTCTTTTATTCATTATAATTGTTAGTAATATTTGAGCTTTCATCATTGATATTATTGCTAGCCCATTTTTTAATGGCGAAATACAACAGTCATATATTGTTGAACATATTTGATGGATAATGAATTTCACATTTTTTGTTATTCTCACATCAAAATATTGAAATGAGCGAGACCAATATATAGATTTAATGAACTATTCAAATTGGCACTTAATTTTAAAATGGCATGACACGTCAATGTGTGGAATAACACCTGGACCAGGAGCTTATGCATTAGGTTGTATTTTCTTATATAAACATCATCAATTTAAATTAAATAGCTTTGTTTTTATGTCATTTCGTGCACGCAATCTTCTCAATAAACGTACTATTTGTCAGATAGCTGCAACTTTGTATAATATGCAAATTTCCAAACGTCATACATTTAATTTAATACATAGATAACCAGTTGTGCATATAAATTTGTATTTGGATGACATTTTAGATGTATGATTTTTAAAGATACTTGTTTATCATGCACTCCATCTCCTCGTGTATATATATGTATGTCAATAAACAAATTAATGAGGGAAATAAAATTATACGTGATATATATAAATAAAATAATAAAGCATCCAAACTCCGTTGATAAGATGTGCTACAAATACAATACTACAACTACAATGCATAGTTGTTTGGCAATGTGCATCTTGATGAAAATTAAATAGATGACGACGACATTTCAACTGTTTAAATACTTGTGAATAGACAATTCAAGCAATAAGATAGATTTCGATCAGATACAATTTCTCAGCTCAACTCGATGCAAATTAAATTCTCAAAATATTATTGCAATTCAGTTAGTCCAGACTTCAATTTATGGAAGCAGTGTACGTATGACAACATAATATAAACACATATTTTTCAATTAAAATAACTAAACAATAATTTAATAATCCATCCACTCGTATTGTTTCGGATGACAATTGTGTGTAATTTTTGCATATTATAGTGTAGGTTTTTATTTAAATGTTTATACATGACACAATTCAAATCATTGTGCAGAAATGATAGTAAAAAATCTAGGGTGTAACCCCTCCAAACACAGTCAAAGCCAGTCTTGACTACAGAATTAACCGTCTGGTTGGCCTCTCTGAAAACGTGCGAGTATTGAATGTGCATGTCCCGCGTAAGAGGGTGGATCTGGCTCCAAAAACCTTACAGACGACAAGGAATGGAAGGATTGGAGCTCGTAAAAGTGTCAAATCGTGAGTACCGAATCCGACTCAATCCAAATGAAGTTTCAACCCTGATCATGTGCATACTTGATGGCCATAAAAACATCAGTCAACTCAGCCTCAGGAGGGAGGCCCCAACCCACCTTAGTAGCAACTGAAGCAAAAAAGAATCCATTGAAGGTCCTGAAGACTGCCCCGCATGTAGACTACTCGGGGAAGAAAAAGCATTGCCGCCCGTGTTAACCCTGTATCAACCCGGATTAGGCGGGAACCAAATCACAGATGAACCCTGTCTCGTCAGCCCGTGTCTACTCGAAACACCAAGAGCCCGGGCAATCAGATGATCGCAAGGGCGCAGTTATTTGCACCTCTAACTTTATTAAATTAATACGGAGTATTATTTTATTTGTTATGTATATATATTTTTTGAAATGTATGTATTTGGAACCCTAACAGTTTTTGTTTTTTTTAAAGTAGTTTAAGCAATAGAGTAGAGATGTTTATCCAGGCTGGGCTAACCGGACCGACCCGTTTAACCCTGAAAAATGTGGGGTTAGGGTTCATGAATCATAGGCCCGTTTAAATCCGGGCTTTTTTGACCCGGACCGGTTAGCCCGCGGGCTAAATCGGGCCAGCCCGCAGGTCTACAGGGCCAACCCGCTAGCCCGGGTTGTTATTTTTTATTTTTTTTTAAATAAACATCCTAGGAACAAATTTTGGGTTATTTGGTCCATAATCAAACCATTACCATTCATTAGTCATTATTACTATTTTTATTAGATTATGATATTCGTTTAGCTTTATTTGGTTATATTAAGGACCAATGAGTTCTAAAATTTTGTTTAAATAATACTTTTGTTTTCTCATTTATCGATCATTAACTAATTATATATTTTTCTATTTTATTTACTTTTTGGACGTGTCAATTGAGAATTTTAATTTTAAAAGAAAAAAATTATAGGAGGCCGTGGCCCGCTAAGGTTAGGATTAGGTCCTAACAATTGTAGGACCGTTAAATACGAACCGGTTAAGGCCCTAACCCGTTTAGCCCGTGGCCCTGTAGGGCTGGCCCTATAGGGCTAGAGCCAACCCGATACACATATCTACCATAGATTTACATAAAAATGGTAGGATAACGTTTTTGCACGTTTGTATATAGTTAATGTTTCTAGCCCATTATTTTCTCTCAGATTAAATTTGGCCCAATTGGCTGCCATTTTGAAGGCCCACCAGCTTGCAAATGGGGGAAAGAAGTCAAGTTAAAATGGAAAAAATGTAGCTACGCAATTGTTGAGGGTTTTCTTTTAAACCATAAAAGTAGATGCATTTTTTTTTTCTTTTTGAATTTTGAGTACGAGCAAAAAAAAAAATTAAGCATCAATTAACGTGATTTTGACTCATTAATACAAAAATTGGGTCGCTATTTTTTGGGGCTAAAGCATAATTTTTTTAATTAAAATTATGATGAGCTAAATCATAAAAAATGAAAGATGTTCTAATATATTGACAATATACATGTTATTTCACTGGATTGTTGAGGCTTTTATTAAATATATTACAAGCTAATTTGATTATTTTTTGAAAAGAGTAAGTAATCAAAGAAGATACAGTATCAAATAAATTTAATCTCTCATGAATCTCACTCCAAACAACAGATGGAGAGAGAAATTTAAAAAATTAAATTTACAATATTCACTTCCCACAACATAAGTTGGAGCTTCAAAAAGTTGAAACTAATTAGTTAATTAGCTGAAGATGAGAAAGTGGCTTTTGCTTTGCTGCTTAATTAGATCATATGCTTAACAGAAAGGGCTTTTTTTTCTTTTCGTTTTTTCTCTTCCTTTTTCGATCTCTATGACATCAATTTTACTATTTTAAGCAACCACCAAACCCAAATCTTAATTATAGCTCACTCAGATTTCTGGAAAATTAATTGGGTGCTGTTTGGTTCATTGTAAAAAATGGGAATACGGATAAAAAAAAAAACCGGGAAGCTTCTCAGTTCTTGATTCGTTTTAAAAAATGAGAATATGAATAATAATAGTAGCGAAAAATTATATATTTTTTTAATTACATTAAATACCCATCCCTCCCTTTTCCCCTCCACATGACTCGAACCTAGGATCTAAAGCCTAGGTAGTGGTGCTCTAACCACTTGAGCTATCCAACTTCGTCGTAGCGAAAAATTATTGATAAAGGGTATGGATAATAAGAATGACTATTATTATCATAAATTTCACTTAGTTTGTCAAATTAATTTGATACTATAAACTAAGGAATATTATTTTATTCAAGTGAAAATTTGAAAGATTAAATTAATGCAACTTTTGGTGTGGATAAACCACAATGTCAAGGAATGACTTTTAGAATATAAACGAGAAAATTGCAGATTTGGTCCCATTAACTATGGGTTGGTTGGGTTTTGGTCCCATTGTATTTGGATTTAGTCTCATACGATATAAATCTTGCAAACTTGGTCTCATACGATATAAATCTTGCAAATTTGGTCCCATACGATATAAATCTTGCAAACTTGGTCTCATACGATATAAATCTTGCAAATATGGTCCCATACGAAATAAATCTTGCAAATTTAGTCCCATATGAAATAAATCTTGCAAACTTGGTCCCAAACATTACAAAAAATGCAAAATTGGTCCCAAACATTATAAAAAATGCAAAATTGATCTCAAACATTACCAAAAAAATGCAAAATTAGTCCAAAAGGTGAAAAAAAAAACTCATTAATTAATAATTATTATTCAAATTATATAATAATGAACTATTAATTAATATATAATAACATTTATATAATAATAAACATTAATAAATATATAAAATCTAAATAGACTTTATAATATTTAAATTTTATAAAGAATACGAAATAGACTTTATAATATTTAAATTTTATAAAGAATACGAAATAGACTTTATAATATTAATAAATATATAAAATTTAAATAAACTTGAAAATTTATATAATAATCAATATTAATAAAATTTATATAATAAACAATATATTACTAATAACTTAACATATGAGATACATACATTTTATTTAAAATTAATTATTATTTATTTAATTTTTCTTCTCTTATGTATTCTAATAAATTTGTATTGCAATTTTTTTTTTAAATTCTACTATATGATTTTGATTTAATAAATAAATAAAATTAAGTGTTTGTAACTATTGAAAATTTTAATAAATTACTCATCACCCTTATTTAAATATCAATAGGAAGGGTTAGCTATTGTTAATTTATTATCACTAGCTATAATCATTCTGTTGTAATTTAATTATTAATGTAGTTATTAATTTGATATGTATTCATTGAGGAATACATGTCTCAATTATTGTATTGACAAGTTTGATATAACTTTTATTATTATTATTTTTTATAAATTTTACATTTAAAAAAGTATACAGAGAAAATTAAGTTATACTCTTTTTTATAAAATTTAGATTGATTAGATTTTATATATTTATTAATATTGATTATTATATAAATTTTATTATATATTATTAATAGTTAATTATTATATCAATTTGAATAATAATTAATTAATGTATTTTTTTTTCACTTTTGGGATCAAATTTGTTTTTTTTTTTTTTATAATTTTATTAAATTAAAGTATAACTTAATTTTCTCATCAATGTATGCTTTTTTAAATGTAAAATTTAGAAATAATAATAATAATACAAGTTATATCAAACTTGTCAATACAATAATTGAGACATGTCTTCCTCAATGAATAAATATCAAATTAATAACTACATTAATAATTAAATTACACATCGACAAAATGATTATAGCTAGTGATGATAAATTAATAATAGCTCTAGCCCTTCCTATTGATATTTAAATAAGGGCGATGAGTAATTTATCAAAATTTTCAATAGTTACAAACACTTACTTTTTTTTTTATTTATTAAATAAAAATCATATAGTAGAATTTAAAAAAAAAAATTAAACTTACAATACAAATTTATTAGAATACATAAGAGAAGAAAAATAAAATAAATAATAATTAATTTTAAATAAAATGTATGTATCTCATATGTTAAGTTATTAGTAATATATTGATTATTATATAAATTAATATTGATTATTATATAAATTTTCAAGTTTATTTAAATTTTATATATTTATTAATATTATAAAGTCTATTTCGTATTTTTTATAAAATTTAAATATTATAAAGTCTATTTAGATTTTATATATTTATTAATATTTATTATTATATAAATGTTATTATATATTAATTAATAGTTCATTATTATATAATTTGAATAATAATTATTAATTAATGAGTTTTTTTTTTCACTTTTTGGACTAATTTTGCATTTTTTTGGTAATGTTTGGGACCAATTTTGCATTTTTTGTAATGTTTGGGACCAAGTTTGCAAGATTTATTTCATATGGGACTAAATTTGCAAGATTTATTTCGTATGGGACCATATTTGCAAGATTTATATCGTATGGGACCGAGTTTGCAAGATTTATATCGTATGGGACCAAGTTTGCAAGATTTATATCGTATGGGACCAAATTTGCAAGATTTATATCGTATGGGACTAAATCCAAATACAATGGGACCAAAACCCAACCAACCCATGGTTAATTGGACCAAATCTGCAATTTTCTCGAATATAAACCATAAACTAAGGAATATAAAATTGAAACAAATACCCATTTTTCATTTTCATTTTTATACCCATTCCCAATGGCTTTTTTAATAGAATATTATTATTTTAAATTGGAATTGAATATACTCACTTAAAAAAAATATTTGTTTTTTTCATTCCCAAATTTTAGTTACAACAATTTTTCAAAAAATCATTACTCTTTGATCTCATTTTCAACATGGATGAATAAGATATCGAATTGAAGCTCTCTTCATCACGCATTTTTCTAACAAAAAATGTAAACCCTTTGAAATTGGTTTACACAAAACTTTATCATTAAATTTAAGCAACCTCTCTAGCTTAGTTTGTTTTCATGTACTATATTATTTGATGATGCAATGGAATTAATCAATTACCATTGATGAAAGTGTCATTTTCTTAAGAAAAATCCAAATACGCACGACACGGACACACAGTTATTAATTAGGCATAATGGAAATAAAGTCTGAGCCCCACGTTTCTGCCGGCTAAACTGAATCCAATTAAGCTCGTTTATTCCTTTTTAATTTATTTGATTATTCATCATAACCACATTTAATTACTTTAATTAATTTATAAGGATTGAGGTGAATACCACACACTTGGCACTTGCTACACCCACTAAATAGTACTCCTAGTAGTAATAACTAATAAATTTGAAGCAGTTTAAGGTCAACTTGCTAATTCAACGCGATCATATTATTTTGTTGACGAATATTAGTCGAAAACTTTTCTGCCTCAATATGATCGAGTTTTGTTTGGTGGATCCAGTAGCTAGATACAAATTATTTGTACAAGGGTATTATTGAACTCTAGTAGAAAAGTTTTTTCAACCTAGAGTGGATACAAAAGATTAATAATTTGTAAAAATAGATCAAATAAATAATCTTAATATATTTTATATAATGGGCTCGATCGAAGAGGTATGTATAGATAGGCATGGAAATTTTAAATCATTGTGTTCATACGCGTGGGCTAATATAATTAATCTCTTTCTTAATTGTCAAACTGAATAACTCCGACTTTCCTAGTCTTATTTTTGGAACTATCCGACTTTCTCAGAAAGGACGATAAAAAAGAAAACAAGATAGCTAGGGAATAAATAAAACTTTTTCTATTCGAAATTGTATATATTTTTCATTGAATAATTCACCGTATGATAGAAAAAAAAATTACATTATTATACTTTAATTAAAATAACACTAAATGATATGAATTCTCAATCTAATTAATTTGATCATGAAATCAAACAAGAAATTTTCATCAATTTTTATGTGATCTTGAAATTGGAAGTTGACCAATTTTAACAACACTATCTTGGACCACACTACAAGATAAACTCTTACATGACATGTTCTTCATTTGCACCCTAAACCCTTGATGATGATCACTTGATGAATAGGTGCCCTTTTTGGTGTTCTTTGTCACCTCTTTGAAAGCAATAAAGAAAGGGTCATTGGTCTTCTTGTGTACCTTCCTCGAAGAGCTTTGAAACGCGCCCGGCGGAAGAGGGATTGGCAAGTCATGAAAGATAACCCTAGTTTTTTCCGATGGACATGGCGGTGGTGGCAGTGGACGATCTTGCGGTGGCGCAGCCTTGCTAACGCCGGGCTCGTTTTCCCAAGAGAAGGGGATGTTGTTTCTTTGAGAGTGGACCTTGCTACTCATCATTTTGGTTAATGTGATTAATATTGATGTGGGGTACTTAATTATGTGGGGTGTATGTATGTATATATATATATACTAGTAATTATTAAGGATTGATTTAATAATTAATTAATGGATTTTATTTTTTCACGTATTTTCACCCTTCAACGGCAAATCTAACATGAGGTCAAACAAATAAAACGTGAGATGGTGTGTGTTCTATTCACCGAATCATATGCATGTTTTGATATTAATTCACTCATACTTTCACTTTGCTTTTTTATTTATTAGGTGCATGCACGGCAAGCGATCGAGCGTATTTAATACTCCCTTACCTATTATTTATCGTTTGTGCAAATTTTAAAGAATATAATATTTAACTATTTATCTTTTGTGAAAATTCTAAGGAATATAATATTTAATGTGTGATGAAAAATTGAGGTATGTAGATAAAAAATAAAAAAGATAGATATAAGTAAAATAGAGAAAAGGTAGAATGAGATTAAAAAAAAAATAGTGTGACAACATAGTGATTGTTTTTAAAAATAAATAAATTGTAATATTCAAATAAGTGATGTTTTTTTAGTTTGTTGATGAAATTAAGGATGAGTAGTGACAAATAAAACTTTCATTAATTAATTAATATATAAGATCAAAATTATAAAAAATTAGTATAGGGGTAAAATTTAAAAAAGTGGGAAAATTATCAAATAATTAAAAACAAAAAACACTATTATAAATCATACTATTTTAATAACTAGATATAGATGAAGATTAAGTTGGGGAAGTGATGCGTGAAAATAGTAAGAAATATTTGTTGTCTACATCATGGAAATTGTTAAGTGTAGAAAAGAAAAGTATGCATGCATAGAAGTTAAGGAGCAAATGACAAACATGTAATATTGACTGATTTTAATGCTTTGGAAATGTCTTGATGTTATGTACCCATTTAATTTGCAATTAATCTTCTTTTAATTGTACCAATTCCCTAGCTCACAATCTTCTGTGCATGTACTATTATGATCATAATCTTACATTCCTTATTATAACCATGAGTGTAATTTTTTTTTTTTTTATAATTAATTACTTTTCTACACTCAAAATTGCCAGAGGGTCGCGGGAAAATTGTGGGCAGCACCGCTGGGGCCGTTCCTGCAACCTTGACTGGCCCCAAGGTCCCATGCCTAGGGAAAAGTGTGTGCGCGCATGGGCGAACGCTTGGGTCCATTTCATACACAACTAGTGCAATTAATATTATTCAGTGATATTAGGTAATACTATTATTTAGTAAAACATTTAACATTGATCAGTGAAATTATTAATATTGTCCCGGGAAAATATTTAATATATAGTTCATTGAAACACTAATATTTTCCACACAATGCAAGCGATGCAATAATTTGTCTATATATAATTGACCTGAGCAGGTGAGATGGAATATAAATAATAAGGGGTGAAAATTTCTAGTCCCTTTATAAAACAAATGAATATGCAATTAAATATATAAACATTTCGGAAGAAAATTTTCAAGAATACTTTAATCACAAATCAACGTATAATTATAATTATATAAATAATTTTACACCTTATTTTATTCTGAAACATGATTAGGGAAAGTTATAAGATCACGGATCATATGCGTCACACTTATGCATTTGCACTTTATTTTGTTTTAAAACATGATTCGAGCAAAGTCAAAAGCTCACGACATGTATATACATGTGATCATGAACATTCTTAACGATGAATACATCTACGGCAATTATACATGAATATTCACAATCAATTAATATTAGAATTTATTACCGTGTAAGTATCTATAGCCATTTATTTTCATGTCTGAAGAATTTATTATGCAATTCCGTGTCGATAACTATATATCCATTTATTTCATGTCTGAATTAATCTTTTATTTTGAAATTATAAACCTATAGCCTTTTTGCCCCTTAGCTTGCATATACTACCATTTAATGGGTGCACTTCGTAAACGTAAGGGAGGTATACATGTGCCGTTTATAAATTATTCATTTTATTCGATAAATTAAAATACAATTTTACACTCCATCCTATTCAAAATAATGTGTGTAAATATTTATTGATCTTAAGGGTAAATTTGAAATAAATGCAATTAATTTGCATTGAACGACTTATATTTTACAAAGAAAACGAAATGTCAAAACGACTTATAAAATGAATAGGAGAGAGTATGTAACATTACAAGTTAGTTTTAAAATTTGTATTTTAATTAGTAGCACTTAATTAGGGTTTTCATTCTAGATATGTTTCATGATTCGATATTGCTCAATACTTTTTTTTTTCCTTTCAATCAAAGTAATGTAAGATGAAAACAAAATAGCTAGAGGTGTGAAGAGCCATTTCTTGTTGTAGTCTTTTTTATCACTTCAATTTAAAAAATAATCATCAAACCTTGAATTGAGGGGAATGAACATGTTTTTATTAACTAATTGCAAACCTAAATTGATTAAAACTTTGAAATTGGGACTTTTCTAAAATTCATAATTATACAAACTGCCTAACCAATTCTGAAAAGCGTTCGTAACGCAGCGTTTTTCAGTTGGCCCTTGTTTGTTTGATTGATTTGTGTGCAACAAAATTAATGAATTAATTAAAGTAATATCCAAACGGGAAAACGTTTTTCACTCTTTTCTGCGTGTAATTTTATAAACATAAACATCATTCCTTTTTATTTTTGAGACATTAACATCATCTTCTTACATGGGCAGTTAGTTAGCCGCCTGTTCCTTGTCACGTCATCATATATATTTTTTTTTTTGAAAGGAAAATAACAGTTTTCATTAATTGGAGTGAGGCATAAGCCTTACATCGTTTTGAACCCAGGTATTACAGCATAATGGAACTTCTTCCAACCAAATAAATTCAGAGTTCACAGAAGTACAAAAATGAGCCAAATGGTGAGCTACATAGTTAGCTTCTCTCTTAACAGCTCCAAAATCAACTCTTCCAGCAAGCAGTGCAATCTCCCAAATATCTTCAATAATAAGCATAGCATATGGCTCAACCTGAATTTCCGAGACGAGGGCCTTTGCAAGAGATTCAGAGTCTGTTTCGAGGATGAAATTGTAGAAACCGCAATCGGTCGCATGGCGGATAGCAAACCGAATCGCCATTGCCTCAAGGACAGTGCTGCTCCCGGATGCCCAGCACCGTTTCGAACCCGACATCATCACGTCCCCCTGTTCATTTCTAATCACAAAACCAAACCCCGCTTGTCCGTTTCCAAAAGTAGCAGCATCAGTATTAATTTTGTACCTGTCATGGGGGGGGCTAATCCATTTTTTTGTTGGTTTGGGAGTAGCCTCAAGATGAGAGTTCATGGTGGCAGCCTGTTCGACATCCTGAAAAAGCCGAATGGATTGTTGTACAACATCTCTTGGGTCAGATCGGGTTCCTTCAAAGAGCAGAGAGTTTCTTGCCTTCCAGCGGTTCCAAGCTAGGATTGCAAAGAGAGAGCAACCATCAGTGGGAAGGAGGTCAAGCAGGTATGCACAGGTTTCCTTAAAAGAGAGGTTATGGTCACTGGGGGCTGCTCTAATCGGGCTAAGACCCCACATATGGACGGCATCAGGGCAGCGAAGAAGGATATGAGAGATCGACTCGCTCTCAAGGCCACACGTCGGGCATTCCGGCTCAACATTTATACCCCGTTTCTTGATATTTTCTTTTGTTGGGAGGGAATTCATACATGCTCTCCACATGAAGTGGCGAATTGACGGGGGGACACGGAGCAACCAAATTTTCTTCCAAAGCTTATTCGGAGAGCTCGGTGATGGGAGGTTTACACCACAAGTAGAGAATTTCTGAATCGCAAGGTAATAGGCCGATTTCACCGAAAACTTTCCATTCTTTGTACATCTCCAAAAAGGGCGATCGGGGGGGAGTCGATCACTGAGGGGCATGCGGGAGATTTTGAGGGCATCCGACTCACAGAAACATTGTAGAACCTTATCCATGTCCCAGATTCGTCGCTCAACATCAATAAATTCTGAAACAGGAAGCACAGTAGACGGCCTGTGGGCTTGTGGGAGTGGTTTTGAGACTGTTTCGGTGCCCACCCACCTATCTTCAAAGCTATTGATCTGCTGGCCATTGCCTATCCTCCACGCTGTTCCTTCTTGGACAAGAGGGCGCGCTCTTAAGAGGCTTCTCCAAAGGTAACTTGGTTGGTAACCAACTGTGGCCTCGTTGATGTTGGATCGGGGAAAATATCGAGCTTTGAGAATTTTGTGGATAAGAGAGTGTGGGTTCCTAGAGATTCTCCAAAGCTGCTTTGCCACCATGGCCAAATTGAAGAAGAAAATCTCACGAAAACCAAGGCCACCATGTTCCTTTGACCTAGAAATTTTTTCCCAGCTATTCCAATGGATCTTTCGCTCTTCGTCTGTAGTACCCCAATAAAAACGAGCCATTGCCTTCTCAATGTCATCACACAAGGTCTTTGGGAACAAAAAACAGCTCATGGCGTAAGTGGGAATGGCCTGAATCACACTTTTGATGAGAACTTCTCTTCCCGCCTTAGAGAGGGCCTTTTCCTTCCAGCTCTTTAGTCTGCTAATTATCCGGTCAAAAATCACCTGGAAAACTTGTCGCTTTGCTCGCCCAATTAAAGTGGGTAGTCCAAGGTATTTTGAGAAAACACCCACTGTACGGGCCCCCAGTTGGCGACCCATTTCGTCCCGATCAGCATGTGAGACGTTTCCACTGGCGAATAATTCAGATTTGTCGAGGTTGACCCTTTGTCCCGAGGCTGCCTCATAAGCTGCTATAATATCTTTAATCCTGTTGAGCTCAGATAAAGTGGACCTGAAGAAGAGGACACTATCGTCTGCAAAGAATAGATGCGAGATCGGGGGCGCATGCCTTGCAATTTTGATGCCCGTGATCTCGCCACTATTCTCCGCCTGGTTGATAAGCGTAGAGAAGCCCTCTGCACACAAGAGAAACAGATAAGGAGAAATAGGGTCTCCTTGACGGAGACCCCTCTGAGGAGTAAAAGAGTCAGTCTGCTTTCCATTAATGAGAATGGAATAAGAGACCGATGACACACACCGCATCACCAAATCAACCCAAGATTGACAAAAACCCAGTTTGAGGCACATATTACGAAGGAAATTCCACTCCACTCTGTCATAGGCTTTACTCATGTCAAGTTTAAGGGCTAAAAAACCTCTCTTACCATTTTTCTTTTTTCGCATATAGTGAAAGGTTTCAAAAGCAATCATGGCATTGTCTGTTATAAGCCTATTTGGAATAAAAGCACTTTGGGTCGGGGAGATAACATGGTTAAGGACAGCCTTGAGCCTGTTGGCTATTACCTTAGAAATGACACGACAAATGACATTACATAAGCTAATAGGTCTAAATTCCTTTGGGGAGGTGGGAGACTTTACTTTTGGGATGAGCACAATAAAAGTGTGATTTAGGGAAGTGGGGTCAGCACCATTATTTAAGACATCCAAGCAAGTGTTAACAAAAGCAGGTTCAACAATTGGCCAAAAATGCTGAAAAAATAAAGGAGGCATACCGTCGGGCCCCGGAGACTTTGTGGGGTGCATGTGCTTCAAGGCCTTTTTGATTTCGTCTGTTGTGTACGGTCTTGTCAAAGTCTCGTTCATCTCCCCTGTGACTCTAGACTCGACTGACTCTAAGACTCGGTGGGTATCACAAAGACCATCAGAAGTAAAAAGTTCGGAAAAAAAGTCTCGCAGAACTTTCTCAACCTCCTTCTCATTCACTGTCCATTCCCCATCATTCTTTTTTAGACGGTGAATTGTATTTCTTTCCCTCCTTTGAGCAGCTTTCCTATGAAAGAATGAAGTATTCCGATCCCCGTCGCGAATCCAAAATGACTTGGCTCTTTGAAACCAGTAGGTTTCCTCCAGCTTTAACAGAGATTCAATCGCGACTTCCAGATTTTTTATCTCCTGAGTGACAGAAGGAGATTGGGGCCTGGATTGGAGATATGCGAGGTGGTTTTTTGCCTCCGAGATCTGCTTGCTAGTGTTCCCGAAAACGGATTGACTCCAAATGGACAAAAAGTTTCCACAGCTCTGAGTACGGTTGGTAAAATTGTCGGTCCCATAGTAACTTCCCCAGCCCTTTTGAACAATTTCCTTACAACTCTCATTTTCCAACCAGATTTTTTCAAACCGGAAAATCTTCTCTTTTTTCTGATTCTTGTGCAGGTCATTCAGATTGTTGGAGTCCCCAAAATCGATCGTGATAGGGGCATGGTCAGAAGCGAAACGAACTTTATGAAACACTGTATGGATCGGAAAACAAACCCTCCATTCAGCCGTTGCAAAAGCTCTGTCGAGACGGACCTGGACATTTTGATCTCCACTTCTACCATTCGTCCATGTGTATTTATAACCTCGATAACCCAGGTCATGGAGGCCCAGATTCGACACAGTTGAGCGGAATTCTTCCATGGCTGAATTACGTCTTATTTGCCCTCCCAATTTCTCAGACGACCATAAGACCTCATTGAAATCGCCAATGCATAACCAAGGGGTATTTGGTTCTGGCTGAAGTCGATTGAGCAAACTCCACGTTTTATGTCTATTTGTGGACTCAGGCCATCCATACATTCCAGTGAAGACCCATTTTTTCCCTGCCTCATCTTCAGCAGTCACAGAGATATGATTCTTGGAGAAGCTTCTAAGTGAGATGGTTACCTCGTTTTTCCAGAGTAGGCAGAGGCCTCCCCTACGAGAGTTGCCTTTTCCTATGCAGTCCACCGGGAGGCATCCATTGAAATGAAAGGTTCTTGAATTCAACAAAGACACTTGAGTACAAAACAACTTTGTTTCCATGAGGAAGACTATACTCGGGTTTTCCTCATGTAGGATCTTTTTTAAGGCTCTAACTGTCGCTTGGTTCCCAAGCCCGCGACAGTTCCAACTCAAGGCGATCATTGGGCTCGGCGGGACTGCAGGGCAGTCGCCGCCTTTTCGTTATAGACCATGTCGAGTTTTGCTTTTTTTGTGGTTTCCATAGAACTCTCACTGGCATTTTCCTTCCTTTTTCTTGCTAGCTGGGCCATCCTCTGTTTCGACTGTTGCTCAGGTTCAATTTTCTCTGTTTTGATTGGGGCTTTCTGTTTTGGGGGGAATCTCTGAGTGCTTGGTATCGAAAAAGGTGAGGTAGTAGGATAGTGATTTGTGGTGTGTATGTGAGTAAGTGGTGGTGTATGATTGTGTGGGGGGTTTGAGGTTTGGGAGAAATGTTGGCTTGTTGTGTGAGGTTGTGTCAGAGGTAACATGGTTATGTTTGGTGATGGTTCACAGTATGTGGGAGGCTGTTGATTTGTATGTGAATGGCTGGTGATTTGTGTGTTGGTGAGATGTGGGTTAGTTTGGGTGCTTGAGGTGTTAAGCTCCATACGGAGGTTTAATGTTGAGCTTCCTTTTGGGTTGGTGGTGCACATAGATAAGAGCTGACTTGTAGGTATAAGGGAGGCTGTGACATTATGGTGGTTGGTAAGAGTTATTGTGGGGTTCCTGGTAAGTGGGGGAAATAATGATGTCGGTGTGGGAGTATGTAAGGGATTGGGGTTGGGGTTTGGGAGTGCAAGTGGGTGGGGTGTATTAGTATTGCAGGAGGTATAATGTCTCTCATTCATTTCAACTTTCTCTCCTTTTTCATCAGAACCTATTACCTCTGTTTTCTCTAGTGTGTATGGATCTTCCTCCTTCTCCTTGACTCCCACTTTCTCCAGGTCCAATCTCAATCCACCCAGGTCCTCAGTTTCCACCGTGTTGCATTTTGTGTTTGTTCCGTCTTCATTTTTCTCAGGGGTGAGGTCCTCACCTTCTTCTATTTTTCTCTTGAACTCCTCAAAGAGTTTTCTTCGAATGGAACACGGTTTTGCTTCACTATGAATTTTAACGGTCGACATGGAGGCCATCTTTTGTGGAGACACTCTCATCCACTCCCCATAGGGGAGCTTTTCGTCGGGTAGGGCCTGTATGGTATCCGCTCCTTCCGTGAGGTCACATTCTCGCTTCATATGACCCAAAGTACCACAGATGTAGCAGAAAGAGGGCAGCCGCTCAAATTTGAAAGGGACCCAGACTGGTAAGCTGCTCCCCTGTTCAACTGGAGCTCCTTTTTGGAGGGGTTTTGTGATATCTATTTCCACTTTTGCCCGAACGCTCCTTCCGAATCCTTCCAGTGATTTTTGGTCTACTTCCATCACCGTTCCACATGTATTAGCGATTCTTCTGATACGTTCCTCCTTTCTGACCGACATAGGGAGGTCGTACATCCGGATCCAAAAGCACGTCGTATTGAAGTTAACCATTGACGGTTGTTCTCCATTTTTTAGTTCTTTGAGGATTAAGAGATTTTTCTCGAAATGCCAGGGCTCTCTTGCTAGAACTTCTCTCATATCACTCTCAGATCTAAATTGAAAAGAGAACAGATTTTTTCCAACTTCCATGACTGTAAAACCCTTTGAAGGCTTCATGGCTTTTTTCATGGCCTCCAAGAATCCAAACGCATTGAAAGGTTTATTTGTGAGGATTTTTCCCATAAGGCACAAAGATGACACTGGATCTAACTCGTTCTCATCGTTGTCAAAATGAATGATGTCATCTTTATTAAAAGGATGAGTTTTCTCTTTACTTGAGGAAGCCATTTTGATACCCACCTAGACTCGAGACAGACGAAATGAAGACTCAAAAACAGGGGAGGAGGAGATCTAAGACAAAACTGAGGCACAACATAACAAAAATAAAAAAAACAAAAGCACAAAAACCACCCTACAAGACACCTAGGGACCCTTAGAAATGATAAAGCAAGGCTGGGGGATAAATTATTTGGTGGGATTTGGGTTCAAAAGGAAGGCAGATAGGTGGACACATGGAGGATGGACGGTGGGTGGGGGACAGCTAAGGTGGGGCAATGGAAAAAGTCAAAAAGAGGAAAGAAAAGAAAAGGGCTGACCAAAAAAGAATGTTGAAATCAAACAATCAATAACAAACTGGAATTATAATTTTAAAAAATAACATATTTGAATTTAATATAGAAACAGAATGTTGAATTGTATTTGTGATTAGCCATCTTTGTCTGACATGTTAATTTTCTTCCAATTAAAAAAAAAAATGCGACTAAATTTTAGGATTATAGAATACGTAAAAATGTCCAGCACGTAAAACACGCAAATCTAAGACTTCGTTACACGCATCTTATTAGTTAATTTCGATAAAACTTGATTTTGGGTCATATATGGCAGTGAAAAAATAGTACTCGTACTATTTTTCAAGTAAAAAGTGATTTTTGTTTCCTCTCACAAAAATTATGTTTATATTATTTCAAAACTATCAATTTGTTCCTTCAAATTATAATTTTATACTCGGAATTTTATTTTATTTTCACACGGATCATATTGCATGAAGCAGTCGCACACAACTTGCCCAAGAATTGTTTTCATGGTTCATTTCCATCGGTGATCAATTAAACTGAAAAATGGTTTTAATAGTAGCATTAATAAATTAATTTATAAGTGTGGCCCAAATAATTGCAAAGGGCCAATTTTAGACTTCTAAAAGCCCAGCTCCAATTAAAAAAAAAACTCTCACTAATATTTAAAAAACAAACAAATAAACAAATACTCCGATTTTGTCAATTGTTATCTCCACATTTTTTTACAACACGTGTCATCTTTTATAAATTCATTTTTATCTTATGTCGTAATTTATCTATATTCAAAGTCCTATAATAACTAATGCATATACCTTCACTAATATAAATCAATAATAGCTAATGTTATGTTTTCGTAATAATAGATATACAAATGTTTATGTTGTTTATATTATATGCGACGGGATTATACTAGCAAAGATATAAATTTAGAAAAATATAAGTCGATGTATATTTGTAAATTGAATATTGCCATAAAAATTAACTAACTCAGGCATATCAACTCGTGGCCTCAGTGTCTCAGTGAGGAAACATTTTAAATACGTTGGTTAAATCAATTAAAAAAAGGTAACCTAGTATTTTTTAGGTGATTTTTTTTTTTTTTTTCAATTTTTTCAGGGATGTGAACTCATAAAAAGGGGTGCAACAAACCGTAGTCATAATGTTAATAAAAAAGGATGGGGATGGGGATGGGGTATAGACCCCTCCAGCTTTGTTTAATACACTTCCCCTTCCATTTTATTAATTCAAAATATATATAAAATACCAATTTTACCCCCCCTAACCCTCAATTTTTCATATCTTCTCCCCATTCCTCCCTTTCTTTTCCATACTTGTCTTTCTTCCCATCCGCCGCCGCCCATCGTCGAGCGCCGGCGGCGTTCGCCACCGCCCTCCTCCCTCGTTTCTCGTCTAGCGCAGCCCCTCACCGCCTAATTTTCTTCTCGTCGCCGCCGCCCTCATCTTCTTCCACAGTGCCTGCGCCGCCCAGCCCCTCACCGCCCCGCCGCCGATAAGTCCCCGCAACAGATCCGCCCCGCCGCCGTACGCAGCAAGACGTCCCCACATCATCTTCTTTTTCTTTTTTTTCGTTTCTGCAACTAAAACCCCAAATCCGCCGCCGCCGTTGAGTCCGCGCCGCCCACCCGCCGTGCCCACTCCCCACCCTCTCGTTGGCTGCGCCGCCCATGCGTTTCTCCAGGGTTTTTTTTTCGATAACATTGAATCGACCAAAAAAACTCTCATCGACAAATGGTTGTCGACGAGATTATTTTTGGTCGACTCAATATTAACGAAAATTTAATTTTTTTTAAAACAAAATTGGTCGATAAACCAGAGTCGACCGTATTATTTTTGGTCGACAATCCATTGTCGACGGGAGAATTTTCGGTCGACTCTGGTTTGTCGAAAATAAGTTTTTGTTTTGTTTGAATTTTTAAGTTTTTAGTTTAGGGTTTGTTGTTGAGTTTTGTTAAGTTTTGTGGATTAGTGGAAGTTTATTTTTAAGTTTTGTTGTTGAATTTTTTTATTTTTTTTTATTTTTTTGTGGATGTAAGAGAAGGTGGTTGACTGCCGGAGGTGATGGTGGTTGACTGCCGGAGGTGATGGTGGTTGCCGGAGGAGCAACAGCGGCGGCTGAGTTGCAAAATTAGGGTTAATGCATTAGGGTTAGGGTTTTAGAGGGGAGTGTATGTATCTAACATGATTTAGTAAAAGGGGTAAAATTGGTATTTCATATATATATTTTGAATTAATAAAAATTAGGGGGAGGGTATTAAACAAAGCTGGAGGGATATATACCCCATCCCAAAAGGATGTGAAGAATTTTGAGCGGCTCATCTTAAGCCCCAAACATTAATGCCGGACCTTTTTCAACCTTACTTGTTTCTCGAGCCCACGTATATATCGAACTTATTCAATATTATCAACAACAAAAAAAAAAAGGCCCTGGCTATATACCCCTCCAGCTTTGTTAAGTATACTCCCCCTTTATATTTATTAATTTAATATTCGTGTAAATTACCTAATCTACCCTTTTAATAAAATACCACATGTTAAATACACTCCCCAACTTTTAAACCCAAAACCTAATGACACAACCATCACCACCGTGACACCGCTTTAATCGTCGTCGTACCGCCGCCGCCATTCAAACAATGCCAACAAAAAACACCACCCCCAAACATTATCGTATACTTCAAAATAAGAAAAAAACTAAAAAATTCATAAAAAAACTCAGAAACTTCAGATTTTTTTTTTATTTTCGCCACACCAGGGTCGAACATATATGCTCTCGTAGACAAATTGTTTTCGAAGAGAGTATAAATGATCGACCCTTGGGCGTCGAAAATATTTTTTTTATTTTTTTAAAAAAATTTGACACATCAAGGTCGACCGTATACACTCTCGTCGACAACAATTTGTGTACGGGAGGGTATACAATAGACTTTGGTGTGTCGAGAAAAAAAAGAATATTTTTTTTGAAATACTGGTGTTGATGGAGGGGCCTCGAACGGTGCAGAGGGCTTGGGGGTAGGTGGGTGGGTTGGCGGCGACTGTGGTCGTGGGAGGGAGAGGGCGGCGGCGACGGCGGCGCTGGGAGAGGGAGGGCGGCGCCGCCGCCTGTTAACAGAAATTTTAAAAAAAGAAAAAAATGAAGAAAGGGGGGTGACGGATCTGAATGGCTTAGGTGGGTGGGTTGGCAGCGACGGTAGCTGTGGGAGTGAGGAGGAGGCGGCGGCGCTGGGAGAGGGAGGGCGGCGGCGCCGCCTGTTAACAATTTTTTTTTTTTAAACGAAGAAAGAGGGCGGAGGGGGCGACAGATCCGGGTGGGGGAAGGCAGGGCGGCGGCGTCGCGAGGAGGAGAGCGGCGCCGCACGATGTTACAGGAAAAAAACAGTTGGCGGCGACGGAAGGAGGAGGGGCAAGAGGCGAAGGAAGGAGGAGTGCGGCGTTGGCGGCGCCGGAGTTGGGCTGGAGAAGATGAAAAAGAATGAAGATGGGAGAAAAATGACAGATTTTAGGGGTATATTTAACACATAACCATTTGAGATAAAAAGGGCATATTAGACATTTTAAAGGGGAGTACATCTAACATAATCGATTTTGTGGGGGAGTGTATGAACATGGGGAGTATATTTAACAAGTATGGAGGGGTATATAGCCAGGGCCCAAAAAAAAAAGTTATTTTAGTTGTTTTATTCTGCTGTCAATCTGTCATAGAATTGTTTTATTCTGTTGTTACTTCTAATATGCGTATTATTTGTTTTGCATTCTTTTTGGGCTTTTAATTGATTTGGCCTATATTTGTTTGATTTGGCCCATTAGATGTTAGGGCTTGGTTATAGGGTTGGGGTATATACCCCTCCAGCTTTGTTTAATACACGCCCCCGATGCACACACTCCCCTCAAAACACACCTGAGATAGATGCACTCCCCCTTTTATACCCTTCTTCTTGAAATTTTTTTAGGATAAATACACGCCTCTTCTTTCTTTCTCCATTTAAACCCTAAACCTTTCTTTCCCAGCACCTCTCCAGCCGCCGCCGTCGCCCACCGCCGCCCAACCGGTGCCGTCACCCCATCCTCTCTATGTCGCCATCGCCCATCGCCCCATCCTCTCTATGTCGCTGTCGCCCGCCGCCCTCCTTTTCTTTCTTCGTTGCTTTTTTTTTATAATTCAGATCGGAGGAGGCCACACAGTGAGGCGTCGCGGCCAGCCCCCACCACCCTACGCGCTGCCCTTGCCGCCGGCGCCCAAGCCCTCCTTCCTCCCTCCTTTTCTGTTTTTTTCAATTTCTGCTACAGGAAGCGGCGCCGCCGCCTTCCTCTACCAGTGCCGCCGCCTCGTCCTTCCCCCGCCGCCCTGCCCAACCTTCTCCCCCAACGGATTCTCCCTCCGCGATTTCACAAAAAGGTAAGGTTTCTGGGTTTTTTTTTTTTTTTTTTTTTCATTTTCAACAGTTGTCGACCATAAACCTTATGGTCGAGAAATTATTGTCGACCACAATGTCTATGGTTGACAATATCTTGTTTAAAATGAAGTTTTTAAAAAAAAAAAAAAAATCATTCGGTAAAATGTTGTCGACTAGAGTGATTTCCGTCGACAATTCATAGTCGACAGTATAATTTGTGGTCGACAAACCAGTGTCAATCGACACTGGTTGGTCGAAAAAAAATGTTGTTTTTTTTTCCTTTAAATTTTTAGAATTATTTGGACGGCGACGACCGCTGGAGATGATGGAGATGGTGCGGCGGCGCCGGAGATAATGGAGATGGTGCGGCAGTCGCCGGAGGTGTAGGATTGGCCGTCGGCGTAGGTGGGGCGGCGGCCATGGCGGCTGATTTATTTAGAATTAGGGTTAGGTTAAAAATTAGGATTAGGGTTAAGATTGAGGGGAGTGTATCTATCTAACATATTTTACTAAAAGGGCAAATATGGTATAAATGAAAGGGGGGAGTGCATCTAACAAAGCTGGAGGGGTATATACCCCAACCCTTGGTTATATGGTTGTATATATATTCTGCACATGCGCAGCTTTCAATTAATTGTTTCTTCCAGATTTTTGGATGTTACAAAAATCAATCTTATGAACAAATTCTTGGATTCTAATATTGTAAATTTTAATTTGTCATTCTGAATTATAGATAGGCTGAAATCCTAATTATGTGCTAGAGATTGTTTAATTTAAAAAAAAAATTAAAAATGTTATCTATAGTAATTATTACGAGATAGGCTGGAATCCTAACTATAAATATTATCTATATTGAATAATTTTTAAAATGGAAAAATACGAGATGTTTCACTTAATTGGCTGTTAACGGTTAACCGTTACTTAAAAAATCAGCCTAATAATAAATATCTTGGAAACAAAACGAAAATAAAAAAATGGTGAAGTTAAATTTGGAAACGAACGCCCAATTTTTTTAACAAATGCAAATTAACGAGTGTGTATATTCAGGCGTGAATAAACAAGAAGCATCTACTCTACTCTATACAGTTGATGAAATGAAACCCCTTGAATTGATCACAAACACACACACAGCAGCAGATCCTAATTGCATTTATAATGATTTGCATCAAGAAAGATTTGGTTACATTACATATATAATAAGATTATAACCTTCACCTTCCCTCCAAAACCACCTATGGAAACAAACAACTTCATACTACTATTCAACCAAATTTGGGTCGTGTTAATTAGAATTCATCAGCCCAATGAGGCCATTGCAAAACCCCGCTCCATCGACCACCTTCATGCTCTCTGCTCTATCATCCCAGTTGTCGATTAGATTTAGAGCCTCGGGGGGATTCTTGCATTCCAATGCCTCCCCCAGGGGTCCTCCTATCGAAATTGGGACCCAATTGTTTTGTCTTAAGTTTTGCTCACCCCCAACATTTCGAGTTGCTTCGTTTTCCCGAGGTGAGACGGGGAGATTTTCATTAGGTATGGAAATCGACCAGGATCTTTTTGGATACACCTCCAAAAACTGTTTCTCCGAATTATCATTCAAATTGTTGAGCAAAGAATCGGAGCAAACCAAGCCAAACTCCGATTCCTTAAAACTACTCTGCTCATCGGTAGAGTGAAATGTCGAAGAATACGCAGCTGTTTTCTTCTCTACAACACTTCTAAACAAAAGAAACATTGTTTATTCAAACAAACAGATACTTTGTATGAGTCTTAAAGCAAGCAGTTGTTAATTAACTTACTTCTTAATGCTAGTTTTCCCATTAGTCTGTTGGTGGTGGCTCCGGGGTGGTTCACCGCCGTCAGGGACCATCACAGTGGCGGTGAGGGAATGGCCAGGCTGGGGTTCCACAGGCTTTCTTGAACGATGGCGGCCTCTGTTGATATGGCGCTCGCAGTATTTCTGGTCGGGAACAGCGTCTCTGGAGCAGCGCCATTTCTTTCCGTCTGTTCTTCGACACCTCCCAGGTTCAGGATCAGTGGTGTTAGAGAATCCCAACTGAAAAGCTCCTCCCCATCCAACTGTTGTTGAAGATATTATATGGAGTATCAATTTCAATTTGAAGTCATCATGAATTAATTAAAGAGAGAGAAGAAATTACTAACTCACAAGCAGCGTTTGGCCTTAGGACAGAGAAACCGGAAGCTTTTTTGATGGGATTAAGGAGGTAGGAAGGTAAAGGAACATTTGCAGTAAAGTATTTGTAGATCAAAGCTTGGTGTTCCAGCTCCATCCACTGTGATGGAGTGAAGGGACCTCGAAACCCCCAGTTCATGCCTCCTAATTTTTTTAGTAAAACAAGAATACTTTTTAGTTAAACAACTAACGCCTCTAACAATGTGTATAAAGTTTCTATGAACGAGAGAGTACATAATGAAATATCTTTAAAAAATAATTACTAGTTTTTCTTGTTAATTACCAAAGAATCTGATATATAGAAACCAGAATAAGGAGGAGTTTCCAAAAGAGTATGAAATAGTTAGAAAGAGTAAAGAAAGGCAGAGTGAGAAGACTATCCGGCCTTACCTACCCTATCCAAAACTATTACTCCTAACAGCCAGCAAAGAAGAAGTAATCTTAACTAACAACACACATTTGGCAAATCATTATACTCCTATTACCCTCGCACACTTTTGTTAATTTAACTAATACTGTACTGTACTAACCACAAGTGCATTTAAGAGTGAATAATAAATTAATTATATGAACACGTCACTCCAAGGGCAGAGGGGCACTTGTAAGTGCAAAAGGGATAATGTTCCAAATTTGAATTCATCATGCACTACTCTTTTGATTTGATGGAATATTTTATAGTAATTCCCATTTTATGTGTGAAATTGAAAGAAAGCCGTAGCTAAAAAGAGATGAATATAAATATGGGAACCTGCGCTTCTGGTAAGATCGGAAGCGGGTGAGGAGAAGCAGAGCATTTGAGAGTTAGAAGATTTGAAATTGAAGGAATGTTGAGATCCGTTGATGACGTCAGCGTCGCCATTGTTAGAGGAGGAGGAGGAGGAGGAGGAGGAGAGCAGATTGTCAAACTCCATAGCTGCAGCAGCTACAAAGGTCAAGGAGAGACAAAAAAGTAATTAGTTGGTACAAGGCTCATCACCGCGCGTGTTTGTAGAGAGAGAGAGAGAGAGAATTTGTGTTGTCTAAATTGTTTGCTACAACTATGCATACATTTATATACGACTCCCATCATATTCAATCCCTCAAGAAGTTTGATTATCATACTCCCTCCGTGACCTATACTAAGTTTTTCCTGTTTTAATTAACTAATATGATAAAACAATAGATGTAGATGTGATTGTGATTGTAAAAAAGAAAATAATAGAAGAGTATGGAATTAAGTTTGATAAAATTATAAATAAAGTAGAAGTGGGGAAGAGAGAAAATAATATAACAAAAATAAAACATGAAATTTATAGTGGAACATAAAATGAGAGGGAAACCTTAGAAAAAGTAATATATAAAGTGAAGTTTAAGAATAAAAAATTAAAACATTTACCAAAATGGGTATGATAAGTTTATAGACGGATAAACTAAAACGATAAAATAACAAATGGAAAAAGTATTTACTACTTTTTTTGGGAAAATATCACTTTTGGTCACTGAACTTTACCACTTTTCACATTTGATCACCCACATTTCATCACTATCAAAATTGGTCACTCACTTATTGGTCACTATCAAAATTGGTCACTCACTTATTCTTTCTCTATCAATTTTGATGCTGCTGTTAGAGAATCCGTCATTTACTAACGGAGAAAAGGTTTTGAGTGTCAACTTTTATTTTCCCTCTTTTAATTCCTTAACCCTAAACTCTTAAACCCTTTTTTTTTTAATTTTACTGAATTTATCTTCAATTATTATTACGGGTGGTGTGTGGTTAAGAAGGCATTGTGGGCCGCTGCTAGAGCAACTAGAATTCAAAGCTTCAAGCAATGACTTAGATGAAAAAGCATATGACTGACTTGTAAAGATGAAAAAGCAATGACTTAGATTTCATAGGAATGCATTTAGCTGCTTCCTTCATATTTTTTTTGTAGTGTCAACTTGATTCTAGGGCATATTGCATCATCCCATTTTTCTGCAGCATCTCCATTCACTTGCAGTCTCACCATGTTTCTCTGATTGTTTCAAGCATGGTGATGATTGGTTTGTCTCTTGCAGGAAGAATGAGTGAGTTTGAGCTCTCACACATGTTATTGGTAAAGATATCACACTTTAAAATAGTATTGAAGTATGCTCTGGACCACTAGGACTAGGAAGGATTTCTCTTTACAAGCCAGTCATATGCTTTTTCATCTAAGTTATTGCTTGAAGCTTTGAATTCTAGTTGCTCTAGCAGCTGCCCAAAATGCCTTCTTAACCCCACACCAGTAATATTAATTGAATAAAATGCCTTCTTAACCCCACACCAGTAATATTAATTGAAGATAAATTCAGTAAAAAAAAAAAAAAGAGTTTGAGAGTTTAGGGGTAAGGAATTAAAAGAGGGAAAATAAAAGTTGGGCCCTCAAAACCTTTTCTCCGTTAGTAAATGACGGATTCTCTAACAGCACCATCAAAATTGATAGATAAATAATAAGTGAGTGACCAATTTTGATAGTGACGAATAAGTGAGTGACCAATTTTGATAGTGATGAAATGTGGGTGATCAAATGTGAAAAGTGGTAAAGTTCAGTGACCAAAAGTGATATTTTCCCACTTTTTTTTGACGGGAAAGTATTTACTACTTTTTACATAGAAAATGTAATACGAAAGATAAGGATAGAGGCATGGGAAAGAAATAATAAAATATTAACATTTTAAGAAATCTATCAATTAGATTGAAACTATAAACATGATAAAATTAATCATTTATAAAAGGATGGAGCGAATATGTTTTAACACAAATTCTATAAATTTGGTTCACATACAATGTGGTATATACAAAATTCTATCACAGATTAATAATTAAGGAACAGATTTCAATAACTTCTCATTATTTTCATTCAAATCGTCTCATTTTAATATGTATTGAGATATTGAAATAAAATGTGATAGAAAATAGAAGATGTATAGGGAAGAAGAAAATATAAAAGATGGATGACAAAATATCTAACGATAATTGCCTAATGATTTTTAAGGGGATAATTGATGATAAAAAAAAAAGCATGAAATGTTTCATATTTAATTCATACGTACTATACATAAAAAATACTCCACTACTTGCACATATAAATAGAACCCCATAAATCTTATCCTCGTGGGCCATGATTTTATTTATTTGAGAACACGACCAAATAAGTCAAATAAAACATAAGTGAAAGTGTACATGCATCTAGCTACACGTAATAGCGTGTACAAGATTGACGGTGTTATAACATTGGGGGTATATGATTTTAAATGTGTTGTTTTGTGCGACAGACGTATAATGGCCCACCATTTTACAATTATTTTAGTAATTCAAAAATCAATTTACCATAACAAAACTACCCCCTCCATTCTTTATCTACCATACCCTTCTCAAAAATAGCGTTTTAAACCAAGGGGAATAATATATACTTAAATGATTTCAGGGCAAGAGCACGCTGACGAAGTTGGATAGCTCAAGTGGTTAGAGCACCACTACCTAAACTTTAGATCCTCATGGGGAAGGGAAAAAGGGATGGGTATTTAATGTAATTAAAAAAAAAGGGCAAGAGCACAGTAATTCAGACCAGTCTAATGCATTTTTTATTTTTTTTAACCATGAGAACAGTTCTACACTATATCATTAATATCCATCTTCCTCACGAATCCAAAATGAGATTCCTACTTCAATCCAAATTTAAGAAATTAGAATCAAGTGCAAACATAGTTAATTTGTGTGTCAACGTGCTTTTATCCGATGTAAATAAAATATTTCATCACATCCTCCACCCTACCGTGTTTGAACCATATTATAAGCTACAACTCCTTAATAACAACAAATCCTACTAAAACAGTCGGAACCTCTGCCCCCAGCACCGATCTAAAAGGTAAAATTCTTGTGCAACCAGCTGCCACAATCTCTCTCTCTCATATCAACAAAGTCGGATCCCGTACTAAAATTGGAGTTAGCCTAGTCTTAGCAAACATCAACAATCAAATTGCATCTCGAGGACTCATTAAAGCCCAGCATAGGACTGCTCGATGGTCAGTTTCAAACGTAGTCAATTTTCGAATCAACTTCCACCATCCTTCGTTGAATTGTCGGTCTAATACATTAATTAGAGTCCTTATAAATACTACTCCCTATTATATTTGTATTAAAATGATGATTCTCTTTCATTTTCACATAAATTAATAAAATATAATTTATTTAATTTTAAATTCTGAATTTTACCTGTACATTTTTTAATATACTCTTATTTATTAAATATTAAAACAATATTATTCACCATTTTAGAAAGATAATTATATATGTACCGTGAAGGGGATTTGTTTCGCTCCCTTGTTGCCGACAGGTAATGGGTTGAGACCCTATCCACCATTTTATTGCCTTGTTTTACTCCACGTTCAACCCTCAGCTTTAAATTTCTTTATCCAAAATTCCACGTCCATTCCCATAATCCATTTTTTTATATATACACTTTTAAATTTTATATTACCAACTCATAAAATAAAGATCGAAAAATTCTACAGCCCCCTTAAATCATCCATGATTTCATGCAAGTCTAATGATTTTTAAAGATATTCTAGCAGGTACAATATTCTTTTTCTTTTTACCGAATTTTCACTATGTCTCATTATTGAGTATGAGATTAATTTATAACCAGTTATCGATCATATACTACACACATGCATGTGTAATGTGTTGGAATAAAAATTAGATTAGAAACATGCGAACTGATTCTAGTTATGATTTTAATTATTGGAAAAGCATCAAATCTAGATGAATTTATTAAGTAATCAGAAAGGGTACAAAATAATGGATAAACGAGTAAAGGGTTCAAAATAGTGGATAAATATGAGTAAAAGGGATATATATGATGCTTTTTTAAAAGGATTCACAATATCAATATTAATACAATTTAAAAGTAAAGTCTAGTATGCACTCGAGTGCATGTTGTGCACCCTAGTCTAAAGAAAAGTGTATGTTATTAAACTGAAAAGTACAACACAATATTACTAAAAAGTGTAAGTCACTATGACTAAAAATATTATTATACAGTTTAATAATTGAAAAGTGTAACACCATTTATCAAAAAATGTAAGTCAGTAAAACTGAAAAGTGCAACATGGACTAGGGTGCATAACATGCACTCGAGTCCATAGCAGACCAACCCCAATTTAAATCTCATGACCTTTAAATTGAGAAGGATCAATACGGTATTGTTGTCATCTTCAATCGTGGTCCAATATTTCTTTAGTTTAGTTTGGACAATTTAATAAACTATACCGCTAAGCCCTTTTATGTTTGAAATATGAATATTTGAACACTTATCTATAATAATAAAATTTTCAAGATCAATATATTGATACCATTTTGATAAAATTCAAATAAAGTGATCTACATGCATTCTCTAAATTGAAAGTTTAAAAGGAGTTAAACGAGTTCAAACAAGCAACATAAAAGTAGCAATTCTGCATTTACATCACTGAATTCGTGAATCGATCAACATTAGTACATGTACTGCATATCGATAACATTATAAAAGACTTCTACACGATATAAGTGTAAATTTGTCATTGTTTTAGGTTTTATCTTTTTCTTTTTCCATCCACAAAAACATCATTCATATTTGGTACTTTAGTAGTTTAGTGTCATGTTTTTTGCACAAAAATTGGATGCATCATCCATTAAAGAACCCCATCCATCATAGGAGTAGGAGCCTAGATATTTTATATTGAGCTGGGGAATTAAAAAAATAAGAGTATATCTTAATTTAAATTGGTGTACTAGTTTTCAAGTTTTTTTTTTTTTTTTTGAAGATATGATACTTTATTAAAAAAGTTTCAGAGAACACTTGCATGTCTTTCCTCAATGTACATTATGTCCACCTTGTTAATGTGTACTGTATCTAGTGTTGGCTTATAGATTACCAACAATGGCTTACAAAGAATTTAGACGGAAAAATTAAAGACAGTAAATGAAATTACAAATTCTTCGAGTTCTTCAACTTTCCAAAAGAGGCAGCTTCCTTGTTTGAGCAGCTTCTTAGAATAGCAGGTCCAGAAAGGGAAGAAAACAGCACTGTAGATAAACAGAAAGTTAGGGAAAAGAGCAGAGTCAAGGTGATACCTTTTCCCGTAAAACAAACACGTCCCGGCTAGTGTTCACGGATTGACGAGTTGCTTCGAAAGGTAAAACGGCTTCCTCTTTGCACGAGCAACACCGCAACGTACAAAGCTCCAGCGAACAGATTACACGTTAGAACCGGATCGTACTCTAAAATGCTATGCAATGCTGAAAGTAGTATGCAATTTTTCTGGAAAAACTCAGGTGAATTTTGTTGTATGCAAAAGTAAGTTTGCACTCCTATTTATAGGCAGTGTCACCCAGGTGTGGAACAGACGGGTATTTAAGGCAGTAACGGCTGGTCACCCATTAATACGGCAGTTTCTGGCAGTTTCAGGAATGGTAACTCCCATTCTTAATACTCCAGCACTTAATAAGGCAGTTTCCGGAATGGTAACCTCTCATTCTTAATATCCAGCACATTAATATGGCAGTTTCGGAATGGTAACTTCCATTCTTAAACTTCCACGCAATTAAGACAATCACATTTCAAATTCAAATTCCAGAAGTCAACTTCCGCTTGACTTCCATAGACTTGGGCTGCCTAAATCCGTGTGGGTCGAGGCCCACATTTTTAGAACCTCAAAAAGATAGAGGGGCCCCAGGCCCAAGTCCAAAGTCCACCCAAAGTCCAATTGCCAAGATCCAAGGCCAAGGCCCAGGCCCAGGACCACGGACCCGGCGCGGCGCGTGTGGCTAATTGAATGGTTCAATAGTCACTACAATTTGAACATTCTTAATTAACTCCTATTAATAAGGAGGTAGTTAATTCTCACATTTATCAATGTGGGATAGTTATTAAAACTACTCCCAACGCATCACTTTGTCTTAAACTTCGTACATTAATTTCTCACTCACCGAAATTCGGTTTTGAAATTTTAAATATACTACGATCATCTACTCGGAGAGTAGAACGATCCTACAATATTTATTTCTTCGGAAATTAAATATTCATACCCTCAAATAATTGATTAATTAAAATCAATTAAATATTAAGAAATTGAATAAAAACCCAATTTCTCCAACAATCCCCCACATGAGTGGAAATTACTACCCATAATCATGCAGACTCGCAATCCAGTTCAATTGAGACACTGTTGCATCCGGAAAGGTGGCTTGTGACCTTGAACCTTCCGTAGTCAAACACTATCGAGTACACTGGCGGCTTAGTGGACGCGATGCCTTGAACTACTCCTCCTTAGTGTGTACTGAGACAACGGTGCTGACACAACAACATCTCAAACGTGTTTCGTTCTCACGTTTTTGTCCATTTCGGCCATGGACACCCTTTGAGTTCATAAGTGCATTTCGTGAAGCGGCCCCACTTCTCACTTATATAGGTGGACTCCCATATTGAGTATCCCGCAATACTCTACCTCCCGGAGGTCTTTGGGAACCATTAAAAGTCATAGACTTAGCCTTACCACAAATCTTACGGGACAACACTTGGTGTTGTGCTTTTCTAAGGAATGGTTTGAATATCCAAGTGTTCCAACTCAACATTCACAGCTTAGTTTTCCCATTGAACCAAGTTCTTGGGATCTCCAGTCAACATGGTTGGGTTACCACTGTTTCAGCTGTTATTTTGTGGGTTTTAGACCCATTCCTTCTAGCAACTTATTCATCTGATCTCGGTTTATTCCTTTCGTAAGCGGATCCGCTATATTGTCTTTTGACCTTACATAGTTAATTGACATCACACCACTCGAGATCAGATGTCTAACAGAGTTATGTCGACGACGTATGTGTCTCGACTTTCCGTTATACATGTCGTTCAAAGCCCTGCCAATTGTGGCTTGACAGTCACAGTGTACCATCACAGTAGGCACGGGTTTGTTCCAACATGGAATGTCCTCGAGGAAATTTCGAAGCCACTCGGCTTCTTCACCAGCTTTATCCAAAGCTATGAATTCTGATTCCATCGTGGACCGGGCAATACACGTCTGTTTCGTTGATCTCCACGATACAGCAGCACCTCCAATAGTGAACACATATCCACTAGTGGAAAATGACTCATTCGTGTCAGAGATCCAATTGGCGTCACTTTACCCTTCAAGTACCGCCGGAAACCTTGTGTAGTGAAGCCCGTAGTCAATAGTGTACTTTAAGTACCTAAGGACCCTTCTAAGAGCCTTCCAGTGCTCTTTATTTGGATTGCTAGTGAATCTACTCAATTTGTTCACTGCACAGGCAAGATCCGGGCGTGTACAGTTTGTAATATACATCACACTTCCAATGATTCTTGCATATTCAAGTTGTGCAACCGGATCGCCTCGATTCTTGCTCAAGTGTACATTGAGCTCCATGGGCGTCTTGGCAGGTGGATCATTAAAGGCATTGAATTTCTTTAACACACTCTCAACATAGTGAGATTGTGTCAAGTAGATTTCATTAGACTTTCTCTCGATCTTGATTCCTAGAATCACATCAGCCAATCCCATGTCTTTCATGTCAAAACTACGTTTTAACATAGCCTTTGTTTCCATAATCATGGCATTGCTGCTGCCCATGATCAACATGTCGTCCACATAAAGACACATGATAACAAATCCTTTTGGTGTATTTTTCACATACACACATTTGTCACATTCGTTTATCTTGAAACCATTGGACAACATAGTTTCATCAAACTTCAGATGCCACTGTTTTGGAGCTTGTTGCTTGTTTGAGTCCATACAGTGAACGAACGAGTCTACACACCTTTCTCTCGTTGCCAGGTGCTATAAACCCTTCAGGTTGATTCATGTATATTTCTTCAGCTAATTCCCCATTCAAGAACGCAGTCTTGACATCCATTTGGTGAATCTCGAGATTGTGCAAAGCAGCAATCGCAATTAACACACGAATGGATGTAATCCTCGTTACTGGGGAGTAAGTATCAAAGAAATCATACCCTTCTTTTTGTCTAAAGCCCTTAGCTACCAAACGAGCTTTATACTTGTCAATTGATCCATCTGCTTTATATTTTCTTCTAAGGATCCACTTGCATCCTAAGGTCTTACAACCTCTAGGGAGATCAACCAACTCCCACGTATTGTTCTGCAGAATAGAATCAATTTCGCTATTGATAGCTTCTTGCCAGAATGATGCATCTGGTCTTGACAGAGCTTCCTTGATAGACTTAGGTTCATCTTCAATCACAAAAGTGATGAAGTCAGGACCGTAAGTTTTGGCAATTTTTGCTCTTTTGCTGCGTCTAGGTTCTTCATGCTCTTGAGCTGAAGAACTAACAGCCTCTGCTTCTACGTGAGCCCTCTTATTTTCAGGTCTCACCTTATCTTTATCTTTATTAGGAAAGATATTTTCAAAGAATATTGCATTCCTTGATTCTATCATAGTGCCTTCTGACATGTCAGGTATTTCTGATTTGTGAATCAGAAACCTATAGGCACTACTGTTGAGTGCATATCCTACAAAGATACAATCGACCGTTTTAGGGCCAATTCTAACTTGTTTAGGAGCAGGCACTTCAACCTTTGCAAGACACCCCCACACTTTGAGGTACTTGTAGGATGGTTTCCGCTTTTTCCACATTTCATAAGGTGTCAGATCCTTTGTTTTGTGTGGAATTTTGTTCAAAATGTGGTTAGCCGATAGTATAGCTTCTCCCCACAGATTCTGCGGTAAACCCGAGCTGATTAACATTGCGTTCATCATCTCCTTTAGTGTTCGGTTCTTTCTCTCCGCAACACCATTAGACTGAGGTGAGTAAAGAGCAGTAGTTTGATGTATGATGCCAGACTCAGCACATAACTGTTCAAAAGGTGCTACGTATTCCCCACCTCTATCACTTCGAATCACCTTAATTCGAGTGCTAAGTTGATTTTCTACTTCATTCTTGTAAAGTTTAAAAGCTTCAATAGCTTCATCTTTACTTCGCAAGAGATAAACGTAGCAAAATCTTGTGCAATCATCAATAAAAGTAATGAAATACTTTTTGCCACCTCTAGTTTGCACAAACTTTAAATCACACACATCAGTATGGATTAAGTCTAGAGGAGCAGTGTCCCTTTCCACAGAAGTAAATGACAACTTTGTCATTTTAGCTTCAACACATATCTCACACTTTTTAGGTGTTTCAATATTGTTCATTTTAAGTAAATCAAGATTTACTAAACGCTTTATAGATTTTAGATTTACATGTCCTAATCTTAAATGCCATAAAGAGGAACACTCCACGATGTAAGAGGAAGTAGAAACGTTTTCATTGATAACTTTCTTGCCTTTACGGCTTACAACCATTACACTCATTTTGAACAGACCATTCTCGAGATAACCTCGACCAAGGAACTGTCCAAACTTGCTAAGTACAACTTTATCAGACTCAAAAACTAGTTTAAACTAATGACTAACTAGAAGAGAGCCGGAGATCAGATTCTTGCGGATGTCCGGGACATGCAGCACATCCTTCAGCTTGAGCTCTTTGCCAGAAGTGAGCTTGAGCACAACAGTTCCAACACCAGCCACATCAGACGAGGCATGGTTTTCCATATGGAGCTTTCTCCCATCAGCAGGAGCATAAGTCGAGAAGACACCCTTCTCGGAACAAACATGGCAAGTAGCACCGGTATCCACGAACCATTCCTTTGGATTGTCAACCATGTTGGTCTCAAACACAACAGCAGACATATCCATTTCAGTGAGATTATGTTGTGCCACATTAGCACTTAATTGTCCTCTCTTACCTTTGTTTTTATCAACTTTCTTAGAGACGCGACAATCAGTTGCTTTGTGGCCCGGTTTTTCACACTTATAGCAATTACCATTAAATTTGGGTTTTGCAGGAACAGGTGCTTTACCTTTGTCATTAGGCCTTTTACGTTTTTTAGACGATTCACCACGTTCCATTAAATTTGCCTTTGCCTCATCCGAGACTTGATTTGATTTACCGTCCATCCTTTTATTATCTTCTTCAATTCGAAGTTTGACGATCAAATCTTCTAGGCTCATTTCCTTTCACTTGTGTTTGAGATAACTTTTAAAATCCTTCCAAGAAGGTGGTAGTTTCTCAATCACTGCGGCTACTTGGAAAGTGTCCGGAAGGACCATACCCTCCGCGAGGATATCATGTAGGACTAACTGAAATTTTTGAACTTGTTCAACGACAGATTTACCATCTACCATTTTGAAGTCCAAAAATCTCGCCACCACGAACTTCTTAGTTCCGGCATCCTCGGTTTTGTACTTTCGTTCCAAAGACTCCCACAGTTCTTTGACAGTACGAACCGGTTGGTACACGTTATACAACGCGTCAAATAGTCCTCCAAGGACGTAGTTCCGACACAAGAAATCGCCATGAGACCATTGGTCAAATGCGACCCTCCTAGCATTATCCGTTTCACTTTCAGCGACAACGGGCGGATCCTCCCGGAGGAACCTTGCCAGGTGAAGTGTCGTGAGGTAAAACAACATCTTTTGTTGCCACCTCTTAAAATCAGTACCCGAGAACTTCTCGGGTTTTTCCCCATGCACCATGAAATTGCGAGTTTCAGAGGGTGGAAAAAACATGGGGGGTAAAAACGTGTTATTGGGGACAACGTTTGGAGTTGGGTTCGAGGTGTTCTCAACAAGGGTGTTGTCGATAGGGGTGTTATCGGAGCCATTTCCGTCAGATGCCATTGTGGTACCTTTTTTTTTTTTTTTTTTTTCTTGTTTATTTTACGATTGTTGGCTTATAGATTACCAACAATGGCTTACAAAAAATTTAGACGGAAAAACTAAAGACAGTAAATGAAATTACAAATTCTTCGAGTTCTTCAACTTTCCAAAAGAGGCAGCTTCCTTGTTTGAGCAGCTTCTTAGAATAGCAGGTCCAGAAAGGGAAGAAAACAGCACTGTAGATAAACAGAAAGTTAGGGAAAAGAGCCGAGTCAAGGTGATACCTTTTCCCGTAAAACAAACACGTCCCGGCTAGTGTTCACGGATTGACGAGTTGCTTCGAAAGGTAAAACGGCTTCCTCTTTGCACGAGCAACACCGCAGCGTACAAAGCTCCAGCGAACAGATTACACGTTAGAACCGGATCGCACTCTAAAATGCTATGCAATGCTGAAAGTAGTATGCAATTTTTCTGGAAAAACTCAGGTGAATTTTGTTGTATGCAAAAGTAAGTTTTTCCCAAAACCATGCACTCCTATTTATAGGCAGTGTCACCCAGGTGTGGAACAGACGGGTATTTAAGGCAGTAACGGCTGGTCACCCATTAATACGGCAGTTTCTGGCAGTTTCAGGAATGGTAACTCCCATTCTTAATACTCCAGCACTTAATAAGGCAGTTTCCGGAATGGTAACCTCCCATTCTTAATATCCAGCACATTAATATGGCAGTTTCGGAATGGTAACTTCCATTCTTAAACTTCCACGCAATTAAGACAATCACATTTTAAATTCAAATTCAAATTCAAATTCCAGAAGTCAACTTCCGCTTGACTTCCATAGACTTGGGCTGCCTAAATCCGTGTGGGTCGAGGCCCACATTTTTAGAACCTCAAAAAGATAGAGGGGCCCCAGGCCCAAGCCCAAAGTCCACCCAAAGTCCAATTGCCAAGGCCAAGGCCCAGGACCACGGACCCGGACCCGGCGCGGCACGGCCGGACGGGCGGCGCGCGCGCGCGCGTGTGGCTAATTGAATGGTTCAATAGTCACTACAATTTGAACATTCTTAACTAACTCCTATTAATAAGGAGGTAGTTAATTCTCACATTTATCAATGTGGGATAGTTATTAAAACTACTCCCAACGCATCACTTTGTCTTAAACTTCGTACATTAATTTCTCACTCACCGAAATTCGATTTTGAAATTTTAAATATACTACGATCATCTACTCGGAGAGTAGAACGATCCTACAATATTTATTTCTTCGGAAATTAAATATTCATACCCTCAAATAATTGATTAATTAAAATCAATTAAATATTAAGAAATTGAATAAAAACCCAATTTCTCCATACATGTAGCTATTTTTAGATGGCATCGTGAGTTTCTAGCAAAAATTAAATAAAAAAATTACATACATACCACCAACTTGTAATCTTGATCGGAAGATGATGATTTAGTAGTACAAAAGACTTGAAAAGTGACAATGTCCTCCAGTTTTTAATTTTGACAAAAAATAAAATACAGAATTTTATAAATTTGAAAGACAAATTTCAATTTAAAAAAATATAGAAGACAAAAGTGAGAGATGCGGTACTATTTACCCAAAATTTTGCAGGAAACCAAATTTAGCGTGGGAAAAGGAATTTAATTGATTTATTTTTTGAGAGGGAAAACGACAATTTTTAATATGCATAATACTGTATATTTTTAATATTATACTCCAAGTTGGTCTTCTTTATTCATTTAAAAGCTGCATTAATGCTGGCCTGTTAATTAGGTATTACAGTAATAAGCAATAAATAAATTGACTTCTTCTTCCAGTACTTACTGAATCAAGAAAGCTATCATATCATTTTGTTGCACCATGGGGAACCAAACTGATTTCAAATATTATATCATAATTTCCTACACATTTGTGGTTTAAAATACACCCACCGACTGTAGTATAGTATGATATTTCAGGTTTGTTATATACTCCTATAAATTCATACAACTTTCTATTATTACTAGTCCTTCGCTACAAGATCCAAGTACGTAATTTTTCGTGAAATAAAACTTGAGTGATGTTTCAAGCGACTTTTGCAACTCGATCGGTGTATAAAATTACGAGTTTCTTGCAACAAATTAAACGTTTATAAATGATAAATTATTTCATACAATTGAATATATAAATACACTTAAATTTTAGTGTTCTTTCTACCCAATTTAAATTTTGATCCAATATTTGACTCAATTAATTAAAGATCAATTTCAATGGTATAGATGCAACCAATTGCACTCAAATATCTTTTTTATTAAAAAAAAAACAATTAATCAATTAGAATAGATAAACACATAGTATAACTTTGGTTATAGGTATGTGACTGAAATACCTAAAAATACTCCATAATTTAGAATGTAATCGGTAAATTTACGGAATGAATTACAATAAAATTTTTAAAAAAGTACAAATATCACGTTGAAAAAATGTATTCATTAATTTCATACGTAAAGGACATATGTGATGACACAACGGAGATATTTTTTGGGAATACTATCAATGTAATTTTCACCAAAATCGAGAATGACAAGACTCTTTACACATTAAAAAAAAAATGTCAAGGACATATCATATAAATCATACACCTTCCATCTAATAATAATTTTTACACATTTAAAAAACATATTTTTTTTAACTTTTATATATAATTAAATAAAAAAATATAGAAATAAAATAACTTATATGTATTTTTTTATTAAAAAACAATGGCATTTTATTTTAAATTATAAATATTATAATGGTATAATTTATAAAAAATATTTTATTTAAAAGGTGTGAAAAATACGGTAAATGTAAAAAAAGAATGAATCAGGAAGTACTAATTTTGTTGCCCAGCGGCACCTCTCTCCTTAATTTTCCCTGATGTCTCTGGTTCGATTCCAATTTCATACAATATTTTTTTTAAATACATATTTTCCAAGATTATAAAAGTGCAAGTATTAATTGACAAAGGTGTACGTTGTAAATAATAAAAGTGCAAGTGGTTCGATTCCAATTTGCTACAATATTTTTTTTAAATACATATTTTCCAAGATTATAAAAGTGCAAGTACTAATTGACAAAGGTGTACGTTGTAAATAATAAAAGTGCAAGTAGTAACTAATATAAAATGTGTAACATTAATAACTAAAAAAAATATATGAGCAACACTTTCGATTTAGCTAATTTGGTCCACCTATTTCTAACGTAAATTTCTGGAATTCTTGAAACAGAATTAATAAGAATTCTTCAAACAGAATTTCCGGCAACCACGAACATCCACGTCACTCCTCCACGAGTGGGCCTCCTCTCCGTCAGCCTCCGAATCGTCCAGCAAGACGGCCCCGCAGCCCTCTTCTCCGGCGTCTCCGCCACCGTCCTCTGTCAATTGTTCTCTATTCCACCACCAGAATGGGCATCTACGACATCCTCAAAACCAAATGGACAGATCCAAACACCAACAAAATTCCTATTACAAAGAAAATCGTCGCTGGCCTAATCGCCGACGGAATCGGCGCCGCCTGCGGCAACCCCGCCAACGTAGCCATGGTCCAACTAATCTTGCAAGAGATCCAGCTAATCTTGCAAGAGAAGAAATGAAAGAGATGAGTGAGAGAGAAGATGAAATAACGCCAATGAATGGAAAAAAAAAAAACTTAAATAAGCAGTAGGCAAGTGGGGCGGGGCGGGTCGGACGGCCGGGTCGGGCTGGAGTGTATAACATACACTCAGGTGTATACTAGACCTTGGCATAAATAAAATTGGTTGAGTTGTAGATAAAAACTCAGTTTAAAGGATGGGCCTAAACAAGCTAGATCTCACGGATCACGAACTTTGGACGTAGAATTGCGGATGAATTGAGCCAAAATGCGGGCTTTTAATTTATTATTATTGATATTTTTATTATTATTAAGGTTGAATGTATAAGAAACTCGTTCCTTTTTAAATTCAACTATAACTAAAAATTTATGAATTTAATTCAAATTAAAAGTAAAATATAAAATTACAAAATATTTTAATAAATAACGAGTGGGAGGGAGTAATAATTAACGAAGCTTTAAATTGTTGCATGTAGCCACCCTATATAGGGCTTCTTTTGATCACGTGGTTCCATACAGACAGCTCATTCATCCACGCCAGTCAAATACATGTACAGAATTAAGCTAGCTAGGGTAACTAAATTTCCCCTCCTATATATATCTGATGCTGTTAGCTGCAAACTAATTTATCACTTTATATTTCAAGTTTATAAGTTTTTATGATCTCATCATCATTATAATATATAGGGAAAATATCAATTTTGATCACTCAGCTTTACCTCTTTTCATAATTGGTCATCCAGTTATTATATTCTATCAAAATTGATCACTCTAGTCAATTTGTCATTGACTAACGGAGAAAGAGTTTTGAGCCGTTAAATTTCTCAAAACCAGGTTAAAAAATTCTCACATGTTTCAGAACTAATAAAACAAACGTCAAAAGCAAGAATGAAACATGTGCAAAAAAAATTTATCAATATTTACATTATATTTATAATAGGTCAGAAGGAATTTTGATGCATCTTCTAGAACGTGATTCAATCAACCATGTTGCTGGTTTACTTTTTTATTTTATAGATAATTAGAAAATGAGAAACTCAGAATATAGAAATTTATTTCAATTAATTTCTAATGCCCAATGGTTTGACTAACATTTCAAGAAATCTGCAACAATAATGATCTTAATAGAAAAATATTTAGAATGAAAAATAAGTTTATGAAATTTTCTTGAATGGATAATTTTAGAAAATTCTTTACAATTAATCTTCACCACAAAAAAAAAACCAAAGTACAAGTTTCATTCTATCTCTTGAGTTTCTCATTTTCTGTAAAATAAAAAGTAAACCAACAAAAATGAATTCATAATTGAGTTAAATAATTATTAAAAACTTACTGAAATTTTTTTACGCAAGTTGATTGAATCACGTTCTAGAAGATACATGAGAAAGAATTCTCATTATCTATAAAATAAAAAGTAAATCAACAATGATTGAATCACGTTCTAGAAGATGCATCACAATTCCTTCTGACCTATTAAAAATATAATGTAAATATTGGTAATTTTTCCACATGTTTCATTCTTGCTTCTGCGTGTTTATTTGGTTTTGAGAAATTTCACGGTTCAAAACTCTTTCTCCGTTAGTTAATGACAGATTGACTAATAGAGTGATCAATTTTGATATAATATAATAACTGGGTGATCAATTTTAATAGTGACTAAATGTGGGTGATCAAATATGAAAAGAGTTAAAACTGAGTGACCAAAATTAATATTTTCCCTAATATATATAGATATACTGCTTTCGGTAAATGTCAAAAAAAATTGTTACGAATCATATTTTTGTTTTATGTGTGTGGTGCTGTTTTAACTGCTAGAATTTGAGGGGGAAATTATTAGTGTGAAAAGGAGTGGATGTATTGGGAATGGAGTAATTAATTAAATTATATAATGATGCGACAATGTGCTCATATATAGACTTGTAGTAATGTTGGTTTTAGTATCATTTATAGTTATGACCTAGGCTATTATATACACCGCTGCTTGTGTCTTTGCGTTGAACATCGTGTAGTTTCTTGGCGCGCGGTGTTCAAACTTTAAAATACGTACACTAAATAAAAATAAAAAAACTAAACACCAACTTATTAAAGTATAGCTGCGAGTCTACGACTACCTATTCTTATATTCAATTCCCCTAGATAGACTATTAATTATTTTTCCTTATTTGTTTTTAAAAAATAGGAGTACATTTTATATGTGATTGATGTCATATAGTACTATAATTAGGCAACTCTATATATAATTTCTAAAAAAAAAAAAAAACCTATACATTTGAAAATGATAGAAATCCCTCCGAAGAAAAGTAAAGTCGCGAATCAATGGAATGTTGATATATTGAGAGTTAGATTAATTCAACGTGAATATTGGGAGTTGATTAATTCAACTTAGTTTGTTAAGATATTTCGGCGGTTATTTTGGTTTTCATATCTTCTATGTTGCCATATATGTGCAGATTCGTTACGCTGCTATATATATGCACTTTCTGATTTCATTGTAATTCAACTCTTCATAATCAATAATATGCAGATTATATTTTGGTTTTATCATGGTATCAGAGCCTAAAACCTGGTTGTCCATTCAAGATTTGCGTTTCTTTTATTTTCTTGATGCAATCCTTGATTCCGTATTGAAGTATGGCCGGCGATAAGCGTGGTGGCCAATCACGTGTAACACAGGTTGAAAACGATTTGAGCCTTGTGCAAGGACTCACCGATGATCAATTGCAGCGATTAACGCGATTTATGCGTGCTGAAATTAACAAGAATCCCAATCCCTATTCCGAAACCACAGCGAACACGGTGGGTATGACGATAAATTACTTGACGTCTTGGATCATTGATTCGGGAGCAACCGAACACATCACTTGCAATGGCAATATACTCACTGATGTTGTGACACATCATTCAGAAGCACCTGTAAAGATACCCAATGGAACCATAATCCCAGTACATGCAGTAGGAAAATTCACGTTTCATAATGGCCTGCATCTTGGCCATGTCTTACATGTGCCAACTTTTCATTGCAATCTTCTCTCTGTTCGGCGCCTTACTCATGATTTGAATTGTATTTTCACGTTCTTTCCAGATTTTTGTGTAATACAAGACTTACACTCAAGGAAGCTGATTGGAATGGGTAAACAATGTGATGGTCTATATTACATGGAGTTCTTGAAAACTGAGGGGTCAGCTTTGACGACTGTTAGAAGTTCGAATTTATGGCACAAGCGTTTGGGCCCGTCTCTAATGGTAAATTACGTTACATAGATTCATTGAAAAATCTTACAGGCAATACTCTTTTCTGTGATTCATGTGTTCGTGCAAAACAAACTCGCTTGCCTTTTCCCATTAGTATTAGCAAAATTTTGCACTGCTTTGAGTTGATACATTGTGATATTTGGGGTCCTTATAGATGTGATACATTTAGTGGTGCGCGTTATTTTCTGTCAATCGTTGATGATTTTAGTCGAGGAGTGTGGATTTTTCTCTTGCAACAAAAATCTGAGGTTGTCAAATATTTAATTCAATTTTGCAATATGATTCGAACTCAATTTCATCACGAGATTAAGCGCCTCCGCTCAGATAATGGCGTTGAATTTCAATCTTCAGTTTTACTTAACCACTATGCTAATAATGGTATCCTGTTTGAGAGCTCTTGCACAGACACCCCACAACAAAACGGCGTTGTTGAACGTAAACACAGACATATATTGGAGGTAGCTCGGGGGCTGCGTTTTGAAGCTGGATTGACAGTCTAGTTTTGGGAAGAATGTGTTCTCACAGCCGTTTACATAATTAATCGGCTGCCCTCATCAGCCATTTCAAACAAGACACCTTATGAAATCTTGTTTGATAAGAAACCCTCATATGATCACCTTAGAGTTTTCGGATGTTTGGTATATGCCCATGACAATCGTCGCAAGGATAAGTTTGGTGAAAGGGGGAGTGCTTGTGTGTTCGTTGGATATCCAAATGGTCAAAAGGCATATCGTGTTTTCGATTTGAACAGTCATAAGTACTACAGTTCACGTGATGTCACATTCTTTGAAGACATATTTCCTTTCAAAGGCCTTGAAGGCATGAGCCTTACGGATGCTACTAATCAGGCGCAAGCACGGGTTCACGGTCAACACATTATTTCCGAACCCATCACACCTCGCCCTTTCGTGAGAAAACCCATCCCACAAAGCAATGACGTTGAAGGAAATTCACACCCCTTGCCCGACAATACACCAACCAATCATGAATCAGTCACGGATTCCCCAACATCAACTGGAGACGTTGCACCTTTGGCTCCCAGTGCCCCAACTCGTGAAAGTAACAGAGTTAAGAGACGTCCCAAACACCTTGATGAGTATATCACAGATTTACCCCCCTCAGTAGACCATTCACAACCCATTTCCAATTCAGCAAACTCGACGATATATCCCCTTTCTAACTTTGTCGCCTACAATAAATTTAATATCGCTCACAAGGCTTTTCTAGCGGCCATCACGTCACGTGATGAGCCTAAGTATTTTTCACAGGCCATTAAAAATCCCTTATGGCGAGAAGCAATGAAGAAAGAGATTCAAGCTTTGGAGGCAAATGGGACGTGGAAATTAACCCCACTTCCACCGGGAAAGAAAGCGGTTGGGTCAAAGTGGTTATACAAAATAAAATACAAACCTAATGGAGATGTGGAGAGGTAAAAGGCTCGGTTGGTGGCAAAGGGATTCACTCAGATTGAAGGGGTCGATTTTCATGAGACTTTTGCACCTGTAGCAAAATTGGTCACAGTTCGTTGCATGTTAACCATTGCAGCAAAACGAAATTGGATAGTTCATCAATTGGACGTGAATAACGCATTTCTTCACGGTGATCTACATGAGAACGTGTATATGCACATACCTCAAGGGTTTTCTAAAGAAGGCGACACTCGAGTTTGCAAACTCGAGAAATCTATTTACGGGCTTCGTCAAGCATCTAGAAACTGGTACGAAAAATTTACTCAGGCACTCATTGCCATCGGCTTCTACCAATCTCGTGCCGATCATTCTTTATTTGTATACCGCAGAGGGACCATCTATGTTTCCGCATTAATCTACGTCGATGACGTTTTACTTGTTGGGAATAATTCCACTCAGATTGATTTCGTAAAACACTACTTGGATAAGAAATTCAGCTTTAAGGACTTGGGCACCTTGAAGTATTTCTTAGGGATAGAAGTGGGACGTTCACCGGATGGTTTCGTTTTGAGTCAACGCAAGTATGCATTGGATATTTTAGAAGAAAGTGGACTGCAGGGAAGTCGACCAAGCTCATTCCCCATGGAACAAAATTTGAAATTACGCCCTGATGATGAGAGCCCACTCGTCGAGGCCTCTCAATATCGTCGCTTAGTCAGACGATTAATTTACCTCACGGTAACCCGCCCGGACATAGTTTTTGCTGTCAGTCAATTGAGCCAATTTTTTAGCAACCCGCGTCAAACGCACCTCACAGCAGTGCATCGGGTTCTGAGGTATCTCAAACAAGCGCCTGGACAGGGCATTTTTCTCCCCGCTGCCGGTGATTTCACCCTTCAAGCCTACTGTGATGCAGATTGGGCAGGCTGCTCATTCACTAGACGTTCGTCCACTAGGTATATCATCTCCCTCGGTGGATCGCCAGTTTCTTGGCGCACCAAGAAACAGTCAGTCGTGTCCCGTTCGTCCGCTGAAGCGGAGTATCGTGCCATGGCCACAACAGTTTGCGAAGTAGTTTGGCTTCGTTGGCTCTTGCGAGATTTTGACATAGTTCAAACCGTCCCCACTCCAATCTTTTGTGATAACCAAGCAGCCCGTCACATTGCCGTAAATCCAGTTTTTCATGAACGAACGAAACACGTAGAGATGGATTACTACTTCGTCCGCGAGAGAGTGGCAAAGGGCGACATTCAACCATGCAAGGTTTCCATAGAACATCAGGTTGCAGATATGTTTACTAAGGCACTTGGCACGGAACGCTTCCGATTTCTTTGTGGCAAGCTGGGTGTTCGAGACCTACACACTCCATCTTGAGGGGGAGTATTGAGAGTTAGATTAATTCAACGTGAATATTGGGAGTTGATTAATTCAACTTAGTTTGTTAAGATATTTCGGCGGTTATTTTGGCTTTCATATCTTCTATGTTGCCATATATGTGCAGATTCGTTACGCTGCTATATATATGCACTTTCTGATTTCATTGTAATTCAACTCTTCATAATCAATAATATGCAGATTATATTTTGGTTTTATCATGGTATCAGAGCCTAAAACCTGGTTGTCCATTCAAGATTTGCGTTTCTTTTATTTTCTTGATGCAATCCTTGATTCCGTATTGAAGTATGGCCGGCGATAAGCGTGGTGGCCAATCACGTGTAACACAGGTTGAAAACGATTTGAGCCTTGTGCAAGGACTCACCGATGATCAATTGCAGCGATTAACGCGATTTATGCGTGCTGAAATTAACAAGAATCCCAATCCCTATTCCGAAACCACAGCGAACACGGTGGGTATGACGATAAATTACTTGACGTCTTGGATCATTGATTCGGGAGCAACCGAACACATCACTTGCAATGGCAATATACTCACTGATGTTGTGACACATCATTCAGAAGCACCTGTAAAGATACCCAATGGAACCATAATCCCAGTACATGCAGTAGGCAAATTCACGTTTCATAATGGCCTGCATCTTGGCCATGTCTTACATGTGCCAACTTTTCATTGCAATCTTCTCTCTGTTCGGCGCCTTACTCATGATTTGAATTGTATTTTCACGTTCTTTCCAGATTTTTGTGTAATACAAGACTTACACTCAAGGAAGCTGATTGGAATGGGTAAACAATGTGATGGTCTATATTACATGGAGTTCTTGAAAACTGAGGGGTCAGCTTTGACGACTGTTAGAAGTTCGAATTTATGGCACAAGCGTTTGGGCCCGTCTCTAATGGTAAATTACGTTACATAGATTCATTGAAAAATCTTACAGGCAATACTCTTTTCTGTGATTCATGTGTTCGTGCAAAACAAACTCGCTTGCCTTTTCCCATTAGTATTAGCAAAATTTTGCACTGCTTTGAGTTGATACATTGTGATATTTGGGGTCCTTATAGATGTGATACATTTAGTGGTGCGCGTTATTTTCTGTCAATCGTTGATGATTTTAGTCGAGGAGTGTGGATTTTTCTCTTGCAACAAAAATCTGAGGTTGTCAAATATTTAATTCAATTTTGCAATATGATTCGAACTCAATTTCATCACGAGATTAAGCGCCTCCGCTCAGATAATGGCGTTGAATTTCAATCTTCAGTTTTACTTAACCACTATGCTAATAATGGTATCCTGTTTGAGAGCTCTTGCACAGACACCCCACAACAAAACGGCGTTGTTGAACGTAAACACAGACATATATTGGAGGTAGCTCGGGGGCTGCGTTTTGAAGCTGGATTGACAGTCTAGTTTTGGGAAGAATGTGTTCTCACAGCCGTTTACATAATTAATCGGCTGCCCTCATCAGCCATTTCAAACAAGACACCTTATGAAATCTTGTTTGATAAGAAACCCTCATATGATCACCTTAGAGTTTTCGGATGTTTGGTATATGCCCATGACAATCGTCGCAAGGATAAGTTTGGTGAAAGGGGGAGTGCTTGTGTGTTCGTTGGATATCCAAATGGTCAAAAGGCATATCGTGTTTTCGATTTGAACAGTCATAAGTACTACAGTTCACGTGATGTCACATTCTTTGAAGACATATTTCCTTTCAAAGGCCTTGAAGGCATGAGCCTTACGGATGCTACTAATCAGGCGCAAGCACGGGTTCACGGTCAACACATTATTTCCGAACCCATCACACCTCGCCCTTTCGTGAGAAAACCCATCCCACAAAGCAATGACGTTGAAGGAAATTCACACCCCTTGCCCGACAATACACCAACCAATCATGAATCAGTCACGGATTCCCCAACATCAACTGGAGACGTTGCACCTTTGGCTCCCAGTGCCCCAACTCGTGAAAGTAACAGAGTTAAGAGACGTCCCAAACACCTTGATGAGTATATCACAGATTTACCCCCCTCAGTAGACCATTCACAACCCATTTCCAATTCAGCAAACTCGACGATATATCCCCTTTCTAACTTTGTCGCCTACAATAAATTTAATATCGCTCACAAGGCTTTTCTAGCGGCCATCACGTCACGTGATGAGCCTAAGTATTTTTCACAGGCCATTAAAAATCCCTTATGGCGAGAAGCAATGAAGAAAGAGATTCAAGCTTTGGAGTCAAATGGGACGTGGAAATTAACCCCACTTCCACCGGGAAAGAAAGCGGTTGGGTCAAAGTGGTTATACAAAATAAAATACAAACCTAATGGAGATGTGGAGAGGTAAAAGGCTCGGTTGGTGGCAAAGGGATTCACTCAGATTGAAGGGGTCGATTTTCATGAGACTTTTGCACCTGTAGCAAAATTGGTCACAGTTCGTTGCATGTTAACCATTGCAGCAAAACGAAATTGGATAGTTCATCAATTGGACGTGAATAACGCATTTCTTCACGGTGATCTACATGAGAACGTGTATATGCACATACCTCAAGGGTTTTCTAAAGAAGGCGACACTCGAGTTTGCAAACTCGAGAAATCTATTTACGGGCTTCGTCAAGCATCTAGAAACTGGTACGAAAAATTTACTCAGGCACTCATTGCCATCGGCTTCTACCAATCTCGTGCCGATCATTCTTTATTTGTATACCGCAGAGGGACCATCTATGTTTCCGCATTAATCTACGTCGATGACGTTTTACTTGTTGGGAATAATTCCACTCAGATTGATTTCGTAAAACACTACTTGGATAAGAAATTCAGCTTTAAGGACTTGGGCACCTTGAAGTATTTCTTAGGGATAGAAGTGGGACGTTCACCGGATGGTTTCGTTTTGAGTCAACGCAAGTATGCATTGGATATTTTAGAAGAAAGTGGACTGCAGGGAAGTCGACCAAGCTCATTCCCCATGGAACAAAATTTGAAATTACGCCCTGATGATGAGAGCCCACTCGTCGAGGCCTCTCAATATCGTCGCTTAGTCAGACGATTAATTTACCTCACGGTAACCCGCCCGGACATAGTTTTTGCTGTCAGTCAATTGAGCCAATTTTTTAGCAACCCGCGTCAAACGCACCTCACAGCAGTGCATCGGGTTCTGAGGTATCTCAAACAAGCGCCTGGACAGGGCATTTTTCTCCCCGCTGCCGGTGATTTCACCCTTCAAGCCTACTGTGATGCAGATTGGGCAGGCTGCTCATTCACTAGACGTTCGTCCACTAGGTATATCATCTCCCTCGGTGGATCGCCAGTTTCTTGGCGCACCAAGAAACAGTCAGTCGTGTCCCGTTCGTCCGCTGAAGCGGAGTATCGTGCCATGGCCACAACAGTTTGCGAAGTAGTTTGGCTTCGTTGGCTCTTGCGAGATTTTGACATAGTTCAAACCGTCCCCACTCCAATCTTTTGTGATAACCAAGCAGCCCGTCACATTGCCGTAAATCCAGTTTTTCATGAACGAACGAAACACGTAGAGATGGATTACTACTTCGTCCGCGAGAGAGTGGCAAAGGGCGACATTCAACCATGCAAGGTTTCCATAGAACATCAGGTTGCAGATATGTTTACTAAGGCACTTGGCACGGAACGCTTCCGATTTCTTTGTGGCAAGCTGGGTGTTCGAGACCTACACACTCCATCTTGAGGGGGAGTATTGAGAGTTAGATTAATTCAACGTGAATATTGGGAGTTGATTAATTCAACTTAGTTTGTTAAGATATTTCGGCGGTTATTTTGGCTTTCATATCTTCTATGTTGCCATATATGTGCAGATTCGTTACGCTGCTATATATATGCACTTTCTGATTTCATTGTAATTCAACTCTTCATAATCAATAATATGCAGATTATATTTTGGTTTTATCAAGCAAGTGACACACTTTTTTTTTTTAAGTCTCGGGTATCCTGTTGAGTGTCAAACAATTGTCCCACATCGGATTAGCATTGAATGATCATTGGGTATAAAGGGGGGACTAGTATCTCCATTGGTATGAGGCCTTTTTGGGGAAAACTCAAAAAGCAAAGCCGTGAGGGTCTTGCCAACCCAAAGCGGACAATATCATACCAAGTGGAATACTATGGAGGGTCCAAGTCCTGCCCAACTCTACGAGGGCTTGAGGATTCATAACTCGTAGATTTACTCAACATGTCCGATTCTATGACCGACTAATCCCGGGGGATCAATCCCACTGCCCACCCAGAGCTTTGCGTTGTGTATGAACACTGTCCACTTGCGGGCCGGGGGTCCCGTTTAAAATCAGAGCTAACCTGAAACCTAGAGAGGAGCATACTCCTAAGTCCCAAGCTTATACCACTAGGCCAACTCCTTGGGTTAAGTGACACATATTACAGCAAAGTAACTACTAGAATCATATTTCATAATCTTTGTGGGATATATATATACATATATCATTGTATTAAGTGTTTCCATCCCGACTTGTTGATCATGACTGATACTACAAACATGTGGTGTTTAAAGTCTGCATTCACATGCAGTTAAATTATACTGTAATATTCTGGAATATTCGTAAAATTATCATTTTAACGTAGTTCATTATAAAATGTTCAATTGTAATAACGAACAGTACCAAAACCATTTTTTACAACATGCAACCAAACTTCCTCAAGGCTTCTGAATAAGTTATTTCGACACGTTTTCAAATTACACGTACACTTAATTTGATCTCTACGTACGTACTATCATATATACATTTTTTTCCGGAATAACTTGGGCATACTTAATTGTCCAAGTGTATTAAAATTGAACCGTCCTGCCATGTTGTTGATCATTTTCACATGCAATTGCAATGATATGTACTGCAATTTTTTAGAATACAAAAATGAGTTAGCTAAAATTGCAATAACAACCAAGTATATATCTGTATGGGGCAGGAGATTTGTATGGTTATGTGATTTGCTAAATATGAGTTGGCTCAAATTTATGTTTTCGAAATAAGCATATAAATTTGATTTTGTATCCTACGGCCAGATGTTTAAAAATGTTATTTATGAGAATTAAATAAATTTCAAAGTTGGAATGGTCTCATGCAGCTGCCTGTCGTGGTCCCGATGCATGCAGGCAGGCCGGGTATTTTGTTAATTACTCCCTCCCTCCATCCGTCTATAAGTTTCTCATTTTACCATTTTGGTCTGTCCGTCTATAAATTTTTCATACCTTTTTTGGTAAATATTTTTTCTTACACTTCACTTTATATCTTATTTTTTCTCTCTATCTCTCTTTCCTTTCAATCATATCACTTGTACTATATCTATTATTTAATCAATTTTCTTAATCTTTGTGCGAAAAAGTAACGTGAAGCTTATAGGCGGACGGACGGAGGGAGTATTCCACCTCAATTGGAGTATATAATATACTTAATTTAATCAATTGGTTATTAATTATATATATAGGATATATCTCTTGTATTGAAAAATACTCCTATAGGGTTTCTTTATTCGATGCATATATGTGTGTGGAATATTTCTCCAATGCATGCTATCTCTTTGGTAGTTGTAGCCCCCCTCCCTCTGGACGAGACAATGTTTAACCTTTTTTTTTTTTCATGATTTTTAATTAGCCTTTCAAATTTTTATACAATATATTCGAAATTAGTATATTAAATTTAATTGGCAGATGATATGAATTGTTTATGAATAGTGTGTTACTAAATAGAAAAAGGCTGAAAAACATATACTCCGTATAGTACTATTATAAATTCAATGTATTCTTTTTTTTTGATCGGTGAAAAAAAGATTTTTATTTCCAAACCATATACTATAATAATTACAATGTACAGAAAGTGAATCTAAGTGAAATTTAGAAGAAATGTATTTCTAATACGCATATTATAAACAACTTAATGGAGTACAAAATTTGATATTTAATTTTTTTTTATCAGCAACTTAATTTTTCTCTTAATTTGTTGTTGTAAAGTTGAACATTTTATTTTAATCAACTAAATATTATTGTATCATAATTTATAAGTAAATAATAATTCCTTCAATTTATTTATTTAGTTAATTGTATTTAAAATTTACTATTAAAACGTTTATTACAAAATATTTAGCTCTTTGCGTATGATTATTGTTTGAAAATTCTGCATTAATTATTTATAATTTTATTTTCCAACAATCAGACTACCGTTTGTAGGGTTGTAGCCGTTTATTAAATTGTTAGTTATGTAGCATGCCACAAGGCACGTAAACCTAAGTTCAAATAGTGATACTTTCAACACCTTAATTTCTCTTAAATTAATTAAACAACATTTTTCAAGACAAGTTAACCTGGATTAAATAAAGCCCGGAGAATAAGGCTCTGGGGCTGTTCCCTTTTGGATCAAATTCCAATGCTTTATTTGTTACGCAACACACTATTGGTTGGATTTTGATTTTGGCATCAATTGGAATAATATTTAATTTCAAATTTTGTTATGTATTAGAAGTTAGGGTCGGAATTAATTTCATAAAAAAATAAAATCGCAAAGATTAAAAACATCTAAATTGATATGTATTATATGTAAAATAATATAATCATACATACAGCCCCTTCTTTTAGTATAAAATGTTGCAAATTAATTATACTTCCGAATTTCTAATGAAGGTATATATGTCACAAGAATTAAATAAAAGACAAAGGATGCAATTAGCAGAAAAAAAAATGTTTTTTTTTAATATTAAAAAATGACAGTTCAATTGTATCTGGTGAAGGACTAGAGAACGCCTTTCTAATAAATAAACAGGTCTATACCTTTTAAATGTTCGTTTATTTATGCAAGTCAGGTTTAGTCCACCTACAAAAGTATTTTGAACTCAACGATTCCAAATATATATATATATATATATATATATATATATATAATATTATTAAATACTGTAGTAGTATATTTTATATTCAATAACTATTTTTTATATTAATTAAAATTGTATAACATTGAATATCAATTGAGGCATTATATATGTCCCAAATCCACCGTACAAAGAAGTATAATTGAAAAAAGCTTCATATATGGAAGGAGAAATTTAATCTATAGGTTTTAAATTCATCATTCAAATCAACTCTACTTATTTGAATTATGAATAGATTTCAAATACCTTCTCGAATCAAATTATCACATCCAAACACAACCTCAGATAAACCGGGACGGGATGTCCTGTTACACAATGGTGTTACATCTCCTATTACACCATTTAAATTTATGTCACGTGTCCATCCATCAAAATTTACAAATATGAGAATAACACCCTAACATAACCCTTTACCCTATTTAAGGAATGATATTAATTAATTAAAATAATTTCCTTCCAAAATTATATCCCAAACAATCTTATAAATATCTATAATAATTTTATAATTGAACCCACAAAATATTAATTAGAGTCGCATATATTAATTAACTATAACATCAATTATTATTATTATATAATTAAAATTATTATTATGGAGGTTAGAAGAAAAATATAAACTTAACCATTTAAAAATGTTGGAGTATAAAAATTTACAAGCTCTTAAAATACACATAAAATTGATAGCATATAATTAATATAAAAATTTCTACGCGAATATATAAAATTAAGAATTATAATATTTAGTACTAGATATTAAGAATTATAGATTTTATATAATAATTAATTATAGATGTTAAGAATTATAGCAATTTATGCGTAGAATTATAGATATTTATAAATATATATATAATTAATTAGTATATATTATAAGTGTGTCATTTTATGTTATTATTTTTATGTAATTTTAATTTATTATAATTAACGTTTGTATAGGAAATTTGTTTGTAAAACATGAAGTATAATTTTTACAATATTTATTATTATGCATAATTTTTTAATTCTTCCAATTTATTTTTATTTTTTAAGATTATTAGTTATCTAAAGAATTATAATAATTACGTAAATTTTATATTATTCACGTAGAAATTTTATATTAATTATATGCTATCAATTTTATGTGTATTTAATTAAGAGCTTGTAGATTTTTATACTTCAATATTTTTAAATGGTTAAGTTTATATTTTTCTTTTGACCTCCATAAGTAATAATATTAATTATATAATAATAATAATTGATGTTATAGTTAATTAATATATGCGACTTCAATTAATATTTTGTGGCTTCAATTATATATAAAATTATTATAGATATTTATAAGATTTTTTGGGATAGAATTTTGGAAGAAAATTATTTTAATTAATTAATATCATTCCTTAAATAGGGTAAAGGGTTATGTTAGGGTGTTATTCTCAAATTTGTAAATTTTGATGGATAGACACGTGGCATAAATCTAAATGGTGTAACAGGAGATCCCGTCCCAGATAAACCAGCAATCAATGACAAAGCCATAACAGATCATATATACTACTCCCTCCGTTTTTTTTTTTATAAGATGTTTTAGACTTTTTTTCTTGTGCATAAATATAAGATGTTTTAATAAATTACTCCTACTAACTTTGGAAAGAATTGAAAGTTAATGTGTATTATGGAATGAAATTAATGTAATTAAAAACCTTCTTTATTATGTAAGGGTATATTTGTCAAAACATACCCTTTCTTAATTCTAATAAATTTATCTAAAACATCTAATAAAAAAAAACGGAGGGAGTATACTTTAAAAAATCCTAGGCGCCAATGAATCTCCTGTGCATTAACCATAATAAATTCTAAATCTAAAGAACAGAGTAATAAATGTTCACAGCATTAACAAAATATTCTTACAAAACAATTGACCATGCATAATAAATTCTAGATCTAAAATAAAATAAATAAATAAATCTTCACAACATTAATATAATTATTTCTAAATTTGAAATTCAATGTGAAATTGATCAAATGACCTTAAAAAGGCTTAAACTAAGATTTGGGTTTTACTCGTTTACTAAAAAAAACCCTATCAATGATGAAATTGGTCAAATGACCTTAATATATAGGCTATCATAATTCTCAAAAAAAAAAAGTCCTCTATTAAACTACTCCTACTAGACCTGCAATGTTCAAACTTTTTCTTAAGAAATGTGTTCAACTTGACCCGACTCACTTCATTTCCACCCTAATACTATACTACATATACTATACAAATGTTTGCATATTTATCTATACATAATAAATATACAGAAACGTCATAGTACTCATCCCCCTCCAAATTTTGTATGTTTGATTTATTTTTCCGAAATTTTAACGAATATTAATTGTTTGTATATAAACAAGATATGTAAAGTAAAAAGTGATGTATTAGTGTATTGAATGAATAAATAAATATTTTTATTAATAGAAATATACATATTAAAAGAAATATTTAAATACAAAGATTAATGAACGGAGTGACTAATATTTTAGTAGGAGTATTAAGTTAAGATAATTTAGAAAAACTCTTGTCTTAATTTAAAATACCAAAGATGCGATAATTAATTAATAATGGTTGCAGACATTATGTTTAAGTTTGTTGATTGGTAGGATTGACGACCGACAGAGACAAAAACCAGATTGGAAATGCTTTCATTAGAGTTTTCAAAATATTTTAAAAATTAAAACATTTCACGATAATCTATGGATCTTGGCTAATTACGTGCCTTTTGTTTAGTATTTTCTTTAATACACGAATATATATATGTTTTTTTTTATATATGTTATAGTACTGGAGGTGGAACTATGGTGGTAACTTTTTTAAAGATTTAAATAATAATGAGAATACAACTTCATAACATTCCATTCGTATATTCAGACTATTCAAATAAACATATACTACTATATTTTTTTAATTTACAAATGATTTAAATATATTTATACATTGACTTCATTTTTCAGTAATACAGTGTGGGTTGAATGGACATTAAATTGGATCAGAATGACTCCCTTCTAGGAGGCAACAATACTGGAGTAATTTATATTCAAGTTGAGAGTTGGAGAATTTTTTTGAATGGCAATTATAAATTAAAAAAAATAATTTTTTTTTTATAAGTACACTTCATATTTGATTAAACAAATAGTAAAAAAGATTAACATTTAATTTTAATTAAATATAAAAAAAACTCTAACCATTTTTTATTTTATTTTTTTGAAATAAAACTCTAACCATTTTCAATTTGCCACTTAACGTGAAAAAAGATTAGCCACTCGGCCCACTCCCCTAAAGCCCCTGATGGGGTCCCACACAGATAAGTGTTATTTAGTTTATTTATACGTATAATTGTATTTTCTAAGGTTGTAATTGAAAATTTGTATTCATATTTAATAAACTAACTTAATTTACTAATCTGGTATTCAATTGTCTAAGTTAAATTGGTCAATAATTTTAAATATATTGAAAATATTGAATAAGGTATACTGTAGAATTTTATATTTTAAAGTGGGCCTAAATGAAACTGAGATATTTCTGCGAGTACAAATGGGCCCAATACACAATTGTCAAACCTAAAGTTTCATTTTGCAATGGGGTTCAAAATAGTTTTGGTTGGGCCTAACAAGAATCCAGGTCTAATTAATAAGATTAGTCTTACTTAAACCAAACTATTACTCGATTAATTTATTTGCTTCACAAGAAAAAAAAAATCTATATATATATATATATACGTGGAGTATTTAGAAATTATATTTTTTTTTAGTCCATTAAGTTACCACAGTTTTGAATTTAGTCCATCAGATTACCATTTTTGGAATTTAGTCCATTAAGTTTCGATTTATTTTGATTTTGATCCAGTTACCTGCTACAACAGGTTTAACAAGTCATTTTTTAAAATACACCCCATAAAATGTTATACACACCTCAAATATTAAACACACCACACTAAAATTTATAAATCATTTTTTATTACTATACACACCCCCAACTATTTCCTATTTAATAAATTTCCAAAAATAATTAAATTAAAAAAATAAGAATTCAAATCAATATAAAAAATATAAATAAAACATATAAAAAATCGCCTAAATCTTTAAAAATTAAACAAATCTAAAATAATTAATTTAATTAGTTTTGAAGATTTAATTGATTTTCTACTATTTTAAAATTTTATTTAGCCTTATTTTCGACATTTTTATAGAAGTGAGAACGCAAATAAAACATTAATAAAGAAATTGGAATTTTAAATTTATTTTATTTTTCTTTAAGATATTTCTTTTATATTACATTAACCTACGAACACCCCATAAATTTTATATACACTCCAAACGTTAAACAAAAAAATTAAAAAATCAAATATAGTTAAATAAAATCATAAACATATTTAATAAATTACTAAAAATAATTAAATTGAAAAAAGTAAGAATTCAAATTAATATAAAAAATATAAATAAAACTTATAAAAAATCACTAAAACTTCAAAAATTAAACAAACTAAAAACATTAATTAATTTAATTAGTTTTGAAAATTTAATTGATTTTTTTACTATTTTTGAAGATTTTTAATAAATTTTTAAAAAATTAACTTGAAAAAATTATTAAATTAAATAAACAAAATCTTTAAAAGTATTAAAAAATCAACTAAAATTTTAAAACTAATTAAATTAATTAATTTTTTAGCTTTATTAAAAAATTTAAGATTTATGTATTTTTTATAGGTTTTATTTATATTTTTCATATTTATTTGAATTCTTACTTTTTTAATTAAATTATTTTTGAAAATTTATTAAATATATTTATGATTTTATTTAACTATATTTGATTTTTGAATTTTTATGTTTAATGTTTGGAGTGTATATAAAATTTATGGAGTGTTTGTAGGTTTAGGTAATATAAAAAAAATATTTAAAAAAAATAAAATAAAAAAATTTAAAACTCCATTGCTTTATTAATGTTTTATTTGCGTTTTAACTTTTATAAAAAACGTCGAAAATAAGGTTAAATAAAATTTAAAAATAGTACAAAATCAACTAAATTTTCAAAACTAGTTAAATTAAAAAAAAAAAATTTGCTTTGTTTAATTTTTGAAGATTTAGATGATTTTTTATAGGCTTTATTTATATTTTACATATTAATTTAAATTCTTATTTTTTAAATTTTATTATTTTTGGCAATTTATTAAATAGGAACGGTAATGCTTAGTGTACAGATTCTGTACGTACGGAATTTTTTTTTTATTTAATTAATATTTTATTAATTACTCAATTATCGTTATACCATTAATTAGAGATAATGACAAATAATTAATTAATTACTAATTAATGTTGCGCATGCTAATCTCTTTCCTTCTTTCTCGACAATCAACCCACGTAATTAACTATCAACACGCATAATTATTGCAAACCATCATTACATCTAATTTTAAACGTTATCTTTACCGATTTTATTTAAAAATTAATTAAAAATAATTTATACTCAATTACAGAGAAACTAATTGGAGAGAAAAGGGGGAGATATTGATTGAAATTGATTTGATAGGGATGAGTTGTTTTAATTTTAATTTTAATCTAACAAACACTAATTTAATTTTAATAAACCTTAATCTAACAAATATTTCATTTTAACGTGTAAAATTGGGAATTTTTTAATTCATAAGTGTAAAATATTTCATTTTAACAAAATTATGATTTTTTTAATTTCTAAGTGTAAAATATTTCATTTTAACAACTTGGTGTAAAATTAGGAATTTTTTAATCCCCAAGTGTAAAATATTTAATTTAACAAACTTGGTGTAAAATTAGGATTTTTTTTAATCCATAAGTGTAAAATATTTCATTTTCACAACCTTGGTGTAAAATTAGTAATTTTTAATCCCTAAGTGTAAAATATTTCATTTTAACAAACTTGGTGTAAAATTATGAATTTTTTTAATTTTTAAGTGTAAAATATTTTATTTTAACAATCTTGATGTAAAATTATGAATTTTTTAATTCCTAAGTGTAAAATATTTCATTTTAACAACTTTGTGTAAAATTATGAATTTTTTAATCCCTAATTATAAAATATTTCATTTTAACAACTTTCATGTAAAATTAGGATTTTTTTAATCCCTAAATGTAAAATATTTCATTTTCACAACCTTGGTGTAAAATTAGGAATTTTTAATTCCTAAGTGTAAAATATTTCATTTTAACAAACTTTGTGTAAAATTGTGAATTTTTTAATCTCTAAGTATAAAATATTTCATTTTAACAAGGTGTAAAATTATGAATCTTTTAATGTCTAAGTGTAAAATATTTCATTTAACAATCTTGATGTAAAATTAGAATTTTTTCAATCCCTAAGTGTGAAATATTCCATTTTAACAACCTTGGTGTAGAATTATGAATTTTTTAATTCCTAAGTGTAAAATATTTCATTTTAACAACCTTGTGTAAAATTATGAATTTTTTAATTTCTAAGTGTAAAATATTTCATTTTAACAATCTTGGTGTAAAATTATAAAATTTTTAATTCCTAAAGGTAAAATATTTCATTTTAACAATCTTGGTGTAAAACTATGAATTTTTTAATCCCTAAGTGTAAAATATTTCATTTTAACAACCCTAAACCCCAAACCCTTTACCCTAAACTCCGAACCCTTTTCCCTAAATCGTAAGCAATATATGTTGAGAAACGAGTATTCGGGGATAAGTTACCATATTGAATATAAATTCGTAATACACATTTGAAGTTTGTTTATTAATGAAGTCTAAGTGTACACGTTAAAAGGAGTAGTCGGACCCTTTACCCTAAACTCTGAACCCTGAACCCTAAACCCTTTACCCTAAACTCTAAACCCTAAACACTATATGTTGAGAAAAAAATATTTTTAGTATATTAATTAAAAGTAAGTAAAATTTATTTTAAGTAACATAATTTTAAGTAAAATCGATAAATTAATATAAATTATTACATTAGTTATTAAATATGATAAATTGGTAAATAGTTTATAAATTTATACATCTGTCGCTTTTAATTATGTATATTCACTTAAATTACGTTTAAAATCTTGAATTAATAATATAATATATATATTATTAACCCATCAATAATGAAAATGGAAGAGGGAAGAAAAATATTGTGTGTTTCTAGATAGAAAACTCATATCTATGTAAAAATATTTTATGTGATTAGATTTGATAAATACCATAAAATAAGAGAAACGGAGATAAATTTAGTTGAGAAAATTAAGGATTATGCACTGCTAAAATATCTCATATTTTACTTGAATTTTGAGATTTTAATTTGTCTATCAAATAAAATAACAATGAAAAAATTGAGAAAAATATTTTTCTTGAATATTTATGTTTTAAATATTCTTTTATTTTTATATATATATAAAAGACAATCTATTTTAATAATAATAAAATAATAATAAGTATCGTGTGTGTGTATATATATCTTATCAAAATCTCCAACATTATATATATATATATAATATATACATATATTTATTCTATTTTTTTATTAAATAATATCTTATACATTTTATTTTTATAATATATGAGTAGTTTTTATAGAAAAAAAGAAAGAAAGAAGGAAAAAAGATGGAGTTAAACGGTAACAAAGGGAAGAATTTTTTTAATTAAATACACACATTTAAAGCTGTCTTGTGTAATTATTACTTGCCTTGAACAAATAAGAGGAGAGAGAAAATGATGTCAGACTTTAATATTTTATTCAAAAATAATAGTTAAACAATATATTTGAATGAATGGTATATTAGTTATTCTAACAAAACTTAAATGAAAAGGGGACCATAATGCCCCTCTCTGTACGTACAGATTCTGTACATTTAGCACCACCCGGGGGTGTGTATAGTAATAAAAAGTGATTTTTAAATTTTAGTGTGGTGTATTTAACATTTGAAGTGTGTATAACATTTTATGGGGTGTGTTTTAAAAAATGACCAGTTAAACCTGCTGTTGTAGCAGGTAACTGGACCAAAATCAAAATAAATCGAAACTTAATAGACTAAATTCAAAAAATGGTAACCTGATGAACTAAATTCAAAATTGTGGTAACTTACTGGACTAAAAAAAATCAAAACCCTATTATTTATTTTTTGAGTAAGCACTGTTCACAATTGAAAACAAAGTAAATGTAACCAGTCTGTCTGTCTAGTGGATTCGAAATAATATTAACTAATACTCCCTCCGTCCCACAAGTGTTTGCACCACAAAGTGGGCACACTTTTTAAGAAAAAAGTGTAATGAGTGGAGTGTTGAGGGATAATTTTGTAAAGTTATATGGATAAAGTAAAAAGGTGATTGGAAAGAGAGTAAAAGTAATGGCATTTTGTGTAAATATGTGAATATTGTGAGGGTGGGGTTTATGAGAGAGTTTCCTTTTATGGGTGTGCAAACAATTGTGGGACGGACAAATAAGGCAAGTGTGCAAACAGTTGTGGGACGGAGGGAGTAGTACAATTCATATATATACCATAAAATCTTGAGGAAATAATAAATCTAACTTAAATACACGTAAGCTCATATAGGACTGTTTCTAAAAATTTCAAACAAAAAAGTAACACTTCTTTACAATTTTTTTTTTTTTTTTTTTTTTTACTTTAAAAAAATGACACATTTGTGTTAGACTATCGTGAGAAACTATCACTTTTCATTTGCGATGTTATCATTTTTGTTTAATGTGTATTGCGCGAATTCTGTGTATAAGAAGTTAAGAAATTCAATATAATTCTTTTTAAATGCACATGAATAGAATTTTATTTATCTTAGTCGAGAGGAAATAATTTAAATAAAAAATGCATTATTGGTATAAAAATTGGATTAGAAAATACAAACGGGTGTTATTACTTCCATCCCCTTCAAATATTTAAGACACAAGATTAAGAAATACTCTATTTGTCCAATTTATTATTGTCATTTTTTAAATATTATTTACACTATTTTATTTTTATTCTTAAATTTTTTTAGTTATTTGTTTAAATTGATATTACTTTATTAATACATAATATTTTTTTTTTATTACTGAACCCTACAATATTTCGTTATACTTCTAATCAATTTTTTTTTAAATTTATATTTATAAAAATGAATATAATGAATTTAAATGGAAGAAGTATAATATTAAATTTGTAGTGGACAATTGAAGTGAAGTGAAAAATAATTCCTAAATTAAATTTATTAAAATATTTTAATATTTGAATAATAGTATATAGAGCATAGTTTATTGGGATGAATAATTAATCTTGTGATTGGACATGACATAAACAGTGGCGATATCCAAACTACGGAGTATAAACAAAAGAAAAGAAAAGAAAAGAAAAGAAAAGCGCAAGATTCCTCCACAAACTATCAACGTGTTACGCTTCTAACACCATTCCAATTTCAGATTCACTCTCCTCACTTTTGGGACCCCCTTTTTCACTCTCTCTCTATTTCCCCCCTTCTTCTTCTTCCCCACACTTACAAAAAAACCCTAGTTTTTCCACCCTCATTTCCCCCTCCTTTTTCCTTCTCCGGTTAATTCCTCTGCGCAATTGGGCAACTATGGAGGACGCGGAGCAGAATAAGCTGTTTGTCGGAGGCATTTCATGGGATGCGACGGAAGATGTGCTCAAAGACCATTTTGCCCAGTACGGTGACGTTTTGGGCTCCGTCATTGCTCGGGATCGGATTTCCGGAAACCCTAGGGGATTTGCTTTTGTCACCTTCTCTGAATCTTCCTCCGTTGATCGCGCTCTTGAGGAACCGCATCAAATTCTCAGCAGAACGGTCTGTTTCTTCTTTATTCTTCCTTTAGGGTTCCTCGATTAAATTTCTCCTTTTCGTTCCATTTTTAGGGAATTTTTTGGGGAAATTATTCCCTCTCTCTCTCTGTACTCGGTCAAAGTTTGGTTTTTTAGTGGTAGGTTTGTATATTCTCAATGCATGGCTGGGAAATTTGCACTTTTTCCTTGAATGGGCTTCCATGTCGTCGTGTACTTTGTTTGTTCTTCTGTATCAGCTGTTGTGCTTTATTTTAATCTTTAAAAACTATTTTTATTTATTTTATTCAGATTCGGATAGACTAGTACTATTTGGAGTATTTTAGACTTTGGAGCTTGTAGCCTGTAGGCCTTTATATTCCAGTTAGATTCTTAGGTCGGAAATTTTGTTGCGTATTTACTCATACAACATTTATTGCCTTGTTACAAAGATTGAACTGCAGTAATTTTTAGGGTTTATCTTTTAGAAAGCAATATCAGCAATTAGTATTCTGCGGTTTTGCACTTGGGCAAAATTTTTATCAGTAGATTTGATGCTGTTTTTCATTGATGCTGTTTTTCATTTACTCAATTTTTATTTTCTTTACAGCTGACTTTTTATGATAATGTTGTTTATTAGTACAATTTTCAGAACTGCGGCCTTAGTTCAGGACTCAGTTGCTATTGCTTTAATCTGATATACTGTTCTGTATTCTGTTTTTTTTTTTAAATTTTCAACAGGTGGAAGTGAAAAGAGCTATTCCCAGAAGCGAACAACAAAGTCAACAACACCAGAATAGGGGATCAAGTAGGAATAGTAATAGGACTAACAGTAGGAACAACGATCAGTTTAGGACTAAGAAGATTTTCGTAGGGGGTTTATCAGCTGGATTAACCGAAACTGAATTCAGAAGTTACTTTGAGAAGTTCGGTAGGATTACTGATGTAGTTGTGATGCACGATAATATAACTCATAGACCAAGGGGATTTGGATTTATCACTTTCGATTCAGAGGACTCTGTCGAGGAAGTCATGCAGAAGAACTTCCACGAATTGACTGGAAAGCTTGTGGAGGTCAAAAGGGCTGTCCCAAAAGATGGAATTAATGGTAATAACATCGGTTATAGTGGGAGGGTAGGTGGTGGAAGGAGTCCTAACTTTAACTCTTATCAACAGGCTAGTTATCCACCTTTTAATTCAAGATTTGGCTATTTCCCAACTGGATACAGCAATGTTGGTGGGTACCCTTATGGGGCTGGAATTTTTGGGGGTGGGTACCCATCTGGAGGGTACGGTGGTATTGGGTACGGACTTACTCCAATTGCCCCGAGGAGTCCTTGGAATCCTGCAATGGTGGGTGTTAGGGGAAGTTTCCTCCCTTATGGGAGTGCTGCTCCTCTGTATCCCACATACGTAAATGGTGGGCCCGGGGTTATGGGCCTTTCGATGAATGGATATAGTGGGATCTTGGGTGGAGATGCTCAACATGCTGGTGATTCAACGTCCTCTCAAATTGGTGTAAAAATTGGTGTAAATGGTGTAGATGCCAATTCTTTTGGTTCTGGTATCAAACAGAGTCAATAAGTTAATGATAAGGCTCATCTAGGTGCCTATTCAACCTGACTACTTGGCATCTTGATTGTTGATATTGACGTGTTAGAAATTTCTCTCCTACTGACGGAGTTGGTTATCATTGATTCCAATGTTTCTTTCTAATTCTTATAAAGTTTCGGTGTGTTTTTTCTTTTAGTTTTGAATATTCATGGATTTGGGATTCATTCTGTTATATTGTAATATAGTTTTTTATTTATTTTTTTATACCGCTGTTGTGTTTTTCTGTGACAAAATGTTGGTGGCCATGCTCTGGAATGAAAGCATTTAAACCACGAGCACTACTTTGGTTCAGACCAGGTTAAGGTATGTTGCGATTTTTGCTTCAAGGAAGGTTATTAGGATAGATTTAGTCTTGTCGTTTTGGTTCTATATTTATTTTTCAGTTGGTAAATTTCATGATGTATTGTGCTTTCTAGAGGTTTCTGTCATTTTTTTTTTTTTTTTTTATGTATATCCACTGTTAGTTCAAGAACATATGCATTATTTGATGTGCTATTTTGCATGAGAAGATGACATTCAAGAAAGAAGCCTGTCATCTTTATTTCGGCCTATTATGGATAAATCTGAACCAGAATCTTGCTATATTTTGATGTATACATTACTTCCTCTATGTTCATTACAATCTCTTCTGGTTGTTGGCTTGTTGGAGGATATAAATAAACTGTGATTTTCATTTTATACTGGGCCTTTTATAAAACAAGAGCAATATATGTTGGGCTCAAAAAATATGATGATGTAGTTGAGCATTGTTTTTAAACAGGCGTGGGGTATATACCCCTCCAGCTTTGTTAGATACACTCCCCTTTCAATTTATTAATTATAAAATATAAAATACCATATTTGCCCTTTAACAAAAATGTATAGATACATACACCACCCATTAAAACCCTAACCCTAATTTTTCTCATTTCTTCCCCCATTTCCATCTTCTTCATTCTTCCATCCAACTTGCCGCTGCGCCAGCCGTCCAGCAAGCAGTAGCTGCCGCCCTCATCTTCTTCCGGCTGCCTGCACTGCACCGCCGCTTGCAAGCCCCCTGCAACAGATCCGCCCCGTTGCCGTTCGAAGGCGAGCAGTCGCGGCCGTCCATGTTTTTTTTTTCGTTATCTGCAACTCTCTCCCCCCCCTCCCAAATCCGCCCGTGTCGCCCCCCTTCGTGCCCCCTCCCCCCTGTCGTTGGCCGCGCTGGCCGTGCCCATTTCTCCAGTTTTTTTTTTTCCGATAATATTGGGTCGGCTAAAAACACTTTCGTTGTCAAATTATTGTCGACTCAATATTATCGAAAATTTTATTTTTTTTTAAAAAATAATTTGGTCGATAAACCAGAGTCGACCGAATTGTTTTTGGTTGACATACCATTGTCGACGGGAGAATTTTTTATTGACTCTGGTTTGTCGAAAATAAGTTTTTATTTTGGTTGAATTTTTTTTTTGGTTTAGAGTTCAGGGTTTGTTGTTGAATTTTGTGGATTAGTGAAAGTTTATTTCTAAGTTTTGTTGTTGAATTTCTATTTTTTTTTTTATTTTTTTTTTTGTGGATGTAAGAGAAGGTGGTTGTGACCGTCGGAGGTGATGGTGGTTGACGGAGGAGCGGCGGCGGCTGGGCTGCAAAATTAGAGTTAATGCATTAGGGGTTAGGGTTTTAGAGGAGAGTGTATGTATCTAACATGATTTAGTAAAAGGGCAAAATTGATATTTCAGATGAATATTGAATTAATAAAAATAAAGTTGAGGGGGGATCAAGTAAAAGAATATAGACCACCGTTTAAGTTTTAATTAGGACACTGGGTTTGGAACACCTATCTTATGATGAGAACACACTTCATGAAAAACTAAAAATACCATTTTCTTTAAGCTTTTTTTTTCCCATTGTGTTCATATATATTTTTCCGAATATTGTTATATTGTTCACATATATTTTTTGAACATAAGTTCAAATTTTATTTTTAGAAATATCATCATCACCTTAAATATCTGTGCTAATTTTTTTTTTTCTTCGGTTCGAAATTATTTCTGAAATTTAATCAATTTTTTTTAAAAAAACTTCAAAGTGGAAAAAAAAAATAGTATTCACTCCGTTCCATGATTATTTACACACTTTACTTGTTAGAACATCCCAAAATTATTTGCACACTCTTAATATAAAAATATCCAATAAAATTATTACTCTTCCAACATCATTTTACTTTTAAAATTGCCACTAATTTTTTACGTACATTTTACTTTAAATCTCATCAAATTCACTTTACACATCGTATCCATATTATTTAAGAAAACTATTGTGATAATCATAATATAAAAAGAAACAAATCAGAAACATTACACCCAAATCTAGTTTTAGAAAAAAAAATTATATATAAGTAAACTTTTGTTTTGGATGAAATTCTAATCTGAAAAATAATGGTAGGTGTATTTATCACAAGTATTTTTTTATTTTATTTTTTTGAATTTGAGATAGGACTGATATTTTTTTTTTCCGGACATTTTAAACATCACTAATTTGTAAACAAACAATACGGTGGGTGTATTCATGAATTCCATGAGTACAAATAACCGTGGCCGAAATATATAACAAAGGGATTGTGGGCTTCCATCAAGAAAATTATTGGAGCAAATAAAAATATGATTATAAGCCGAACAAATAATACTAATAGCAGAACAAAAAGACTATACTAAAATAAATCACCCCTTAACTCAGCCTTATCTCTGTTTACGGGGTACATACAAAATAGCTGTATATATTTTGAATGCACATTGGAAAATTAAAAAATAATATAGATGCATATGCATTGTGATTTGTGAACGCCATAAATATTGTCCACATATTCTTGTTACCCCTTTGAAAGAGACAAAATCCAAATGGTGCCTCTGCTAAGCCCCGCCGCCGCCGCCGCTGCCGCCGGCGGAGCTTTGCTCTCATCCAGCCATCACTGCTCACTCAAATTCGTCCACCCCGTTCACCCACTTTTCTCCAAACGCCGCCGCCCCACTTTCTCACTCTCCCGCCTCCTCAAACCTATCACAGTAACGAACGCCGTCGACTCCTCCGGTGGCACCTCCACCAAGCCCGCCGCCTCATCGCCCTCCTCCGCAGGCCCCTTTGACGGTCAGGGCTCTAATTCCGACCCTATCTCATTCGTGGGCCAAGAAAACGTACCCCTTGAAGGCGTTATTCAGTTCGAGAAGCCAAATTCCCCTTCCCTTCTCGCTAAATGGGGGTATGTATTTAATTTTTTAATTGGATGTCTACTTTTGTTAGGCTTTTTATTGTATTGAGGTTGGATTGGAATTGCAGTCTTGTAGCCGTATTAGCTGGCGGCGATGTGGCGGCGCTGTTATTTTTCGCCGCAATTGGGAGGTTTAGTCATGGATTATCTGTTTACGATTTCGAAACCTTCAAAACTGCTGACCCTTTTATTGCTGGTATAATTATCTTTCTTTTTTTTTTATTCATTATATCCCTCAATGACAATATTACTGCAGTCATATAATCTTGTTCGATTTCTGTAGATGTAATTATAATAGGGTTAATTTCGCATAATATAGTTTGCAATGAGATAAAAATGTGTACAGGTACAAAGTTGAAAAAAGGGATATAGTACAGGTTGGGAATTGATATTAACCCATTATATATGCTTCATTGTGTTATGTAGGATTGAGAAGGTGTGTTGTAATAATATGGATCATCATTTTGTTTGCTTTTTGAATGATAGGGTGGTTTTTGAGTGCATATTTTCTTGGGGGATTTAGTGAGGAAGGCAAAGGAAAGAAAGGTCTGTGGAGTGCTGTTGCAACTGCCGCAAAGTCCTGGTCTGTGGGGATTCCGGTAAGGCGGTTTTACTATCTACATTCTTCACGTGATTTTTCTTTCCCATTCTTATCTTCTGCTTCTAGGTCTTTGAGAACACAGTGGCTTAATAATCCTAGTTTTACCAGAGTTTCTGTTGATATTAAATAGAGGATTGATATCAAGAACTATCAACTTGTTAGATAATATTGTGAATCTTGCTGTTGTGTACTTGTTACTGGTTTTTCATCAAATCTAACTCCTAGTTTTCAATTATTGCTCCAACAATTTAGCCGTTCGCTTGGTCTACCGATTTGCGCATGAATATCAATATTTTCTGCTTTTACATGTTTGGTTCAACTTGTTTCCTCGTACATTACAGTTGGGAATACTCATAAGGTCATTAACAATTGGCCATCCACCCCCAACCAATTTCGTACTGGTTACCATGGGAAGCACAGCCTTTTTACTTATTGGATGGAGAGCATTATTGTTCACCATTTTACCCACAAATGAAGGCAAGAAGAACGATGTATACAAGCGTGGCAGTCCATTTGAACTGTTTGAGGTATGTGTTAATTTTTTTTTCTAATAAGCAACATGAAATCATCTTTGTTTTTGTTTCCTTGTTTGTTTATGAATACCTTGCTAGTTGTTTTGTTTTCTATTGTAAAGTTGAGCAGACCTTGCACTCTTTCAGAAGAGAGCTTGAACGTTTCATTCACAGCTACAAATTTTTTGATTAAAACTTAGAGGGATGTTTGATTTGGGTTTAAATTGGATTTTGAAAACCAGTTTTCCATAGTTGTTAAAGGCGCGCCTAAGGCGCATGGGGTGCAGACCTTGGCCCCTCTCCATGGCTGAGGCGGGCATAGATTTTAAAAAAACTTTTTTATTTTTAGTAAAAAAGCGGTATTAGGTTTCGGAATATTAAACACAGAGTTATTAGGCGGATTTTAGGTTTCAGAATAATAAAAAAGTAAAAACCTAGGGTTTCAGAAATCAGAATACACGGCCTCTTCATGCTTAATAGGAATTAATATACAAGAAATAATTCTCAACCTCTCTACAAGTTCGGACTTTTAGATGAGACAGAATTTTTTCATGGTATCAGAGCCATAAGGCTCACGCCCACATGTCCTGGGTTCGATTCCTGCTGAAAGCAACTCCACCCATTTAAATTGTCCACTCGATGGGCCTCCTCCCCAAAGGGTAAGAGGTGATAATCCGACCCACGAGTGAGGGAGAGTAATAGGAATTAATATACAAGAATTAATTCCCAACCTCTCTACAAGTTCAGACTTTTAGATGAGACGGAATTCTTTCACTGCTCTCCTCACATCTTCTTCCCACCCAACCACCTCACGTCCACGAAAGGCGCACACTTAGATTTCAGAATTCAGAAATCAGAATACATGATTTTTAAGTTTCTATTAGTTTTAGCCATCATGTACAAAAGGCGCACGCCTTAGGCACTAGGAACACCCTTGCGCCCTTAGCAACTATACAAATTAAAAAAATCTAGTGGATTTTGGAATCATTATAAATAGTACTCCCTCCATCTCCATCCCACCTAAAGCTTCTCATAGTGGGATTTTACGGAGTTTGAATGCTAAAGTTGGAGTTTAAGGATTTCACGGACATGTGTGGCTTACATCCTCAAGTCACATCAAAATGTTGATGTTATTTGAGGATGTGTGGTCACACATGTCCAAAAAAGGGAATAGAAAACTTCTGGTGGGACAGAGTGAATAATGGTTATGAAACCACATCAAATCCACAAGCAATTGTGGATGGGTACTTTCGTATGGAATTAATCCTCCACTCTTGAGCTAGCTTTTGGGTGGAGGTTGGGGCTTGTAGCTTGAGTGTCTAACTGTATTGGTGTGCGTTTGTTTTGAGATTTTAAGTAGGGTGAGATCTATCTTTATGCTGAATCAATGTGTAAGAGTGAATGATTTTGTATTATTATATTTTTGTTTTTGGACTTACTTCAAACAAACTTAAAAGTCCCTATTAATAAGAGGGAATTTTTTATGAAAATTGTGGTTGCTGCTGTTATGTGGCCTTTGTGGTTAGAAAGGAATAATTGGATTAAGTTTTATGTGGCGTTTGAGTCAGTACGTTTAGGGCATGTTTGTTTTGTTGGATTATGAGGGATTATCCGGCGTTTGGTTCGTGTGACACTGATCCGGTAAATAAACTCTACTTGTCCCGTGAACGAGTAATAATATGTCACAATAGGAGAGGTAGGACTTGTTGTCTCATGAATGAGAGATAATTAGTTATCTTTCCTGTCTGTTAGTTGGTGTTATGCTTTTTAGATTTTAGCCCTGCTGCCATTCTGTACTTCTGTTGTAAATTTACAATATAAAGAGATTTCTCATCCCTTTTATTGCAATGAAATGTGTTTCTTATCAAAAAAAATTATTATATTTTTGTTGTGTGTAAATGTTAAATGATGTGGATTATGATTCAAATATATTAAAGTGTATGGAAGATAATTGATTGTATTGAAAAGTATGATTGTTGGTGTATTGGTATTGTAGTGGTGGGTTTTCAAAGCTGGATTTCAGAATCCTGACATGGAACGTCTTTAGACTTCCAAATCCCAAAACCGGTTTTGAAATCCCAATTCAAACATAACGAGAGGGTTTTAGTGTAGTCTGAGTTTCTCTTATAACCAATGAGTTTTTTTTTTTTCATTATTATGGCCTTCGGTTTTGAAATCCCAATTCAAACATAACGAGAGGGTTTTAGTGTAGTCTGAGTTTCTCTTATAACCAATGAGTTTTTTTTTTTTTTTTCATTATTATGGCCTTCAACCGTATATAAGCGTCTTTTAAATTTGGTTGCAGTTGCTTACGTCGTTGGTGAGAAGGTGGTGAGAGGGAATGGACCGTTAACATCCTCCTTGGAGGTAAGTTTTTGTGGGTGATATCTTCTTCTTCTTCTTCTCCCATTTGTAATGTAATGGAATGGAAAGAAGAGCAAAATGTAAATACAGAGGATATTGATATTGATGTTTTGAGCATCCATATCAGATAGCTTTAAACCTCAGGATCACAGTCTTTATGTTATTAACAAGCTTATAAAATCACTTTACATTAACTTACTCTTGAGTTTTTTTTGGAACTGAGAAAAGGAATCTGACCTTGCTTTAATGTTTTAAAGCTCCCTATGCTTATGTGTAATGTGGTTTGACATTGATTAGCGTAACCTATAATCATTAGGACTAAAATATTGAGTTTGACTCTCGTAAGTTTTTTTTTTTTTTTGGCATCTATACTACATACCTAAAAACGAAATTTCAGATGTATAATGAGCATTTTTTAATGACTTGAAGTGTATTTACCGGATTTGAATGTGTGTTGGATTTCATATTTAAAATATAATTTGAATTTTTTGGTGTGTTTAGTTTACAATATGATTTTTTTTAAATGAAAAACACATAGGAGATTTTAGGTAAGTAGATTTATTAAATGAAATTACATATATAATTTGTAATCGAATTCATTTTTATTTTGGATGTGGTGAATAACTGAATATCATCATCCTTATTTAGATTAATAGTGCAAATGTTATATGATTGTTCACATCAAATCATTTATACTTTTATAGTATATATTTTTTTGTTTTCATGATGAACCTACGATGGGCCTGAATACCGAACGGGCTCATACGATGGGTTTATTATAGAGATGGCTATTTGGGCCAGCCCCCGTGGGCTAAAATCGCGAGACCCAAATGAGATCATTTTCAAAGGGGCGCGGCTAAAGGCACCCGGATTTCCTATGAGTACACCCACCAAACATTTTTTTAATTTTTCAGAACATGTGAAATGTCCCATATACCCCTAGGGTAAAATTTATGAAAAAAACAAAGATGAGTACACCCACCCATTCTATTTCACCACCACCACCATCACCATCATTCAACAAAAAAAACTCCAAAACACCAACTGTTCGAAAAATTTTCTAAATCAAACATGTTCGAAATTTTTTCCAAAACAAACTTAACATGTTCGAAAAAAAATTCAAAACAAACTCAGTATGTTCGAAAAAAATTCCAAAACAACTCAAATTTTTTCCAAAACAAACTCAAGTTGTTCGAAATTGTTTCCAAAACAAACACAATATGTTCGAAAAAAAATTTAAAACAACTTAAATTTGTCCGAAAAAAAAATCGAACATCTTTTTCGAATTTTTTTCTAAAACAAATGCACTATTTTCGAAAATAATTCTCAAACTTAAAAAAAATCCTAATTTTTTTTTTCCAGAAAACCCTAATTTTTCAGACCTAAACTTACCTGTTAGCGACGGCGGCGACGAGGGGAGGAGCACTACGGCCGCGGCGAAGAGGAGGAGCACTACGGCCGTGGCGAAGGGGAGGAGGGGGTGGGCGGCGGCCGCGTCTGTGGGGAGAAGGGAGGGCGGCGGCCGCGACTGTGGGGAGGAGGGAGGCAGCCCGACGGGAGGGCGGCGCGACGAAGAGGGCGGCGTTGGCGGAGTGGGTGCCGCCGTGCCGGCGAAGCAGCGCAAGGATTATGGGTGTCTGAATTGTTGAGAAAGAGAGAGGAAGGTTTTAATTGAATATAGGGTAATTTTGGGTTTTCCACGTAGGTGTCCTCATCCGTTTTGTGTGTGTTCTCATCGCGTGGGTGTACTCATGGGAAATCCGGGTGCCTTTAACCGCGCCATTTTCAAAGTCTATTTAACCAACTAGGTTGGGTACAAAGACCTTCAAATCCATTTAAAAAAGTACCGGGCTTAGCCTCTTTAATACGAGTAAAACTTAAAGACTTTTCAAAGTACTAAAAGTATTACTCCCTCCGTTTTTATTAATTTTTCATTTTTTTTCTTTTTGATTTGTATTTTATTAGATTGTTCATTTTTAAAATGGACAAAAAATTATTTTGTTCTTTCCAATTATTCACTCTAAAAATTTCAAAATTACAGTATAACAAATGTTTTTACTATTTCTAAATATTTTTGTCTTATTTTATTAATGGACTATATTACACACTCAACAATCTAATAGAGTTCTCTAAAAAAAATAAAATCTAATAGAGTTCGAAGAGTAATTGTTAAGTATGCAGTAGTTGCACAACATTCGCTCAACTGGTTAGAGCACAAAAAAGGGAGGATATATAAAATAAAAGACTTTGAATTATTTGAGGCATGTTGGGTCAAAGAAGAGAAGTTAAGCTAAAAATGTAGGAAGCATATATACTACACGTCACTCGGACAGTGGTATTTAATACACAAGGCAACTATGTCCTAATTCAGTTTCTATATATGCTTTCACCACCCACTTAAATATACTACTCCCTCATGGCCATAGCTTCCACGGGTGAATTTATAATGTTTGCACATCTAATTTTGTTTTAAAATTTTGTAATTTAATGAATTTCAAAATCTTGTTTTATAAAGGTAATTCATAACTCAAAGTAATTAAATATCAAACTAAGCAATCAGATTTTTGAGACGTGTGAATTTTTATTCCTCTTTAATGATTATTGCACCATGCAATACTATATTGTAGAGAAATTAAAAATAGAAGTCGTTTTTTTTTTTTTTTTGATAATGAATACTACAAAAAGAAGGGGTTGAGCGTGAAAAATAGGTAGGTCTGCGACATATATATCAGAGCTAGATTGCAGACTTTCTTGTCTAGTACCCACCACTGAAATAGATATAACCTTCCGTTTTATATTCCCAGTTAAATCCATTCATCTAATTTTGTCACATCAAAATTAAAATTCTTATTAATTCTTTCTTAGACTGTGATATTCTTTTTCCTTTCTCATTGTTTCATCACATCACACCACCCCTAACTTGTCTAACTCTATCACCCCCAACCAAGTCAAACATTTTAATTTATCTTTTTTTAAAAAAAATTGGCAACAATGATTTTTGATGCATTATAATTAATTAAATTACTAATCTTTTTTTTTTTTTTTTGACGGGAATTAAATTATGTATAAAAGAAGTTACTACAATATTAATCAAATCTAATGCGTTGGATTTGATGGAAATATATGAGAATTTGAGTAGATGATTACTTGACAACAGTTTTCATGAAAATAGTAAGACATTGATTTCACTGTCATAATTCAGATAGGGAATTGCCTAATTAAGTTCATACACCCATTCCATTTAAAATTTAGGCAACTACCACCTAAAATATAGCCAATTTAAAACTACTGCAGGTAATCAACAGTTTTGTTCTCGGGTCAACATTTATTTATTACTCCGTAGTTGTTTTTCCAAAGAAGAACTACCAGTATCTCCTAATTGTGATATGTATTTGTTAAAATTGTATAGTGTGAAAAATCAAAATGACAAGATAAAAAATTTATAGGTAAATAGAAAAAGTATTATTTGCTCCCCTATTTTTAAATTTTTTATTTGAGTTGATTTTTTTTTAATTATTTATGTAAAAATAAATAAATAAAAATCTGAAAGTGAATATAAAGTTAAAATAAAATAGTGTGTATGAGTAATTTTTTTTTTTTTAAATGAGAACTATAAAAATTACCTAACATTTAAAAAAAAAAATGTAAGTAGTAGATACATGTATCGAATTCCTATTTATTTTGTAAGAAATTAATTACTCTTTAGCATATACTCCTTATATTGTAGTAATATTTGTATGTTCCTTGTCTTACTCCATCGAGATGAAATGCTAGTTTCACCGTTAATTTTTCCTGATGTGTATTTTTCAGTCTTCACATTATTAAGTAATAGATCGATTTATTTGTTGTCTTATTTATATATCCAACCTTTTTATAAAAAAAATTATATTTATTTTGACATATTACAAAATGTATATGTAATTAGGTACGGACCATGCGTGAAACATGCATGAATCTTGCACGAAATGTACACACGTATGATTTGTATTTTACATGTAAATATTACCTGTTGTGCAATACACATTGTGTTATTAGTATTTATAAAGTTATTGTCATTATAATTTGTTTTATAATTATAAGAAAATACAAAATTAAACTTAAAATTACTAGTACTTGTACTTCTCAAATTGTTTAAATAGTTGTATTACTTATTTAGTTATTTTTCATTCATATTTTATGCTAAAAGGTCCTAACTTTTTTCTTATTCTTCCCGGATTTAAAATTTGTGAGGACCGGGCTGCTCCGTAGAAACTTACTTATATAAAAAGCAAGAAAATGGGTGAGAGCATTAAATAAGGAAATTACTGTGTCATTTTCTTTTCACCCGTTTTACTTTTTTAACCTTTCTTGTGGGTAAAAAATGGGGTTTCATTTTGGTCCGTGAGTTATATCTTAATTGCAAGTCAATGAAGTCATCCTCGTCTTCTTTATTTTAGGAGTAATTTTTATCAGCCAAAAAATAAAGTCGATATGACCGAATTACCCTCGTTCTGCAACATGACAACGTACCATGCTCATTTATACTTATACTACGGGTCTAACCGTCTAAAGTTACATTTTTTCTTTTTCGTTGTCTCAAACTAAAATTTCTATTTACTTATTTAACAAAATTTAATATACTTCTCTATTTTTTTATTCATATCGCTTTATCTTTTCTGTTTTATACTCATCTCTATTTTTTTTTACCTCAACTACTTAATACACATTTAATATTATATACTTTAATCTTTATACTAAAAGTTATGTAAAACTTTAAAGGAAAAAACAATATATATTCAATTTGACGTTCCACTTTGTAACTACTCCTATATACTAAGTAATTAGCAATTTCATCCTACATAATTTCAAATTTTTTAATATAGGAGTAAATTATTAATATAGGTGTGGATAATGAATCCATATAAGAAAGATAAATTCTCACGTGAAATAGCAGCAGAATGCAACATAAAATATGCGACAGATATAACTTAAATAGTATTTAGATACTAGAATACAATGTACTAGTAGCTAGTATGCATTTTGTAAAAGAAAACAAGAGCGAGCTGCAGGCCAGGATGAGGACTTTAGAAGTAAGATGCAGAGTGGGGGGGCCCAAATAAATTGTAGCTGGCAAAAGAGGCGACATGTTTGCTCTAAAAAATTACAAACACCATTGCATGTAAATAAATCTGTATATTCATTTATCCATTATAGGCAATGAGATATTAAAAATAAAGCAATTTACATTTTAAGGGTATTGCATCAGCATAAACATTAAAGTGGCCTCTTTTGTTTATTGTATTTGTATACTGAATTGGAAAAAAGGTAAAGGACGAAACAACATTTAATAGTATCTGCAATCCCCCAACCTCTCCTTTTAATTTATTTGGAAATAAAAGAAATTAAAATTAAAAAGGAAATGGGAGGGGTTTAGGGTAGGGGCAGATTATAAGGTTAATTTGTTTTTATGGTAAATATGTAATGTTACTTACTCTATTTGTGTTGAAGAGAGGCAGTCAATTTATCTACTCTGAGAGGGGAATCTATGGTGATTGTGACCACACAATTAGATTGTGACATATCATTACTGTAAAACTTCGGGTGGGGGGAGCCGCGAGTGGGGTTTTTTTTTTTTAAGTATAATTAGTTATCTTTGTCTTAACTCTTAAGCATATTGCATTTAACTTATTTGTTCCTCACCAAAAGTGTGCAATGAAAACGTATTTTTATATCACTACTTAATTACTAAAATTTTAACTAAATTTTATTTATAAAAATTATTTTATCATAATAAATGAACCAACAATATATATTACACATTATTTTTATTTTATTTTATTTATCAATTTTTTAAAAAAATAAGTATGCCCAAAAGAACATAAATTTGGTGGACGGTAGAGTACTAGTAAATAGAGGTAACTTTGTTTTTTAGACTTTGAAATTAATGTTTTCCAAACTTTGTTTTTTTAGTCCATTTACTAAGTAAACGGAGGTAAAAATATGATATGTAAGGTAGTATTGATGATTTTGATAGAGACGATGAAGGTCTTTTCTTTATGTTCTTGAGTCCACACGAATATTATGTCTTTTTGAAATAACACTGATTTTAAGAAAAAATAGATAAAATAAGTGTATTGTTGAATTGTTCGAAAGTAAAAATAAAATAATTATTTCTATAAAATAAAATGACCATACTTTTGTTGGACAAAAGAAAAGTGAGCATATTTTTAGTGGACGATGGAAGTAACATATTACTCCCTCGAGAAAATTTCAAAATACGTCCCGTAACTTTGGTTGATTCAATTTTAAATCCTTTAAGATTTTACTTTTTAAAAATATATTCTAAAATGTCCAATTTACATCCTTTTTGTTCAATTTACGCCCGTAACTTATATTAATTTTATTTTAAATCCTTTAAATTTTAATTATTTCAAAATATGTCTTGTAACTTAGGATGCAAATTGGACACTTTAGGGTGTATTTTGAAAAATTGAAAACTTAAAGGATTTAAAATGAAATTGATCTAAGTTACAGTACGTAAATTGAACACATTAGAACGTAAATTGAAAAAGTGAAAACTTAAAAGATTTAAAATGAAATCAGTCTAAGTTACAGGACGTATTTTGAAATTTTCCCTACTCCCTCCGTCCAAAATAAGTATGTCCAAACCATCATTTTATTTCATAATACCTTCAAATCTAATCTATTTTTTCATAAACTATAGTACTCCCTCCGTCCAGTAATTACTTTCACACACTTAAATTGAAAAAAAAAAATTATAAACTTCACCTTCATAGTATTCTTAAATTTACACAAATGTAATTTCTTTTTTTCACACTTATACAAAAATCAACTCATTTATTTCTTTTATACATAAATGTTTACAAAATTACCCTTCAAAATATCTACTAAATTCCCTTTTCTTATTTTGTGTGTCACTTTACATGCAAAAGAAATCATGTAACGGAGAAAATATTATTTATTAAAATCCCTGCCAAACCAAATATACATACTGTGGAGTATTTATTTTGGAAGGATGAAGTATATATGATTCAGGTTTTGTTTAGAATAAAAAAGAAAAAGCAATTAATAGAGTAAAATGTGTGTATGATACAGAAAGGTGGTAAGGGTAACAGAGTACTATTTGGCGTTGAGGGGGTGGTGGTTCAGAATTAAAACAGCTATTGTCAATGTCATACTCTCACCTCCTATAATATATCCCTCACTATTCACTCTCACAACATAAATGCACCCTTTTGCTAATCAACTCTTTTTTTTTAATGAATTTTATTTTATTTTATTTTATTTTGCACCCCTTTAACTTTTACCATCTAACAATCTGCCCTCTATGCTCTTTTTTTTTTTTAAAGGTATTGAATTTAAAACATTGCTACTTTAATTTTATTTATTTATAATATGGTACAATTCTTACCACCACAATGGACTTAGATGTGATGTGCTATGATATTTTGTTTAATAGTAATACCTCAATTTTGTTTTAATTAATCAACATTTTTAGAACAACCTCACATATTTATAAGCAACATGAAAATTTTACTTTGAGAAAAATGTGGGCAAAATATTAGAGTAGCATTTATGTTGCTAAATATGTAGATGCAACCTCTGTAAAACTATTAAAACTCATCAATTATTTAAGGAAAAAAAGGTGGGATTTAAAAAAATAAAATTGATCTGTCTTAATATCTAAGACTAAGACCATTCAACAAAGGAGTACATGTTCACAGTATCTAACCATTTACTGAGGTGTTTGATTTGAGGTTTAAAGTGATTTTTGAAATTTATAGAATTTTGAAATTTTAATTAATAGTAAGGCATGTGTTAATTTTGAGTTTTTGAATAGATTGATATTAAATTAATATGTAAGAGTGAATGATGTATTAAAATATTTGTGATGATTTATTGAATGCATCATGATTCAAAATTTATAGGTTATTAATTTGTAGGATACAAATATTTTTAAAAAATTCAATATAGAACTGATTTTTAATATAATAAATTTAAACAAACATCAGATTAATTAATTTTGCATTTTTGAATTCATCATCACATATAGTACTCCTATATGATCTTATTAATAAAAATCACAATAGGTTTAATATTAAATAAATGTCTTTAACCACTAGTACTGTGAGAATAATACGGATGTTCTGATTTAAATTAGCCACACTTTACATACTAATTAATTACAGGCACTAATTTAAAAGGTACTACTCCATATTTTGTACTATGAAGATAATAAATATATGTACGTAGGAGTCAAATTTGAGGATAAAAAATGTAAAAAAGTGTTAGTTGGAGGGGCAAATTGTAAATCACCACCCAATCTAAGGTAGTAGGGCAGTAGGTGTCGATTTCCTTAGATATGGTTTTGGATTTGGGTGTTTCTAATCTTCTGCATACTTCATTTATTCTTCTCTATGTGCACGTACAAGTAATCTACACAAACTCACGAAATTCATGTTATATATCAGACTACATTTTTTTAGCTACAATTTTTTTTTTTCAAATTACTTCAACTTAATTTGTACTCCATCGAAAAATACCTATTTTATCATATTGGAGTTACTGTCCGTCCACGAAATGTAGTCTCATTTATTCTATATATTTTTTCCACAAAATGTAGTCTCATACAATTTATGGAAACCATCACCCTTCAACCATAACTTAATTACTCAATTTGTCATCAACTTTGGGGTGTTTGCAAACTCTATAAACAGCTTAAAAACACTTCTTAAAAGTAAAAGTTGTGAAAGAGCAGCTTTAAAAAAAGTGATTCTAGAAGCAGTTTGTAATTTTGTATAGTTTAAAAACACCCCCTTTATTCACAAACAATCACTTTATTTACAATAGACCTCACAATATCCTTACTTTATCTACTTTATCCTTTTTTAAAAATTTGTGCCCTACCCAAATGAGACTACATTTGGTGGATGGAAAGAGTATTAATTTTTACTCCCTCTGTCTCGAAATTATTTGCATGGTTTGACCGGCACAATTTTTAAGAAAATGAGATTTATTGGTTGATGATGTAAGATAAAAGAGCTTGTTTTAAGTGAATTTAATGATGTTTAAAGTGAATTTGGTGAGATGTAAAATAAAATGTATATAAAAAAAAGGAGTGACAATTTTGAAAATAAAATGATGTTGAGAGAGTAATAATTTTGTTGGGTATTATTAAAAATGTGCAAATAATTTTGTGACCCAATAAATGGTAAAATGAAAAGTTTATAGACGATTTTTTTTTTTTACAATGCTTCTCCTCTCTAATTTTTTTTTTCTGCCTTTTTTTACTTTTTCTTATGTTTATCTCTCTCTACTTCATTCCACAACACATATGATACTATATTTGTTAATCAATGTGCAAGAAATGATCGAATGGACAACTTTCGGAGGGACGAAGGTTGTATTATGCATTATGTATTACTCGCTTTGTCTATCAATTTTATTTTCACTTGCCTTATCAGTTTATTTATTAAATTTATTTTCATACATTTTATCTTTTATGAAAATCGTCACTTAATTACTTAAATTCTTACTCTATTAGTCCGTCTCCTTACATGCGTTTTATATTTTGTTTTTTCTTTTTTTTAATCACATCACCATCCACTTGCGGTGATCTTATTTAAAGTCAGAGTTTTGCACTATGTATTGATTGATTCATTAAAAATTGTTTGCACGAGATTTTGAACCTGAGACTCAGAGAGAAGACACTCCTAAGTGTCAAATCTACATCATTAGAGCAACATTGCCTTGTACTATGTTTAATCGTATTTTTTAATATTTCTGATAAAAAGTAATGAAAAACTAATTTATATATATATAAAAACAGCATAGTTGACTCCTGGTCAATTCCCGTCAAAATTATTGTGGCCCCAAGTTTTCTCTCTCTCTCTCTCTTTTTTTTTTTTAAGTAAAGGTTTTTTTTTTAAGTAAAGGTCAGCTATTTTAGTTTTTGGCTTATATTACTCCTTAAATCTTTTTTTTATTATATTGTTCAATTACAAATTAATTATTAAAAAATATTTGTAATTAAGTATACCCCTATAAATTTTAATTATTAAAAAATATTTTTAATTAATTTATGTATATTTATACATATACTTTTGTTTCCCAATGTTATATATAGATTTTAATTATAAGTTAAAATTTGTATGAGATAGTTTCATGAATCCATTTCGTAAAATTGAATTTTAATTAATTACTTTATTTCGTCAGAAGCTTCCGGTCTTTTCATTTAGATGTCTTACAAAAAAAAATTCTCATTTTTTTTTTGTGTATACATTGTGACTCCACCTCTTTTACTCTTAAATTATTCTACACTCAATTTTATTCCCTCTCTTCAATCATATCAATTTTACTACACCTCATTTTATATTAATTTTTTTCAAATTCTGTGATAATTAGAAGGATGGAGTAATATTCCATCAATAATTATAAGTGAAAATAGATTTTAAAAAATGTAATTGAAACTTCATTCGAAATCAATGATATGATTTCACATAGTATTATTATTCTTTCTGTAAAATTCAATCAATGAAAATTTTAAATCGCACGAATGTATTCTATAAATAATTGTTTAAAATTTATTAATATTCAATTCGTCGTGCAACGCACAAGGAGAATTACTAGTTTCACTAATAACTCTAGTAGAGTCACAAAAGTGTATTTTTATTATCCAATACCATGGGTAAATATTGGAGGGAGGGTGAGGTTTTGGGTACGGATTCCAGTTTAATGGGCTGCAGCAGCAGCTACTCATAAAACCTCTCTGCTCTGCTCTACCCTGCCCTTTTTCTTAATTTGTGTATATATCCTTGTGGGATTAAAGTTTTTTTAGTTCTTTAAGTTGGACTAATTTTGAATTTGGTTCTGATGGAATGCATATTTTGATTTTTGTCCCATAAGTTGGCCAAAATTTTGAATTCAGTCCAATTACCTACCGTTGCATGTAAATGAATCGGTCAAATCCTTAGCTCGTGCATTTTTCTGCAAATGAGGAAATTCACGGTTATTCACGATTGATTTGAATTGCACACGAGCTAAGGATTTTACTTGTTTATTTACCTGCAATGACGGGTAATTGGACTGAATTCAAAATTTATACAACTTATGGAATCAAAATCAAAATGTGTATTCCATCGGGACCAAATTCAAAATTAGTCCAACTTAAAGGACTAAAAAAATTTTAATCCCTATCCTTGTCTTTTTATGTGGATATTCCAACACCCCACTTGGGCTTCAAGAAATTTATATCTGCAATTAATGGACAAATTTCTTACTAATCATTTTATTGCAATTAACGTCTATGTATCACTAATGATTAGTTTGGTATTTTAAACACCTGTCAGAGCCATTAAACACCATTATATTGGAGAAAGTTGGATATCATGCAAACAAATACAGTTCAATTTGAAAAATATATAGTAGTAATAGTATTTTGTTTCGTATTGTACCTTTAAAAAAAAGAAAGGAATATTATAAATTATTAAGAATAAAAACAAAGAATATTATATACTTAGTAAGAGTGTATATATATAGAACGCATGAAATCAGTCCCACAAAGACAAAGGTGTCTATTCATGCTTAGATTACTCTTTATGAACAAACATATTTGCATTTTCACAACGAATATTGTTTGTTAAAGGTATGTTTATTTATATTTTTTTTCACAATTGATGAAATGGTATAAATGCATGCTATGGAATAATAATACTTTACCCTCACAATTTTTACTATATCAATTTCTCATTTTATTAGCACACGTTGCACATAGTCACGATTCATTTGATCTTACATCCTTCCATCAAAGGGCACCATAGCCCTTCAATAATATCTATAAATAGAGTGAAACACTAGTCTCGACTTTTATTTGTGTCAGTCAACATCGTCGTTTTCGTCTACATATTCCAACACTGTTAATTTAATTAACACTTATACTATGCATATTAATATATAAAATAAAATGAAATATACACAAAATAAATTATAACACAATATTCAGATTACTGTCCACTAATTATATCAAAATAATAGGAGTAACAAAATATCTAAAATAGAAAATAAAAAATCAAACATCACCTAGTCATATTTGTATAAAAGAAAACATTTCAATCACATTTCATTGTCGACTAGTTCATTGTGGAAAATTATAGTGAAAGTGAGATGAAAAAGGTACTTGGATCAGCTGCTTTTGGACTGGGGTATATACTCATAATTTGGTTTTATAGATAATGGAAATATATATATTATTATTATTTCTTTTTGAGAGTTTAGGATTTCTGAACTTATAGTCATCATTACCATATAATAAAAAAGAGACAATTTCCTTGGTAATACTACTATATGCCATGCATTTTTTCCTCCAGAAAAAAAAATTCTTTATTTTCATTCAACATCCAAACCAAATCATTTGCATTGGAATATTTGTCTCCTCGATCAATGTATCTATTCTACCCATGCATAAAAACCGCACGAATTTGTAAAAAGACCACGTCATTATTAATTTCTGTTCTTCCCAACTAATTTATACTGTTTCAGATACAAAAATAATTGTCTCTAGAATTTTAAGTAACAAGTGCAAAGTAAAAATATTTCGAGACAATCATTTGTGATGCATTACAAGCAATTATTTTATTTATAAACGGAGTAGGGAATATCATTTTTAAACAGGAAAGTTTTCTTTATTACAATTAAAATTAAGAAAAAATATTTGTTTACATCTGTCGTTTAACTTAGTTACAAAATTATAGACACGGATGGGAATTGTTAAAAGTTATTCGTATCAAGTATTTATTACAGTAATAAAATGTCATTGATTTACAAATCAACTACTCTGTACTAAGTTTTTTCTAAAATTCAGACCAACATATATATGAAAACATTGGGAGTAATTATAGAAATGGGAACTACTGTATACAATTGTTACATCTTCTTTCTAATCCGATATTATGAAGGGATTATTGTGTAATCAATTTAAGAGTTTGATAAGATTAGAATTATTTTAAGTAAAATTTAAAAAAGGATCATCACTCACTAAAAGCATAGTGATTTTAGAGGGCCCTTTTATCATCATTTCGGGAATATATGGAGCCACAGAGCCCCACTCCCACTTTTTGTCCAAAAATCAGGTGTTGACTATATTATTTAGTGCTTTTCCACTTAATTCAAAATATATTCTCTCCGTCCCCAATTATTTGTACGTTTTAATCGACACAATTTTTTTTAAAAAAAAATTCATTGGTGATTGGTTATATAAGATAAATGAGGGGTATTTTAGGTGGTTTAATATGGTGTAAAGTAAAATTTATGTAAAAAATAAGTGACAAATTTAAAAATAAAATGATGTTGAAAGTAGGGGTGGCAATTTTCGACACGACACGATAGCACGATACGAATCCAACACGAAAATTGCGGGTTAGTGTTTGGCCTTATTGGGTTCGTGTCGTTATCGGGTCGACCTGATAACGACACGAAAATTTCGTGTCGGGTTCGTGTCAACCCGTTAAGCACGATAAAATTAACAGGTAACCCATTAACCTGTTAACAACCCGTTAACTTGTTATTTACCTGATATGACACGACACGATAATGACACGTATCTGATAATAACACGATATTTTTTTATATTTATATAAATATATTATTTTTATATATTTAATACAATTTTAAATTGATTTATTTTCTTATCGTGTTGTTATCGTGTCGTGTCACGTCGACACGAAAATTATCGTGTTGTTATCGTGTCGTGTCACGTCGACACGAAAATTATCGTGTCGTGTCGACACGAAAATTATCGTGTTCGTGTCGACACAGATTCTTATTGTGTCGTGTCCATGTTTGGGCTTATCGTATCGTGTCACTATCGTGTCGACACGAAACACGACACGATAACACAATTTGACAGCCCTAGTTGAAAGTATATTAATTTTGTGGAGTATTTTATGTGGAAGTGATTTTGGGACGTAGTCTCTAATAAGTCTATTTTAATTTTTATTCCGTCCAAAAAATTCCATAAATTAAAAGAGATAATCCTATTACATAGTTCTCACTTTTATTTTTAAACAAATAAGATGAACCTCATGGTGAACTAATTAATTAAATCATAAAGATCAAAAATAGAAAAAACAACAAACAAACACCAGCCAAACCTATAATGTAGAATAATTGTTATGATCAAGGCTCGACTGAAAATTCAACTTGTGGATATTCAATGTGAGTTTGTAGCGTATGTGGATGCTTTTCCAGTCAAAGACAAATAGGTTTAAATTATTAAAAAAAAAAAAAAAAAAAAAAAAAAAACCTAGATTGAGCTCTACATCTAATTATTTCTTTTAATTTGACCATTAGACATGGTTGGACTAGTTAAACTCATTTATAAGTTGATTCGAGCTCGTTTTTTCGCTCGTTAATATAATTATGTCGAGCTCGGTTCGACAACAACTTGAGTAAGTTCGAACTTTAAATACTCGATCAACTCGATTCGGCTTGAATACCTGCTTTACTTTTCACATACTCTCACTGTTCATAAAAAATGTACTCACTTTTTTTATAAACATTAAAAAAAAAAATTGTATTTAAATTATAAAGTATATATGCGGAGTAACGAGTAAATGGTATTGTTGGTAGATCATCAACTTTATTAATAAAGTAGAAAAAATACTTAAAAGTTAGTTAGTACAGTACTTAAATAAAATGAACATACATTATTCTAATGGACAAAAAAAAAAAAAAAGTAGAACTGAACACATTTTTAAAGAATAAAGATTTTTTTTAAAATTTATGTTTTACTCCTTTCGTCCCGTGATTAATTGCACACTTTTTTTTTATTGAGACGTACCAAAATTACTTGCACACTCTTAATATGGAAATACTCCACAAAATTATTAACCTCACAACATCATTTTATTTTCAAATTTATCACTCTTTTTTTCTATACATTTCACTTTATACATCATCAAATTACCTAAAATGTCCCTCCTTTATCTTACATCATCCACCACTAAATTCACTTTTATGCAAATTATTCCGGAACAGAGGGAGTATATATATATATATATATATATATATATTTTTTTTTTTTTTTAGTACAGACGGTTATGTAACCGAGTAAATAACATTCAGAGTGTCCAAAATTTAAGCAAATTTAAACTAAAAACATTGAATGGGGAAAAAAAAGTAAAGATAAGAGTTTTGTAGCATTGTTGAAAAGAAAAAAAGCTGTGTTGCATGAAGTGACCAAATGGGCAGATGTACAGTACAGCTCTTTCCCTATCAAAATCCATCTATTCTTCTGTCACTCTAAACTCTATACATAATACCCTCTCTCTTTTCCCATTGGCCCTTTAAATCCCCCCACTACTACTAGATTCATGCCACTTTACTTTAGATTTACACTCACAGACATTTATATATATAAATATAATCAATCTTACACACTGAAACATTCATATTTTCATTTTGAATTCGCAGGATATATTTGGTTATACCAATGTACGTTATTTCATGATTTTTTATAAAAATATTACTCCTTACCATGATTTTGTGCATAGTTTGACCGCCACGGAGATTAAAAAAAAAAAAAGAATATAGTGATGTGTATGATAGAATAAATGAAGGGTATTATTGGTAATTCATTGACTAAAGTGAATAAGATTTGACTAAAGTTATAAATTGGGTTAATTTGTAGGCATAAATAGAGTAGCATTTTTTAAATTATATGGATGTTGTAAGGATAAAAATTATGTGAGTTATTTCTTTTTTTGTAGTGTGCAAATAATGTTGGGACACCCGTTAAGGAAAGTGTACAAATAATCATGAGATGGATGGTTTATGCGATGAAACGATGCAATTCTTTAGTTTGGCAATTTCGATGCATGCTTTAGTTAGTACTAGAACAAAGCATACATACAGATTAAAAAGTGAAATGCTTTTCTTCAATTTGAATATTCTTGTTGTCGCGCCTCATGGAAAATTAAAAGTGTTTTTTTTTTTTTAATAAAAAACGTTATATTTTCACATAAACACAGCAAACACGAGCCACAGTGATTTTACATGTTACTACAGTATTAATTAATTATGATAAATTGGTTAAAAATGCGAAATAAACATATATTCCCTCACGTCTTAAACACGGTAGTACGGTACCACATTACTTTACATCGTCATAAAATTGAAATTTTAAAGTAAAAAACTAAGGAATGTTTTGTAAGATACTTAAAAGACGAATATATATTTTTAATTTAAATTAAATTAAATTTTAATTATAAAATAACATATATCTAGATTTATTAAATATGTCGAATTAGAATGGGTCAGCCCCATCAGGTTGTATGTGTTATTTCAGGTCAGATTGGGTTCGTTAGTCTACCATTTCCGGTTGGTTTGATCGGGCCCTATGTCTAAAGTTAATTTTTTTTTTCACAAATTTTAAAGAATTATAATTGATTACTTCGTATGTTTTAAATATGTGTGTAAATAAAATAAGTATTGAAAAAATAAGAATTTTTATTTATAAAGATATAGTACATAATTATATTGAACAGATCAATATAAAAATTTGAACAGAGAGACTATAGAGTTTAAAGGGTGGGAGTACTAGATTCTACATGTATCTAATAAACAGTAGTAATACAGACTATAATAATTAACATATTACAAAAAATTACACTCCAATGTACTCCGATAAAATAATAAAATGAAAAAAAAAATCCAAATTTGACTTTTTGATATATAGTACTCCGTATTTGAACAATTGAAACTAGTACTCCTACTAGTAATAAACAGTGACGGGAAGATGGGATGCTAACTGCAAATTGATAAGAAAATCAATGCCGACACCTCACCTTAAAAGGGGCAGCAGCTTAGTAAATTAGATCGTGCTAAACAAACTTAATTTTAGTAATAAATTTAAGTTATATGTTTAATATTGTCTTATTTATAGAGTTCTCTAGTAGAGCTCTGATCAAATTTTAAGTATTGCAAAAATATTTTGTCTCATATTGTTAATTAGGTATGTATTTAGGTGAAAATTTATGTGCAATATATATACAAAAATATCTGGTCTTATATTGTAGCTAGCATTGAAATATCCAATTCTTTATACCATAATTGGTGATTTTAAGCTTTGTGTTTGTGTTGTTATTATTAGAATGTGGGTTTAAGGCAGGGTTTAAGACTGAGTTTTATTAGCACAAGGAATAAAAAGAAAAGAAAAGCAAAAGTCACGTTCTTGCTTGTTTATTTATTTACTAGACTATATAAATGTGTACACAGATCCCTATGGAATGCTACCAATTTCCCAGCATATGTTTGCTTTCCTCAATTTCATTCTTTTTGTTGAGTGTGTTGTATTTTTGCATTTTCTTTAATTCTTTTCTCTTGCTTCTATAAGTATTTCTTTCTCGCTGCAACACTACTACCAACAAGATTCAAGTTTATTTCTTTGAGTGAGAGAAAAAAAGAATAGAGAGAGAGAGAAACATGACATGATTACTCTATTTCATCCCCAATCATTGACTTGCATTGAGAAGCAGTAAAGAAAATAGTGTGTGTGTGTAAACAGAACAAAGAAGAAAAATGAAGTCTTCGAACGATGATAATGGCTGGTTGGGATTTTCTCTCTCATCCCACATGAAAATGGAACCCCCTCCCTCTTCAAACTTCTACCTTTCCTCTCCCCACATCTATGGCGTCCCTGAGACTACTGATTTCCACTCCCCTTTGTCCGTTATGCCCCTCAAATCCGACGGCTCTCTTTGCATCATGGAAGCCCTTTCAAGATCCCAATCTGCAGAAGGTATTTATTATCATACTTTTTACTAGTGGAGTATAATGTTTTTTAAATAAATTTAATTTCTTGTGTGTGTTTTGAAGGTGGGATTTCAAGCTCTTCACCAAAGCTTGAAGATTTCCTAGGAGCTGCAACACATCACTACCCTGCAATGCACCCCAGGGAGGCCATGGTCCTATCCCTGGACACAGCATTCTACAATCAAGAACCATCATTCAGACAATGCTACTCTGCCTACAACAGCATCTACCAACAACACCCCACTACTAAAAATCCAATCTTTGACCACCAAATCTCATGGATGGATCACAACAATGCACTTGAACCATCACAGCAACTCAATAACATGGGGGGTTCTGGTGATTTGCAGTCTTTGAGCTTGTCCATGAGCCCGGGCTCTCAATCAAGCTGTGTCACAGCTTCTAGAAACATCTCACCTACCAACAACACTGACTCTGTGGCTATGGAGACCAAGAAGAGAGGCCCTGAGAAAATGGCCCAAAAGCAAACTGTTCATAGGAAGTCTATTGACACTTTCGGACAGAGGACTTCTCAGTATAGAGGTGTTACAAGGTTAGTCATCATTACTTGTGCATAATTCTTCAATAATATTTCAAGATTTGGTGTGTATTATTTGTCAGCACCCATGATTTTCTTGTTTTGTCCATTTCTGTTTTTTTCAATTTGAATAATTTTACTTTCTCTGTTCCCCACAGACACCGTTGGACAGGTAGGTATGAAGCTCACTTGTGGGATAACAGTTGCAAGAAAGAGGGGCAAACTAGGAAAGGAAGACAAGGTTTTTATTTTTCCCTTTCTTTTTTTTTTTTTATTTAAAAAACTTTACTCCATTACCTAACTCTTGCTATGAATTTTGCTTCCATGTTGTGAATGTGCTGCCCCTTTCAACTCATAGTTTACCTTGGTAAGAATTTGTTCCTAATTACAAGTATTTGATTTCGTGTAATAAGTAAGTATGTGAGGTTAATAATAGTTTTAAATTTTTAAAAAATTCAGGAGGTTATGATATGGAAGAGAAAGCTGCAAGAGCATATGATCTTGCTGCTCTTAAATATTGGGGCCCTTCTACTCATATCAACTTTGCGGTATTAGACTGAATCGATTCATTTACAACCTTTAAATTCTTTCTAATAAGTGGTAACAATTTAACATATATATTTGCAGCTGGAAAACTACCACCAAGAACTGGAGGACATGAAGAACATGAGCCGACAAGAATACGTCGCGCATCTAAGAAGGTGACAACGCATTTTCATTATAATTATTAAAAAAATTGTTCTTTTGTGACAATTCTTACATTAGCACATTCGAATTTCAGGAAAAGTAGCGGTTTTTCCAGAGGCGCTTCGATATACAGAGGTGTCACCAGGTTGATTTTCTCTTAATTTATTGTACACAACATTTTTAACACTATGTACCATCACGTACAGATGTAAATTGTATTAAATCGTGTTTTGTTTTGTGTCGACAGGCATCATCAGCACGGGAGATGGCAGGCGAGGATCGGTCGCGTTGCGGGCAACAAGGACCTCTACCTTGGAACCTTCAGTAAGTTAATTGAATGGAGTACATTTTTGTGTACATTAGTTATACGGTATTTTTCAATAAAAACAAGTTACTAGTATTTAAAATTACCTATGTAATATATGAGCATTGTATGAAAATGGGATCTAGATCTAGTATATGGTATGTAGCATATGTAAGCTAGAATTAGGATTCTGGCATTATTTAGTCGGCTTTTTTTTGAATCAGTATATAGTGATGCTTTTTAAAGGCTGATGATGATGATACAGCAACTTTGACTGTACGTAGCTGATTCTAGTAGTGGGGAATTCCCTTTTTTTAAGGCTGTTTTCATGAGACAAAATGATAAAGAGAATCCAAAAGGGGTCTTTATTACGTGACATTCTTTTATTTATTTGAAAAATTTAAATAATTTTGGGCAACTAATTTCAGGTACACAGGAAGAGGCAGCAGAAGCTTATGACATAGCTGCAATCAAATTCAGGGGTGTGAATGCCGTCACGAATTTCGATATATCTCGTTACGACGTCGAGAAGATCATGGCGAGCAACACTCTGCCGACGGGTGAGGTTGCCCGACGAACCAAGGACGTGAAGGCGAACACGGAGGCGACAGTCGAGAGGGTCGAAAATGGAAATGATTGGAAAATGGTTCAAGAGAATGTTTACATGGGATCAGCTCTTGATCATGCTAATAATAATAAGACAATGAATGATCATGGAAATTACCAGAGTGCCCCTCCTCCTTTCGCCGTAGCGCTCCATGATCTGATTGGGCTCGAGTCGAGCCATCAGACGGTGGTGGACGAGTCGACTACCACGATGGCTCCGCACTTTTCAAACGCTTCGTCTTTGGTGACGAGCCTGAGCAGCTCGAGGGAAGGTAGCCCCGATAAGTATGGAGCTCCGATTAATATCTTTGCTAAACCTAAGTTTGTCGAGCCCCCGAGTAGTGTGAGTTCGTGGATCTCGAGGCCCGTTCAACTCAGTGCGACTCACTTGCCGGTTTTCGCAGCTTGGAAGGATGCGTGAAGGTTGCATGGAGTAGAAAATTGGGGGAAAAAGGGTACTGTTGGTTAGGTTTTATGTAATGGTGGGAGGCAATGGAGGGACAAGGGTGGGATCCAGTTATCAGTTTGTAACAAAGTAGTGTTTGGCAACTTTTTTCCAAACTAAAAAAAATGAACCTTTTTCATATTGGGATCAAGATTTGGAGGGAATGTTTATTAGGAAATGATGACTCTTGTCATCATTAATTTTGCTTTGTATAATTGGATCTGCTTTATCTTTACATTCCTTTCAAGTACAATTGAAAAAAGAAAAAAGATTTTAAAGCTAATGCATGTTTCCCAATAATGCAAAAGGGGTGTTTTTGTTTTGATTTCTTTGACCAAATAATCAAATGCTATTTTCTCACTTCAAAATGCATTACATAATCATAACCATTCTGCTTTATCTCCTCTGAGCTTTCCCCAAAGTTAACAGACATTCCCTCCCATAATTCAAAAAAGGAGATTCTTTTTTTAGTGTTATTAGTTGCATGCTTTTCTATTCATTACTCCTATTTTAAACTGCACTAACCCTTTAATATTTTCCACTTCCAAAAGCAAATTTATGTCCTGATATGGCACTTACACAATGCAATCATTCTTATTACCTTATTTTGCATTAAAACACACGCACACATACGTGTGGGTGTGTGCATTTTGTGATTTCAAGATTGTTAAATACTCCGTACTTATATTATGTGTGTGTTTTCAAGTTGTATGCATGCACTTTGTGGTAAATATATTTCTCAAACAACTGTGTTATTTCAGCAGAGGATTCAAATGCTACAAATATTTATTTAACATTATGATTTCCGTCTTTTAAAAATCTGATTATTCTAGTATGTGCTTATAATAACATATATATTAACCTTATATGTGCTTATAACATTACGAGACTTTCCAAAAATGTTAATTGTAGTTTTCATCAATCCTCTAATTTAAACGCATTCATCTATTTCACTTTTTTTTTTTTTCACTTGATGTTTCAATATATGAAATCTTTAATACTCATCATTTTAATTTTGTTATTGTGAGGCGTTGATAATTTTTTTAGCCGGACACATGTTAATAAATCAGATAATAAAATACAAAAGTGGAACATGGTCAACTTAATATCATACCAATATTCTCTATACATAATAGTTAAAGATGTCTTAGAATGAGTTTAAGAATATTATGAAGCTGAGGGCTGTTAATTTTGAAGTAGCGTTGAAATGTACGTTTGTATGAAAACGAATTAAACGTGCAATTTTTTACGGTTCACACAATTTTTATCCGATAAAACTAACGGAAATTTCCTACAATACTAAGTGTATAAAAAAAATCGAAAGTGATTTGCCCTCATTTTTTAATGATCAAAAGTATTTTTTTTTTTTTTTTTGGAGATAATGTAGTGTAGAATTTTGTTGAGATGTCACGTCACGTCAATAATAGAAAGAGTCATTGATATTGTATTAGTTTTACATTGTGAAAAAAATGTGTGGATGACTAGGAAAATGAAAAATAAGCTTGTGTAGTAGGACTAGGCCATGAAAATAAAGTTTAATGGCAGAGTAAGAACATATTGAATTTAAAAGAAAAATGAAATCTCAAAATTCCAAAGTCCGATTAGGAGAATATTCTCATTCTAAACAGAGGCTAAAACCCTAAAATCTCAATCCAAACCTTTCACGATGAATTGAATTATACACCCTTGTTGTGTGTGCATGTGAGAGATTAGATTTAAAGTTATGAAGAGGGGTACGTAGTAAATTCTAGCATTATGAGAGGGTAGTAAATTCTAGCATTATGAGAGGCCATTAGGGATGAAAATAGGACTTTGTTATACCGAAAAGTTGTTTACAAAAAGTTAGGCCTTAATTAACCTAACCTTTTAATTTTATAATTTTTTTTTAAGACTCGACCTTTTTTTATACTTCCTCCATCCACCAAATGTAGTCCCATGGAAGGTGCAAATTGAATAATTAAATGATGGTTGAGGGACGATGGTTTCTATAAAGTGTATGAATCTACATTTGGTGGACAAAAAATATGAGGCAAATGGGACTACATTTCATGGACGGAGGGAGTAATACAAACATGATTAGACGCGTCGAAAGGTCTTAGTCTTGAAAGAATTCCGCCTCATCTAAAAGTTCGAACTTGTAGAGAGGTGGAGAATTAATTCACCTCTTACCCTTTTTAGGGAGGAGGCCTATCGAGTGAACAATTTAAATTAGTGGAGTGTTTTCAACAGGAATCAAACCCAGATCGTTTTGCCTGGTTTGCTCTGATACCATGAAAAAATTTCGTCTCATCTAAAAGTCCAAACTTATAGAAAGGTGGAGAATTAATTTTTGTATATTAATTCCTAACAAGTCTGTTTACAAAAATTAGACTTAAACCTGACATTTTTAGTAACAAGTCAGATTTGTAATTTTTTTTTTAAAAGTCTATTTAAACTTAAACTCCTAGTATTATTTACTATGATTTGAGCTTAAAAGACTTTGGTAGAAATTGTATAGTTTAATATATTTATTTATTTATTTATTAAGACTTTAGTAAGTTTAGGTATATCACATCAAACCAGAAATTCTGATGGATTAGCCATTTGATCCTTAAAAGCAGGGAAAATTTGTAGACAAATATAGAGTGGTAGTGTGGAATGTGGAATTATTAGTGATCAACAGGAAAAGGTGAATAATTTAGGTGTTATAGTGCAAGTGCGAGACCCATTTTCATGTGATTGACGTAGCAAGAGATGAGATTAATGGGCATGCTTCAAAATTTTTGGACCCATCAAAACGAGGTGGGGGTTACTGCTCACCTTTTCTTGATATTCTATTGATCTTATAATCATTGTGTTATTCTTCTAGTCTTATCACTTTCATTTTGCTCATTAGCTGGACATTTATATATTACTCTAACCCTCTATTTTTCTCATCAAATTAGTTCTTCCTCCCTTTCAAAATAACTTTCACATGTAGGTGTACACACAAATTAAAAAAATATTATAATTAGTAGAATTTTAAAAAGTAATTATATAAATTTTTATTTATAAAGTAAATGTTATGAAGTAATACAAATTTGATGTTGTTTTAGCTGATTCTAATGCATAATAGAAGAAGAGCCGTATTATTTTGAAGTCATCTGAGTTTGAATCAGATCAGCTAAGGAAGTTTGGTCATCTCACCTGATAGGCCATGTCATCTGATCTGGAGTCATTTCATCTAATAATGAAAGGACAATTCTTCTGAGTCCATGTCTTCGATCTGATCTTATCAACAGAGTTGATTTTCAAGTCATCTGAGCCATATCAACTGATACCCAAATCAGCTGAGTCAAGTCGTCTGATTCAGTTAGTTTTTCAGAGTTAGTTTCCATTCAGTTATTATGTTCATAGCAATTGGGAAATTAGTTATTAGTAGTTCAATAGGGCATTGTTCATCTATATATACCCCTTTGTTCATATTGATAAGTTGGATCAATTAGTTAGAGAGATTGAGAGATCGCTAGAATTACTAAAGAGAGAAACACTTGTAATCTATATCTTCTTGTTCTAATAGTGAAAAGAAAGTCTCTATCCTCCGCGTATGTAGATCACATTGATCGAACCACGTAAATCGATATTTTATTCTTTTCTTTGATTCATTTAATTTCTTGTTAGTTGCTTGAGTTTATCATTTGTGTTGGTTTGTGTTGAGACAAATCATAACCGTAAAGAAAATAATTGATTTATGTGTATGTGTGAATCAAAAGTAATGATAATTTGTGTAAAATTTAAGATATTGTGAGAATGGAGCTTATAAAATATTTTTCATTTTAAGGGTGTAAAAGTTAGTGTGGCACGCCCAAAAAAAGAAAGTGTGAAAGTTACTCTGGAATTAGTGGAGAATTAAATATTACTCCCTTCGTCTCATATTAATCATCATATATTTTAATACATGAGTTATTTATTAGTACTCCGTATTAAAGAAGATAATGTTAGAGTTAAAGGTATGACAATTTTTTGAATAGTAAAATGGCGAAAACATTATAAGTAATGATTTAAGATGTTTAATGAGTGTAATTTAAAGTGAAAAAAATATATTTTATTATCAAATTAATAAATGATGACTCTAATTTAAAACGTCAATTTTTTTTAGAAACGGTGAATAAAAAATGAGATGGAACGAGTAATTTATTTGTATCAAGATGAGCAATTGATTGCTTCCTCCTATGCGCTTTGTGACAAATTGATAATGCTATTTTCTTCAGTCAGAATTCAGTCTTCATGTAAAACAAATTGATGGAGTATTGATTACCATTGAGTATCATAGATTTAAATAAGATAGAAAAAAGGATGTGAATACTAAAATCACGCATCAAATTGTAAAGTGTGTAATTAATATTTTCATCAAAAAAGAAAAATATGAGATATAATTTTTTTTTTTTTTTTATTACAAGTTAAATACCCCTCCCCATGACTCGAACCCAGGACCTAAGGCCTAGGTAGTGGTGCTCTAACCACTTGAGCTATCCCACTTTGTCATATGAGATATAATTAGTAAAGTATTTTTCACCAAATTGATAAAATACTGAGTAGTATTGTTAATTTTCCTTTCCGATGAGGATATATAAGTGGTGAAGGAAGAAATTCTTGGATATGAAGAAAAATAAAGGAAAATTGTCGACTATCATAGACGGGACAATTTAATAAAAGTAGCTAGAAATAACATGCATTAGGAAACAAATTAAAATTAGAATTGCATATATATGTTATATTATTGTCCCCAGTGATTGTTAATGGTCAAAAAGATTACAAATATTGAAAAAAGATACTTCCTCAATTATATGTAAAGTTAAAACAAATTGATTCCAAATTCTTCAAACTTTAATCTTAGTCAAGATTAATGATTACATATATTTGTTGTGGACAGTTGGATTATAATTTTGTCTAATTATTAAAATAAGAAGAGTTTGTGTTAGACAGTTATTATGAGACTAATGTAGTGCACGAGGGAGGGTTGCATATAAGTGATAATCATAAAGAGCTTTAACAAGGAATTAAACACCAAAGTAATTACTAAGATTTATTAGTGATTTCTGAATAATTGGTGATAATCAAGACGATAAAATCTTATATAAGATCAGGAATAAATGCAGTCAATTTATTCAAATAAATTATGTGATGCAAATAGACTCTTGAGGGGTCATTGTCAGATACTACTGCTGCATATATATATATATATGTTTGAGTAGTTGAACAATTTATTAAATATAGCGCAGCTGGAGGAGGAGGTGAAAAGTTGGCCTAATTGACTTCTGGAAAGGTACAAAACTAAATTCAAAAAATTAGAAAAATTAAAAGTTGAATAATACAAAAATCGTCACATTTAATATTATCTTACATTTGAAAACGTGGTTCCATTTGATTGTGGGTCAAAAATAGTAATCTTTTAACGGCTTGATTAACCAATAAATAAAAGAAAATAATGGTTAGGACAAGATAAGACATGATCACAGTGTGCGGCTTGACTTCCAGTGAGGGCTTGTCGAGAATTTGAGCCTAACATTCCAGACGCACCGATTTTTATTTTAAAAAATCGACTTAGATGTTTAAAGAGTGTAGTTTAAACGAGTTAGAATTTGAGCCTAATATTTAAAGAGCTGTATATTAAACGAGTTAGAATTTTATCCTTTCACTTGTAACGGTTTCTTAATTGTTAAAACATAGCTCTAATCCTGCTAAATAGGGTACGCAATTAAAAAAACTAAAAAAATCAACGTAAATTAAATTTTTCTAAATGAAAAAATTAATTAAATTATCATATAGTAATTATATTGAAATATTAATTGGGCTAGGGGACTTATTCTAATTAACTCATTAGAGTTCAGTCATACAAGGCTTCGGACTTAAAAGTCCTAGCCAAAACGACTTGCGTTTAAATGGGCTAGTAAAAGCTTAGTCCTAACCCTTGATATTTTTTAATTTTCTTTCGATTTAAACGAGTCGAACTTATGGACCACGACCATGTTAACATCTCTTGGTCACATGATTAAAAGCATTTAGTAAAAAAATTACTTCCTCACTTTTTTTTATACATGTTTTTAAATAAATTATATTTTAATTATAAAAAATATATATTGAATAACGAGTAAAAAATATCGTTGGTACATATTCAATCTTGTTAATAAAGTAGAAAAAATATTTAAAAGTTAACTATTTAAATAGAATAAACATATATTTCGTGAACTCAAAAATAGGTTTGAGCAAACTTTTACAGGACGAGGGAGTATATTGTTCAATCTACCTACTAACTTTTTTGTATTGAATTAATATTTTTATGTATTTTTAATTAATTAAACTTGATCAAAATTGAGTTTTAAATTAATGACAAGTTGAAAGAGAAGTAGTTTTAGTCCATTTTTGATTGTGTAAGAATGTTTTAAATTGAACTGACTTATTTGCTACGAATTCTATGACTGTCAGAATTTCAAAAATATAAATTAGTTGATTTTCATAACCGTTGCCAATCACAACGGCTAGCGATGAAATTTTTCATCCCAAATATTTAGATATTAAAAATATTTGGGACAAATCTACGACAGATAATGCGACGACATTTTGATCCATCGAGTCATGGGTCGTGCTTGTTTTGCAACAAATTTTAAATTTTCGATTATTTATCGTAATTATTTTTCCGTAGCAAAACAACACATTTCTTGTAGTTAAATTAGTAGTTTTAAATCTTTAGAGGTAACATTTTCGTCAAAAAAAATAAAAAATCTTTAGAGGTAACATCATAACTTTGGAATGTACCAAAACTAATGAGTTGTGAGTTCCAATTTAAGGGCATACACATAATTTTTTGCAAGCATCTTCCATTTTTACCTATCTTCTATATCTACTAATGGATAACAACATTATTTTTCGTGGCCCTCATATTCAGACAAGAATGTCCTAGAAAAACCAAATTCATCAGTGAAAATAACTTAACCCTAAAAAATGTTAGCCCCATGAAAACGACTTGACCATAACATGATTTCAGTATATTTTGAAATAATTAGGTGATAGTGTTATAGCTTATAACCTGGCTATTATGCTCCTTCAAAGGAAACTTGTTTCCCACCATGAAACCTCCTAACTTATAAACTATTTTATTAATTCGATTATTTCCAAGAATAATAATGGTCCCTATCCTCTGTATTCATGTTCATCATCTATCACTGCAAATACTTAATTGTTTTTTGATCTATTATTTATCTCTCACGTGATTACTTGAGACAAAACAGCCTGCTGCCAGATTATTATTATTATTATTTTCGGATATTATATATGTCGACAATGATGTTGTAGGAGATTGTTTGTAAGGTCCTGATTTTAATTGTTACACTGTTGAAGAAAATATTCGATTTATAGCTAGTTTGAAATTAAGGTTGTAAATAAATCCACTACGGACCAAATTTATTTGGGATTGTATCGTGTTTTATTTAAAATTAAGGAATTACATTGTTTTGAATATTTTTTTTATATGATTATAATTTATTTTGAAACACGTCTCATATCATACAAAAAATTTCAACGTATTTAATTAATTGAAAAAAACATTGTTGAAAGTAATCGTTATATATATATATATATATATATCCTTAGAGTCGAAAATTAAAATGAATAAAATAAAGGGGAGATAGTAGAGCATATTAATTTATGATACACCAAAACTCCTGAATCTAGGGACCAAGGCAACGATAGATCCTTCTCAACTTTTCTTGGAATACTACAAGGATAGAGTATTGTAGTAGTACTATGTACGCCATCATTCATTCATACATGCATACTCCTATATAAATACAAATCCTTTTCACATGTTGTCCGAACCTCCAGTTTATTAGACTCACTAACATATACTCCCTCCGTCCCATATTAATTTTCAGAGGTTGATGGGCACGTATATTAAGAAAGTGTAATAATTAGTGGAGTTTTGAGGGGTAATATTGTAAAACTTTATGTATAAAGTAAAGAAATGAGTTGACTTTTGTGTATGTGTGGGGAAAAAGTAATGGCATTTATGTAAAATTGAGGATTTTGTAAGGGTGTAGTTTATAAAGGATTTTCCATTTTAAGGGTGTGAAAGTTATTGTGGGACGTCCCAAAAAGGAAAGTATGAAAGTTATTGTGGGACGGAGGGAGTATCTTTTCTTTTCTTTTCTTTTTTTATCGACTAGTAATCAATGGAATATGCTAAAAAATAAATAGCACATATTAAAATAAAAAGTGATCAAATATGAAAAGGCTTGAGTTTGTTTTGAGTCGCATGATTGAATTCCTCTTTTATTATTCATAAATTTCACTTCAATGATTCATAATAGTATGATATTTGTTTCTTTACAATATTATTTTCATGGATTGATTTCGATTTTTCATGTTATTTTAGTAGGTAATTAAGAATTCTTTTGTGTGTTTTTTTTTGAAGTTATATGTGTAGTGTACAGTATTTAACCTTAGTATGCTGTTGTGTATATATATTACTCCTATATAGATGATGCATGGGTTATTGTTGAAGCCATAAAATAGTACGGTCCGACCCATTTATGATGGGCCAGTGTGTGCAGTTTGACTGTTGTATATAAACTAGATCATCCCATTTCGAAATTGATATGCCTATGGCCCATTATGATTACTATGCATTTATTAACACAACCGCTCGTCTTTCTACCCGGCCCAATTCAACTTTATTACACTAAATATTTTTAAAACAATTCATCAATATAAATATGAGGAAATTACTATATACAGTATGTTTTTGCATTTCTTGGTCAGTCAAATAATATTTTTGATCTATAATGTGATATTTAATAATATTCCAAATTGAGATTTTTTTTAAAAAATTTATAATTCACCAATTTTCGAGCTCCTATTTTAAATAAATTTTCACTTCATCGTCAAATACCCACATAAATAGATAGATTTAAAAGTGTACGTATTAATTGGCAGAGCTATTAGGTTAGTGGGGCCCGTGGTCGACCTCTTTTTTTTTTGACAGGACATTTTTTTACACTTAAATATATTAAAAATTAATATACATACTCCATCTAATATATGTACGTACTATTCTTGTCAAAGTAATTTACATGTATTCATTTTTCTTTTGTTTAAACTAAGTTTTCAGTTTTGTCTTCTTATATAGTATAAATGTAGTATATTCATAGAAGCACGTATGGTTAGGAGTGCACAAAAAAAGATTGGACTGGAAAAAGATCGGAATCGGACCAACTGATTAGTTTTCGATTCGAATTACATGTAAATATACCCATAAAATGATAAAATTACTTGTAAATTCTACTATACTATTAAATTGTTTATTTTTATACAATTGATTTGACATAAAACTATATTATAAAATCTCAAAACACACTCATACAATCACTGTTCTTCATGATTTTGAAATCTAGATTTTCTACCCTAGCTCCCAAGTAATACGAAATAAAACACTGTTAATAAAAGACATATATACTGTCTTAAAAATAATTAATCAGGCATGTTACACAAATATTCTTTAGGACAGAAGAGTAATTTGACACTGCAGACATGAATGTGATTTGTACATTAATGGGTGCAGGCAGGCAGGGGCATCAGAGTCAATAATTCGCAGCGGTATGCCCCTCCGCCAGTAATGTATTGCTTGTCTATTCTATTCAATTTCATTTCATACATACAAACAACCAAACAAGACATTATATTTCCTTGCTCAATATTTTTCTAACATTATCTTTCTATTTTCACTTTCAAGTTATTATAAGACATTTCGTGTAATTTTGGCCCAAAATGCTTTAGATTCTCTTGAACCATACCATGGACACGAAATACTATTGTTCTCATACTTTAATAATTTTTCTATTGTGTTCTAACTCGCAGGGTCCCAATTTTGAAAAGGCAGTAAGATTGATACTCTCTCCATTTTTTATTAATTGTCACTTTACATTTTTTTAATATTCTCAAAATAAGTGTCATTCTCCTTTTTTTTTTCTGTAATTTTGACAATTTTACCCTTATACATTATACTCTCTCCATTTTCTTTACCTTGATTTAAGTTTTTTCCCTTTTGAATATAGTACTATAGCATAAATTATGGGTAAACCTTCATTATTGTATACATTAATATCACCTACAGGTCACATTCATTACTAAACATAAATTTAATATTAAAATTAGTTATCATTAATGAAGGGTAAAATGGTCCATGATTATATATCTTAATTTGTTGAAAATTGTTAAAATGACACTTAATTAAAAGTGGAGGCAGTAGATAATTATAATTTTTTATATATTAAGTGTATTTCAAATTAAAATATGCAAATAAATAAGATGTTCTATGGAGTTCAAATAAAATTTTAAATCCAAATTACAACCTCATTTCCTTTTTTTTTTTTTAAATTGCCTCACTTCTAAATTGAATTAGTAATAGTGTAATACACAATAAAAATACAAATTATATATACAATCACATATATATAAACAACAATTAAAAAAATCTTAGTTGCAGTTAAAAAAAATAAAAAAATCAATCTATTATATATATATCATATAGTATTTTCTTTGAAAATAAAATCAGTGACTATATTAACCAATTTTATTCTGTTTGTATTTCACAGTTCACACTGCCCAGTGCCCAGCATGGAAAAGCCACTTACTAATGGGCTCAGAATTTGGAAAAATTAAAAGTGGGCCAGTTCATGTCTAAGATGGTTACGACTATTTACACCTCCATCTTTGTTAACCGCACTACCCCTTCTATTTATTAATATAACTAGTGTAAGATCCGCGAATTTCGCGTGATTGGAAAAAAAATTATATTATTATTTAATAAGATTTTATATAATTTATTATTTTAAAATATATTTGATGATAATTAATGTATTTGATAATTCATGAGCATTTGAGTCCTTGTCTAATAATATTTTCGTATTTGTGCATGAGATATGCAGGTATAGTAGCTTGTATTTTAAAATGCTTATAAAATTATAAAAAGTAAACATAAGAAATTTGGAGCAAGACATAGGTATACAAAATTATTTTGTTAAGAGAACAATTATGAACATTATTGATGAAATTTATAGTTCTAGAAGTTTGTAGAATAATATAAAAAACATTTGTCACATCAGTTTAATTAAAATCATGTTCATAGTAATATATTAAAATTTATAGTGAATAGGTAGAAGAAGTAATATAAATTAAAAATTCCTAAACACTTCCTTGTAAGTTGTCCTTAACTTTTGTTTATTGTCATACCAAAGCACAAAAGAATTGGAAAGTGTCTCCTTTTGAATCTAACATCAATTGTTTCATCTGAAGTTGTTCCGAATATGATTTTTGCCTCAAGAATATGTTTTCCTAGTCTTGTTATAACCAACCTTGTTCCATTGCACAAACCCGCCTTTTGATCAATGTTTCTCAAAAGCATTATGGATACACCTATATTGAGAATAATAGATAGTCCAGAACACTTAATTAATTGAGTTCAAAATAATCAACTGAATACAATTAGACATCATAAGCAGAAAACGTTATTTTATAAAAATAGCAAAATATAAAAGCCAATGTGTTAACCTCAAAACCACGTCAATGTACTCCACCCATTTATCTCCTTAACGCTTAACCCGTTGAAGTTTTGCATTCGAATTCTTCTATAGCAAAATGATAAACCTACTAACCTTGAGAATAAGAAGAACAATAAAGTAAGATTGTAAAAAAATATACAACGCAAAGAGAAACATGTAAGACATTAATCATTGATTCGGGTGGAATTTACACGTTTTATAGGCATATGTGAAGCATATTTTAATGTGGATTTCATTGATTTATGGGGTGATTATCATTGTTTTGGTCGAAATAAGAGAAAGGTAGTGTTTTGTCGATTTTGTAGGTAAAACGATGAAATTTTGGAGCAAAACACCATCCATACTTTACTGGATCAAAAAAGTGGAGTGAACCATTGGATCCGGCTCGAAAAATGGAGTGGAATAGCAAAAAGAATCGAGTCAATCGGAGGTCGGAAGCTCAAGATACGGAGGGACGAAGTTGGAGGACGAAAGCGAAGGAGCCAATACGAAAGTTTGGCCCGGCCGGGCCACATTTCCCGCCCGGCCGGGCGACCAAATCCAGATTTTTCAATCATTTACGAAGTATTGGCCCGGCCAGGCCACATCACCCGCCCGGCCGGGCGACCATCCCCTGTTTTTGCAACTTTTGTCCAACACTCTCGTCCGGCCGGGCCACTTTTCCACCCGGCCGGGCCAACCCATTTTCGGTGCCAAACTCATATTTTCTCCATTTTCAAGGGACCAACTTGCAATTCTTACACCCAAACCCTACCCCAACACTATATAAGCCCTCTTTCTTGAAATCCAAGAGATCCTCCCCCAATTCCTCAATTCCTACACATAGTTACACATATTTGGAGGTGTTTTGACCATATCTTCTTCATCTCTTCACCAATTCATGCAAGAGAAGAGGCATTAGCTTGGGAATTTCATTCCCTACCACAATCTAGACTAAGCTTTCTCTTTCTCTTCCTTTTTATTTAGTTATTTCAATTGGAATTTGTAATTTAATTATGTTAGTAGTTAGCTAAACACATTTGTGGTTCTAAGGCACTGTAGATACTTGGATTGAATTTTATGATTAATTTCTTGCTTTAATTGGTGTTTGTCTCCTATTTGCATGTTTAATTCCTTATTGCAAAGCATGTTGTTATTGGTCATGATGATTTGCTTAATTCATTGTTAATTGGGGTAAGATCGAGAGATTTATTCCGTTTAATCGTATGCAAGCATGCAACCCGGTATTATTATGATCTCGAAAGAGGATTAATTATCGGAGAGGGATTTGAATGATCTTAGGAGCTATTTTAGGCAGTGTAACGTTTGTGAGGTAGAGATACGAGCCTATGTTGCATTGCGCCTTTGGTTAATTAGATCGAGAGATTAATTAATTCTTCTTGTGTGATCACCCTATATGAGATAACCTTAATGGCCACTTAAACGAGATAACATTCATAAACGGACATCTAAGTGTTACAATCGCCTTGGAACCCACCTTTTCTCTTTGAGTCTTAATCCGTTTTACGTTCATTTTATTGATTTGCATGTTATTTGATCGATTTCGTATTTACTCTTCATTACTTATTGGTGACACATTGTTAGGTAATCTTAGAGTAATTCACACCACTCAATTTATCGATCACGTCTAAATAGAACTCGATTAGCAAACTACCCTTTTACGCTTAACCTTCTCGTGGGATCGACCTCGTGCTTATCATGCTACAATAGACGTCGTACACTTGCGGTTGTTTATTTTAGTGTTGTATAACACGTGAATCAATCATAGATTGAATCAGGTCAACGTTTCCTGCATACCAATTATTTAAGAAATATTTCATTGACTAACTTAAGAACACATGCACAAACACAGTAAATAGCCTTGCCGGAAAAGTGAAGTCAAAAATACAAAAGACTCATTGACTAACTTATATACACACACAATAAAAATCAGAAATTTTCCTGAGGAAAAAAAAGCCATGGTCATATTGTAATTAGGAAAAAAAATTTTGATGATTGTTCTCTCTTTCGGCAAGACAATTTCCAAATACAATTGAGTGGATGGTAATTCGAGGATCGCTAACGAAACAATGAACTTGCAGCATTTGAAGATGAGTAAAGCTACAATTATTAACATCAAACTCTGATATTCTCTTTCTCCCGATCAGCATGCATGCAAAACATAATTTAGAATTCAACCTTTGCATATCAAAAAATGTATAATCTAATCCTTTGGGATAATTTGAAATTTCATTTTCCTACTCTTTCATTTAGAAATAAATTAATCTATTTATTTTTTTGTAAATCCAAAATCATTGTACATATCTAAGAAAGATGAAGATTTTGTACCTCTTTGCCGTCCAACGTTGATATTTCCAATTTCTTGGATATGTGAAAAAAACCCAGTGATATAGAGAAATCTTTCATATGATAACCGTCTGCAAGAAGAGTAAAATATATGAACATAAAAACAATTGAAGCAATGATGAGTACTGATAATACAATCGACAGAACACATTTAGCAATAGAGGACAATAAAGTAGGAAATCACAAATGGACAGAGAATTAAGAAGACGATTTCAAAAATTCCTCCCAAATGTGCAACTCATCTCATGCCTAATAAAAGAATACGATGATATCAAATAAATACAAGAACATAATATTTTATATAAATAAATTGTGATTTGAAAAATTAATTCCAGAACAAAGTACATACTTTTACATTTTTAATGCGTCCATTAGCAGTGACAGGTCGAATGTAAAAAAATGTCCTCAACGAATGCTATAATATATCTTCAAATCAAAAAAATGAAAATTAGTATGGAAAAGAAAGTATAATATGAAATATATTTCATAATGACTCCAGAGGTCTTACCTCTCTCTCAGAATTTTATCATCTTCGTCGGACTAAGATTTGATATCATCAAAATCAATAAAATCAAATTCAGATTGAATAAGTTCAATTGCAGAACACCTTGTCATTTGTGAAAGGTTAGTTTGTAGAGGTGTTTTAAAGCTAATATGAGGGCGTTGGGCTTTTCAACTCCGAAATTATACAAATTGTACGTGAGTCCTTTACCTGTGTATGATGTATCTCGGTATAGTAGTTTGTATTTTTGTTCCCTAAATAGAAAATCAACGTCACATAAAATGGAGAATAAAAAAAATTAAATGAAAATTAAGAGTAAACATAAAAAAATTCAGAGTAGAAATACTCACCTTTCATCAATCACTCCCAAGAAATATGAAAAGAGAAATCTAGATAAAACCTTAAAAAGTGGAGAATAATGAAAAACTCCTTCAAGAAAATTGTAAAAGAATGGAGAAGAGAGGGAGGGAGAAAAGAGAACTAAAAAAATTGGTTAAGAAAAGTGTAAAAGAAAACTTCCAAGAAAAGAGGGAGAGAGGGAGAGGAGAGAACTTTTTTTTTTTTTTTTAAATTCTGAGAAAATTAAAAAAATAGAAAGAAAGAAATTTGGTAAAAAAGATTTAAAAATTTATAAAAAAATTCGAGAAAAGAGAGCGGAGAGAAAAAAATTGCAAATACGGAGTAAATTAGAAAATTAAAAAGAGAGAAACTTGGAGATAAAATCGATAAAAAAAAAAAAGGGAGAAAGGGAAGAAAAAATTTAAATAATCCTTTAAGAAAATCGTAAAAAACTAAGAAAAATGAAAAAATCCTTCAAGAAAACTGTAAAAGAATGAAGAAGAGAGAGAGAGGAGAGAGAACTAAAAAAAAATTAGTTAAGAAAAGTGTAAAAAAAAACTGCCGAGAAAAGGGAGAGAGAGAGAGAGTGGGGAGAGAAAAAAAAAATTGTAAATTCTGAGAAAATTAAAAAGAAAGAAACTTGAGATGCCACGTAAGAGAGAAAAGATTTAGAAATAGTAATTAAGGGTAGATAATGATGTAAAAAAAATAAAAATATCATTTAAGTAAAGTAGTAAAGTACCACTACTAAGGAGAGTGAGGGATTTAAGTATTTTTAATAAGGCTTTGATAGGAAAGTGGTTGTGCCGTTACTTTAATGAGAGTGAGAGTCTGTGGGTCAAGACTGTGACATCTTTACATGGAAAACTAAGGATGGGGGATAGAGGTGTCGAGTTAAGAGGTAGGAGCATAATCGGGTCGAGCTGGTGGAGAGATGTAATCAACATTGGGTCGGGAGAGGGTGGGAAGTGGTGGTGGGAGAAAATGGAAAGAATAGTGGGCAATGGTATGGAAGTATCATTTTGGAAGGAGAGATGGGGAGAGGGAGAGACTTTAAAGGAATTATTTCCCAGACTTTACAGACTTAGTGCTGAAAAGGATGGAACAATTGGCCAACTGTGTAAACGGAGTGGGGGCGGGGTAGAGTGGCAAGGGGGGTGGAGGCGGGCAATGTCAGGGAGGGAAAGAGAGGACTTCATGCAATTAATTTCCATAATTAACAACATTTCTTTGCAGGAAAACGAAAAGGATAGGTGGACATGGAGGACAACAAAGAATGGAGTATACAAAACCAAGGAGGCATATGATGATATTGTCACAAAAACAAGAACAAATGGGGACGAGGAGGAGGGTGGGCTGGAATTCGAGATGCTATGGAGTAAATATGCACCTGTGAAAGTTTCAGCGACGGCATGGCGAGCAATGTAGGATAGACTACCAACACGAGACAATTTATTTAGAAGGAATATCATTCGAAGCAGCGAGGATACCAAGTGTGCCTTATGCAGAGCTGCAACAGAGACAACAAACCATATATTTTTCGAGTGCTCAACAGCGACAAGAATCTGGGCAGGGTGTTACAAATGGTTGAAAGTCTCGACAGCGATGCGAAATAAGGCAAAGGAAAATTTCATACACCACGCCGGACTGCTCCATGGTAAGAAAAACTCTCACCTTGCCATCTGTGTGTGGGTGTGCATCATTTGGGTGATTTGGAAAGGGAGGAACTCAGTAATCTTCAATAATTCGAACTTTGTGGCGGAGGACGCGGTAGAGGAAATTGACTTGTCTCGTTTTTCAACACTTTTTAAGCACTTGACAATACGATCCCCACAAGCGTATGGGTTCGATTGTAGTACGTAAGTACGACCAAGTAGATTTTCGTTCCAATGACCTAATTGAGTGAAAGTGAATCCATAAAGTTATAAGTTTTCATGCTATTGTAGTAACTAAACGTGTTTGTTGGATTTTCGGGAATTAAAACACAAGAATTAAACTAAATTAACTAAGAATGATAAGAAATGAACACAAGAAATAGCAAGCTATCTAACTTTCGAGAGAAAGTGCAAGAGAAGAGTATTGTCTTGGGTGTTTCCGTTTTATGGGTAATTCAATGAGTTAACGAACCAATTGCATGAATTAAACTATGGTTTTGGATTAAGCTAAAGGCTATCACTCGTGTGTGTAGACCAAGCCCTTGTGAGGCTTAGGTGAACACGTGCATTAATTAGCAATTATATAGTCCAATCAATACCATAAGCTCCTAACATAGTGTCTCATAAACACGTTCAACACGGTTACTAATGTTTATGAGACGCCCTCTCACTAATCTAATAGACGACCTCTAATCGACTAGTGTTTAGTGTCGTCGATCTAAGCAATCAATCCCCCGGTCGGTGTAGCTAATTACTATGTTAATTCTAATCGATTAATTCAAGCTCATACACACACTCTTAATCATGCAACTCAATACGGTCGTTGAAGTCGACAAAACTAACAATGCTAGCTAATAGGGTGAATTAATCAATTGAATCATGTAAATTACAACACTAGAAACATATACACCCAATTCCTAAGCTAATCATGCACTTAATCTATAATTACACTAAACATCCATCAAAACATTCACACCCAAGGCAATAAGAGCTTAGCCCATGGTTCTAGAAGAGAATCCTATGACTACAACAACAAATAACATCAAACTAATGGTAAAATAGCAAAGGATTGAAGAAATTAAGAAAATACTAGATTGAATTGCAAAATAGAATAATATCACCTTGATCATGAGAATTTAGCTACAAACCGATGTAATAGACGATGCCCGATGATAATCGTAGCTTGATTTGAAGTAAAAACCACTAATCTAGTGAAGAAATTAAACTAATCTATGAAGAACACCTACTACTATGTGAATGTGTGTGAAGAAAGCTTGTAAAAGGAGTAAGACTCTTCCTAAAACTCAAATTGGAGCTATTTATAGTTGGGGTAGAAGTCTTGGACGAAATTTGCACTTAGGTCCCTCGAAAATGGAGAAAATTGGCCAAAACCCCCGAAATATGTAGCAAATGGCTAAAATAGGGCTTGACCGGGTGAAAACGACCCGGTCAGGTGGTTTTACCCGGCCAAAATACGAAGGTCTTGATGGAAAATGGCATGGCCGGGTGAAATGACCCGGCCGGGTGGTTTTACCCGGCCAAAATACGAAATGGGTGAACTAATCCAAAATGTGGGTGTACAGCACTGTGGCCGGGTGGAAGTAACCCGGCCGGGTAGAAATGTGATCCGGCCTCGTCATTTTTCGTTCCGTTGTATCTCGAGCTTCCGACCTCCGATTGACTTGATTCTTTTTTTCATTCCACTCCAATTTTCGAGACGAATCCAATGGTGCAATCATATATTCAGTACAGTGGAGTATGGTCTGTGTTTTGCTTCCAAAATACATCGGTTTTCCTACAAAATCGACAAAACACTACATTTCTCTTATTTTGACCAAAACAATGATAATCAACCAATAATTCAATGAAATCAACATCAAATGAGCTTCAAATATGCATCTAAATAGTGTAAATTCCACCCGAATCAGAAATCAAGAGTCGAATCTGGAGTTGGGTGTCTGTGAAGGAGCCTTCATTATTGCATAGATCCATTGAAGAATGGCGACAGGATCCTGTAACTGTTTTAGGAGCTAGCATAGAACAACATAGAGCTATTAATGCTCCTGAAAGATATACGCATGATATGTAATACTTTTGGTGCTTTTGGCTATGTTTCATAGTCAAAGCATCTGGGCAATAAAATTCTTACTTCACTGACCAAAAAAAAAAAAAGTAAAGTACCACTACTAAATGCACTCCCGGTACTAACTACACTTCTCTTTCAATATTTGAACTCTAACCCTAATTGCAGCACTGATGCCGCCACCACCACTTTCGGTGGTCAACTTGAACAAACAATGTAAAAATCTCGTAAAAATTTCAGAAATTCAAAAGAAAACTCACATAAATATATTTTTAAAAAAAAATCGACAAACCAATGTCGAACATATACACTTTCGTCAACACATTTTTGTCGACGAGAGTGTATATTTTCAACACTGGTTTGTTAAAAAAATTCAAAAACTTTCTTTTAAAAAAAATCGACACAATAATTGATCGAAAATACACTCTCGTGTACAACAATGTGTCGACGAAAGTGTATATGTTCAACTGGATTGTCGTAAATTAAAAAATACGCACTGCACCCGACAGGAATAAGAATGGTCTAGGGAGCGGTGGTGGATGGGTAAGGGGAAATAATTTTTTTTCTTGCTGTACGGGAGAGAGTGAGGGCGGTGGTAGGCTTCGGCGAGGCGACGACTGCAATGGTGAGAAATGAGAAGGAAAGTGAAGAAGAAAAAAGAAGGAGATAAATTAGAGTTTTAGGGCGAGTTGTGTTTAGTAAATGATTTATATATATATAAAATTGTAATTTGAACAATTTGTAAAAAGTGCATTTATCTTTTTTTTTTTTTTTTTTTTTTTGGAGGTGCATTTAACACTCTCTTAATAAATAAGGGGAGAGTACATCAATCGAAGAAGTACAAAGATGGAGATCCGGCTAAGATTGGTCCGAGTTCAAGCAGCAATCCCAAAATATCCTTTACTAAATTATTGGGCCTTTTCCCGTAAAAAAATATAAAAAATTGTCGGGCCTTCTTTTAACAGACTACTCCCTCCGCTTCAAGAAAAAAGAGACGAAGAAACCTGTGTAATAAAAATTAGAAATTATATTTAACTGAAATTTAATCTATTGTTCATTTATTCTTTACGTATTGATTAAAAATATAATATTATATGTATAGCAGTATAGGTGAGTTGAATTTTTAAAAGAGGATGTCATTCGTTTGATGAGAAATATAAATGAATGAAAAATTATTTCACGTAATTGAGTGTATATATATACTTTTAGATTTTATTGTTCAATTTACTCAATTTAATTTTTTAATCCAACACTTTGATTCAATTTATTGAAATTCAATTTCAATTGTATAAGTGCAACCAATTATATTCAAGTATCGCTCTATATGAATATCCAAAATTCCAGATGATGAAGTTGTTGGGTAAAGAATGATAAGAAAAAGAAAAATATATAGAAAAAGAGAAGTAAGAAAGATAAAATATAGAAAAAGATTATGAATGTTAAGACAAAAAAAAAAAAAAAAGAGTAGCTCTCGAAAGTATCAAGATTATATGAATGGATTGTGATACCTTCTATTGTAGTTAAATTTCTACCGTATTCAAGTACTTAATCCTTTAAAAAGAGTATTTAATATGGTGTATTTGTAAACAATTGTAGTTGATTCAAAGTGATTAAAATTGATTTTTGTAGTAAAATTGAAAGTAGATAGTGTTTTAAAAATAAGCACTTCTAATAAAAATTTTAAATGTTGTGGTGTATGTTATACAAATCACTTTTTTTATAATTTTACAAAAAACACCCTTATTACATTTGAATAAATAATGGGTAGAAATAAAATATTATTTAAATTGTGAGGGCAAAATTGTAAAATTAGTGAGTGTAATGATTAGAAGCACTTAGAAGTTTTTAGAAGCATGGGGAGGGGTGCTTGACTAAAAGTGCTTTTAAGTAATTAATTTAATCACTTACTTGTGTTTACAAACACTTCAAAAGTGATTCTATTTAAAAAAGAATTGCTTTTAAGCACATAGTTTTGTTTGCAAACACGCACTAAGAGTAAATGCGACTGAACTGCTGATTAATTTCTTGTGTGTCATTTTTCTGTTAAGATTCGACTCTAAAAATAATAAAAATGAAATTATGAAAAGAAAACAAAAGGATTAAAAAAAATGTAAATGAAGATCAACGAGTTGCGGCAAATAATTTAGTGAGACTATTAATTAAAGAAATATTTATCAAAGATTACGGAGTATTATTTATATTTACGTTGAATAAGCATGCTTTAGTGAATTGTTAAATGAAATTTATATCATTTCACATTAAATATCATTTTCTTAATTAGGGTTGAAGACAGAGATATTGTAGGCATGCTTTAGTAAAATTATTGATAAACTTTTTATTAATTATATATCCTTTACTATTTACATGGAAAAAAGATTTTGGATTTTGTGTGGAAAAAAATAGGGATAAAAAGAAGAATAGAGGGGAAAATTGTGATGATATTACATATTCACATAAGCGATGTGTCCACCAGTACACTATATCAAGGTCATATATAAAAGTTGAAATTAAATTAATTATATACTCTAATAGCTTTATAGTATACACTGAACATCCTGTAAAATAAGTTGACCGAGAGAGAGACCACTAATTGTATTTACTATCATACTCTCCAATTTTCTCAAAAAAAAAAAAAAAAAAAACTCTCCAATAAATTTGTCTTTTTTCTTCTATATACAATATATTTAAATCACTCCCAAAACAAGAATCAATACGTACACTAATTTAACTTAACAGTTAAATCTCATGTTTACTAAAATTTTAAAACAATAAATTAAATAATAAATTGTGTAGATATAACATCCATAGGCATTATTTTTTATAATACTAAAACTTTATTAGTGAAATAACTAGTAATTCTAAAATAAAATAAAATTCCAGTATAGTATAATTATCTGCCAAAATGGTAACTTGGTGTCGACTGTCCTTTAAATAATAATTGCCAATATCTTTAGGTGGTGTTTGGTTTGTGATTGATTTGGATTGAATTTGGATTGTGGTGGATTGAATTGAGATTGGGGTGGATTGAGATGAATTGAAAGAAATTGAATTGGGATTGGGCCAATCCAAATCCGAATTGGTCAATCCCAAAAAGACACCGCCTTAAGGACCTTTTTTTGTTAGAAATTGAGAAAAGTATGAGAGAGAATTAATTTGTGGAAGAAAAATAAGAGGAATAATGAGTAATTAAAAAAAAAGTGATGTGATTTTATAAAAATAGGTATGTAGGTGTATTATAAAGGTAAGCGAGTATTAAAATTTGTATTTGAATGGAAAGAGATGGGGATGTGGGATGACACATCCAAATTCGGATGGGCCAATCTCAAACCAAACACACCGTAAGTGTAATAAAATTCACAAAATATATATTATATGCAAATAAATGGGGGATTTCGAAAAATATATATATATATACTTGTTCACACAACACATAAATCACTTGGTCAATAGTTAAAAATATATATACTCCGGGCCGGCCATATAAGCTAGAGAAGAAAAAATGTGTGAAAAAATGTTGGTGGCAATAACGATTTTGGTTCTGAGTGTGAGTCTGCAGAGAAGCAATGCAGCAACCTACACCGTGGGTGACTCCAGTGGTTGGCGTTTTAACGTCGCCGGTTGGGAAAATGGCAAGAATTTTAAAGCTGGTGATACTCTTGGTACGTATTTTTATAACTTCGACAATTTTACTACATTTATTTAATTTCATTAATTTATAGTAAGTTAATTTGGATGAATTTGATTGCAGTTTTCAATTATAGCCCAACGCGTCACAATGTGGTGACTGTGGACAAAGCCTCTTATGATTCTTGTACTGTCCCAACGCCTGGAAGCACTGCTACATATAACACTGGGAGTGACAATATACAACTGATTAAAGGCCATAATTACTTCATCTGTGGCTTTACTGGCCATTGTGCTGCTGGGATGAAGATCGATGCCTTTGTTGCTTAATATATAATATATATTATTACTATATATTTCCCTTTTTCGGTTAATAATTAACATGTAAATGTTACATGTGATGTAGGCTGCGGAAGCGTATAAAATATGAAGATACGAATACGAGAAATACACACTAATTCGTTGATTCTAAAAATATCCGAAAAAAGTGGCAAGAATTCAAATACGTTGATTCAATACGAATACCGTAATTGCAATTCAAAATAAGCTAATTTATGCTCTTTATTTTTTTATTATTCAAAAACTGATCTCATTACAATTATTCTTCCAACCTTTTTATAAAAAGGTGGATTGAAAATCACTAATTAATATTCTCCTAATCATACTAAAATTAGGGAACTTATTACAGAAAGAAAATAGAGCATGGAAATAATCACTTGATTTCTTGTCATGATTCTTTTCTTTGATTTTGTCAAACTTGTCAAAGAAGACCAAAACTTCATCCTCATCAAAATGTTTGTTATTGTTTCAAATAATTAAGGTGTTGTTTGGTTATGGATTGTGGTGGATGCGATGAAATGGGGATTGGAAAAATATGGATGGGGGTAATCCATGAATAGTACTCGTAATTGAATAAAAAATGTGTTTGGATAGAGATTGAAAAATAGATGTGGATGGAGAACTTTATGTCAAATCAATAGTGATGTTATATTATTTTATTATTGTTAGTTAGTGAAGTAATTAATGTAAGGAAGAAAAGTAGGGGAGAGAATAAATGTGTGGAAGAAAATTAGGAGAGAGAATATAAATGTGTAAAAGAAAAATAGGAGAGAGAGAATATAAATGTGTAAAAGAAAAATAGGAGAGAGAATGAGTAATTAATATAAAAAAATGTTGATGTGATTGTATAAAAATAGGTATATAGGTGAGTTTATTAACAAACTAAGACAATCCACAAGTCATTTAAACGAAGTAAGACAAAAATTTTGAGTAAAATAATTAAGACCAAAATACAATACAAAATTTCATTTATGCCCTGTAGTTATAAATAATCCAAATTAATTAAATTTTCAAAGTCTTTCAACATTAATTTCTTTCTCCCCCAAATTTCGGTTACACCTTCCTTTTTCGAATTCAATTCAATTCAAATTGAAGATTGTATTGTTACTTGCGGTCGATTAGTTTCCAAAAACTTGATGCATTTCCACAGTGTACGATTCACACAGTGGAGGTGTAAATCGCCGCCCAGCCAACATCTCTCCAAGCTCTGATCCACCCCCTCCTTCTCGACGACAGTGGAGGTGTAAATCGCTGCACCAGGCCGGCCACCCATTGATTTTCACACAGTGGATGTGTAAAAACCCCCACCCACCCCTCTTAGCGCTCTCTCTTCCATCTCTTCCGCGACCATAGAAACAGATACGTCGCTCTCTCTCATAAACAAGAATACAAAGTACATCCCAACATCAATTGAAAAAAAAAAGGCTTCTCATTGATTTTTTCAAGTATTTTTCCTTCGACTTTTTATTATTGTTTTATAAGTATATTCGTCTACAGATTTGTAGGTGTGAAAGTGTAGAACCAGATCTACATCACTTGTGTTTTCTTCACCTATTGTGATTTACTTTGCTTAATTGCTTGCTGAACGATCATCATTTCCGTGTATTGGTAATCAGAATTTTGTGTTAGTGTTGTTAATTTTTTGGATGAACTGAGGAGATTGCAAGAATAATGTGTGGATAATTTACGGCTATGAGATTTCAGATTCGTTTTTTCGAATAATTTATTGATTTTTTTTTAATCTAGTTATTTGTATATTACTTGTAGGAATTTGGAGATCTAGGTGCTAGTTCATACAAGTATCCATTTTATTTGGTTCTATGGTTTATAAGATTTTTGCACTATTCAAATGGATTGAAAAGTGAAGCAAAAAAATTCTCCAATTTATCTTTGAAATCCTGTGTTTTCTAAGGCAGTGTTATTCAATCTATGCAGTTGAGGAAAAAAATGGAGGGTACAGTGTTTGCCCCTGCTTTGGATTTGGATGGAATGAAGAATGTCAAGTCAGAAGATGGAGTAGTGAGTATCTGCAAAATTGAAGTTTGCTCCTTAGATGAACATATCATATACAGTAGTAGTTAATTAAGCAGAAATTGCAATAATCTTAGATTCATTTGATTAGTTGCTTTGTAGAAATTGATTTTGTATATTGTAATGTTTGGAGTCATGATAATTGTAAAACGTCTTTTCGTCTGATTTATATGAGGCGTTCGAGCTTTAAATCTATTTCTTGAAATATCTTATACAGGGGAGTAAGACACCAAGAACATGATTTTTTTAAATTTGGGGAGTTTGGAAACAAGTGCACCTAATTTACTAGAGTAGGGTCAATTGTAGATACAAGTAATTTGGGAAGTATATGCAATTATCGGTTGCATATATAAAAAAATGCATGTATATTTGAAATTATATGCATTTATCGGTTGCATATAATAAAATATGCATATAGAATTTATGATACAGTCTTATATTATTATTATGCAATGCACATATTTGATATATGCATCCCATATAAATATGCAATGCACATACTATGTATATGCATCAAACTATCAAAAATATCATACAAATATGCAATGCACAAATGCACAGCTTAAAAAAACAACGATTTCTTACATGCGAAAACTCCTTTGTACAATCAAACGAGTAGATGAAAAGACGAAACAAACATACCTTCAATCATTTTCCTTCAGCTATAATCTATGGATAATCTCTTAACTTTTTAAAATTTAATTCATTTTTCATAGTTTACATTAATCAAATTAAATGATTCAAATCTGAAATTAAGTATTATTATTTCAATTTCGAGCTTTGGAACATCGAATAAGGAAAATTACTTGAAAAAATTAAGTGTAATTAATTACACGTTTAAGTTTAAAAAGAAAGAAAAAATCTTAGCATATATGGCTTAAAAAATAAAAATTTTAGTGAAGTGATGGTTACAAAATTCATAGAGCTAATTCAAATTTACCGAGAACGATTTCGATTGTGCAATGCTTGAAATCTTCAAAAACTTATATGGAGATGAGCACAGTAATCGAATATGCACAAAATGAAGTTTTGTGAAATATTTTAGGAATGTTCATTTGAATTAAAACCAGCGCTAGATTTTAGGAGAAATATCTCCCAACTTAATTTAAAATTCAAATGTTCACTTTTCTAAATTTAGATTAACATAATTAATTGAATTTGAAATTCTTAATTAATTCGAAAACAGGAACATAATCGACTATATAGGTTTCATTTTGTCCTTAATTGTTTTACTAAATAAATTTGGCTTGAATCTTAAAGTCTTAAAGTGAATTGTCCTTTTTTTTTCCCTTTATAGGTGTATTATAGGGGTGGATGGATATTGAGATGGATATTTGGATGGAGAGGGATGGAAAAACATCCCCATCCAAATCCTCATGACCTTCAATTCCAAACCAAAGGGTTTTGTTTTCGTTGAAATATACTTAAGCCTCTAGCTGTCTAGCTATGAGAAAAAAATCTGCCCTAATGACGTAAAATCAGTAGAGGAAACCAACTCACATAATTATATACTCCTATGCATGTATCAACTTCTTAAATGCTATATGTATATTAATAGACATAAGTACTGTGAATTAAGAACTAGCTCTAAATTGTTACAGTAATTTGTTGAATAAAAAAAATAAAATTAATTGCTGCAATTTTGGCTTAAATGCATTTTTAATTCAAGTTTTTTTATAATTGCAAAAGGATGCAAATATTTTTTGTCTACTAATTTTCATTTCAGTCTGCTATTTTTTTTTTCAACTTTGAAAATAGTACCTTAATTATTAAATTCAACTTTTCTATCTTTTTATCGGCTAAAACAAATTAATAAAATTCAAATTTTTCGTCATTTTAACATGATAAAGTTACAAAAAGTAAAATTTTATAAAATAAGAGATAAATTTTAAAATAAAAAAAGTTAGCAGACTAAAATCAAAATAGTTGAACACTATGATTTTTATTGCAATTATTCAAAATTTAGGTTTAAAAAAGCCAAATGTCGTAATTGTTTTTTATTTTATTTTTGCACAGATAGTTAAATCAAAACTGTGCTATTTGTATATGGAGCCGACTCCAAATATAGGAATTCCATTTAACAATTTGACTAAAGCATGCCTAAAATATCATGTAAATAAGAAAATATACTCCATGTAATGAGACATGAGAGGATTTTCATTTAATAGTTCATTAAAACATGCTTATTGTGAATCTTCAACATAATTATAAAAAATATTTTTATAATAAATGGTACTCCAAAATTTTCTTCATCAATTTCACTAAAGTGTTTCCTTCATTAATTTTGGATCTTTAATTATAATTTTCGTTTTCACAAATTCTTTTCTACTCCTATATACTGTTTATTAAATTTATTTACAAGTATGATTAATTAATATATATATATATATATGCAGAATTCCATTATGAATCATGACGTGGTGGTTGTGAACAAGAGCAACTTTGATTCAAGCACTGATCCCACAGTCATAATAAATAGAGTATGATACTGGGAATGACCATATCAAATTACGGAGTACTTCATTTGTTCCTATCCCTACCATTGCATGTACAAATTATGCCATGAACATTGCTGCTTATGCTGCTTTTTTTTTTTTTTTTTAATTTCTTCTTCAATCCCTTTCTTTTTTTATTTTATCGAAAAATTCAACCAACATGTTTTCTTTTTCAGTTTTTTTTAATAATTGCAAATTAAAGAGAGAGAAAATATGTCAAAAATATTAATCGTATAGAAAAAAATATATGGTATATTGAAAAACTGCTAATATGGAATAATTTAGTATAAATTTTTTTTAAAACTTATACGTATATAATTTTATTTATTTTTATAAATGAAATATATAGAAAGATTAAAAGATTTTTTTTTTTTAAAATTAAATTAATATTGAATTAGATTTAGAAAATGTAAATGGGTGGGTGCCGGGAACGGAGAAGTAAGACAACTATAAATCCATAAAAAAAAAAAAAAATTAAAACTCAAACTTAGAATTAAAGAGATTTTGAAATGGAGAAATGACGTCACCCGAGAGAATTCATAATTAGTATATCGGGAAAATTAGGGAGTAGATTTATATGATATTCCCTCTGTAACAATTTTCACATTTTATTTTTCGAGATATTTCACAATAACTTTCATATTTTTAAAATACAAAATCTTTTATAAACTTCACCCTAACTACACAAAAATGTGTGGACAAATCATAACTTGCGATAGAGTGGTAGTGATGAAAATGAGTTTGTAGTTAAACATCATAGTTTCGGATTCCTTAAAAGCTAATCTTTCCTGTTCCTGCATGCTTTTTAAGAACAAGGGGACTAATGATTCAATTGCTTCACTTCCGCGCATACTTCCATTATCTTCATTTATACACACTAATAATTATATTAACAACATATGAAAAAATACTTATAACTCCCTTTGTTTTTTACTAAATTATGAGTATTTTTTTCTACATTACTCATTTTTTAAAAAGAAATTAATTTCAACACTTTAAATACTATTATTATTTAATTTATAATTTTATTTGTTTTATCACTTTAAATAACTTTTATATTAAAACCCGTTCGGATCAAAATAAAAGACTAATGGAGTAGCTAGGAGTTATGTATAGTATAGGTATATGAAGTGATATGATTGCAGGTGATGCATTGTAGAGCTTCAATTGGCCCATCCTCAGTCAAAGCCCATTTCATACACTCTTCGTTAGTTTGAAGCTTACTAATATTTACTCTATTATTTTTATATGAACATCATGTAAAGATAAATAAATAAAATTATTGGCTAGAGTGCTCATCACACTTCACACGCATACAACTAATTAATTTCTTAATTCCTTTTGTACGGATGTTCATTTGATAAAAGATAAACTATCTCGAGTCTTTCGTCTGAAACCATTCAAATTTGGCATTTGTTAAAGAAAATTTGAATTAAGTACTAAAATTTCGTAATTAATATAAATGAAAAATACAAAGCTAATTAATAATTAAGAAATTATTTTTATTACAATCCCTCTAATAATATATTGACGTCTGATAAAAGTAATAATCATGATAAAATCAACATGTATCAAACAACAATCTTATAAATGATATTTTTAGAACATTGTACTTTCATCGATTTATGATTTTTTTTCACGTATAATGAATAAAGTTTAGAATAGTACGTAATTTTATAAAATTTAATGTATAAAATAAAAAAATTAGTTGAATTGTACTCTATACGGGCCTAAAATACAATAAAATCAAAATATGAAATATTAGGATTTTTTTTTTAACAAGCTGTCATAAAATGTCACTTTTATTAAAACATTACAGTGCCTTGAATAAAAAAGTAGGAAAAAATGTCAATGAGTAATGGTTTTTCACGTGTCCTCAATCGTCATACATGTATGGAAGAACACAGTGACCCATGTATAACACTAACAATCAAACGCAATATATTAATAAGGAATTTTTTCGGAACAAAGCCTGGAAGTTGGGTCAACTATCAATTTAAGGCCTAAAAAAAAATTCTTATCGATATAAGGCTCGATTCATATAAAACTATCAATTTAAGGCTTAACGCCGTTAACAATTCATTTAACGGAAGCTGACGAAGCAATTAAGTGCCACATAATATATTTTATTCAATTAAATATAAAATAAATATATTTTCTTTCTCCCACCTCAAAACTTCTTCCATTGCAGCAGGCGGCAGCAGCATCTTCACTGCAAAATCAATTGACAAACCAATCAAGCCGAATCAATTAATTAGGTGTCAAATATTTTCTAAATTAGGTGCCAAATCCTTTAGCCAGCCGCCACGAGCGCGTTCCGGTGGTCCCATTCTACGACACTGCGGAGTCGGTGGTCCTCCTTGACCACGACAAGAAATTCGATTCCACCGGGTACATCCCTGATTCGTGGATTACACCCACGAAACTTGGTCAGGATTCCCCTGATTTAAAATCCATGGAATTGTTTTTCCAGGATTCGGACCAGTTTCTGGATTTCGATAACTACCAGATACCTTATAGCGACAGCGTCGTCCCTGTTCAAACGCCCCCGGTGAAACCCCCTGTTGTTGAAAGTCGATTCGAGGTCGATTTCACGAGATCGAACATCAATTCGTAACCCTTTGGATGGTAAAATTTAGAAACAGAAGTTCTGAACCTAATTTCTAGTAGAGGAACACATTAAAGGACTTAAATGGCACAAAATACAAAGCGATTGGTTTGTCAATTGGTTTTGCAGTGAAGATGCTGCTGCCGCCTGCTGCAATGGAAGAAGTTTTGAGGTGGGAGAAAGAAAATATATTTATTTTATATTTAATTGAATAAAATATATTATGTGGCACTTAATTCCTTCGTCAGCTTCCGTTAAATGAATTGTTAACGACGTTAAAATTTTAAGCCTTAAATTGATAGTTTTATATGAATCGAGCCTTATATCGATAAGAATTTTCTTTTAGGCCTTAAATTGATAGTTGACTCAACTTTCAGGCCTTGTTCCGAAAAAATTCCTATTAATAATACATGTTCAAAATTAATTAAAAAAAAAAAAAATGCGTGTTAATTCGAACGATTTGATTTTATTACATGTACGTTTTAATGTTGGGTCAACTCTCGACTCACACGGACTACTCCAATCCAACGGTCGTGGGCTCAGTTGACCTAATGATCGATGCAAGGCTACAAGTGAACCCAGCCGTTACAAAATATTTCAATTTTATATTTTGCACATGTAATAAAAAATGCATTCAATTTCTTATAAAAATTTATCATAAATTAATATTTAGTATATCTTTAATATGTATATTTGTGAGTTCTTTAAAATCTTACGTTGCTTTATATGATCTCTTCTTTTTTAAATACTGCATTTTTATGAGTCAGTTAATTTTGTAAAACCACTCATTTATTTCTTCTTAATTTCATTTATTTTTATTTCTTCTTAGTTTCATTTATTTTTTAAAATCGTCCATTTTTTTCTCTCATTTTTATTTAAACTGCTCATTTCTTTTCTCTCATCCTCAAATTCATTTAAACTCCTTATTGGACATGGTTGCGGCCTTCTTTTAACGGAACCGCATCCTCAGTTTATCGCGCACATACGGTGTCTACTATCCATTCTCTACTTTTTTAAAGAAGGAAATCCTCTTGCACTCCCTATAGGTTTTACGTTTTTATTTTATTTTATTTGCACATTGTAATGATTTTGTTGGAGTGTATATGAGAACTTATTTAATTTCAATCTTTGTATTTTTGTTGAGAAATTATTTGATATCAGTATTTTTTTTTTTTGTTGAGAAATTATTTGATTTCACTTTGTATTTGATTTGCTCTCAAATTCTTAAAATTGAATTCTTCTTTATATTTTTTTTATTTTACTGTGATTTTATCTTTCTGCTAGAGAAAGTACTCAAATAAACGTTCTATATTATTCTTCCTTTCTCTTCAGGTTGACTCTACTTTCTCTTCAAGAAATTACTATAATTAATTTGAATTAATTCGTTCAAATAAAATGTTTGATTTTTTTTTTTAGTTCCGCGTAGTACGTGGGTACTGCACTAGTACTCATATATATATATATATATATATTAGATAATCTCCCGCGTATATATATATACTAGATAATCTCCCGCGTATTACGCGGGGTGTTTATAAAATCAATATTCATATCATATATTTTATACTTTCCCAATTTACAAAATCTAGTCTAATTTGTCCATCCATAAAATCTATTCTCATACATTTTATGGTAAAGATCAATTTATCCTCACCACCATTTAATTACTCAAATTGCAATTCAATTTTATTTACAAACAATCATTTTTTTCACAATGAACCCAAAATACCCTACAATACCGTTAATACTCTTACTTTATATATTTAAATATATATATATATATATATATATTTTAATGAGACTACGTTTTGTAAATATAAAGAGTATAATTCATATTTTAAAACAATTATAAATAATAGGAGTAATTTATATAAACTTTATTTTTTGTAATTCCAGTATTTATAATATAAGTATAATAATTTATTGAATTAACATATAATAATAAAAATTAGATACTCCTAATTTTATTTTATTAAGATGGATATGGAGTAGTATATTTTAGATAAAAAAATATAAAAATGGAATCTCGTTTTTAGGCAATTAGTATAATATAATTAATTATTTGCTTATATTTAGTATTGTGATAGTCCAACTTTCCAAATTTTTTTAAAAGTAAATATGCAATTCATTGTAATATTGACACGTGGAATGAATGAGAAGATGACACATAAGCAAAATGAATGAGAAGATGACACATAATCCAAATGAATCACGGCACCTAAGCAATTTAAACTCCCTATTAGTATATATATAGTGGGATATATTTTGAATCCATTGGGACTTAGATTTTATTATTGCAAACACATAAAGAAGAGGGTAACCTACCACAAAGTTTGCGGGTCTATACAACTAACATAATTATCGAAATAACGAGACTCTCTAACTAAAGTATGTGGCACAACGTTTGGTAGACATTTCAATAAATAAATAAATTAGATTTTTTAAAAATAAACTTATAATATTGAAGAAATGAGTGGTCACGACTCACGAAGCATATTTTTCTTTTTACATGCCGTATAAGAAGCCTTACATAAGTATATAACTATTTATGACTTGAGTATGTTTATGTGTCGATTTTTTTTTTTTGCATTGAGTGCCTCGAAATACTATTAACAATATTTGATCCGAGAAATTTGAATAGGAATAAGATTTTTTCTGTTAATTTTGTGAAACCTAAACCTCTCGAGCTTTTGAGAGTTCTCATAGTTGGGTTGAGCCTTCAAATTTTATGAAGATCCTTCTCGATTCTCCTTTCACTGATTGCGAATAAATTTGAAGTTGTGTGTTAGGAATTAATTTCTCACCTCTCTAAAAGTTTGGACTTTTAGATGAGACATAATTTTTTCATGGTATCAGAGCAAACCAGGCAAACGACCTGAGTTCGATTTCTATTGAAAACACTCCACCCATTTAAATTGTCCACTCGATGGGCCTCCTCCCAAAAAATGGTAAGAGGTGTTAATCCGAGTGAGGGGGAGTGTTAGAAATTAATATACAAAAAATCAAATTTTGATATTATAGTAAAAGGTTGAACCTTTTTTGTTGTTGTAACTCAATACATATTTTTTCGACAGAAAAAAAAAAAAAAAAAAACTTAATTATGTCACATTGCAAATTACAAGGACACCATTTTTTTAAAAAATATTTTAAAAGGCTTTATGAAATTGATAGCTGATGAATTAATATAGATTAAATTAATTCTAAAACATTCCATCTAAAATAAATTAGTAGCGTAAAACCTAGAGTAAGTTGCATCATTCTCCATCATTATATATCTAACATAGATTTGACGCCAAATGAAGCATCTATTCTGATCAGAATAACTTCAATTTCCAGCAATATCACAGCCTTACAACTAATTGACTGGGAGCTCATTGTTTGACCAGCAATAATAGCTGTTTTTTTTTTTTTTCATATGAATATTGAATACACATATATAATACTAGTATTATTTTAAATATAGGCACCGACAGCTGGAAAACTGTATAAGGACAATGAGGTAAATTTAGGTGAATGAGATTCCATTATTCCTTGTGTTCTCATGACCAAAGGCCTAAAGTAAAAGAAAAAGACTGCACACTGACATTTCAATTAATATACAACCAAGTTGGGAAAGTATACGGTACATCTGCAACCACTGAGTACAACCTTAAAACACACAAAGGTACAACACTTCATTTTCATAAAATAAATGCATATACGTATATATGTGTACGTGTAGTTCGTATAGTTCACTACGCCTAGCTCGATCAAAGCATACAAATTCATTTTCTAGGTCGCTTTTATATACTCCTTAATACTACCTCCGTTTGCCTATAAGCTTCATGTTACTTTTTGGCACAGAGATTAAGAAAAATGATTAAATAATAGAGAGGAGAGAGATAGATAGAAAAAGTAAGATATAAAGTGAAGTGTAAGAAAAAATACTTACCAAAAAAGGTATGAAAAACTTATAGGCGAACGGACTAAAATGGTAAAATGGAAAGCTTATAGACGGAAGGAGTACCAATTTTTATACGTATGTGTACGTGTTAGTAGTATATTTCACTACCCTCAAAGCATATATATAAATTAATTTTGCAACTCATGACTTTTATTTACATCAATTTTAGGGGGCGTTTACAAATGACCATGCTTTTAAAATACAATTTAAATTGATTTATGTAAAAAAATTATTAAAAGTTGATAGCATCTGTGAATACAATCTTTTTTGTCTATATAAATTAATTCTGAATTAAAAATATTTGCTAAATTATAACAAATTTTATTTAATCTAAAACAGCTTCTCAGAATCAATTTAAAAGTTTGTTTAATTGGTTAGATCGTTTTGCAAATAAGATAGAAAACTCAGAAATTCATCACAGTTACATTTTTTTTTTCTTTTGAAAAAGCTAAATGCAAAAAGCTTCTCAGAATTTGAAAATAACCCGTTAGCTAGGGTGTTTTCATTATAATCACTTCCTAAAATTTTATGAGAAATTTTATTATCAAGCAAAATTTCCCCACAACCACGTATTTTAATCATCTTTTTCAAAACATATCCTTCCTCATATTAATCACATTTAAAAATCTGAACGGGTAAAAAATGTAAAAATCAATCCATTCATATTACAGTATATTAATTTAAGACATGTTTGTTTTGGGACTCACCCTTGTTCTACATCGGGATTTCACATCCGAATTTCTCCATCCAACTACACTCATCCCTAAAAATATTTATACATCCTACTATTACATCTCATCCAACCATTATTACACAATTTGATTTGATATAAAGTTACATCTCATCCTACTCAAAATTTCAAAACAAACACACACAATTATTATTCATCAGGATTTTCCCATTCTACATAATTCCAAAACAAACATCCCCTTATAAACTTTACCCTCATAACAATCACAATTCTAAATAAAATGTCAGTACTTTTGGACTCAAACATACACACAATCAAACTAATTTATTCATGTTATACCTAAAAAAAATTAAAAAAAAATTACGGAGTACACAATATATATTACCATTCCAACCCAATCATTACTCTCCTTTGTGTGTGTTTTGCACATAGGAAAATTAGTATTTGCAAACATGCATAAGCCATTTAATTTAATGCTGAATGAAATGATTTAGTTTAGCAGTATATAATTTGGTGGTGGGTGATGGAGAATGATGGGCCTGAAGCACATAATAATAAAGAGAATTATTTAGGTTAGTTGGCCAAAATATGAGTGTGTAACAGCGAAGATAAGAGTTGGCAAATGTGTCAGTAAATAATTATATAAAATAAATAAAAGAAAGAAAGAAACTTGAGGTAGAAGAGAAGAAGATATTCATACAAACCAAAACCAAAACCATGATGAGAAGGAATTTGTAAAAGAAAAGTAAAGTAAAGTGTTGAGAGGGTTATGGACATTTTAAATTACTAAATTATATACAATGAGTAAAGTGGGAGAGGATTAGGTTGTGTAATAATTTAACCTGCTGCAGCAACAGCAGTTGGCAGGGCAGGGCAGTAGTTAACTCTGTCTTTTTAAATCATTTACATCTTAACTTGGGCACCTAAAAGCTACCCCATTATTTTATTTCTTTCTTTCTTTCTAGCTTTTTTTATACCACACTAATTTAAAACGAAAAAAATACAAAAAAGGATAGAGGGAGTGCTATGGAAGCATATCTTTTCTTCTTTTGAAAATTAATTAATTATGCATTCTTGAATTTATGAAGCATATATTGTGACCACATGCTTTCATCATTTTAAATAAATTATTTATGTCTTATTTTCATGAAGCATAAGTCATGATAGCTTCTTTAAAACACAAAATTATAATACAAAATACAATTAAAGGTTGCATTTGTTAATTTACATTTTTTTAATAAACGTTTAAATGCATATTGTTCTAATGATCATAATGAATAATTAATAAATGCACCATAAATATATAATTTAAATGGTCATTAATAATATGTTTACCTAAAAATATAGTACTAATAATTAATAATTATGAATGGACATACATGACCAACATAAAAAATAAAGTGTTTGTTGTAATGAATCGTGTAGTACGAATTGTAATAGAAAAATCGAATAAAAAATTGTGAGAAAATGAATATATTTGCAAATTTGATATTAACGCTCTATCATATTTCCATGAAATTAATAAGGCATAGCCTGAATATAAAAAAATATTAAATAATATAGAAGGTCCCATTTTACATACTTTGAGTTTGAGTGTGGATATAATTTATATGAAAGCAAGTTTTTATATACTGTCTGTCACTCCTGGTAGTCTTGAAAGTATATAAAGTGGGAAAGTTGATGCTTCCTTTGCTGTTTGGTGAATTTATGTTCTTTTTTCTTGTAGAATTTAAGCAAGCATTCGATGCTGTTGACAGCAATGATAAGCCCAGCATAAAAATGTACCCTCTCTGAAACTCTGCACACAATCTGTTTGTTTATATTACAAAGTAGAATTCGGTGCTTTCTGCTCAATTTTAGCTGCACATTTCAGAATATCACAAAAGGGTCCTCCCTATATTGCCTTTCTCACATTCTTGTGGGGGGTTTTTCAGTTCTAGGTCAAATCTGAAATCTTCAATTCCAGAAGCTGGGAAGTCTCGTTTGGTTATTGAATTGTCCTACAGATTAGTTGATTGTTTAGACTTAATCTCTAAAGATTAGTTGATTGTTTTAAATCCTTGTGAAGTGTGATTGTGATGTTCGTATAAGCAAAAGAGGGGAAAGGGAATCTGCTTTTCTTTAACTCTGAAAGATTCATCATACTTTCTTGTGTTGAGGAATTACTTTTTTCCACATTGGAGTAGGCTTGATCTTGTAATGGAGATGAATTAGCTGGTGAAGTGCTTATATTCTGCTCTTCTACTACATTGGATTTTCGACCTTTTCCTTTCTGCCTGTAATTGAGATGCTGCAATGAGGCTTTACTTTTGCTTTTTTTAACTTTCCTCTCTGTGCTATAAAGCTGCAAAGTTCATTTGTGCCTTGTTGAGTCCTACAAGATATTGCCACCTATTCTTGGTCAAAACCCTATTTTGCCTATACTTAAACTATTGTTTTTTTCTTTTTTCTACAAATTTGAGGATTTCCAAATTCTGGGCTTCTCGTTTCTTGATTGACAATGGGGTCTGATGAGAGTGGTGATAGAGTTTTCCATCAGAGAGGTATGAATTGCCCTTCTGACAAAGTAATGTGCTCAGAATCCATGTTCTATGGCTCTAATTGGGATCCAATTGTTTCACTAAGTCAAAGTGGGCATTTTGGGAATTCTACCATGGTTTCACAGAATGAGTTTGCAAATCCACACTGCTCTGCTATGTTAGAAAATCAAGCAATTGGTAGTAGTTCTTCCCATTTGGTTCAGTTTCCATCTGATTCTTCAGGCTTTGTTGATTTAGTGCCAAGAATTCCTGGTTTTGGGAGTGGAAACTTCTCAGAAATTGCCACATCATACTCTAATCTAGCTCAAGGAACTTCACCTTATGGGAAGAGAAAGAGGGAAGTGCAAAAAGGATCTTCATCTATGGTAGCTTTCTTGCTATAATCTGTGTATGCTGTTTCTCATTAGATATCATTAAGTTTGTGTCTTTTTACTCCATTTTTATTGATATATAGAATGTTGAAGAAGAGCAAAAGGATCCCTCAGGGGACACATCTGAATTCCCTAAAGAAGATGAAGAAAAGAAACAGAAACTCGAAAAATTGGGCCAAAACTCTCGTAATAAGCAAGCATCTAAACAAGCAAAGGATGATTCTGAGCCTTCTAAAGATTACATTCATATGAGAGCCAAAAGGGGCCAGGCAACAAATAGTCACAGCCTTGCAGAAAGGGTAATTTTTCGGTACAAAATCGAGATTAATGCGCGAAAGCTCTGTTCGTCCATGCTTATAAGCTCTTTGTATTGTATGCAGGTGAGGAGAGAGAGGATTAGTGAGAGAATGAGATTGCTTCAAGAACTAGTTCCTGGTTGCAATAAGGTTACTGGTGTTTCTTTAACTAACTTCCAATTTTATAGAGTATTTTGTATTGGTGTGATTCTAACTATTTTGATTTTCAAGATTACTGGGAAAGCAATGATGCTTGATGAGATTATCAACTATGTTCAGTCACTCCAACAACAAGTCGAGGTATGATGCAACGCGATCAGTGATTTTAAAAAATCGACTTTTTTGGTTTTGTTATATAGATGATTATGTGATTTGGTGCATGTAATTTATGAATTATGGATGCAATAAGAAGCCTAGATCAGTCAATTGCATCTGCTACACAAGATTATTTACTTGAGGAATAGAAATGTGCAAGATTTCCAATATATGAATGATGAAAAGTAGCAGGGGATGATCTTCTCGTTCAATTGATTTCTACTTTCTTTTTAGAGATACCATCTTGTGAGACCGTCAAAATTAATCCATAGTTTGAGATTAAGGCAAAGTCTTGCGTAAACTAGTTTACTGAACGTATTAGTTTGTTAGTAGTTATTTCAATATGAAGTATTAGTTGTTTTACTTTAAAGTGACATTTGTGAATCAGTTTCATAGTAAAATTATTTTACATAAGACCAACTCTGTCATAAATATGCAGACCTGGTTAGTGGGTAAATGTGTAAAATTTTGTTTTAGCTCGTCTAACACAAGAATTAATCTTTTTTGTTCGTTTGTTAGCGATTATCTATTAATGAATAGGCATATCACTATGGTAGTATGGTTATTGCTGTTTAGTAAAGATCTATTCACTTTGTCGTTGCAGTTTTTGTCGATGAAGCTTGCAACTGTAAATCCCGAGCTGAATGTGGATATAGACAGGCTTTTGTCCAAAGATGTGAGGAGAACTTCTCGCTTGCTCTGCACATTCTTCAACTTTCATTCACATTAACTAAATTGATATTCATTTCCACGTGTCATTTAGATTCTACTACGCGGTAGCAATGGAACTCCTCTCGGAATTGCTCCTGGTTTGAGTTCATCCAATCCTTTCCCGGGATACCCCCAAGGACCCTTCAACGCCCCCCCAGCCACAAATGCTTTGTTTCATTCATTACCTCAGGTAACACACGGATCTCTCCGTTTAGAGAAAAGGTTCTTTTATAGTCCTGTAAGTTTGCCAATTTTTGCTTTCAGGACACTCCACTTTTTTGGATTGAATTTCGTCCTGTTAACTTTCAAAATTCATCATTTTAGTCCTTTGACCGGCTACAACGGATTAGTAATTGGTTTTAGAAGTTAACAAGATGAGATTCAAAAAATCAAAATAAAAAATAATTGAAAAAAAGTGGTTTTAGAAGTTAACAAGATGAGATTCAAAAAATCAAAATAAAAAATAATTGAAAAAAAGTTCACACCAGCTAAAAACCGGCTGTAGCCGGACAAAAGGACTAAAATGTTGTGTTTTGAAAGTTAACAAGAAGTTGTTGGAATGTTCTGAAAGCAAAAATTGGCAAACTTAAAGGACTAAAAAAAAAAAAAAACTTTGCCCTCCGTTTATATCGTACACAAACTTTCTTGATCACAACGTAGATGGTAATGTATGTCATTTGCTGCAGCATATATGGAACAATGAGCAGCTTCATGGTTTACTCCAATTGGGATTCGACCCTGATCCATCTGTTAGCATGGGGCAGAACGGTAGGTTTATTGGTATCTACTGATTGTGTTTGTGTAAACATTTTGTTTGTGGAATTCTTATAATGCTGGTGTTTTCCAGGGATGCCGAAAATGGAGCTATAGGATCGGAGGCTGCTGCTCGTCTAACCATACATTCAAGTACTTATAAATGAAGATTTTGTTGTGAAGTAAAGCGCTTTAAAAATGTTGATCCCATTTGTATGTTGTATAGGTTCATCCCATTAAGCCCCTCCCTAACTCTTTATTAATTCTTCGAATTTTAACAGAAGAAGATTATTGACTGCTTAGATTCTTCAAAGTGTAGATTGAGAGTGGGAACACCATTATTGAAGATGGTTGATTTTGTTAATTGTATACAACCTGTTTTATGGGGAAGCAGGTGGTTAAAAAAAAATGTGTAGAGTGCATTTTAGTTAAAATGTGTTTCACAATATTATTTTTTTTGATTTGGTGTTTCACAATATTATTACTAAACCTTATGCAGTGGAAACATTATTTGTCAATTTTATTAATATATTTTTGAAAATATGAGTGTTGTTGTTTAAATTATTAAAGAATGATATACTATAAATATTGACTTTTAGGAATGGTACGCTGAAATTCATCTTGTATATATGAGTACTAAGATAAAGTTTTGTGTGAACAATTTCATTTTAAAATTGATTTGCATTATTTGTATATTTTTTAATGGTATAAAATATTTTATTAAAATGTAGTATTGATTTAATAATTTTAGTTGTTTTATTAAAAACATTTTTTTCACTATAAATTATTAATTGTAGGAGTAACATACTAATACTCCCTTTGTTCAATTTCATTATTTTCATTTTCTTTTATTTAGTCGTTAAATTTCATTCTTTTCATTTTTTATTAATAATACTCCCTCCGTTCCACATTATCTTTCATACTTTTTTTTTTTGATGTCCTCCAATATATTTTACACCCTTAAAATGAAAACACCTAATAAACTTCATTCTTACAATATTCACAAATTTACCTAAAATGTCATTATTTTTGACCCCACACATGCACACAAGTCAACTCATTTATTTATTTTATACATAAAAACTCTACTCATTATTACATTTTCTTAAAAAGTGTGTCCACTTACCTATAAAAGGTGGAGTATTTTGAAACCAAAAAGTATTCCCTCCGTCCAATTTCATTATTCCCACTTTTCTTTTTTGATTGTCTAATTTTATTATGCTCATACCCTTTTTGGAAACAATACGATTCATACTATTTTATCTTCACCCTCCTACCATAACTTATTTACCCACTTTACAATGAACCCCACAATCCCCTATCATACCATCAATTTATCTACTTTATAAATAAATTAATCAATATTCATTAAAACTCGTACCCGAAAAAGTAGACATAATAAAATTAAACGGAAGAAGAAGTATTATTTACACTATTTTATCTCTCAATTCCAAGTCTCCAACTATTTATTTTTTTTAGTTTGCATTTACTTTATGTATAAGTAAATATATAATACTCCATTACACCTCCAATATATCTACTTTATTCCTAAATCAAAATTAACCAAATAAATTTGAACAAATAAGTAATACACGTGATGCAAAAAAGTAGATTTCGGATTTTCATTATTAATTGCTCGTAACGGAGGATGGACAAATCTCACCGCTTGATTTTGGACCCACTACGACACGTGTCAGTATGTAATTGGTTGAGACATCGAAGAGTGTCTTCGTTCCCGCGTAAAATCCCCTGCGACGCAGCCCATATACATCGTGCCAGGTGGCCGTCAAATTCTTTCCGTTCTCCAGGAAATCCGATTTCAGTCTCTCTCTCTCTCTAGGAATTCCGGAGATGCCGTTTTCGGAACGCAAATACCGGCGTAGCCAGAGGTCGGCCCCACTTATCCCCAAGGACCACGGCGGCGGAGAGTTCGGCGGCGCATCCTATGCCGGTGCGGTGTTCAACCTCTCCACCACCATTGTTGGCGCCGGGATCATGGCTCTGCCGGCGACTCTCAAGCAGCTCGGCGCTATTCCAGGACTTATCATAATCGTATTGGCCGGTATGTTGACGGAGAAATCGATAGAGATGATCCTCCGGTTCAGTAGGGCCGCCAAGACCAGTTCGTACTCCGGTTTGGCAAGCGACGCCTTCTCCGGTACCGGTCGGAATCTATTGCAGCTCTGTATCGTGATAAATAACGTCGGGATGCTTGTAGTTTACATGATTATTATTGGTAAACTTCGTTAATTGCCCTCTTCAACCAATACTTGGTTATTGATTTTTGATTAATTATATAGATTTGTCTGGTCACAATTGAGTTGAACAAATTTCAATTGTTGAATCGTTTCCTGCTACTGATTTTGTTTCCCATTGAGTTGGAATTACACTTCCCCTTTCTTGGATGAAAGAAGATAACTTCTTATTCTTCTAATGGAAAAAGTATTGGGGAAAAAAAAATCTGTTCTATTTTTTTATGGTTTTGTCGGTGGGTGGTTTACAACTGAAGGCCACTTGTGACAGCTCAGGAAAACTGCATCTCTATCATTTACTACTTTAGAATGTCTAATGTTTTAGTCTTAGATTATAATTTGGGGATGTGGATAATCTGTGTTCTGATCTGGCTTCATTATGATCTTGTACTTATCAATTATTTTGGATGAAATCTAGTTTATTAGTGAATCATGTAGGTGATGTGCTTTCAGAGACGTGGTCGCAGGGGGTGCACCACACTGGTGTGATGGAAGAATGGTTCGGTCTTCATTGGTGGACTACCCGTTCTTCCATATTGCTTCTCACAACCATCTTCGTTTTGGCACCTCTAATATCATTCAAGCGTGTTGGTGAGAAATTTATTTAGATCCCATCTCTCACGAATATATGATTTTACATGTTAATAGATTGTGGAGATTATGAAATTTTATTGATAATGGAGGCAGAATTTTTCTGCCTAACATGTCCTATACTATCATTGAATGGCATTACTGTTAATATGAAAGCCACACCAAAGGTTATGAATTGTTCAGTATAGTGGATTTCAAATTTACACACTAAAGATTTTGATTTGATCAATTTAAATGCATAGTATCCAGAATTTCTACAGTGTATCCAGAATTTCTAAGAAATTGTAGACCCTGGGCACTTTTTACTGCTGAGTGCTGACATTATCATAGCCAGGGGGTTAAACAAGTAATTTCACATATAAATATGCAGAGGCTAGTTGTGTGCCCTTGTCTTGATTGTATGATCTTTCATTCCGTTATTTCATTAAAATGATACCTCAGATAACTTGTTTCCTACTTTCCAGATAGAGAAATTTGATAATTGACAGAAGTTATAGATTTATGAGAAGAAACAGAGAAGGTCCTAATGTTTTATAGGTCTAATAGAATCATGATGTCATCGCTAAAATCGTCACTCTCATTGCTTCAGGCATGCAGGATATCTGCATATTTTTAGGCTAGTATTCTTTTATTCTGGGATCAGCACTTTGTTCTCCCGATATGCAATTTTATTGAATCAGATGCTTTCTCCTGAGGATGTGCAGCATTTTAGTTAATTAACTTTCTCAAGCACCATTAGATGTTTCATCCCTCTCTATCGGTAGTTGTTAAAATATATGACTGGATAATTTCTTTAGTTAATAATTTGGAGTCTAAATCAATATGTAGCTGCAAATATTTTGAAGAGAATATCTTCTAGCTTTGTTCAGTGAATGGAGCTGTCTCGACTTGCACTAGATAAGCTTTCTGTTTAGACAAATTAGTATATTCTATTTTCACATTTATTGTAACACTGGCATGAAGTTCACTGCTTCTATCTGATTATGCCTTTCAGTGCTGTAGAATGACATTTCCCTTCTATGTTTTTTTAAATTTAAAATAGAATTCTCTTTCTTTTGCCAGTAAATAAGTAAGAGAATAACACCGTGATTGAATTACTTTACTGTTTGAGGTGCCAGATTCATTGCGATACACTTCAGCGCTGTCAGTCATATTGGCTGTTGTGTTCGTGGTAATCATAGCAGGAATAGCTGTTATCAAGATGATAAATGGAAGCATCGGAATGCCTCAATTGCTGCCTGACCTTGTTGATCAAGCATCCTTCTGGAAACTTTTCACAACATTTCCTATACTGGTCACTGCCTTTATTTGTCACCATAATAGTAAGTTCAAAACTCCTAAGCACATTTATATGTTGAAAGACTGAAACTATAGTTGTATTGCTTTATCTATTAAACTCAACCTTGGTAGAGTCCTTAGATTCTCTGATGATATTTGTTCCAAAGTTTTTCTATAAGGGACGTATTTTGCCTATTTCTTTGTTTAAATTGGTTAAAATTGTACTCCCTCTGTCCACCAAAAGTGTGCTCACTTTTTTTTATATATGTTTTTTAAAAAATCATATTTTAATTATAAAGAATATATTTAATATAATGAGTAAAAAATATATTTGGTACATACTCAACCTTGTTAGTAAAGTAGAAAAAATATTCAAAAGTTAATTATTTAAATAGAATAAACACGTTTTTTGTGGACCCAAAAAAAGAAATGAGCACACTTTTGGTGGACGGAGGAGTAGTTCACATTATAATGACAAGAGTTCAAGATAATTCGATGCTTGGGAAGAGGTCTGCAAGATCAAAGTGTGGGGTATTTGCATGGTATTTAAAACATGGTGTATTTTTTTCATCATTTTCTTGCAAGACTTCTCATGTGTGCAATGTGAAAGTGCCAAGTTGTGGTTGGTAACTGTACTTTGTTTCCTCTTGTCCTATGTCATTGCCCATCATAATCTTGTTTCTTACTCGGATTTCTGTTTTTTTCTTTTCTTATTCGCTTACCTTCACAGTTCACCCAATAGAGAATGAGCTTGAAGACCCTTCACAAATGAAGTCCATAGTCCGGACTTCAATCTTATTTTGTACTATTGTATATGTTGTAACTAGCTTCTTTGGGTTTCTCCTCTTTGGTAACCAAACAATGGATGATGTTCTTGCCAATTTTGATGGAGATCTTGGTATCCCGTTTAGCTCATCACTTAATGACATTGTGAGAGTGAGCTATGCCATCCATTTGATGCTTGTATTTCCAATTGTATTCTACTCCCTTCGTCTAAATGTTGATGGCATCATTTTCCCACACTCAATCCCTCTTGTGTATGATGATCGGAGATTCTTCTCAGTAACAGTAGCTCTCATGAGTTTCATCTTCTTGGGAGCAAATTTTGTACCTAGCATATGGGACGCTTTCCAGTTCACTGGTGCCACAGCTACTGTTGCTGTAGGTTATATTTTCCCTGCTGCAATTGCCCTCAGGTCAGTAGAGTCTGAACACATGCATGTTCAAATGTGGGTAAATTATAGGGATGGCAATGGGAAGGGTCTAAACCTGGAGCCCCATTACATTTGTCAGCTTTCTTGGAAATATCATGGTCAGTTTTTTTAATTATCTTGCAGGGATTTTCGTGGAATTGCAACGAAACATGATAGAACAGTCTCGTGGATTATGATACTTTTGGCCGTCTCTTCAAGCACTGTGGCCATCTGCAGTGACATTTACAGCATTCTTAGTCGCAGTGAAAGTGCCAGATCATAGGTTGCAGTCGAGCTATTCTTATGGCGCTTTCCTCAAGCAATTCAAGCTATGCCTCAGGTATAATTTGCATATTTCATATAGATTAAGCTAACCATTCTTACAGTTGTCAGAGAATTTGAAAGTATTTATGTCAAAAGCAAAAGACGGGGCCTTAGTATTATAGTTGAAAGAACTCAGTTTTGGAAATTTTGTTATCACTGAATTGAGTCGATCTATTGTTTGGTTTTAGTACATGTATGATATATACCAGTACTCAAACCTTATTGTAGAAGATAGGAACAGATACCTGTAAACTCTGAAGTAACACTTTTTGCACCATTAATGCAAAAGCTCTTGTTCCAAAAATGTGAGGGGGTTTTGTTGGAAGTATATGTAGTTCAGGCACTGTTAGGATGAACATTCTATATCCAAGATTTATATTATCATGGTACTACAGCTACTGGATGAGTATGCTGTATGCATCGAGTGTTTTTTTATGGTCATAAAGCACCCGATGCACATGCACCAAGTATAGCTTCAAAGAATACGACTTAAATGTTTTAAACCCATATCATTTGACTCTTGAACAGTTGGATACTACTCCATGAAATACTCCGTATTTTGGTAATATATGGTTGGGGTCTTGGTGAGCTCTGTCTGTATAACTCTTAACTGTTTATTGTTAAATATAAATAACACTTTTACACGTATTTAATTGACACTTTCTACTCATCTGGATAAAAGGGGGGTTAGAAAAGGTGCAATTAGTAATGCTCTATAAGTCTCATAGTCCAACTGTTCTGTTTTCAATTGACAATTAATATGATTTTTCATTTTGATACGTCAATACATAATGACATTCTAACTACATTCTTCTCCTTGAACTTCTACAACCGACATAAGTCAGCAAATTTTTTTTTTTTTTTGAGGAAGATAAGTCAGCAATTATGTTCGTTGGCCCCTTCTTTTATTTATCACAAGATTGAAAATAACAATTTTTCAAGGAAACATCTAAATTTCTACACTTTTTTTATTTAGCTAAGTTTAAGGTTGCGTTTGGTTGGGTGGATTTGGGCTTATGGATTTCAAATCCACAGTCCAAATCCATTCTACATGTTTGGATTATGAATGGATTTCAAATATTTAGATTTGTGTCAACACACTTTTTTAGTTAAACTTGAGAGAGATTTCAAATCCTCACTAAAACCATGTCATTTGAAATCCATGTATTTTTAACTCCTTTCATTTGAAATGTCTCCTCAAATCAAATCCCCCCATCCAAACGCAACCTAAGTGTTAAACTAAAATACATCATACAAATATTAAAAGTTCATGGAAGAAGTTCATTTAAAAGTACAAATTTATAGGGAAGCGTGGAATTAACGGAATTTGAATCAAGGCGTATGTATGATCGTTACTCGTGAGCTTAATTCTGCATGTAATTTATATCAAGTGCATCTTGTGCAACATATATCATCAATATTATTGCGTGTAGGAACCTATTAGTCTATTACTCTAAAAACTAATATTATTACTTGTAAAATTAATAGTAGTGATCTATAATAAAATTAATAATATGTGTTACTTATAAAAACTAATAATATTGCTAGTGAATTACTATACGCCAAATGTACATAATACTCCCTCCGTCCAATTTTATTATGCCCACTTCTTCGGGCACGGGTTTTAATGAGTATTGATTAGTTTATTCATAAAGTAGATGAGTTGAGGGTATGATGGGATATTGTGGGGTCCATTTGTAAATATATGATTGTTTATGAATAAAGTGAATGAGAAAGTGGGTAAATAAGTGATGGTAGGAGGGTGAAGATAAAGTAGTATAAATAATATTGTTTTAAAAAAGGGTATGAGTATAATGAAATTGGACAACCAAAAAAGGAAAGTGGGAATAATGAAATTGACGGAGGGGGAGGGAGTACATTCTTTTTACATGTACACACGACAATAAGTACTTTGATACTCATGCATATTTATAAAATAAAAAAACAACAGAACAAATAAAACAGAACACCTTTAAAAATATTAATAAAATGTAAACATCGATTCTACTGGTGACTGGTCACAATCAAGCCCTCATTAAACTTTCATTTTGCATCGAATCATGTTATTCCTAATATACAAATATGTTTGCACGTAACTATCCATTAATTTGATATGAATATCAAATGAAGAAGAAAGTGCCTTTATTTGCGAATATTTAAACAATCAACCGGCCTAGGGAATGTCCTGTATCATCATTATGCTTTGGTCACATATGATAAGCCTGATTATGGTCTCAAATTATATGTTAATCTTTAAGTAATTTACGTGTAAATCTTCATTAAAAAATTTAGTATTCAAATCTCTACTTATACTTAAGTCACGTCTTCTTTGATAGTTTATGTTCTCTTTTAAACTAGATTCATTTGAGTGCAGTTTTTACCCCATCTAAATTAAATTAGTTAAAGAGAAGTTTAAATTATTTAAGAATATTAATTAAGTTTTAATAGATTAGATAACTTGTTGCAGATAGAAAAATCTAGTCAATATCTATAATCCTCATTTGGATTGGCATTGTGAAACTTCTGCAAAAAAATGTTAATCAATTATGACCAATATCTTTATATATCCGACACCTTACACAATCTCATTTAGAATTGTCTCAATTCCAATGACCCTACAATGTTTGGAAGCTTTTTCAATATTTTATTCTTATATTTAAATTTAAGCCTTTTGTTTCCTTGCTTTTAATTATTCGAATTTTATAAAAAAAAATATCGATGACTATAGAATCCACAAATGATCCGAACAATGGCTAGCTAGGAAAGTTTGTTAATCATATTGAGGATTATTATTGTAACATAAACTTTGAACTGTTTATAAAATGTAAGTTCATAATAAATAAACAAAATTGCACTAAACCATGGAACTCACTAATAAAATTTACTAATATAAATTTGTTGTGAAACAACTTAAACTTATAACTTTGTATGTAAAAGAGAACAATATGTAAAAGGAGTATAGAAATATTTGATTCAACTTCAAGTGATTACTATAACATTTGCACCCCTATTTATAGGTCCCAATACAAGCTTGGGAAGATGAAATGAGAGGTGCACTATAAATGTAGGTACATGAACAACCAAAGGACACATAGTGGGTATTAAGGAGGAAGTAATGGACATTCATACAAATAAATATTATTCATAACACTCCCCCTTGAATGTCCAGTAGATAAAATTATGTCTTGTTAAAATCTAATGAGAAGAAACGTGTATTAACTCCCCCTAATGATTACATCACTTCACATCCTTAAGACGACGCACTCCAATTTTGTACCTCAATTTCTCAAATGTTGAAGTTGGTAAAGACTTGGTAAATAAATCTGCCAAATTATCACTTGAACGAATTTGTTGCACACTGATGTCACCCTTTTGCTGAAGATCGTGAGTAAAGAAGAATTTAGGATCAATATGTTTTGTCCTATCACCTTTGATAAATCCTTCCGCTAGTTGGGCAACACATGCAGCATTGTCTTCATAAATCACCGTTGGATTATCTTTCTCTGAGTTTAATCCACACTGCCTGCAAATATGATGTGTGACAGAACGCAACCAAACACATTCACGACTTGCCTCGTGAATTGCTAGGATCTCTGCATGGTTAGATGAAGTAGCAACTAGAGTTTGTTTAACAGAACGCCATGAAATAGTTGTACCTCCATATGTGAACAAATAATCTGTTTGAGATCGAGCTTTGTGCGGGTCTGATAAGTAGCCTGCATCTGCATAACCAACTAAACAAGGTTCTGATGAGTTTGAAAAATATAAACCCATATCCATTGTTCCTCTAAGGTATCGAAAAAGGTGTTTAACACCATTCCAATGCCTACGAGTTGGAGAAGAACTATATCTTGCTAATAAATTAACAGCAAATGATATATCAGGCCTTGTGTTGCTAGCAAGATACATTAGTGCACCTATTGCACTCAAATATGGTACTTCTTGACCAAGCAATTCTTCATTTTCTTCGCGGGGTCGAAATGGATCTTTCGCTACATTCAGTGACCGCACAACCATAGGTGTGCTTAAGGGATGTGCTTTATCCATATAAAACCGTTTCAACACTTTCAAAACATAAGTAGATTGATGCACAAAAATCCCATTATCAAAGTGTTCAATTTGAAGACCCAAACAAAATTTTGTTTTACCAAGATCCTTCATTTCAAATTCCCTCTTGAGGGAAGCCACGGCCTTTGATAACTCTGTAGGAGTCCCAATGATATTCAAATCATCAACATATACAACAATAATCACATATTCACATCCAGATCTTTTAATAAAAACACAAGGGCATATAGAATTATTGTTATACCCCTCCTTAATCAAGAATGCACTCAAACAATTGTACCACATGCGACCAGATTGTTTTAATCCATATAAGGATTTGCTCAACTTGACTGAATATATGTTTTGAGAATTCTCGTTTTTCATTAAAGGTACCTTTAATCCCTCAGGGATTGTCATGTAAATATCTTTCTCTAATGAGCCGTACAAATAAGCTGTAACGACATCTGTTAGACGCGTTTCAAATTTTTCTTGCACTGCCAGACTTATTAAATAACGAAAAGTTATTGCATCCACCACAGGAGAGTAAGTCTCCTCATAATCAACACCTGGCCTTTGGGTAAAACCTTGTGCGACAAGCCGGGCTTTATACCTCACGATTTCATTTTTCTCATTTCTTTTTCGCACGAATACCCATTTATGCCCCACGGGTTTTATACCATTAGGTGTACGGACAACAGGTCCAAAAACTTTTCGTTTAATAAGATATTGCAATTTTGCACTTATTGCGTCTTTCCACATTGGCCAATCATCTCGTTTCCTACATTCATCAATAGACGTAGGTTCAGGACCCTCATCATCTTCCATTATATTGAGCGCTACATTATATGCAAAGATATCGTCGACGTCGATTTCATTTCGGCTCCATCTTTCTCCTGTTCTGACATAATTGATCGATATTTCATCATTTTTAGGCGCCTGAAATTTATCAATGACTTCAATATCATTTTCTGGGACTTTAAGTAGTGTGTCAGATTTTTCAACAGGAGTGTTCACATTATGGCCATCCTCATTTGCTCCTTTTCTTTTTCGAGGATTTTTGTCTTTGGAACCGAGAGGTCTACCACGCTTCAAGCGTGCCGTAGATTCATTTGCAATGGAAGATGGTCCTTCAGGGACATCAATTCTGTTAGGAGCATTAGCAGCTGGAATATGAGATTTTGTAACTCTTTTAAGGTCAGTAAATGCGTCTGGCAGTTGATTCGCAATCTTTTGCAAATGAATTATCTTTTCAACTTCAAGTTCACATTGTTTTGTACGAGGATCCATGCAATTCAATGATAATTCATTCCAAGAAATATTCTTTGCCAGCTGCTTACTTTCCCCCCCTAATGTTGGAAAAATTGTCTCATCAAAATAACAATCGGCAAACCTTGCCGTGAATAGATCTCCGGTCAATGGTTCTAAATATTTAATAATAGACGGAGATTCGTACCCAACATATATCCCCATTCTCCTTTGGGGACCCATCTTTGTACGTTGTGGTGGAGCAATCGGTACATATACAGCACATCCAAAAGTTCTTAGATGGAAAATATTTGGTTCCTGACCTTGAACCATTTGTACGGGGGAAATGCTATGATAACTTGTTGGTCTGATGCGCACAAGTGCTGCCGCATGCAATATAGCATGACCCCAAGCTGAAATGGGGAGTTTAGATTTCATCAATAATGGTCGGGCAATCAATTGAATACACTTTATAAGCGATTCAGCAAGACCGTTTTGTGTATGGGCATGAGCAACTGGATGCTCAATATGTATTCCAATTGATAAGCAATAATCATTGAAAGTCTGGGATGAAAATTCACCAGCATTATCAAGACGGATTGTCTTAATTGCATTATCAGGAAACTGTGCTCGCAATCGTATTATTTGTCCCAATAATTTTGCAAAAGCCAAATTGCGAGATGACAATAAACATACATATGACCACTTAGTCGATGCATCAATCAAGACCATAAAATACCTAAATGGTCCACTTGGCGGATGTATAGGTCCGCAAATATCCCCTTGAATTCGTTCCAAGAATATAAGATTTTCATGCTCAACTTTAGCTGGTGACGGTCTTACAATTAATTTCCCTTGTGAACAAGCAGCACATGAAAATTCATTGGGATGTAGTATTTTCCAAATTTTTAATGGATGCCCACATGAATTTTCTACAATTTTTCGCATCATTATGGAACCGGGATGGCCCAACCGGTCATGCCAAACATTAAATTCGGTAGTAACCTTTTGGTTTACTACGGCATAAATTTCAATTGTTCTTATGCTCGTGCAATATAAACCCGAGGACAAAGCGGGTAACTTTTCCACCATACATTTCTTTCCCGCAACAATTGTAGTAATATTAAGATACTCAATATTGCCTTCTTTCGTAGTCTCAAGATGATATCCATTCAAACGAATATCTTTAAAACTCAATAAATTTCTTTGAGACTTTCCAGAGAATAAGGCATCATTTATAATGAATTTTGTCCCTCCGGGTAATTGAATAGTGGCTCTTCCAAAGCCTTCAATTATTTTTGTACAATCGGATATTGTATTTACATTAGCTTCTCCCCAATTTATATTTGAGAAGTATTTTTTATTGTTAAATATAGTGTGCGTAGTAACACTATCCACGAGACATAGATCTCCATCTTCTTCCTTGAAAGTTGATGTTGCCATACCATTTTCCATTTCTTATAAAAAAACATAAGAAATACATAGTAAGACATTTAAAATTTAATTGTTTTATTTTATTTTTAAGGTAAATGAAAATGTAATAGTCACTCATATTATAAAGGACAAAAATATTAAGACATTGCATAACATAAGAAAGGTAAATGAAAATGTAATAGTCACTCATATTATAAATGACAAAAATATTAAGACATTGCATAACATAAGAAAAACAAACATTACATAATAGATTATTGAAAAGAAATTATGATTGAGTATTAGAACAATTTAATTTCCACCTTCAGGGTGGGTAAGGTAATCAGCAACATCCAATTGTGTTATGTCAAACATCTCATTATCGAACTCACTATTCACAAAATTTGTTTCAACCTTTTTCTCTTTTCCCTTGATCGATTCTTGATATAGGTTAATGAGATGCTTAGGCGTGCGACATGTCCTAGACCAATGTCCATTCGCCCCACATCGATGACAAGTGTCATATTTGGGCTTTGTATCAAGTGAGTCATTCTCTTTCCTTTGATATTCAAAAAATTGTTTTCCTTTGTGGGGGCCTTTAAAGTTCTGACGGGAATTATGATCATTTTGAAATCTGCCTCGGCCAAATCCACGTCCTCGGCCACGTCCAAGCCCACGTCCAAGTCCCCGACCCCGTCCACGTCCACGTCCCCTTCCACGACCGTTATAGGAATCGCGATTATTATAGAATGAGACAACATTCATTTCGGGGAGTGGAGCAGAACCAGTTGGACGAGATTCATGATTTTTCATCAAAAGCTCATTATTTTGCTCAGCCACCAAAAGACATGAAATTAGTTCAGAATATTTAGTAAAACCCTTCTCACGATATTGTTGTTGCAAAAGCACAGCATGAAATGTGGAGAATGTCTTTTCAAGCATATCATCATCAGTAATATTTTCTCCACATAATTTTAATTGAGAAGTGATTCTGAACATAGCTGAGTTATACTCACTCACTGATTTATAATCTTGCAATCTTAAATGCAACCAATTATAACGAGCCTCACTGTTTTTTGGTGATCATACCTTTCTTTAAGATTCGTCCACAATTCAAGTGGATCTTTCACAGTGAGGTACTCAGTTTTTAATCCTTCATCAAGATGGTGGCGAAGGAAAATCATGGCTTTAGCCTTATCTTGATTAGATGCTTGATTTGCCACTTTTATGGAATCTCCAAGACCCATGGCATCCAAATGAATTTCAGCATCAAGAATCCATGACAAATAGTTTTTTCCGGTAATATCAAGAGCCACAAATTCAAGTTTTGTTAAATTCGACATGATGGAAACTATCAAATAAACAAGAGATTGATTAATTTCAAGAACAAATGATCATCAAAATAGTAATAAAATAAGAGGTGACAAATAAATATTGTTAGATAATATATTCTAAATATTTCAATACATAACTTTGTACAATACCTGAAATTGGTCACTATCTGAATTTCTTCGGCAGGAATGTTTGACGAGCCTCGTGCTGATAACGTGTTGTGAAACAACTTAAACTTATAACTTTGTATGTAAAAGAGAACAATATGTAAAAGGAGTATAGAAATATTTGATTCAACTTCAAGTGATTACTATAACATTTGCACCCCTATTTATAGGTCCCAATACAAGCTTGGGAAGATGAAATGAGAGGTGCACTATAAATGTAGGTACATGAACAACCAAAGGACACATAGTGGGTATTAAGGAGGAAGTATTGGACATTCATACAAATAAATATTATTCATAACAAAATTCAATTTATATAATATTAATGAACTTATGAAACGATTTCACTTTTTTTTTTTAATCTAATGTTTATTATTCAATGTATACAAATGCATATTTAGCTTAGGCCCCACCCAGCTCGAGCCCAATTTAACTTAAATGTGATGTTGTATTCTTTTGTTTTTGATACACAGATTGACTACATTACTATTACTCGTGCAACTAGGGAAGTTAACAAATAATATTTGTTAGGAGTATGTTTTATAAGAAAATGAATATTGAATTAATTTTATAAGGAAATTAAACTCTCAACTTTATTTTTAACTTAATTCAAAAAAAAAAAAAAAACTTTATTTTTAACTTTATTTAATTAATAACGTTGGAGTCTTATACTATGTAAGAAAATGGATCTTTTAATGACAAATTATGTAATTATATCTTATCAACTTTCTTTTGACTTTATTTAATATGGGCGGAGGAGCGGCTGAAACTGCCGGTCGCCGGCGGTGGCTTAGCCTGTAGCTGAATTTCTCAAAACAGAGATAAAAACTGCCACGTTTCATTCACCTATTAATTCAATTTTTGTTGTTTTGTTAGTGAATAAGTCAAAAGGAAGATATTGACAGTGTGTGTCGTGTCGTGTGGGTCAAAATTAAAATTAAATGTGAACTCATTTAGTAGTAGTACATGTATATCCTCTGAGTGAGTAAGTGTTCAGAATTCAGACGCTAATTTAAAAGGCATCCCACTGTCCTACGCAATTACAGTATCAATTCTCATGCTTCCCTTCCTTTTCTTTTCGAGGTTCTCAAATTCATCATCTTTTATAGTATTATATTATAGTGTAATAATACATATTGTTCATAAAGTAACACAAAGTGTATAAATGTATTAACAGATTTTTTAATACCTTACCATGAATATTCATATTTTTATACTCCGTAACACATACTTATTCATGTAGTATTACATACTCATCCTAGTAATAACATAAACGCCTGGGGCTAAAATTTTAGTTTTCTTTGTGTATAGGTTAAGATAGTGAAATTTTTATTCATTCTTTAAATTTACTACTTAAACTATATGTAAAATATTTTATATGAGTGTTTTTTATACATAATCCTTCAGTGTAACACTTTTACATGGAGAGGCAGGTGCCAAACGTTGGAGAATCACATAATTAAGTTGCCAAATAAGCCCCCCTACAATTAATGTCAACTTAATTAAGTTTTGACTCATAAATTTTAACCAAGTGCTTATTTTTATCCTTTGGAGAAGCAATTTTCATTGGGAAAACCAAATATTAACTTATACTCCCTCCGTCCAATTTTATTATGCTCATTTCTTCGGACACGGATTTTAATGAATATCGATTAGTTTATTCATAAAGTAGATAAATTGAGGGTATGATGGGGTATTGTGGGGTCCATTTGTAAATAAATACTAATTATTTATGAATAAAGTGAATGACAAAGTGAGTAAATAAGTGATGGTAGAAGGGGGGAGATAAAGTAGTATGGATAGTATTGTTTTTAAAAAGGGTATGAGCATAATAAAATTGGATAACAAAAAAAGAAAGTGAAAATAATAAAATTGGACGGAGGGAGTATGATAAAAAAAAAGTACTCCGTACATGTTTATAGAAAGTGTTAATATTGTTCAATATATAACTTAATACATGTAACTATAGGAGTATTTTTTTTTTCATTACATTTTTTCTTTTGATCCTGCGACAATCCATTAGAATTGGAGTTAATTATGTCAAGATACATCAATTATTCGGTTTCACATAAATTTTACCATTTTTAATCAAGAAAATATTGTATCATGCGTTTGGTGTTATTAGTTAAATCCGAATTTATTTTAATATTGTAATTATTAATATATTATTCAATTATCATTTTGCAGGCCTGCCGCCTGAGCTAATGGGAGGAATAATACACTACTTAGTTGTGGGAGAGCTATATACGGAGTATTTAAAAAAATATATATATATTTATCTGTCCAAAATAAAGTAAAATAGTTCTAACCAGTAATATGCTAATAGCACAATATATTACGCTACTTAGAATAATAACATGACAAAGTGGGATTGACAAAGTGGGATGGCTCAAGTGGTTAACATGACGTCATGATGATACGATATTTCGAAATTTTTTATCATTTTCTTAAATAATAAAATATTTTTACATACTTTTTTTTTTCCAACCCTCTTTACCTTTTTTTTTCGTATTTAAATAATTCTACCTCAACAGTCTACAATATATTTTATAGGGATTATAGTTTTTTTAGTCCTTTAAGTTGGATTAATTTTGAATTTGGTCCTGATGGAATACACATTTTGATTTTGGTCTCATAAATTGGTAGAAATTTTGAATTCAGTCCAATTACTACCATTGTAGGTAAATAAACCGGTCAAATTCTTAGCTCGTGTGCAATTCAAATCAACTGTGAATTTGCTCATGTGCAGAAAAATGCAAAAATCGATGAATTTGATCGATTTATTTACCTCAAATTGTAGTAATTGGACTGAATTCAAAATTTCGATCAACTTATGGGACCAAAATCAAAATGTGTATTCCATCAGGACCAAATTCAAAATTAATCCAACTTAAAGGACTAAAAAAAAACTTTAATCCTATTTTATACTACTATATTTTTAAATTTTGATGCGAAAAGCGATAGAAAAACTTACATTAATGGGTCCAGTGCCTCAGTCAATGATGCGTGATGACGTATGCTGAGGAATCTCTATGAAATGTAACACGCCCCAACTTTATGATTATATGCTTTGACAATATATACATTGAGAAAAAATAATATCCGGAAATTCAAATAAAACTTAGGATAAATTTCTCTTACTGCAAAATCTAATACAATGTGTGGAACCAGTAGTAGAAAATACAGTATTTAGTTTTCATATAATAGCAATAACCAAATCATTAGTTATATAAATAAATTGAATTTGACCTCCTATAATTAGCAATAACCAAATCATTAGTACCTTTTCTCCTTTTATATTATCCAAAATTAACGTCAACATAGAGAATAATTGTCTGTGCACGTGGAATTAATCTTTGAGTTGATAGTTTAGTTCTAATCCGCGTTTACGTCCATTGACTTGACCTTCTTCTATCGTTGACCACAAAATTAGGAGGTTAATTAGAAGAAATTAGTTATATAAATAAATTGAATTTGAACGTATTTTTTCTTTTATAGTGTCAACTATTTTGGACTTTTTTTGTTTAAAGATATAGATACTGAGACTGAGAACAAGCATAATATTTCTTTGTTCTCTTTAATTTATAGTAATTTTTTTTTTGAAGTATTTTTATTAACGTAATTAAATAAACGTTTTGATTGATTTTTATTTATTAATGGTAATCAGACTTTGCAAATGGATATTGTTAGTATTACAGGAAATTATAATTATAAGATTAATTGCAAAAAAAATTACGACCTTTATAGTGTTTATCAATTACAACATATCCTTTTTTTTCTTTGCAATTCGATACACTACCTTTTTAATTTTTGCAATTCGATGCATGTGTTTATTTTTCAGCAACACAATTCATGTGTATACAGTATACACTGAAGCCGCATTAAAGTTCTACACAAATGTTCACGTAAATGGCATGGCTGATCAATAAAATGTATTTTTTTTTATTTTAAAAACTTTTTTAAATAAAAATAATATACAAAATTTTACATTTTTTTTTTGGACTGTGATTTGGAGGACGCGATCTTATTCTTTTGAGTTTTTGGAGAAATGATACTAATAATTAAATTGGTATATGGTTTTTTTTAAAATAATTTTTTTAGTTTAATTTTTTTTTAGTATTCTTTTTAGTTTAAAATTACTTTTTTAGTATTCTTTTTAATTAAAAACGTTTTAAAAATAAAAAAAATAAATTATTCATCATTCGTGACATTTATGTGGCACCTCGACAATTTTGACAATCACGTCATAATTTTAATTGTTGCCAGAAAATTGACAGATGTATTGAATTGTAAAACTTAAAAAAGTGGTGTATCAAATTGCAAAGAAAAATAAAATGTTGTAGCTGATAAAAACTGTAAAGGTCGTGATTTTTTGTGCAATTAACCCATAATTATATGATTTATTCGGGGATGAAAAGAAAAAACAAACCTATTTTATTTTTCCAGGAGGTAGGGAAACTACGTACGTTAATGTGAAAAACCCATTCAGCCATTGTTTTTATCACAATCTTATAAGTAATCATAGTTGGATCAAATATTTCTACTATTCAAATTGAATCACTGATTTTGTGACTTTTAGTTATTTGATATGTGCACATTAATTTAATGGTATTTAAATAAAATAAAATATTCCATATTCATACTGTTTTCTTATGTTACTAACTCCTCTTACCTTTATTCATTTGATATTTTAATATAAAATTGCTTTCGAAAGAAAAATGTGGGTGACGTTTCTGTCTTTATCAAACGTCTCTTTTAACCCCAGCTTGTTGGTGTGGCACATCGCAGGTAAATGTACCAAAATAGACATCGCATGATTAGTCCACCTACACAAAAACTGTCGGTGAGTAAGAAAGAACGGAGGTTGTTTTTGACAATTCGTGTTATTTTATGATTAAAGAAAGGTCTAAGTCAATAGTGCGCGCCCACAGAATGCCGTTATGAATTACATATGTAATGGAAATTATTATTTAACGTTTTCATTTTCCTTTTCGATTAATTAATAATTACTCACCCATTTAGTTTATTTAAAAAACACGAATAAAATAATATTTTCGACATATATTGGTTTTTTTTTTCAACTGTAGTTCTATTAATATTTTGAGTTAAGAAGTCAAAAAATCCATTTCGAAATATGTATTAGAGTATTGTGAAATATAAATTAAAATATGCAAGAATTACTTCAAATAAAAAATAATTTAAAAGTCACTCAAAATAAACATTGATAATTTAAAAGTTGGTTGAAACATACCTATCTAAAATTTGGTGAATAGTATGAAAGAAGAAAGCTTATTGTTTTAATGTTTTCTATCAAATAACTTACTACCTAAAATATTTGCATCCAATATAGATAAAGCACAATTAAATAAAACCTACCAACTCAATATTATTGATAAGTTTTTGTCTATAGGTAAATCAAAATTTATCTTCATCGCATCAAATTAATTCGGATTGCCAAATCACCATTACCAATTACTCCATGTATTAAAATATTTACGATTGATTAGAAAGAAAAAAAAAAGGAGTAATTAAATGGAATTGAAGCGGCAAAATATGGTCTGCAAAATTGTGTTTGGCCTAGCGTGAATAATGCTAAATTCTAGTCAAAGTAGACACACATAGACACATAAGCAAATGGTTTTCCAAAATTTAATTTATATTCAAAATCAATTTCTAGTTAACTCTTGATCTACCTTTCAATTAGGGTGACTATGGACTAATTCTTTAAACCAAAATCCTTTCTATTGAGAAATTATTTAATTTAATTAAAATTAAAATCTACCAAACATATTTCAGCTAAAAATAAGAGATTATTTTCCTTTTTCTACCGATATTACTTCTTTATGCCTGCAAGATTACGCTGCCAATTAAATTGCATGATCTTCACCAAAAATAAAAAATGGAAAAGGAATAGACGTTCTTGTATATCTATATTTAATTTGTAGATACGCTTTAATTAAGTATAGATATTAAAAACACCGCGTTAATTAAATCTATAGTTTTCATCTTCCATTAATAAATATTTCAGTAAATAGTTTTTACCTCTTAAATAGTACTAGTACTATATACCGTCTCTTAAAATTCTATTATTCTTTCTGGGTATTTTTTTTTTTTTTACACACATTCCCCAAATCTGACTTTCATTAAACAAATCTTGCTGGGGCATATATACATTTGTTAATACAAAAATCTCTGCAGGCTTGGTTGTATTTGTATGTATTGAATCAAAAGAAAAGGAAGCAGTAGGTGAGGGGAAATCACTAAAAAAAAAAGGGGAAAAAAGAGAGGGAAAAAACCCTATTGCCCACAACTTCTTGTCGGTATATCGCGCATTCATTGTTGCATGATCTAATCTTCTTGTATTCCAGCCTTCTTCGATTGGTCTTTATTTTGTCCCTTTTCAAAACATCCCATTTCTCTGGTATTTGTGTCTGTATATTGTTTTTCTCATGCACAAAAATTGTGGAGGAAAAAAAAAAGAAGAAATTATTGGTATTAGATATTTTAATCTCGTGTTTTTGCAAAAAATGAAATGAGGGGTTTGGTGGTGGTGCAAGAGGGAGTGACTTTATCTCACAACGTGCTGTCGGTTTGAGGTTTATTTTTTTGTTTTATGATTTTGAATTTTCAATTCTACCTCATTACATTTACTACACCCTCTCTCTCTCTCTCTCTCTCTCTCTCTCTCTCCACACCCTTTTCAATACTATAATCTACACTTGCTGCAAGCTGTATGTAGAGGAACTTTGTACTATACTTCTTAGTTGTAGCCTTATAATCACCCCCTGTAAACATTTCTATTCTCTTATAATCTCCATATGAATGTGTCTCTGTATTCGAGACGCATAGTTTCTTTACACCCCCCACGCGTCCTCTTCTCTCTGCACCTCTTCATTTCTTCTAATTCTCATCCAAAATGAAGTTTTTGTAGCATTTACTCTCACTTTACCCCCCACCCCCTTCTTCTCCACCACAAAAATCCAAAGCTCCCATTTTCTTGCATTTCTTGATTCCGCAACTTTCTTACCATTTGAGCAAAAGGGTCACTGAAAAATCCAAACTTGAGTTGGGGGCTCCCATTTTCTTGAAGAAGTTTAAGTTCACAATCTGAGCTAAAGGGTCACTGAAAAATTCAATCTTTAGAGGAACTCTGTTGAAGAATGGCGCCATGGTGGGCCAAAGAAGCTCACAGAGGAACACCAGTGGTTGTAAAAATGGAGAACCCTAACAATTGGTCAATGGTGGAGCTGGAATCCCCCTCAGATGAAGATTTCATCTACCCAAACGACGACGTTACCAAAGGGGGCCGAAACAAGAACGCCAAGCAACTCACTTGGGTCCTTCTCTTGAAAGCCCACAAAGCCGCCGGTTGCCTCACCTCAATCGCCGCTGCATTCTTCTCCCTTGTCTCCATTGTCCGCCGCCGCCTCTCCTCCGGCTACACCGACTCCGCCGACACCTCTGACGCCGAAAACCCCGCCGTGAAGTCAAGATTCTACGGCTGCATAAAACTCTTCCTCTTGATTTCTCTGCTCCTGCTTGTCTTCGAAATGCTTGCTTATTTCAAAGGCTGGCATTTTGGGGCGTCGGATCTTCAATTGCAGCAACTTTACAGCTTAACAAATCCCGATTTAGTTAAAAGCGTGTTTCATTCGGTTTATTCCAACTGGGTTTGGATTAGAGTTGAGTATCTTGCCCCACCGCTTCAACTCTTAACCAATGTTTGTATAGTGCTTTTCCTTATCCAGAGCGTGGATAGGCTAATCCTCTGTTTGGGTTGCTTCTGGATCAAAATCAGGAATATTAAACCCGTTCCCAAACATGGCATTGAGGATCTTGAATCACAAGGCTACTTCCCAATGGTGTTAGTTCAGATCCCTATGTGCAATGAAAAAGAGGTAACAACTCTCTATTACTTCATTCCAGCTTTTTGTATTTTTCTTGTTATAGTAGTGTTAATTGGAATGTATAGGTGTATCAACAATCTATTGCGGCTGTGTGTAATTTGGATTGGCCAAAGGGGAATTTGCTGATACAAATTTTGGATGATTCTGATGACCCAATTACTCAATCTTTGATAAATGAAGAAGTGCATAAATGGAAGCAGAATGGTGCAAATATCATTTATAGGCATAGAGTTATTAGGGAGGGCTATAAAGCAGGCAATCTTAAATCAGCAATGAATTGTAGCTACGTTAAAGATTACGAATTCGTTGCCATTTTTGACGCCGATTTTCAGCCTAATCCTGACTTTCTTATGAGAACCATTCCTCACTTCAAGGTATCTTTGCGAATTCGATCAATTATGCTTTCTTGAATCGAGTCAGTTCGATTCGTATGTTTCATTGTGTGTTTCACTCCATGATAATTATGGGTCATTATACGTGTGAAACACAAAATGGAATACCGAAAGTGATATGAGTGATATCATTCCGTCTTTTAATTATTGCATATTTTGTCCTGAGCGAAAACGCGATTTCTTTTGGTTTTGAATTGTAGGATAATGAGGAGGTAGGATTGGTTCAGGCAAGATGGTCATTTGTGAACAAGGATGAGAATCTATTGACAAGATTGCAGCTGATTAATTTAGCTTTTCATTTCGAAGTAGAGCAGCAAGTTAATGGGATTTATCTCAATTTCTTTGGGTTTAATGGGACTGCTGGTATATGGAGGATAAAGGCGTTGGAAGAATCGGGTGGGTGGTTGGAGAGGACAACTGTTGAGGATATGGACATTGCTGTGCGCGCTCATCTTCATGGATGGAAGTTCGTCTTTCTCAATGATGTTGAGGTACTATTTTCGTGTTTTTTTTTTCTTTTTTGTAATTGCGATTTTGTGTATGTTTTTAACACTTTTTGGTTATTCAGTGTGCATGTGAACTGCCGGAATCATATGAAGCTTATCGGAAGCAACAACACCGATGGCATTCTGGGCCAATGCAGTTGTTCCGTCTCTGTTTACCTGCCATCATTCGATCAAAGGTATATTTATATACTCTAATTATTATATTGAATGATAGCCAAGCTTAAAAGCTTAAGTTATTTGAGTATCTTTAGTCTCTTGTACACTAGTTGTATTGTGCATCTGTACACAACTAAGTACATCTTAGTGAATCAACTATTATCATTTGAGTTGTGCATCTGGTGCATACAAGATTTTGTCATCATTTAAACGTTATTTTATTCAAGAGTAACACTTGGTGCACCTATTGCACGGTACAACTAATATTGTTCAATGAATACAACTAGTACCTTTTTTTGTAAAACAACAGTACCATTTAAAAATGCAGGTGCATAGAAGTATTTGCCTGTATTCAAACTTGTGTCCCATATTGTGAAATTTTGATCATTTACTTTTAAATTTTGTTTATGCAGATCAGCATATGGAAGAAAGCCAACATGATCTTCCTGTTTTTCCTTCTACGAAAACTAATACTTCCGTTTTACTCGTTCACACTCTTCTGTATCATTCTTCCAATGACCATGTTCATCCCGGAGGCCACCCTCCCATTCTGGGTTGTCTGTTACATCCCCGCGTCCATGTCATTTCTCAACATACTCCCCGCGCCAAAATCATTCCCCTTCATTGTCCCTTACCTCCTCTTTGAAAACACAATGTCTGTCACAAAGTTCAACGCGATGGTCTCTGGTCTCTTTCAACTCGGGAGTGCGTATGAGTGGGTTGTCACCAAGAAATCGGGCCGGTCGTCCGAGGGTGATCTCATATCCTTAGTCGAGAAAGAGCCAACACGTCAGAGAGGGAATTCAGAGCCTAATCTAGAGGAAATGAGGGAGGAGATTATTCAACAGGAGCAACGAGCATCGAGGAAAAAGAAGCATAATAGGATATATACGAAAGAGTTGGCCTTAGCTTTCCTTTTATTAACAGCTTCTGCAAGAAGTCTTTTGTCTGCTCAGGGGATCCATTTTTACTTCTTGCTATTTCAAGGGGTCTCGTTTTTGCTCGTGGGGCTGGACTTGATTGGTGAGCAGGTGGTGTAAAGAAGTGGGAAGTCGTTGAGACGACATGTAAATCATTAGGCAATCGATCATCTTGGATCAAATGTGGATACTATAAATGAGACGATGAAATGTTGCACGATATGTGGATGAAAGTGCTACCGTTGTTGCCTTCTCCCGATACCTTAAAAGAGACGATCTCTTGTGCATGAACAAGAAAAAAAAAAACAGTAGGGAAAATTTCGGTTTAATTTTCTTGTTTTGTGGTTTCGTATTTGGATTCTTTTGTTATTTTAATGTGTTGGATATATTCTTTTGTAAGAAGAATTCAGGGATGAAGAGTAGTGTGATACGTATGCTCAATCTGTTGATAATAATGCTCACTTGTTTTTGAGCTGTTGTGGATGTAGTCCGGGGATCCTTGTTGAAGGAGTATAAAGTTACTATTACTTTTCATGTATGTCAACGGTGTAATTTTAAGAACATTTCCCAAGGCAACAAAATTTCCATTTCTATATGTTTGCTGTATTCTGACTTATTTGCAGTTGTTTTGGAGGGATTGCTTTTGAGTATGTATTATGAGGGTGAAAATTGTAAGGGTTATTTTTATTGGGAGAGTATAAATTAATCAACACTTGATCCACAATTGCTCTTTTATATGATCAAAATTTGTCAATTAAAATTATATTTAACTCATATTCGTTTTACTTCAAAAGACAACAAATATTTCATCCTATATGGTTTCAATCTAAGGGTGTGTGAATCCCCTTATAAACTACCAATTTAAATAAAATAATTTTAAGTCCTTCCCTGTTTCATACAGTATAATAATTTGTGTTGGGATATTTTGTTGGATGTAATTAAATAAACATTATATTTTTTGGAGTTTTTTATTTTTAAATTGCAGGTGTTCGTCCGCGAAAAATATGTATTTAACTAGGGATAGTTGGTGGGACTTATAAATAAATTGTGGGATTATTTATAATTGCTACGGTACTGAATTATTGATGTCACGAGAGATTGAAAACACAACTACTAAACATTTAATTATATGTATATACTACTACTAAATACTGCATTTACCTGCTGGAGAATGAAAGCACAGCTAATATTAACTCCTTTTAATTTTCTATCTTTATTCCCAAACTCAATACTTCAAATTAGTGTACGTGCAGGAGTTGAATTTGTTCATAATTGCACTTAATTCTTGCATTAGGATAGAATTGTATTTTCATTCTTTTAAAAAGATTATTATTCTTAATTACATCATCACTAACTATAAAAGGAAAAATAGCATCCTTCGTTCATAAATAAGTTCAAATTTTATTAATAGACATCTCATCTCAATTTCACTAAAAAAAAAAAAAGCTAAAAATTCACTTATTAGTAAATGGAGGAACAGTTTAATAGAGTAATAACCTTACATTATTTTGAAAGAGGGCATGTGAAAAGAATACTAGTACTAGAATGGTATCAAAAGTAAATGAATTCCAAGTACAATGAAAATAGGAGTATTCATTTAGGGCATGTTTGTTTTGGGACTCATCCGTTCGAATTTCGGATTTCACATTCGAATTTCCCCATCCAACTATATCCACCCCTAAAAATATTAGGGATATATGGTATAAGAACTTCTTTAGGCTAATGCCTCTTTTTCGATCCTCACGGTCACACCTCCATCTCCGAGATTCAGGAATATTTTCCCATCTCCCAGATCCTATTTTTCTTCTTCTTTAGGTTAACGCCTCTTTTTCGATCCTCACGATCACACCTCCATCTCCGAGATTCAGGAATATTTTTCCATCTCCCAAATCTTGTTTTTTTTTCTTCAGGCTAACGCCTCTTTTTCGATCCTCACGATCACACCCTCATCTCCGAGATTCAGGAATATTTTCCCATCACCCATATTCTATTTTTTTTTCTTCTACAGGCTAATGCCTCTTTTTCGATACTCACGATCACACTTCCATCTCCGAGATTCAGGAATATTTTCCCATCTCCTAGATCTTTTTTTTTTTCTACCTTTTCAAGATTAGGTCGATTTGATCTCTCCTTCATTAAACCCTACCAAAAAAAAAAAAATCCACACACATCCCTTCAATTAATCTATTTGTTGGCCAACGCCATCTCTTACGATCCTTTCCTTTTTTTTTTTTTTTCTTTTTTGGTAGTTTGGTCGAATCCTCCGATACTTTTCTCCAGATTTCCTGTTTCTACGGAATTTCCAGAATCGGCCCGGCCCAAATCCCAAAAACCCCTAACCTACTTCACGCAGCACGCAACAGCGTCGTCGCCTCACGCGCCTCACGCCACTGCGCTGCATCATTCCCTACCTTTCTCTCTTCCGCTGATCGCTCCCATGGCCGTCACCAGCACCACCTCCACGACGACCACATCCTTTCCCCATGTTGCTCGCGCGACGTCTTCGCCCAACACCCTTACTGCCCCAACTCCTCGGCAGCCCTGCCCGACCCAATCTGTCAAGCATGCGTCCACTGGTGCTCGCCCCTACCTAGGAAAATGCCAATTCTGCGGCATTACTGGCCACTCTGCTCGCCGCTGCCCAGACTACAACCCCTCAGCCGCCCAGACTGATGCTCTCACCAAGACCCTCACATGTCCTCGTCTCCATCTTCTTATGTCCAAGATTGGACTCACTATACATCCTATTATTACATCTCATCCAACTACTCTTACACAATTTGATTTGACTAAAGTTATATCTCATCCTACTCAAAATTCCAAAACAAACACAAACAATTACTCCGTACTATTTATCAGGATTTCAACATCCAAGATTTCCCCCATCCTACATAATCTCAAAACAAACATCCCTTTGTGGAGGATGTCATATAAGTTTGACTCATAAACCGTGTACTGTCATCTACCTTCTTTAACCAGCATTTATAATTTTGTTTTCTCTTCTTTTTAATCAATTTAAAAATGGAGTTAAATATCAATAATGCATATATTTATGAGTGAAGGCCCTTTTTTGTTGTATGGCAGCTAAGAACTTAAATGAACATTAATTGTGCAACAAGTTGACCTACTTTAATTGTAACTGATCACGATTCATTGAGGGTTCAAATATATACTCCAATACTCAGGCCCGGTCCTAATGTGAAGCCAACGAGGCGATCGATTCAGGCCCAGGAATATTTCAATTTTTTAAGGGCCCATTTTTAAGATATCTTATATATAATATATATATATATATATATATATATATATATATATTAATATAAAATATTAGTGAAGGAGAAGGGAAGAAAAAACTATGAGAAAAAAGTATCAACAAAGGTCTAATTCAGTTGAAATATTGATATTTCGGGCAAATAGTTCAATTTACATCATTTAAATTTAAAAATTAAAAAATAATTATAAAAATCTCATTAAAATTAAAAATTACTCATATAAAAAATTCTAAAAATCTAAAATTGTCTAAATAAAAAATTCTAAAAATCTCATTAAATTTTCTAAAAATTATAATAATTACATTAAAAATCTGAAAAATCTCTTAAAATTAAATAACTTAAAATCTTAAATAATCTATTAATTAAAATTTTGAAATTCTAAAATGTGTAAAAAAAATTCTATATTGTTAGTCCTTTAAAATTTATATATTGTTAGTCCTTTAAAAATTGTTTTACATTATGTTTCATATATAAGTCCGTATAGAATAAAAAATATGAAGGGATGGGGCCTTTTTTTAAAGTTCGATTCAGGTCCAGATATTGCTAGGACCGGCCCTGCCAATACTCTCTCTAATGTTGTTATTCGAGTCGAGTTGAATACTTAAAGTTCGAGTTCAACTCAATTATATTGATGAACGGAAAAATGAATTCAACTCGAATAGTAAATGAGTCTAATGAGATTTAAAAGAGTTTTTTTTAGTTATCGAGTCTAATTGTTAGAAATTCTGAAATTAATCAGATAAACCCAAGCTCAAAAATTTAGAGTTTGAATGATCAAGAAACCATAATCATTCAAGTCTCTAGAAATCGAGAAGAACACGAATGAAACCAATATATGAACAAGAGATTTTACGTGATTCGATCATAATGATCTATGCCTGCGGATTAAGACACTAATTCACATTTATATCTTGATATGTTTGTTCCGGGATCGTTGGGTATTTAATCTTCAATTTGCTCTTGATTGGAGTGTTCATTAATATACTCGAACTCTTAATCCCGATTATCATTTTGAAGAGTTCGTTTCTTTGGGCAAACCTAAATTGTATATTAATTGAATCTATATAAACAATTAAAATATAACTGAATCTATAGACAAACCTAAATATTTTCAAAAAATAAATAAATGTGGCGATGTTTTATGCATGAACATATACCTATATCAATTAATAGAGGTTGGTGGCATAACCTACTACTCCTATACCCACAATTCACAATTGATCTCACTTTTCATTTATTATTATTATCCCCTCCATCCCCCAATAACTTAACTTTCACATCCTTTAAATGAAAAATAAT